>CM070792.1:20218488-21418488 GCA_036346955.1 Dipus sagitta
ACACCACCTCCACCACCACCACCTCCACCACCATCACCACCTCCACCACCACCACCTCCACCACCACCTCCACCACCTCCACCACCACCACCTCCACCTCCACCTCCACCATCTCCACCACCTCCACCTCCACCACCACCTCCACCTCCACCACCACCTCCACCTCCACCACCACCTCCACCTCCACCACCTCCACCTCCACCTCCACCTCCACCTCCACCACCATCTCCACCTCCACCATCTCCACCACCCCCTCCACCACCTCCAGCACCTCCACCTCCACCATCTCCACCACCACCTCCACCACCTCCACCTCCACCATCACCACCACCCCTCCAGTGAGGGACTGTTCTGAACACAGGGTATATCATTGGGGCAAATCATTTGTCTCAGAGTCTCTGCAGTTAGGAAGAAAATGATATCAACATGAATCATCAAAACTGAGGAAGCTTTTACCCAAAAAGAAAGAAAGAAAGACAGAAGACAATAATAATAATAAGCATTTGGTATTTCCCCTCAATAAATAGCTATGAGATCATTTGGGAGAAGAAAGGGTTATACTGTGCCTTTACAATACTTAGATGTGTGTGGGGGGGGGTGTGTATTATGTTTTTTGAGGTAGGGTCTCACACTAGGCCAGGCTGACCTGGAATTCACTATGTTGTCTCAGGGTGGCCTTGAACTCACGGTGATCCTCCTACCTCTGCCTCCCTAGTGCTGGGATTAAAGGCTGTGCGCCACCACGCCCGGCTGAAAGGATATATTTTGGTAGGAATTTTTTACAGGTCCCTTTCTTCCCCCCAGCCTTCTCCTTGCATAATGACTTCTGAAGCAATTGTGTCGCATGTATCCAAACTTGCCCAGAACGTAGCTGTGTTCTCCTAAGATCAGACACTGCCTCTCTGAGTTTTCTCTAAAATCAATACAAAAAGCCACAGAAGAGGTAAGGCACTGTTTCTGACTTATTCAATTCTGGAAAGAAAAAAAAAAAAACCTTATCAATTGGACTTCTCTTGACCCAAAACTCCCTGGGGAGCAGGCTCATCCATCACCCAGGCTGTTTGTCCGATGGTCCGCATCCACTAACAGCCTCTTCCCTCACCCCCTGGCATCTCGCAGGATGTCAAAACCGCCAAACAAGGCAGCCGGCCCAAGGAAACAAGGGAGCCTGCGGGGAAATAGGAATACATACCCCCCCACACACACACACACCCCAGAAAGGCCAAGTCACTGGGGAAGGGAAAACACAAGGTCCTGACGCCACGGAGGGTCACAGGGTGTGTAAGCCCCTCTGCGGAAACCAGAAGAGCGCTCGGAAAACGGTGGCCAGACCAGAGCCTTATTTAGCAAGGTCTGTGGGCCGGAGGCTCTGAGCAAGAGCGGAGGAGACAGGGGAGTTCTTACCCCAACCACAGGCCCCACCCGACTTGTGAAAACAGAAGTAAAGCCACGGTCACTTGGTAAAAGAAACAATGTGGTCCAGTGGAGAATTCCTGTCTGTCACAAATTAGCTATGGGAAAGCTACAGGACCCAGTTTCCTCTCTGAGACCTGATGGTGTTAGGGGAGTTGAACTCTGAAATCCACGCACCCTCTAGAAGATGAGGTGTCAAGGCCGTTGGCTGGGGCCTGATGGCAGACCTTCTACAAAGGCACCTTTGAGGGAATGGGGGCAGTAGAAGCCAGAGCTCAGGAAATTAGGGCAGTGGGAATTGGAGGCATTTTTAAAAGCTCCCAAATTTTCCGTGACAATTGACACAATTTGAAAACTTCTGCATTCATCTCTCCCGAAGCAAAGCACAGACTTAGCAGGTGGAACACTGCTGGTGTTCACATTAGTGGGTCCTATCTCTCACCGAGTACACAGTATGTCCCAAGCATGGTGTCTTGTGTATATTAGTTGTGCCAATCAGTGGGTTTCATTACGACATTTCCATGCATATGATGTGCTCTGATTGTATTGATCCCTGTAGTACCATAGTATCCCCTCCTCTCATTCACAAAAATCCCACATGTCAAAAGAAATCAATGGGGGCTGGAGAGATGGCTTAGCGGTTAAGCGTTTGCCTATGAAGCCTAAGGACCCTGGTTCGAGGCTCGATTCCCCAGAACCCACGTTAGCCAGAGGCACAAGGGGGCGCATGCATCTGGAATTCGTCTGCAGTGGCTTGAAGCCCTGGCATGCCCATTCTCTCTCTCTCTCTCTCTCTCTCTCTCTCTTCTCTCTCTCTCTCTGCCTCTTTCTCTGTCTGTCACTCTCAAATAAATAAATAAAAATAAACCAAAATTAAAAAAAAAGAAAAAGAAATCAATGCATGTCTTTGCACGACAATCAATCGCCTGTTCTTAAACACCTTTTTTTTCGGGGGTACCGACTCTCTTGTTCCTCTTCACAACAATATGGTGAAGCAGCTCCTATTTTCATGTGCCGTGCTTTTTTCCACCGGAACTTGGATTCCTTTTACAGACCGTGACTACAGGTCAAATACATTGACAGAGGAGCTCACTGTTCACTAAGAGGTGGCCAGGAAGACTGAATTTCAAACTACAAAACTCATTAGTGAGTGTCAGCCTTTGTGGGGTACAGGTACTGACTGAAGTTGGTAGGTCCTTCCCTCTATTCCACAGTCTATCGAGCAGGCATGTGTGGTGCACTCGCAACTCAACAGGCTGATGCCACTCAATAGGCTGAATCAGGGGCAGATGGGCAGGACCAAGGAAGGCACATGCGGAAGGATCATGTGACACAGGGACAGCCAATCTCTGAGCCGCAGCTTGCGTTACCCACTAAGTACACATAAGCCACCTCAGTATATACGTATATAATTTACCTGACTCTTCTATCACTCTCATCCTAAAGGAATGACTTTATTCGTTCCCTCCAGCCACAGTGGAGTGGTGTGAGGTGGCATGTTCTCCAGGACCTGGAGTTCACTATGGAGTCTCAGGGTGGCCTCGAACTGACGGCGATCCTCCTACCTCTGCCTCCCGAGTGCTGGGATTAAAGGCGTGCGCCCACCATGCCCGGCTCCAGGGGCTTTCTTAACAACGGATTGACAGCCTTGAAGCTTTCCAGTTGGCATACAGACACTGTCTCTTGTCCATGCCAACCGTGCCAGCTGTTTCACAAAGATGGCTAAGACATGTTTGTGGACCACGGATTCTACTTGTTGAGGAATTTCAGGGGCAACTGGGATTCTCTGAAGGAGACGGTATCCGTGGCCCTCGCACCGCCCTGACCGGCTTCTGGTTCCGAAGTCTTTTTTTTTTTTACAGATTTACAGGTGAGCACTGGCTGATGGGTGACAAGCACCAATGGTCTGCCTCCTCCATCATCAGCCAGATTCCCTGGATCTAGCCCTCCTCTACCAACCAGACCTCTGCTCTGATCTGCTAGATGGTACCTGGCCAAACATGGAATATTCCTTGACATGGGCACCTGTATGTTCCGGATGCTGAGGGGTCACATCATCCCACTCAGCAATGTGCCCACCCCCAGTGCACCCATGCCAACACCGCCAGGTGTATTATATCGAGGCACCCAACCGCACTCCACCCAGACACCTTGTCCCGTTTCTCTTTAATGAAGAAGCTGAGTTCAGAAAGAAATTAAATAACTTGCCCAGGCGCCATAGTGTCAAGAGAGTGGCTTCGTCGGCCTAAGGTCAGACACACAGTATTGTTGTGGAAACACGACTACGTTTCCACGGACAATAGTTCCAACGGTTTGGTTCATGATTTAAGCTGGCCCTAGAATAGCTCTTCCACTCCAACTTGGTTGAACACCAGTTTCACAGGAAGAGAGTGGTTAACTGGTTAAACCGTAAAAACACCAACCCTTTTAATAGATCACATGCATCTTACTACGTATGGTCCAGATGCTAAGGCGAGCACTTTTTCTTAAATTTTTTGTTTTATTTTTATTTATTTATTTGAGAGCAACAGAGAGAGAGAGAGAGAGTGATAGGAAGAATGGGCTTGCCAGGGCCTCCAGCCACTGCAAGCGAACTCCAGATGCGTGTGCACCCTTGTGCACCTGGCTAACGTGGGTCCTGGGGAATCGAGCCTCGAACTGGGGTCCTTAGGCTTCACAGGCAAGCGCTTAGCCGCCTAAGCCATCTCTCCAGCCCAAGGCGAGCACTTTTTATAGGTTACTACATTTAGCTCTCCAAATAACATCAAGAAATAGTTAATGTTCTCGTCTCCATCCTAAAGATGGGAAAGTGAAGCACGTGGTCCAACATCACACAGCCAGTCAGTGGTGAGGCCGGAGCTCCAGCACTGAGCGCAATGGGCTCTGGAGACTGAAACAACGATGTCCCCAACAGCTACGTACAGGTGAGTGACACCCAAGTGACTGATGAGTGAAGTGGTGAGTGTTGCCAGGCATAATGCGGAAGGCATGGGGTTGGTTTTGTCCAAATGCACAACATACAAATCCACAAATACTTTCTGCTTTGGAAGACCAAAGCAACCCAAGTTGACACTATTTTTGAAAAATAACAACTGAAGAGAGCGAGGGTGTACATTGACAGTAACAAATCCATGATTCCAAGCCAGGCAAACAGCACACACAAGAGAGCAGAAAAAAAAAAAAAAAAAAAAAAAAAAAGGTCGACAAAGTTCATCAGTGGTGGAAATATCTCGGTGCGTTGTACCTAAGAGTTCGTTGTAGGAGAATCTCCAGTTCTTTCTATGATCTGACAAAAACCCCTGAGTGCCAGCACAATCCCTGGGGGATTTGTATCTAGTTGTATTTCTATCTTCCCCAACTTTCCAGGAAGGTGAAGGTTAGCAGTGACCCCCAAAAGTCGAATTTAGACATTGGAAGTCAGTTGAACATTAGAACCATCTCACACCAGAAAACACAGATCTAATAAGTCATGTTAGAAGTGACTGCCAAGATATCTGGAATTCTCACTCGGAATTTTGGAAAGAACGAGGCTTATGATTAACACAAGAATCATAGGAAATGATTGTGCTACATTGCTTCTCTAATAATGCGGCATTTCCTTTCCCTAACCTTCAACTGACCCCCTTCATAATAATGTTATAAAATACTCATCAGGACCACCCTCAGCAGACGCTGACATCTGTTGATCTGGTGATGAAGGGCCTCAGGCCTTTCTATGATGTGGGCTAAATGATTGATTGAATATAAAAGTTTGGAAAAGGTCAAAGTTAACTGCTTGAAAGGAGAAATTTTTTTTTAAAGCAAAATTGTTAAGCCCTTTACTTAGGATGTCTTAAAGAATTTGCTGCTTCGGGTTCAATGTCAACGTTTCTTGGCTCTGTGGGCTGGAGAGATGGCTTAGTGGTTAAGGCACTTGCCTGCAAAGCCTAAGGACCCAGGTTCAATTCCCCAGTACACATGTAAGCCAGATGCATGCACAAGGTGATACATGCTTCTGGAGTTCATTTGCAGTGGCTAGAGGTCGCTGGCGTGCCCATTCTCTCAATAGATAGATAGATAGATAGATACATAGATAGACAGACAGACAGACAGACATAGATATAGACATAGATATAGATATAGATATCTGCTTCTCTCTTTCAAATATATATACAAAAAGTTCCTTGGCTCCATTGTTCCTGGGATGTTCACAATAAAGGGCCGCATTGAGACTTTCTTTTAAAAAGAAAAAAAAAAAAGTGCTTTTCTTTTTGTTAGGTGCCATGGACTTTGAGAAGTCTCCAGTCCTAAGATCCAAGAGCTTAGCATGTACTAGACCTGAAGTGTGTCTTAAAAGAGTTATCAGATCACCTGTATCAGAGTAGCCTGGGAATCTTGTCAGAATGGCCCCAGCCAGGGATCCCAGTTTGATAGGTCTGATATAGGACTGGAAATCAAATTTGTTAGTAAATGAATCAACTGATTCTTAGAAACTCAAAACTTGGAGAGACCTCTAAACTAGTATGGAGCTTTTTCTCAATCTCCACATTGGTATGATCAGTATTAAGAACTGCTCTGAAGATTTCTAATAGGAAAAGTCCATCTTTAAGGAATGATCTAGGAGTTTGAATCATGTTATGCAAATGAAATTTTTGCATATTTTACTGACCCTGATCTTCAGGTAGTCTCTGACCATACGTGCACATGAAAATTTTCAGGATGAGTGAGTGACTTGAAAGAGACTCTCAAAGGTACCAGCAGAGCTCTCTTAAGGAATGCTATAATACCAATAACCTTATGTCCAAGAAGTCAACTTTACTTAAAAAATAGTGAGAGGGGCTGGAAAGATGGCTTAGCAGTTAAGGTGCTTGCCTGCAAAGCCTAAGGACCCAGGTTTGATTCTCCAGTTCCCATATAAGCCAGATGCACATGGTGGTACATGTGTCTGGAGTTCGTTTGCAGTGGCTAGAGACCCTGGCGTGACCATTCTCTCTCTCTCTCTCTCTAATAAATAAATAAAAATAAAATCTTTTTAAAAAATAGTGAGAGGGATGAAAAGATGGCTCAGCACTTGACTGCTAAGCCAAAGGACTCAGGTCCGATTTCCTAGGACCCATGCAAGCCAGATGCACAAGGTGACGTATGTATGCATCTGGAGTTTGTTTGCAGTGGCTGAAGGCCCTGGCGCACACATTCTCTCCTCTCTCTCTCTCCTTCTTCCCCCTCTCTGATTCTTTCTCTCTCTCTCAAATAAATAAGAAAAAGTTAAAATTTAAAAGTAGAGAGAAAATGGGGCAGGGGGAGGTGGCTCATGGATAAATGTAAGCGTGGGGACCTGAGTTCAGATCCTTAGTATCCATACAGAAATCCGGGCACAATGGCGGGCTCTTGAACTAAATTCCAGTGCTAGGGTGGTAAAGACAGGAAATCTCTGGGACTCATAGGCTAAGTAGTCTAAATGACTTGGCGAGCTCTAGGTTCAGAGAGATAACCTCTCTTAAAGAATAAGATGAACAGTAATTAAGGAAGACATCCAGTGTTGACCTCTGGCCTACACACACACACACACACACACACACACACACACACACGGGAAACATATCTACACACGTGCATACCACACACACACATACACACAAAATAATTAATTAAATAAAAAGAGAGAACATTGGCATGTGATTCAGAATGATGATGTAGTATGAATGTGAGTCATCTGTGGACTGTTTTAACCCATTTATTGAGTTGATATTCTCCTTATGAATTTACAGGTTGCCCAAATAAGCCTAAAAGAGTATTTTCCAATACATATACATAAAAAGTATAGCAGTATAAAAGTATTACATCATGGAGTCGGGTGTGGTGGTGCACGCCTTTAATCCCAGCACTCGGGAGGCAGAGGTAGGAGGATTGCCGTAAGTTCAAGGCCCCAAGGGTGTCTTAGAGACACATGCTAGTTATCTGTTTGCTTAGCAGGAGATTGCGTCCTGTTCAATAATCTTTACTCTCCTGCTAGAATACCACGTGATGAAATCCAAAACCTTACTCTTTTTTTTTCTTTTTGTTTATTATTAACAACTTCCAAAGTTATAAGCAATAAACCATGGTAATTTCTGCCCCCCCCCACTTTACCCTTCACAACTCCACTCTCCATCATATCCCCTCTCCCTCTCAATCAGTCTCTCTTTTATTTTGATGTCATGATCTTTTCCTCCTGTTATGATGGTCTTGTGTAGGTAGTGCCAGGCACCGTGAGGTCATGGGTATCCAGGGCTAACTTATGTCTGGAAGATTGCATTGTAAGAGTCCTACTCTTCCTTTGGCTCTTACATTCTTTCCAACACCTTTTCCACAACGGACCCTGAGCCTTGGAAGGTGTGATAGAGATGTTTCAGTGCTGAGCACTCCTCTGTCACTTCTTCTCAGCACCGTGGTGCCTTCTGAGTCATCCCAAGGTCACTGCCATCTGAAAAGAGAAGATTCTCTAACCAAAAGTGAGAGTAGCATTGATATATGGGTATGAACATTAAGAGAAGTGCTTGCTGGGCAGTTTGGTGAGCATATAATAGGCTTTCAGCCAGACAGCAGCAGACATTACACCCCTAGGGCTTATGACTTTCCCCTTCATACATTTTCAGAATCAAACAAGTATTCCCTCCTGTTGAGCAGGCCTCCAGTCCAACTAGAGAGCGGTTAGTTGCCCCCATAACAGACATGCCAATAGTGCACCTGTTGGCTTATTTGCCCTGGCTGGCCAAAGTTGAGGCTTGCAGTGTCCACTGTTGTTTATCTCCACTGATGACTTCTCTCTCCCATTGAACTGCATGCAACACAGCTTCTCCAAGCTTTCTGTCAGCTGGTCTACATGGAGGAGGTTTTCAGCTCAGCTCAGCAAGATTTCTCAGTGACCTTGTAGCCCAAGCTACAAGGAGTGGAGTCTTCAGCAAGAGGGTCTTACCATCTGTTCCTGGTGGGAAACCAAGAGCCTTGGCAATGGCCTGTGATACAAAACCTTACTCTCTTGCAAGCTGCCTGAAATATGTCATCCTAACTTGATCTGACTGGTAGTATTTGGGGGTTTAGATATATGTAAAACTCAAGGTTAATATTCCATTTTCAGTTCCAAAGTATACACACACACACACACACACACACACACACATACATCCCAGCTTAGGACCCTCACGGTGGACCCTAAGCCTTCACACACACACACACACACACACACCACCACCATTTTCCAGACAACATGCTCAGCCTTCCTTCCTTCATAAATATATTTAGGAAGTACTTACTGAATAAAACTGAATACTGAATAAAACACCAAACAGTGCCTCCAAGATGAGAGAAACCAAACGGTTCTCAAGATAGCAAATAAAGTGTCAGCCTTCATGTGTTCAAGTCTGGGAAGCTGGTTTGGGAGAGATTAACTGTTACTGGAGATGTTACCTTGCTGAGTATCAACCCAGGCTTTTTTTTTAACTATCAATGTTAGAACCAGAATGGCTCCATTTTCGGGCTCTGGCTGCCGTTTCACGGTAACTCTCTGTTGGCCAAGAGTGACCCAGACCACCCGTGCCAATGGTCACTTTCGAACGGCCCAAGCCTCCTGTCTGGTCGTCACTCTCCTGAAGTGGTTCAGCCCCTGAAGCAAGGTGGATTCTCCTGCGGCCAGAGAATCCCAGTGATCCCCACCACCCCGTAGGTACCCCCAAGTCTGTAAGGAAAGTAGCTCTCATATGCCTTGTCAGAGCCTCTCTCTGGCTTTCCCCAAATAAAGCCCATCTCTACTGTTGAGCTGGGTCTTTTCTGCCTTTTTTCCAAAAAATTCAAGATTAATATTACATTTTCAGTTCCCAAGAACACACACACCAGCTTTAAATGGGTTCTTAAGTGAAACTTTAAGACCATGAATGATCACCCTCTAGGTACCCCTACTTTTCTGTACCAAGAGCAAGGAAATGCAGGGTACCAGATCTTGTCAGGGACTATATGAGGGGCACCTCCGGGAGATGGAAGAGGAAACTACTGAATCATGCTGTTTGAAAGGGGACTAAGAGTGTGCTGTGCTTATCGTGATAACCTCTTCCAAACTGCTTGAAACACACATGCCTATAACCGACATTCATAAAAGGAATGAAAACGAGAAGCAGTGTGGAGTCCTCTCCATCACACAAGCCTACACGCAGAGCCTCTGCCACTGTCCAGCTGCAAGCGAAAAGCTACACAACCCTGCTGCTTGGAGCCCCCCTTCCTCTCCAAGGGACCAGATGCCCCGTGGGGTCACTCACAGCCAGCAAGGAGAGCGGAAGACATCAAAATGCAAAGCAGGGCTGGAGGGATGGCTCAGCGGTTAAGGTGCCTGCCTGCAAAGCCCAAGGACTCATGTTTGAATCTCCAGGTCCCACGTAGCCAGACGCACAGTAACGCAAGTGTGCAATGTCACTCATGCGCACAAGGGGGGGTGCGCGTCTGGAGTTCTTTTGCAGCAGCTAAAGGCTCTGGCGTGCTCATCTGCCTCCCCCCCCCACGCCCTCAAAATAAAATAATGATAAAAATGCAAAGCAATTCTTCCGGGAGAGGATTATGATCATGGTATATTGACTATATGTATGGAAGTTGCCAATAAAAACTTCTAGAAAACGTTTGTTTTTTTTTCTATGTGCAATCCTATTGTGGGGGCAATTAGGATAAACAGACAAGCAAAAACCTTTAGTACCCAAAGAGAGCAGGTTAGGAGAAAAAAGATGATGTGCTAAATTTGGTGTCGAAACTTCTCACACCCTAAGCATACCAGAGCTCTGAGCCTACTACATAGAAAACATCTTATTCAAAACAAAACAAAACAAATCTGATTTAAGGAGATGCTAGGGGACAATTGTATATTCAAGTGCCAAAAAAAGAATTTAAAATAACATTTGATTACTTCAAATGCTATACTTTAAAAAGAAATACTTTTATTCAGGCTGGAGAGATGGCTTAGCAGTTAACGTGTTTGCCTGCGAAGACTAAGGACCCCGGTTTGATTCCCCAGGAGCCATCTAAGCCAGATGCACAAGGGGGTGCATGTGTCTGGAGTTCATTTGCAGTGGCTAGTGGTCCTGGCATACCCATTGTCTCCCCTCACCTCTCTCTCTCTCTCTCTCTCTCTCTCTCTTTCTCTCTCTCTCTCCCTCTTTCTCTCATAAATAAATAAAGTGAGGTGTTTAAGAAAAAAATTATTTATTTGCAAGCAGTAAGAGATACAGTAAAGAGAGACAGACAGAGAGAATGGGCATACCGGAGGCTCTACAAACTTCAGATGCATGAGCATCTGGCTTTATGTGGGTACTGGGGAATTGAACCAGGGTCCTTAGACTTTGCAGGCAAGCTCCTTAACCACTTAGCCATCTCTCTAGTTTTATATTTAAAAAAAAATAGTTTTCATACTTAACAAAAGTAATTTAGAACTAAACCAAAAATATTTTCTAAATTTTCTTAACCTTGCTTTATAGTAGTTACGTAAAACTTATAAATACCAAGTAAGAACACTTGAGGTTTGCTTTCATAGAAAACAGTGAAGTCTCTCCTGGAAGCAAACGTGTCCACGCCTCAGCTAGTTTGGGTGTCTATACAAATACAGTGCAGGCTGGGCGGGTTCCAAGCTCGGGACGGTTGGGTCCCCATGAGGCCATCTTCTGACCTGTCCTTTTTCATAAACAGAAAGAGCCAAAGAGAGGTCTCAGGCATTTCTTTTATCAGGGTACCAACCCCATTCATGTAGGCTCCGCCTTCAGCCCGTAACCAAAGCCCCACTTCTTAATACCACCATATTGTGGAGAGGGGTGTGGTCGTCAACATATGCACACGGAGGAGACGCAGTATCCAGCCCACCGTAGCCCATCATCAGCAACAACTACCTACAAGCTCACTCCATTTGCCTGCACACTTCTTTTCTCTTACCCACCAAAACACCTCATTCTTCAAGGCTGAAATACAAAGGACTCTGGGATGCCCGTGGACCAGAATTCATTCCTCACCCAGCCTGGCATGTCTGGTATCCTGGCACAGCCCTCTGCACGAAGAAGCCCTCTGGATAAGGGGCAAAACCCACTCTGGGGTCAGTCACAGTGCCTTCTTTAGATCCAAGGCATCCAAGGAGTTCATGACATTGTATAGCCTTTAGGTCCCCCCCCGCCCCGAAAAAAAAAAAGGTAAACTTCAGAGGGCAGCAAGTGAGCCGCAACCCTCCAAGTAATAGTGCATGGGAGAGCCCTCAGCACCCTGGCTTCCTCCTGGTGTACCGTTTGCTCTGCTGCTCAAGAAGCAGTGGTTAGATGGTCTGAAGAGGTGGCTCAGCGGTTAAGGCACTTGCCTGCAAAGCCTAAGGACCCAGGTTTGATTCCCTAGAACTCATGTAAGCCAGATGTACATGGCACATGCATCTGGGGTTCTTTGCAACAGCTAAAGGCTCTGGTGTGCCCATTCTCTCTCTCTCTCTCTCTCTCTTTTTCTCTTCCATAAAGAAAAAGAGGGCTGGAGAATGGCTTAGCAGGTAAGGTGCTTTCCTGCAAAGCCAAAGGACCCATGTTCGACTCCCCAGGACCCACGTAAGACAGATGCCCAAGGGGGTGCATGCGTCTGGAGTTCGTTTGCAGTGGCTGGAAGCCCTGGTGCACCCATTCTCTCTTTGTCTCCCTGCTTATTTCTATATATATCTCAAATAAATAAACAAAATAGTTTAAAAAAAAAAGAAAAAGAGAAGTAAGGAAGAACAAAAGAGAAAAAGAAGAAAGGGAGGAAAAAAGGAAAAGAAAAAGAGAGAAAGGGAGGAAGAGAAAAGAGAGAAAGGGAAGAAGAGAAAAAGGAAGAAGGAAGGAAGGAAGGAAGGAAGAGAGGAAGAAAGAAAGAAGGAAAGAAAGAGAAAAATAAGCCGTGGTTGGAGAACGCTCTCTCCCTCACCTCTGAAAGTAAGCATGCTAGGGGCCATTACATCACTCTCAAGAGCTTGAAGTTACTTTCTTTTCTCGCTTCCCCACTCCCTGATCCGGCACCAAGACCCTTGATCCCCAGGACCCCCAGGCTCTTCTTTCAGAAACACAATGGACGTGGAAGCAGCAGATTTATTTCACTGTATAAACCTGTGCATCCTGGGGTTAGACGCCCTGACTTTGAACCCCGAGGGCACACTTGTTAACGGTATAAACTGGACGCGGCACCTGCACACCTGAACCTAGGTCTCCAGGATGCAAAAAGGGACCCATGAGTATCCCTGCCACCTGGGCCTAGACTCGTGCACCAGGCCCACTGTGGTGGTTTGAATCAGGTATCCCACATAAACTCATGCGTTCTGAATGCTAGGTTCCTAGCTGAAGAAGATTTGGGAATTAACACCTCCTGCAGGCAGTGTATTGTTGGGGGCGGGCTTATGGGTGTTATAACCAGCTTCCCCTTGCCAGTGTTTGGCACACTCTCCTGTTGCTGTTGACCACCTGATGTTGGCTGGGAGGTGATGTCTAGCCTCTGCTCACGCCACGTTTTCCCCTGCCATCAAGGAGCTCCCGCTTCAGTCTGTAAGCCAATTTCTTTTTTTTTTTTTCGAAGCAGGGTCTCACTGTGGTCCAGGCTGACCTGGAATTAACTATGTAGTCTCAGGGTGGCCTCGAACTCACGGTGATCCTCCTACCTCTGCCTCCCGAGTGCTGGGATTAAAGGCGTGCGCCACCACACCCGGCTCCCAAAAAAAATTTTTAAGATACTGTTGTATTTTCCTCCCCTCAGCTGCTTATGGCCAGGCGTTTGTCCCAGCAACGCAAAGATAACTGCAACACCTGGCTACCTGGCAAGTAGTAGTCATTCAACATACATTGATGGCAACATAGACTCTGGCTGAGAGATGCCCTGATGTTCTGGGAGCCCATGGTCCCCTGATCCTTGGTCTCCTCGGAACATTCAAGTACATGGATTCAATGGCTGTGTCCTCACCCACTGAACTCTTATACTCAATTTACCTGGACTGGGAGAGGATGGATGAAGCTCAGTTCATACAATAAAATGTCAATGTTATCCCAAACTGTTTGTTTTTAGGTTCAGCCCCACATGTGAGTAAAAAGCTCTCAGCCTTAGTGCAGGTTCTGGGAGTTCTGGGGACCACAGTATCCAGCTGAGAGCCAAAGGCCACGGACAAGGCTCTGTTTACAATAGCCCCCACCGTTGTTTCCAAGGCAGTGTAACAACAGGGCTCTGTAAGAGATGAGTCATCCGGGCCCTCGGGGATCTGAGAAGTCACAGAGGATCAAAGAACGGATGAGCCTTCCAGCTCGGCGCCCCTCTGAAATCGAAAGACTCATTTCATGGGCATCTCTACGATCGGTTTCCACTAATCTTTAAGGATTGAGTCCAGAGGAAGGTCCGGCAGGAGACTTAGTCGCTAGGACCACTCGGATGTCTGACAGCGTGGGTTTCGGTAAAATAATGAAAGACCTCATTTTACAATACCTCTCCCCAAAACAAAATGAATGAAAGTCAGAGCCTTGTTTACCACGGCGGGATGAAAGGCGTAGCTGAACAATTTGCAGAGTGTTCACAAATAAATACAGACGGGCTGGAGGGATGGCTTAGCGGTTAAGGCGTTTGCCTGCAAAGCCAAAGGACCCAGGTTCAATTCCCCAGCACCCACATTAGCCAAATGCACAAGGTGGCACATGCATCTGGAGTTCGTTTGCAGCAGCTGGAGGCCCTGATACACCCATTCTCTCTCTCTCTCTCTCTTTCTCTGTCAAATAAATAAAAATAAAATATTTTTCGAAAAAAAGAAATAAATGCAGACATTGCAGAGCACCACAAGTAATTTAATCAAATGTGCTTCCATAACTATATTTCATGGACACGTCTATTAGCTGCTCCTCTTAGCCATCTGAGGAATCGAAGAACTCTCCGTGGGTTCTTGAGAAGCTACCACTGCTCTGAGATTCGATCTAGGAAAACAAAGGCAGCATAGCCTATCGACACCAGATCTGAAAGAGCAGAGTTCACAGAGGGGACAGAATTGGTTTTCCCCATGGTCCAGGTAGAGCAGTAGACAGCAGTCAAACAGAGCAGCTACACTTTGGAATTCACAGCCTACCAGCTCTTTCCCTAGGGTGATCAGAGATTGAACACACGATGCGTGAGACAATCCATTGACACCTCAACGCGGGCACAACTCATCAATTCAGCAATCCATTCTTGGAAGGATAATTTTTCTCAGTACGATGGGGGCTGAGGACTGAGCCTTAGAATTCTAATACGTCACCAGTGAGCATCAGAATCCCTATGAGTCATAGTTGAGAACCTCCAGACCCTCTTCCAGAACAATCACAGCTGGCCAGGATTGATCGCCAAAAGCCCTTAGGCATCAACTTGCTCCTGCCCTTCTGAGAGGTGAACCGCCATCTCTACCTTCACACAGACACATCGCCACCACACACGCTTGCCCACCTCAGCCCCGGTTATGGACAGATAAAGGACTGGAAGTTTCTTGTGTAGGTGGTGCCAGGCACTGCGAGGTCAGGGATATCCAGGCCATTTGGTGTCTGGAGGAGCGCGTTGTAAGCAGTTCTACCCTTCCTTTGGCTCTTACATTCTTTCCGCCTCCTCTTCTGCAATGGACCCTGAGCCTTGGAGGATATGATATCAAAATAAAAGAGAGACTGATTGAGGGAGGGGGATATGATGGAGAGTAAAGTTTCAAAGGGAAAAGGGGGGGAGGGAGGGAATTACCATGGGATATTGTTTACAATTATGGAGGTTGTCAATAAAAATAAATTTAAAAATAAGAATAGGAAGTTTCCTATCCCAGCGCAAAAGATGGTTTCCTCAGTTTCTACAGCCTCTCGGATGCATCTCAGCCATCCACCTCACAACCAATATCTCCCTTTTCCTGCCCTACGCTGTGTTTTGTATAGACTACATCACCAAGACTCCTTGGCTAGCTAGCTTCTGGTTGGGGGTGGCCTATTGGAGAAACCTACTTTAGATCAGAAGAGAAGTTCCTCTTTCCTGAGCTGGAGAGATGGCTTAGCGGTTAAGGCGTTTGCCTGCAAAGCCAAAGGACCTCAGCTCGATTCCCCTAGACCCACGTAAGCCAGATGCACAAGGTGGCGCATGCGTCCGGAGCCCATTTGCAGTGGCTGAAGGCCCTGGCACATCCATTCTCTCTCTCTCTCTCTCTCTCTCTCTCTCTCTCTCAAATAAATAAATAAATAATAAATGAAAATGAATGAGGCTGGAGAGATGGTTTAGCGGTTAAGCGCTTGCCTGTGAAGCGCCAGATGCACAAGGGGGCGCACGCGTCTGGAGTTCGTTTGCAGTGGCTGGAGGCCCTGGCGCGCCCGTTCTCTATCTGTCTATCTGCCTCTTTCTCTCTCTGTCACTCTCAAATAAATAAATGAATGAATAAAAAAGTAATACCTTTAAAAAAATAAAATAAATAAATGAAAATGAATAAAAAAGAGAAGTTCCCCTTCCCTTCTCCTTTCTGAGAAATTCATCCTCCATGCCCACAGCTCATGTTGGCCAGCCCCACCCCCACAGCTCAGCTCTTACTACTGATAGCAAGTGCTAGTACGTGTCTCTGGCTGCCTGTAGACCCTTAACCCTGCCCTGGCTTTCTGAGAGCCTCTCTATTTGAAATACCCGAGAGAGATTCGATTTCCTAATATGAACTGATATCTTTCCATCCTGTGGGTCTATACTTACTATCTGTGATAAATTAATTTCTATCGTCAGCTTGACTGGATGGAATCGAGTTAGTCGAGACATGACTTGGTGTGTGTGATGTAAAGCATTTCCAGGAAGAATTAAGTGAGGGGGGAAGATCTACCCCTGTGGTGGGCCATCCTTCATGTAGCAGCCTGTACATAAAGAGACTCTGCTTTTCCATGCCTGCCTTCGCCCCCTCACTGGTAAGATCTATCCTGCCATCCTTCACAGACGTCTGAACCTGGCTTCTTTAGCCTTCCAACATGGACTGAAGACCAGCAGCTCTCCAAGAATCCACCAGGCCTCTTCAGTGCTGCGTTGGGACAGCCAAGGGATCCAGCCTCATGGACTGAACAGCTGCTTGGTTCTCCAGCCTGTAGACAGCTCTTGTTGGACTGTCCAGCCCACATAATGTAAGGCAATTTGTGAAATTTTCTTTATGATGCTCATTCTATCACTTTCAGTATTTCTACTGAACCCTGACTAATGCATAGTCCCAGGCGTGGTGGTGCATGCTTTTAGTCCCAGAACTTGGGAGGCAGAGGTAGGAGGATTGCTGTGGGCTCAAGGCCAGCCTGAGACTATATAGTGAATGCCGGGTCAGCCTGGGCTAAAGTGAGACCCTACTTTGAAAAACCAAAAAAAGAAAAATCTTTAAAGAAGTGACATATGGACACTAGGATCTTGGCTTCCACACTTAGTTGGGATCTTATCAACCCAGACAAAAGGAGTTATTTCTCTAACTTGGGACTTTTTTTTTGAGATGGGGTCTCACTCTAGTCCAGGCTGACGTGGAATTCACTGTATAGTCTCAGGGTGGCCTTGAACTTACAGCGATCCTCCTACCTCTGCCTCCCGAGTGCTAGGATTAAAGGCTGTGCGCCACCACACCCGGCCTAATTTTGGACTTTATAAAAGGATTAACAGATAATAATTGATTAATCCAGTTATATCAAGTTTACTAAACACCTTGAAAAGCACATGAATAAACATATACATGTGTATATCTAAACATACTGAAACAACATTATTGTAAAGGTTTAGGTATAAACTCTGTGTTCACCAGTGAAGTAGAGATAACAAAATAATTCCTGTTTTGGACTCACCTGAATTGCCTCTGGTCTTTTACTTGCACTGACCATATCTGATGATCCTTCTATGTGTATATTATGTGTATGTTTGCGTGCAGATCTTGTTTTCTGTCAAGACTGATTCTCTCTGTGTATAAAATGGATTTTCACAGAGACCGAGCCTTCATTACTAAACTACTATGCAGTCTTGTTCATCTTTCTGATCCACTTAGCAAAATGTTGGCTGCCAGCTTCTTCTATTTGTTTTCCACTGGAAGAGTAGTCTGAATTCAATAAGCTGAATATACAGGGCTGGAGAGATGGCTTAGCAGTTGGGTGCTTGCCTGTGGAGCCTAAGGACTCAGGTTCAATCTCCAGGTCCTATGTAAGCCATGCACACAAAGGCGAGGCAAGCTCAAGGTCACACCTGCCCACTAGGTGGCGCAAGCATCTGCAGATCAATCTCTGTGGTTGAGGCCCTGTTGCACCAATTCTCTCTATATGTATCTCTCTTACTCTCTCTCTTTGTCTAAAAAGAAAGAATAAGTTGAATATACAGTTCACAATGCCAGTTGTTGCCAATGGTTGCTATTATTCTTTTCAAAATTGAGAATGAGGACATTTCTTGCAGAAAACTTTCTTAAAAATAAAATATAGGCTTACTCTATGACGAGTTTTAACCCGAGGTTCCCCCCCCCTCAACAAATTTTTGAGCCCTTGCTCCAAGGGAGAGACACATAAACCTCCTTGTCAGTCTCTCCTGGTTCTGATCTCTTCTCACAAAAACCAGCATCCTGGGCTGGGGAGATGGCTTAGCAGTTAAGGCGCTGGCCTGCAAAGCCAAATAACCTAGGTTCAATTCCCCAGGACCCACGTAAGCCAGATGCACAAGGGGGCACATCCGTCTGAAGTTCATTTGCAGTCGCTGAAGGCCCTAGGGTGCCCATTCTCTCTCTGTCTCTGTCTCTCTGTCTCTTTCTCTCTCTCTCTCTGCTTCTCTCTCTCAAATAAATAAGTAAATAAAGTATTTTAAAACCACATCCTGAGGACCAAAAGCTTCGATCACACGATCAGGATGTCTGAGATGGAAAGCTGGCCTCCCCGCTAGGAGAGCGTTCCTTCTTCCTGGAAGAACAGTTGTCAAATCCTCTTGTCTTATCCATGTTGGAGACACTGGTTTGTATTGTACAACGAGCTTCCCTGGCTTTGATCTGGGCTGGTTTGATCTGGGCTGGTTTCTTTGCATCGCATCAGCTGGTATTGCAACCTACCTACTTACTGGCTTAGATTCTATTGAGTCCTAAGGACGCTTCTGTAGAACATCTGATTCCATATGACTTTGCTCTTTTTTTTTTTTTTTTTTTTTTTTTTTTTTTTTTTTTTTTTTTGGTTTTTTCGAGGTAGGGTCTCACTCGAGCTCAGGCTGACCTGGAATTCACTCTGTAGTCTCAGGGTGGCCTCGAACTCTCGGCGATCCTCCTACCTCTGCCTCCCGAGTGCTGGGATTAAAGGCGTGCGCCACCACGCCCGGCATGACTTTGCTCTTAAAGCAAGTTAGAGGCATAAGGGTAGTGTCACCGACTGAAGCCTTCTCCCCTAAGTGAACTTATGACTCAGCCTTCTATATATTCATTTGTTGCTGAGAAAATTGTGTGTGTGTATTAATGCAATCTGTAGAATAAGAAACCCCATAACTATCCTGGGTTGATAACTCTTTGTGGTTTTTGCTTTTTCTAAAAAGCACTGAAACTCACTTTAGTGGAGTTTTTGACCCACTGAAATAACTTAGGCTTGCTTGTGTGACCATAGCAGTGGGTATTATTTACTGAAGAATGGGCAGGCCTGGAGAGTACTTTCTGGGGCTGGACAGATGGCTTAGCTGTTAAGCTGCTTGCCTGCAAAGCCAAAGGACCCAGGTTCAATTCCCCAGGACCCACATAAGCCAGATGCACAAGGGGGCACATGCGTCTGGAGTTCGTTTGCAGTGGCCAGAGGCCCTGTTGCAGCCATTCTCTCTCTCTCTCTCTCTCTCTCTCTCTCTCTCTCTCTCTCAAATAAATAAAAGAATAAAAACAAATAAAATGTAAAATGTTTTTAAATTAAAATTTACATTTGAGTGTAAATAATAATTCCTGAGGGAAGGCAAAATTTTAAACTGTTTTCCTAATCGCCTCCCAGCAAAGCACACTCACACAGCGGGCAGAAGCGCATCTGCCTTAACATTTCCAAGGTGACCATTTTAAGCCTCGCTCTAGCAACAGCAGGTCAAGGGCTTCTCTGTCTTATCTACCACCCAGTAGCCTGTGAAACCAGAGCATCATTCTGCAGCCAGGCTCACTAATCAATTCAGAGCGCGTGATGTCTATGAAGAGTGACCTACAAGGAGCAAGAAAGATTCTCTTCCCAAACCACCTCCATCCCTAGTGCCACCACGGGCATTTCACCACTGGGGAGGCTTCCTCGGAATCATCAGAGGTTTTCTAATACTGAATTTTACTGACTCAGTTAAACTTTAACACTTTAACACTCAGTGAGCGCACACAGAGCAGTGGAGACGCCTCCACACGTCCTCTGGCCGTGGTGGTATTTGCTGACAACAGATCCTTACGGAAAGGGGCAGTGTGACCTCTGGGGTGACCCAAAAGTCACCACCGTGCTGAGGAGAAGTGACAGAGGAGTGCTCAGCACTGAGACTTCTCTAGCACACCTTCCAAAGCTCAGGGTCTAATGCGGAAGAGGTGGCAGAAAGAATGTAAGAGCCAAAGGAAGGGTAGGACTCCTTACAATGTGCTCCCCCCAGACACAAAGTGGCCTGGATATCCAAGACCTCACAGTGCCTGACACTACCTACACAAGACCATCATAAGAGGAGGAAAAGATCATGACATCAAAATAAGAGAGAGACTGATTGAGATGGGGAGGGGATATGATGGAGAGTGGAGTTTCAAAGGGGAAAGTGAGGGAGGGAGGGAATTACCATGGGTTATTGTCTATAGTTATGGAAGTTGTCAATTTAAAAGAATGTAAAAAAAAAAAATAAAGAAATAGGAAAGTTGAGACTAGACATGGAAGGGCCCCCGGGGCCAAGTTCACTTGCTTCAGAATTTAGTGTCCTGAAGACTCTAGGTTGGTTGATTGGTTTGTCAAAGCCAAAAAAGCATTAGATGGAACTAAATGACATATATTTGAATGTTGCTTTGTTTATTAAGAGAGAAATGAGCAGAAGTGGAGTTTGAAACATGTCCTTTCCTGTTGACGCATGTCCAAAGAATGAAGGAAACACTAAATTAAAACACAGACTGATCCAACGACTGGCATCGAATCTCTTACAATGAAATATGGCTGCTGTCTTGAATACAAGGGACACGGAGCTTCCCAGCACAATTTTTGTTGATGGAAAACAATGAAAATCTTAATTTAGAATCTTTTTAATGCTATTTTGTGAATTCCCTTGGAGACATTTACTTAAAGTGACTCCATTATGCCTCGGGTTCCTTGTTCCTGATGTTGCTGGTGTAAAGAATACAGGGAGGAGCTGGAGAGATGGCTTAATGGTTAAGGTGCTTGCCTACAAGGCCTGAGGACCCAGGTTCGATTCCCCAGAACCCACATAAGCCAGATGCCCAAGGTGGCATATGCGTCTGAAGTTCATTTGCAGTGGCTGGAGGCTCTGACACACCCAACACATCCATTTTCTCTCTCTTTCTCTCTCTATCTCTCAAATAATAAATAAAAATATTTTTAGAAAAGAATGTAGGGAGGAAAAATACTCCAATACTTAAAACTGAGAATTAACTATAAATGAACATTCCTCTCATAATTTAAGTTTTTAATCTTCCTCATAGAAAGTCAGGAAAAGTACTAGACATATGATGATTTGTAAGATCTCGATTAAACATAATTTGGTACAACCCTTTTGTTATCTTTTTACTCTCTAGTTCTAGACCTGATTCAGTGTTCTCAGTAAGAGTTAATAGTGTTAATAGAATATTCAGGTACAACCTATGGCTGTTCCCATTTTGGCTCAGACAACCAGTTTGTGCAATTCTCTATTCCTCATTGAAGAAGAGCCAGAGTTAGCTTGGTATTTGTGTGTAAGCTGGCCTCATATGACATCTTATTCTGTAGCATCATGATGTGCCTACCAAATGTCCCCCCAACAGGTTTATATGCTTAAATAGTTCATCCCCATATGGTGGTGACATTGGAAAGATAATAGAAACTTTAGGAGTTGATACCTCGTCACCAATCCTTTTCTCTCTCACACAAATAAACAAATATATTTTTTAAAAAATAAGGACCAGGCTGGTGAAATGGCTTAGGGGTTAAGGCATTAGCCTGTGAAGACTAAGGACCCCAGTACCCACATAAGCCAGCTGCACAAGGGGGCGCATGCGCCTGGAGTTTGTTTGCAGTGGCTAAAGGCCCTGGCACACCCATTCTCTCTCTCCCCCCCCCACATCTCAAATAAATGAATAAAAAAAAATTTTTTTTTTAAATAAGGACCAAGGGCTGGAAAGATGACTCAACAGTTAAGGTGCTTGCCTGCAAAGCCTAAGGATCCAGGTTCGATTCCCCAGTACCCAGATAAGCAGATGTACATGGTGGTGTGTGCATATGGAGTTCATTTGCAGTGACTAGAGGCTTTGGTGTGCTCTCTCGCTCTCTCTCTCTCTCTCCCTCTGTCTCTCTCAAATAAATAAATAAATAAATAAATAAATAAATAAATAAAATTTAAAATAATAAAAATAAGGACCAAAGGAATGAAGAACTGTCAGGTCAGAAAATGTGAGAATGCTTTATGTAAACTTTGATCAGCAGAGCAAAATGGTGCAAAGAAATCAAAGAGAATGAGAACTCTGAAACGTACAAGAGATTCATTGATAACTGGTGTTTTCATCAAGAAATAACGACACCTTTGTCAAGATGATAACAGAGGGTAAGAATTTGATTGTTAAAAACAAGGGTCCAAGCCGGGCGTGGTGGCGCACGCCTTTAATCCCAGCACTCGGGAGGCAGAGGTAGGAGGATTGCCATGAGTTCGAGGCCACCCTGAGACTCCATAGTGAACTCTAGGTCAGCCTGGACTAGAGTGAGACCCTACCTCGAAAAACCAAAAAACCAAAGAAAAAAAAAACAGGTCCATAAATCGAGAAGCAAACATGTTCATGCACATATCTTTCATGAAGTCTACATGCTGGAAAAATTAAGTCTTGTATTTGCTATCCAAAATTAATGCAGAGATGATGCATGGATGTATATATGCATGAAAGGGGAGGAGAAGAGGGGTGTCTCTGTGGATATGAAAGGTGAGGAGAAAAGGGGTGTCTCTGTGGATAGGAAAGGGGAGGAGAAGAGGGGTGTCTCTCTAGATATGTTTCTTCTTGGACAGGTTTAAAACAGACAGACAGAGAGAGAGAGGAGACAGCAAGCAGTTAGATAAAGAGACATGAGGAAATAAAAGATAGAGTCTAGTAGGTTGAGAAATGAGGGTTCAGGAAAGATCACAAAAGTGCGCAAAGGAGCCAGGTGTGGTGGTGCACGCCTTTAATCCCAGCACTTGGAAGGCAGAGGTAGGAGGATCACCGTGAGTTCAAGGCCTCCCTGAGAATACAGAGTGAGTTCCAGGCCAGCCTGGGCTAGAGTGAGACCCTACCTTGAAAAACCAAAAGAAAAAAAAAAGTGTGCAAAGGATATTGCTCCTAATGACCTAAACCACAGCTTCTTAAGCCATGGATTTCAGTCCCATTTGGGGTTACATGGCTGTATGTGCATGTTGCAAAAAAAAAAAAAAATTACCAACCAGAAAATGTTTCTGAACATGTAACAGCCAAAAATTAATTCACAATCAAATGTGTTCTGAGTCTGAGGGGCTTCTGTTAGGAGTCACCTGTGTTGCGTCAGGGAACCTCGCTGCAGTCTTGATTGTCAGCATGCAACGGTGCAGTTTGTACTGTGTAAGTCAGTCATCGCCCCACACCAGAGACGCCGGCTCAGAGCCAAGACGATCGCATGTTACGGACATCGGTGTTTCTACTGCACGGTGCCTTCTGCTCTTAGACAAACATAGTGGCTTAATCACAGGAAACAAAGATGCTATTTTCTACCATAATTCTCTCACATGGAAGCGTATAAACCTATAGATCCTATTGTGTTACAATGTTCAATGTTACAATGTTAAATTGTAACACATTGTGTTACAATGTTAAAATGCTGTTTAAGGGCTGGAGAGATGGCTTAGCAGTTAAGTGCTTGCCTGTGAAACCTAAGGACCCTGGTTCGAGGCCTTGATTCCCCAGGACCCACGTAAGCCAGATGCACAAGGGGACGTATGCATCTGGAGTTCATTTGCAGTGGCTGGAGGCCCTGGCGTGTCCATTCTCTTTCTCTCTCTCTCTTTCTATTTGCCTCCTTCTCTGTCTGTTGCTCTCAAATAAATAAATAAAAATAAACAAAAAAATTTAATGCTGTTTAAGTTGCTGGCTTGAGTTTCATTTAAAAAAAATAGTTGAGGGCTGGAGGGATGGCTTAGTGGTTAAGGCATTTGCCTGCAAAGCCAAAGGACCCAGGTTTGATTCTTCAGAACCCATGTTAGCCATATACACAAGGGGGCGCATGCGTCTGGAGTTCGTCTGCAGTGACTGGAGGCCCTGATGTGCCCATTGTCTCTCTCTCTCTCTCTCTCTCTCTCTCCCTCTCTCTCCCTCTTTCTCTGTCAAATAAATAAATAAATAAAGTAAAATATTTTTAAAAATATATTTTTTAAAAGTCATTGAATGGCCGGGTGTGGTGGTGCATGCCATTAATCCCAGTACTCGGGAGATAGAGGTAGGAGGATCATAGTGAGTTCAAGGCCACCCTGAAACTACATAGAAAATTCCAGGTCAGCCTGAGCTAAAGTGAGACCCTACCTCAAAAAAACAAAAAACAGAAACAAAAACAAAAAAGTTGTTGAGTGGATTTTGGCATGGGATTAGGACAGAATCTTGATAATTATAATGCTACATTATCCATCAATTCTGAAAAACATTGACAATGCTCTCAAATATTCAGCCAAGATTTAATTTCTTATATAAAAATAAATAAGCACTTCCATCTCATTAGTGTGCAAACACACATTAGTCTTTAATAAACAGTAAAATCATATGTACTCTAAAAAATAGTTTGGGTTGTTTTTTTTTTTTTTTTTTTACTTTTTTAAAAATTTATTTGTTAGACCGGGTGTGGTGGCGCACGCCTTTAATCCCAGCACTCAGGAGGCAGAGGTATGAGGATTGCCATGAGTTCGAGGCCACCCTGAGACTACATAGTGAATTCCAGGTCAGCCTGGGCTACAGTGAAGACCCTACCTCGAAAAAAACAAAACAAAACAAAACTTATTTGTTAGAGAGAGAGAAAGAAGCAGATAGAGGGAGAATGGGTGCACCAGGGCCTTTAGCCACTGCAAACGAACTCCACACGCATGCTCCACCTTGTGCATCTGGCTTGAGTAGGTCCTGGGGAATTGAACCTAGGTCTTTTGGCTTCACAGGCAAGCTCCTTAACCAGTAAGCCATCTCTCCAGCCCATTTTGGGGTTTTTTGGGGGGGCGGGGGAGGAAGAGATGGTTCAAGGTTCACTGTAGCCCAGGCTGACCTGGAACTCACTCTGTAGTCCTGGACTAGCCTTGAGCAGTATTGTGACATATAAAACCTATTTTTGCATTTTCTACGATAGTCTGCTGCTACAGTAAGTACTGATAAAGGCCCCAAGGCTGAGAGAGATGTGTCAATAAAAGTATAAACTACTATAATCCTCCCTGCTGACAAGTCATTTGGTGGGCTGTATCAATAATACAATGATCCTGCTCTTTATATTTTGAATGTTCTGAATTCTGTTTCCCATACCAACCTCCTTAATTCGCCTCTTTTCTCCAAAGCCCAGAGTACAAACTTTCTGTTCTTACCAGAATTGTGAATCACTGCTCCCTTGCACCTCAGCCAAGTCTAGGAGCTTTTTGTTCCAGATGCACCTGGCCTCTTTCCAGTCTGCAAAGAAGAGTTGTGTGTCACGCGTCAGCTTCAGGTCTTCCTGCCCTCGGAAACTTCCACCCTCAAACTTCCCAGTTCTGTATCCCACTTACCTTTTTATTTATTTATTTATTTGACAGAGAAAGAAGGAGAGAGAGAGAGAGAGAGAGAGAGAGAGAGAGAGAGAGAATGAATGGGCGTGCCAAGGTCTCCAACCACTGCAAACGAACTCCAGACACATATGCCCCCTTGTGCATCTGGCTAACGTGGGTCCTGGGGAATCGAACCTGGGTCCTTTGGCTTTGCAGGCAAACGCCTTAACCACTAAGCCATCTCTCCAGCCCTCACTTACCACTTTTGCCCTTCATATTCTTGCTTAACAAATGGCTACAGAAGCCCACATAACCTTAGAGGGCCATCCCACTAGGTTGAAAGCAGGATGGTCATTGTACTGTAAAAACTCACTCATCCGTTGTGCATTGTCAATGTCAGGACTTTTGAAACTATTATGCGAATGACCCCTTGTCTCCTCAGTAATTTTTATGTGATTCTTGGTATATTGGTATATAAAGTAGGTATACAAATTAAACATGTACTGATAATAAATCATAAATAAATATATTTCAAAATCATCCTTTAGCCAGGTGTGATGGTGTACACCTTTAATCCCAGCACTCAGAAAGCAGAGGGAGGAGGATCACTGTGAGTTCAAGGCCAGCCCAGGACTACAGAGTGAGTTCCAGGTCAGCCTTGGCTAAAGTGAGACCCTACCTCAACCCCCCAAAATAAAAATTACCCCAAAATGATTTTTTAGAGTACACATGGTTTTACTTTTTATTAAAGACTAACATATTTTCGCACACTAATGAGATTATTTTTACTTAGGAAGTTAAATCTTGGCTGAATATTCGATGAGAGCATTGTCAATGTTTTTCAGAATTGACAGATAATGTAGCATTATAATCATCTCTGTGGAGAAGGCTGCTTTGCACATATACATAGCACAGAATGACAGAAGTACGGTTAGGGCAGTTCCAGAAATTATTGAAGATTCTGTTCTAATCCCATGCCAAATTCATTCAAAGTTTTTTAAAAAAAAAAAAAAAACGAAACTCAAGCCAGCAACTTGAACAGCATTTTTAAGAACTGACTAACATAGGAGATGTTCAAATAGGAATGGAAGTGGTCCATTGTGAGGTCTCCATCTCTGATTGATTATTATTTTCTTCTTCTCCTTTTTTTTTTAATTTCTGATTATTCTAGGTAGGGTCTCACTTTAGTCCAGGCTGACCTGGAATTCACTATGTAGTCTCAGGCTGGACTTGAACTCACAGAAATCCTTCTACCTCAGCCTCCTGAGTGCTGGGATTAAAGGCGTGCACCACAACGCCCAGCTTCTTTGCTTTTTATCATTTGGTCCCTCCCCTGGCATTTTTTTCCCCCTTAACTTTCCTTATATACTGACCCCAGTTTTCTCCCCCAAACACTATGAGGTTCATGATACAGGCCACATCTTCCCCTCTGCAGGCCAGTGTTCCAACCAGCTCAGAGCTGAGGAGAAAGGTCACGGCTAGAGGCCTTCTTTTGGCAGTTGGTCTTGCCTAAAGGGTTCTCACAGGAGTAAATCTCTTAGAACAAACATTGCAGACACTGAGAGTGACCTGCCTTGGGTCCAGTGACATCACAGAGACCACCCTCTGTGGGACTTTCACCATCTCTTCTGTAACATTTGAACTCTGAAAATAAAATCAAAGGCCACCCTGAAGAAGAATTGTTATAAAGGAAGAAATAAGAAGTGGGGGGGAAACCAGCAACTTGAAGCCTAAGAAAATAGGGAGATAGTAAATAACCAGGAGGCAGCTCGAAAGGACACCCCGCATGCCAGGTCCTCGTGATATTTTACTGCGTCTACTACTCATGTCAAGATCTTGTATTAGGGCTGGAGAGATGGCTTAGCAGTTAAGTGCTTGCCTGTGAAGCCTAAGGACCCCGGTTCGAGGCTCGATTCCCCAGGACCCACGTTAGCCAGATGCACAAGGGGGCACACGCGTCTGGAGTTCGTTAGCAGTGGCTGGAAGCCCTGGTGCGCCCATTCTCTCTCTCTCTCTCTCTGTCTCTTTCTCTCTCTGTCACGCTCAAATAAATAAATAAAAAAGAACGAAAAAAAATTTTTAAAAAGATCTTGTATTCGAGGTGATGTTCATTTGTGGCAGTTATTACATGGTTGACTTGGAAAGGGATGGAAGGGGGAAGAGATGAAGCTATGAATTTATCTTCATATTAAATGAAGGAAGGTAATATGCAAAAGATGTTCTGAGTCAAAGCTGAAGTGGAGAGAGATGAAAGGAGCATCTTGTCACTCACCCAGTCACGGGCCTCACAGCAAGTTTTCTAAAGTGTTCACACTTAAGTAGCTTCTCTGCACCGAGCAATGTCAAAGCCCTTCTGAGTTGAGGACTCCATTGTTTTTCTGGGTTTTGTTTCTGTGTTTGTTTGTTCGCTTTTTTTTTTTTTCAATGTAGGGTCTCGCTCTAGCCCAGGCTGACCTGGAATTCACCATCTAGTCTCAGGCTGGCCTCGAACTCACAGCGATCCTGCCACCTCCTCCTCCCAAGGGCTAGCATTAAAGGCGTGTGCCGCCATGCCCGGCCCCAGGATTTTCTTTTGTAATAGCTCTTAGGCTCATTCTTCTTCAGGCCCTCAGGGGAGAAGTGACTGTGACCTGCAGAAGGACTTACATATATCTCCACGTAGCTCACCAGTGTTCTTCCCCACCCCCAACCGTCAGAGCTACCAGAGGTTCACTATACTTGTTAGCAGAGTCGCTGATCAAATTATCTAAACCATTGGTGGACAGAAATCAAGCCCCAAAGGATGGCGGGCAGTAAGGGAGGGACCCAGAGAAATTCTGCCAAATGCTGATCTCAAGTGTCTGGGGCTGGAGATGGCTGGAAACCTTTGACACCTTGGTGATGGGAAAATTTTTTCAAAAGAGGCAAAAAAAAAAAAAAAATCACTGGGGAAAGACTTAAAGCCATTCTACTTCAGCTGAGTGTGCAAAGTGGGCCCCTCAATCTCTCGGTGGGGAAGGCCAGGTGTGTTAAGAGTTATTAGCTATTTTTAGCCGGGTGTGGTGGCGCACACCTTTAATCCCAGCACTCGGGAGGCAGAGGTAGGAGGATCGCTGTGAGTTCAAGGCCACCCTGAGACTACATAGTGAATTTCAGGTCAGCCTGAGCTACAGTAAGACCCTACCTCGAAAAAGCAAAAAAATAAAAAAAAAAAATAAAAAAGAGTTATTAGCTATTTTTGCCTTCAGTCCAGCGAGGACAAATGCTTTAATCCAACGCAAATGAACAGAATGGCTAATTTAAACACTAAAGGTATACAAAATTCATGTCTAACTTTTTTTTATCAGCTTGAACAAATTGTTTCATGAATAAAGTTAATATCGAGCCATGTTTAACTTATGGTGACGGCGTCTAAACTGCTGTTTTCAACCTCTGTGTTCATCTCGCCCCTAACAGGTCACAGACGGGTCTCAGGCTGTCCCCACATCTGTGGGGCGTCAGTCGCTTAGCCCTAGTGGCCATGGCTTATGAATCTGACCAAACAGGTGCATGGGGTGTGGAAGAAAGACAGCCCCCCACTCCAAGGCCTGCGTGCGACTGGCTCGGGCCGAACACAGCTGCTGGAAACGCATTCCAAACCAAACACAGCTCCGCCCGCGGCAGACTCAACAGACCAGAAACCGACACCCAGGGAATCAATGGGACGGTCAGGCTCATCGCATTAACAGAGCCCCTGCTGTCCTCAAATCCAGGATCCCGAAAAGAATAACAAAAGACACGATTAACTAGCGCGGGGGTCTAAAGCCAAAAGCAAATAGATAACTCATGACTGTATACCAGCACGATTCTCGGAATTTTCCAGGTCAGCTACAAGAAAGAGTTACAAGTTTCTCATCTCCGCTGGACTAGAGCCTCACCCACGTCTAATTGCGTTGTGTAGGGGCTAAATCCTTTTTTTTTTTTTTTCTTTTCCCCCTTCTGCATGACTGACTAGCCTGCTGGGGCATGTAAGCCAGGGACTTCTCAGAGCAAGGCAGATATGTGGTCAGGTTAAAAGGCGACATCGAGCCATCTGCTAGCTAGGTAATCTTAAGACAGTCTGAGTATCTCTCTGTTTTTTTTAATATTTTATGTATTTGCAAGCAGAGAGATGCAGACAGAGAGAGAGAATGGGCGTGCCAGAGCCCCTGACCACTGCAAACAAACTCCAGATGCATGCAGCACTTTGTGCATCTGGCTTCACGTGGGTCCTGGAGAATTAAACTGTGGAGTTGTCAGGCTTTGTAGGAAAGCACCTTAACCTCTTAGCCATCTCTCCAGTTCTTTTCTTTTTTTTAATTTTTTTGTTTTTATTTTTTATTTAAGAGTGACAGAGAGAGAAAGAGGCAGAGAGAGAGAGAGAGAGAAGAGATGCGCCAGGGCCTCCAGCCACTGTAAACGAACTCCACACGCGTGTGCCCCCTTGTGCATCTGGCTAACATGGGTCCTGGGGAATTGAGCCTCGAACCGGGGTCCTTAGGCTGTACAGGCAAGCACTTAACCGCTAAGCCATTTCTCCAGCCCCAGTCCTATTTCTTTATCCATAAAGCAAGACTAAAGGCAGCCACCTTCCTGGAAATAACAGTTGAAAGTGCCCGAGTTATTTGCGAAAGCTCATGTGGCTGACATGCACAGCGGGAAGATGGCTTGTTCCCTGCCACTCCTTCCCAAGGCTCTGCCTGTCACACGGTTTGTCTCTTCTTTGCAGCTCCAGTCACCTGTCGCACACCATCTTTCTTAGGTTCAGCACTGGGGTATGGTTAGGAATCGGCATTGTGATTCCCACCTGAACACTTGGAGAAGTGGTCAAGGAGGGACCCGGTCAAGGCATGTGGACAGTGACAGAGATAGGCTGAAAACTCTCGGGGCCTGTGGGTGGCACTAACAAACTTGGCTTGGCGAGTTTGTGGCTTTTCTTAACATAGCACCTCCCTGTCTCACCTTTTGCTCTCTCTGGCTGGAAGCTTGTGCTCCGGATGGTGGGTTTTGCTCATTATTTAGAAAGCTTTGCTGTCAGTGTGTCGCTGTAAAATGAAAACAGGTTACTTGTCAAAATCTGTTCGCTGGCAGTGTGGTTATTAACACACATGTTACGTCAGGTTAAGGCATGGGATTTGGGACAGGGCCAGTGCTGTGCGGCCTTGGGCACGTTAGCCTCTCTGAGCTTATTTTCTCGGCTATGACATAAGTGTGCTACTTGTCCTGCCTTCTTCACAGGTATAGCCATGAAGATATAAATTATCAGGTACTGGGCATGGTGGCGCACACCTTTAATCCCAGCACTCGGGAGGCAGAGGTAGGTGGATCGCCGTGAGTTCGAGGCCACCCTGAGACTACATAGTGAATTCCAGGGCAGCCTGGGCTAGAGCGAGACCCTACCTCAAAAAACTTAAAAAAAAAATTATCATGTAAAGAGAATTTAGACATTATACTTACGCATTATGTTACTTGAGACATTTCATTTATGCATCATTAAATTATGTTGCATAACATATAATGTTATTTATTACTATTATTCCTACTTTCTTTCCAAAGAAAATAATTTAGTAAGGAGCCTCTTGCCATCTGTACCAAGCAGCATAGCCTTGGATTTTAGTTTACCAAGGTAGGGTCTCACTCTAGTCCAGGCTGACCTGGAATTCACTGTGGAGTCTCAGGGTGGCCTCGAACTCACGGCGAACCTCCTACCTCTGCCTCCCGAGTGCTGGGATTAAAGGCGTGCTCCGCCACGCCCAGCTTTAGCCTTGGATTTTAATTCTTCTTTATGTTTGTAAAAAAAGTAGGAGACAGGCTGCATATATCTCTTTAAGAAGGATTTGTTAAAGCAAACTTTGGTCGGTGTTTCTAGAAAACACTGAGGTGTTTAAGTCTGAGGGACATGTGTGTGTGTGTGTGTGTGTGTGTGTGTGTGCGTGCGTATCCTATAGCATTTGTACTTGTGGACCAGCACATAGTGGAAACAGAAGCTGGTAGAATCCTGAGTCTAACAAGGAGAAAGCCCTTTAGACGGCCTGATCACGCATGATCATCTGTTCCTGGGGAGAATGACAAAATGCAATCCTGGATTTTTTTTTTTTAAAGATAGCATTACTTAGGCTCCGGAAAAACATATAGTCATTTTCAATTAAAAATGGGTAAAAAAAAAAAAGAGCATCTGAATCAAAAACTATGTTGCCAATGTTTCCCCTTTAATAACATTATTAAATCCCCCAAATAGGCAACTAAAATTTAACCAAATTTGGACACATTTAGAAGAAACGGCAGGACGGGGGGAAAGTGCTGTAAGACATGTGGTGTTGGTGCCTTAGCTGAGCCGCATCATAGAGCAGACACAGCCTGTGGGAGGTCCCATGCCTCCCTCCATCATAAATCTCTGCCCAGATTCAAAATAGAGAAGTCTAAATATGATAGGCACCATGTTGTGCCAGGAGAAACAGGAAGTAGTGCCTTAGAGCAGCGGACATCCTGGAACCTTCTAAAGCTCGCCGTGTTCTTGTTTTTTATTCCTTCTCCATGTACACCGTGCGTATGCATACAAACATTGGAGGTAAATGCCCCCCCCCAGAAATGAGCCTTTCCTTTCACACATACCCTCCCAAAAAGGCGTAAAAAGCACAGGCCTATAACCCCCAAACTGATGCACACTTTGAAAACAAAGGGTGTGGAAAAAAAATCTTACCTCAAGAGCACTTGGGGTGAGAAAGTTAAAACTTGCAAGAACAAAGCTGAACTCCCGAACCTTCTCCTCCATCAGTCAAGAGCTCATCTGCACTTCTAATCACATCGATGGAGTTTTCTTCTTTTCCTCTCTTTTTCCTCATAGCTGGACTTTATATGACTTCAGAGTGTATCTTATTCCTACCGCACGTGGGGGTCGTACGGATTGTTGCATCGTAGGTGAGCCAGAATTTCTTTCTGACCTGGGATGTTGATCAAGAAAATCACAACTATGATGGGCTGGAGAGATGGCTTAGCGGTTAAGCGCTTGCCTGTGAAGCCTAAGGACCCCGGTTTGAGGCTCGATTCCCCAGGACCCACGTTAGCCAGATGCACAAGGGGGCGCATGCGTCTGGAGTTCGTTTGCAGTGGCTGGAGGCCCTGGCGTGCCCATTCTCTGTCTCTCTCTCTCTCTCTCTCTCTCTCTCTCTCTCTTCCTCTTTCTCTCACTGTCTCTCTCAAATAGATAAATAAAAATACCAAAAAAAAAAAAGAAAAGAAAATTACAACTATGAGGTAGAATGAATGTTTTCATCATCTTTGAAAATGACATAGTGGCCGTCATCAGAGGATGAGATGTAACCTCTTGGATCTTTTACATGAAATCTTCTTTTGGTCTTCTTTTGTAGGTTTCAATATGGAAATCACTGGAGGGAGAGAAGTGCTGCCTCCTTCCCGGCCGTCCAGAACGGAGGCAAGCCCGCTTGGGAAGGCGTGCTGGTCCGTCCACAGCGGGTGCTGGCGGCAGCCCACTGCTACTCCCGGTGATCTTTCTGTGCCTTCTGCGTCTGTGATTCTCCACACAGGACAAAGCTTAACTTGTGAATTGAGCACAGCAATATTAACAACAGTAGAGCTGGAGAGATGGCTTAGCAGCTAAGGCACTTGCTTGTGAAGCTAAAGGACCCAGGTTTGATTCCCCAGGACCCGCGTAAGCCAGATGTACAAGGTGGTGCATGTGTCTGGAGGCCATTTACAGTGGCTGGAGACCCTGGTATGCCCGTTCTGTCTCTTTACCTACTTCTTTTCTCTCTCTCTCAAATAAATAAAATAAAATAACATTTTTATAAAGATTAATAACAGTAATAAATAGAACAGTTATGATGATATACTACAGTAAGTTATTTAAAGCTCATGAATTGTTCATTCGTAGAATTTTCCAGTTAATGTCTCAATATCCGTTGACCACACGCAACTGAAACTGCTGAATGTGAACCTGCATAGGAAGGGCAATTACTTTACCCTGCACCATGGGGGTCTTGAGAATGAAGTAATATATTTATTCAGGTATTTTAGACTATTTCACACATCGCATAAGCGCCAATGCGCTGCAGGTGACAGTATTTCATGCGTGTGAGAAGCCTGCTTGGCCAGTGCACTTTGAGACACTTCTAAGTCCTCAGCTCAGCCCCTCCTCTCAGACGTCAGGACCCACAATCTGGGAGTCACATTTTCTCAAATGGAAACCAAGGGGGAGAAAAGAGGACTTGTCAGAAGAAAGAGGGGCTGGAGAGATGACTGAGCGGTTACAGGCGCTTGCCTGCAAAGCCTAATGACCCGGGTTCGATTCCCCAATGACCACGTGAAGCCAGATACACAAAGTGGCGCACGGAGTTGGCTCGCAGTGGCTAGAGGTCCTGGTGCACCTATTCTCTCTCTTTCTCTCATTCCGAATAAATAATGTTTGTTTTAGAAAAGAGAGAGAGCAATGTGGCGTATGTGTCTGGAGTTCAATTGCAGTGGCTGGAGACCCTAGAGCACCAACTCTCTGTCTGTCTGTCTGTCTCTCTCTCTCTCTCTCTCTTGTAAAATAATAAATAAATAAATAAGCCAGTCTGTTGGGCTTGCCTCAGAAAAGAAGAGAGAGAAAGAAAGCAAGTTATTGCTGGGGGTGGGGGGGAGATACTTAGAAGGAAAAGTTTGCTGAAGACAGAGTCCCACCTCCAAAGTCCCTTTCAGCCTAGGACTCTTTTCCTTAGCCAGGAAGCTGTGACCATCCCATGAGGAAAAGCAGTTGAAAGCTGACTCACTACTTTGTTTGTTCGCTTGAGTTTTCGGGGTTTGTTTTCTTGCTGTTTGCTTCACTATATTCCTTGTGCAAATCTGTGAGAAGGAGCTTCCTCCTTTCCTTGCAAACCTTACAGTATTTCATCTGAGAATGTGTCTTTGGGGCTTGAGAGATGGCTCAGCAGTTAAAGGCACTTGTTGCAAAGTCTGAAGGCCCGTGGTTTGATTCCCAAGTACCCATGTAAAGCCAGATGCACACAGTGGTACTGCACCCGGAGTTCCTTTGCAGTGGCAGGAGGCCCTAGTACACCCATACTAATTCCCTCTCTGTCTCTCTCTCTCTTTTTCACACACACACACACACACACAAACAAATAAATAAAAATATTTTCAAAATAGCATGTATTGGGGTGGAGAGATGGCTTCGTAGTTAAGGTGTTTGCCTGTGAAACCTAAGGACTCATGTTTGGCTCTCCAGGTCCCACATAAGCCAGCACACAAGGTGACACAAGTGTGCAAGGTAGCACATGTGCACAAGGTGGCACACACATCTGGAGTTTGATTGCAGTGGTTAAAGGCCCTGGTGCACCAATTCTCTCTTTCTCTCTTTCTCTCTCTCTTTTCAAAGACATTTTAAAAATTTATTTATTAGAGACAGATAGAGGGAGAGAGAGAGAGAGAGAGTGAGAAGGGGCGTGCCAGGGCCTCTGTCCACTGCAAATGAACTCCAGACGCATGCGCCACCATGTGCATCTGGCTTACATGGGACCTGGAAAATCAAACCTGGGTCTCTAGGCTTCACCTTGACTGCTAACCCATCTCTCCACTCCCCGCTAATTTCACATAAAATACAAAGTCAGTCTGTTGGGCTTGTCTCAAAATAAAATGAAATAAAATAAAAGAGTGCTGGGCGTGGTGGCGCACACCTTTAATCCCAGCACTTGGGAGGAAGAGGTAGGAGGATCGCCATGAGTTCAAGGCCATCCTGAGACTACATGGAGAATACCAAGTCAGCCTGGGCTAGAGTGAGACCCTATCTTGAAAAAAAAAAAAAAAAAAGAACAAAGACCATATCTTAGCCACCATGATTTGCTATGGAGACATCAACTTTGTCTAAATAACTGGGCTGACTTGCTTCGCTTCGCCCTGCTTCAGGGGTATGTCTGATTGCCCCACTTTAATGGAACTGTTTGTGCACACACAATCACATGCACAACACACACACACAGGTTTCAAAGCCTAGGAGAGACATCTCTTTTCTTTCTAAATAGCAAGCTGCTGAGTTCCAATTTCATATGACTGCTTCACGGAATCAGTTCTGTCCACAGCAGTCCCAAGTTTTATTCAGTATAAAACGTGCACACCTTCAGAGAGGTTTACTGTGCCCACTTATACGAAGTGTCGCTGGACTCAGTAAAGGCTGAGTAGGAAGGAAACCACTTAGGATTTGTGGGGAAGGGGAGGGGAGGGGTCGGAGGGCAGAAACTAAGCCTGAAATGTGTGCAGTGTGTGCATTCCTAATAGAAAGGTTAAATCACATGAAGTTAAATTTGAAATTTTATCAAACGGACTTGAGAAATTGATTCCCAGACTGGGGAGAGGATTGAAAAAAACAAAAACAAACACTATAAAAAAGGATTGACGAGAGGTCTTGGAGTTTAAAAAAAGATTGCTAAATCCCATTTTAAATAACTGGCGTATAAAGAATGCGGATCCAAAATATGCGGATCAGGTTTCCTCCAGAAGACACTTGGGTGTAAAAGTGTAGGCAGATCAGTGCTTGGAAAAATATTAAAACCTTATGAAATTCAAAATGTTTGTGAAACAGTTCAATGGTGGCTCCCCACAAATGTGCCTGCAAACATCCTGTGGGAGCAGCTTGCTAAGCCAGGCCTCGCTCACAGCGCGATGGTGGGGTGGGCCACAGAGACTCGCTCTCCTCGCTGCCCCTCAGCTCCATGCCTCCCCCCTGGCTGCTTTGGCCTCGTCACTAGTCACCTTGCTAAATACAGAAGGAAGTGGATGCCGAGCATCGTGGCGCTCCGAAGGCCAGAGCAAGAGGGTAGTAAGTTTGAGGCCAGCCTGGGCTATATAGGAAAAACCCTGTTGGGGTTGGAGAGATGCCTCAGTGGTTAAGGCGTTTGCCTGCAAAGCCTAACGACCTGAGTTTGATTCCCCGGCTCCCGCATAAAGCCAGATGCACAAAGTGGCATAGGCATCTGGGGTCTGTTTGCAGAGGCTAGAGGCCCTGGTGTACCCATTCTCTCCGTTTATTTCTCTTCTATCGCTCTCTGCTTGCAAATAAATAAATAAATAAATAAATAAATAAATAAGAAAGACCCTGTGAAAAAAAGGAAAGAAAGAAAGAGGAAAATAAGCAAAACATTCTTAAATAATAATGCGATTTTGAGCATTTTAATTTATTACAAGCACAATTCTAACCATCTGCTATCTTCTCCCTCCTAGTTATTCTCCCAAACATCCCTCACTGAGTCCTTCCCCCTTTCTTACCTGCCTAGCATATTATTAGACAGAACTTCTCTTCCCTTCCTTTCCCTTCCTTTCCCTTCCTTTCCCTTCCCTTCCACACAGCCTTTCTCCACCTCAAGTATTCAAGATTTCCTGCTTAAAATGGTTAAGCTTTCAGACTCCAAGGTAAACAGAGTTTTTGAAGTGGTAGGGAACCAAACCAGAGCCTTGTACATCATAGACAAGCCCAACACCACTAAGCAGTGTCTCCTAAACCAGCTGAGTTCTAATCCTACCTGGATGTGCAGTCCCAGAGCCTCCACCCCATACCTGACGTGCATAGGCTTATTAACTTACCTGAATCTCAGCATCCTTGTGTGCAAAATAAGGATCATCATAGTATCTACATCACAAGGCTGTTGTGAAGTGTGAGGGGAAATGTATAAAATGCTTAGCACTAAACACAAGATCGTGTGTGTGTGTGGTGTGTGTGTGTGGTGTGTGTGTGTGTGTGTTTCTGTGTGTATGTGTGTGTGTGTGTGTGTGTGTGTGTGTGTGTGTGGTGTATGTGTGTGTGTGTGTAATTTATTTAGTTGAGAGAGAGAAAGAGGCAGAGGGAGAGAGAGAGAGAATGAGTGTGCCAGGGCCTCCAGCCACTGTAGATAACTCCAGACGCATGCACCACCTTGTGCATCTGACTTTACATGGGTCCTGGGGAATTGGCTTTGCAGGCAAGCATCTTAACCACTAAGCCATCTCTCCAGCCCAGAACAGAAGATCTTAATGGATGTATGTTATCAAGTATCAGATATATATATATATCTGATACATAATCTCCCATGTGGCTTCCTTGGCAATAACCAAGGGACTAGTGTAATGACCCACTTGTGTTGATGACACTAGGAATGTCTTGCTTTCTAATAGCTAGATGCTTCTCTCTCTCTCTCCTTCTCTCTCTCTCCTTCTCTCTCTCTCTCCTTCTCTCTCTCTCTCCTTCTCTCTCTCTTTGAAGCAAGAGAGACTCCAAGAACTCCCCTGACTTTGTTGCCAAACCTCAGGAGTGGGTCCAAGTAGAAGGCCTGCTCAGCATGGAGAAAGGCGAGGCACAGAAACAAGATACTTAGAGGGGCACACACAGGGCAGAAGAAGAAACAAGGCAGGAGCACGCAGCCTGAGCCTGGGCTCTGATTGTGCCCCGTGTGAGAGGGTCACCTTGCACCCTTCTCCTAGTGAAGACTCCTCATACCCCAGGAAGGAACGCTGACAAGGACAGGGTTAGGCTCCATGGTGACAGTGTTGGTGAGCATTCTCCGGCACACAATGAGAGAACCTTGTGAGGAGCAGTACTGCGATCTATCCCACGTAAGTCCAGGCCGGGGCTCAGGAAACTGTCCAGGTGGAGCTGAAGCAGCAATGTGGGACTCTTAGAAAAACCCTGTGCTAGGGGTGGAGGGATGGCTTAGCAGTTAAGGTGCTTGCTGGCAAAGCCAAAGGACCCAGGTTCGATTCCCTGGGACCCACATGACGCCAGACGCATAAGGTGACTCGCGCATCTGGAGTTTGTTTGCAGTGGCTAGAGGCCCTGGTGCGCCCATCCTCTCAATCTCTCTGCATGCAAATAAATAAATATTTTTAAAAAAAAAAAGAAAGAAAATCCCTATGCTGTGTAAATGAATGACCTTGGTAGTACCTCTCCTTTATATAATTCATATCTAGACTTAGATAAAGAGGTGGGAGTCTGAAACTCGGGTAATTCCATCTCTCCCTTGGACCAAATAATGAAGCCCAACAGGAGAAATTCTACTTGAAGGTTCAGAAAACACAGTGATCTGCTGGGGATGTTTTGGGGTGTCAGCCTGTCCCAGTGGACACAAAAATAATCAAAACCACTTCAAAGGCAACAGCTATTCAAGGAAATGAGTAAAAGATGAAAAGAAAACTCGGTATCTTCCCAGCGCCCTTCCCTCCAGCGACGTCTACCTTCCACACCCTGCGTTTCTACCTCACAGGCCCTCACGCGTGAGTTCTTTATGCTTGTGCCCACGTTAGAGCAACGTTCATCCGGGGGGGGTCTCATGTCAGCCTGACTCTCCAAAGCTTTGGGCTTAGTGGGCATGTTGAGTTTGAATTTGAATCAGTCCTAGGAAATCCAATCCACGTCCTATGAGAAATTTCATTCCCTGTCCTGATTTTGCAATAGGCAAACTTTTCAACAAATACAGCTGGGGTTCCCAACATAAACTATTTTGGGGCGAAACCAAGACGTGGTGGTTCCTGGCCCTGTACAACCCCTTCCCAACCACGGCCACGCACACACTCCTCCAACCTGAAACGGCCATCTTTCTGTATTTCTCCGCACCCCTTTTAGTTGGCAACAATATTAACCTGCGTGTGGAAGTATCTGTGTTTTTACTGCATTCTGATTTGGTCTACAAGACAGCTTCACGTGGCTGGGATGACATCCAAACCAGGCATGGTTTACGGGAGGAACGGGATGTATTTCAGCTTACAGGGGGTGAGTTCTATCAATGACAGAAGAAACCACTTGCATAGATCCAAGCAGAGAGAAACAACCAAACAGCCAGCAAAAAAATAAAAATAAAAATAAAAGGCAGCATTCACAAACCCCCTGACAGCACGCAGGGGAGCCCCCCGCCCCAGAACTCAAACCTCTCTTCATACCTTTGAGCCGGAATTCAGATCTGATCCTAAACATACCTTTGGGCTGCTGGACCCCAGTGACACGTCCAGCCAGGTGACTGGATATCTAAGTTACAAACTTTAATGAAACATCTGAGTCTATGGGGGATCATACATTCAAACTACCACAGTCCTGTTTATAAGTAGCAAAGAAATAGTTACATGAACATAAATATAAATTTTTGATGGATTTATTTTTTTTTAACAGATTATACCATTTTATTCCTTCTCCCCTGTTCCCACTTCCCTGGGGCCCTCCTCAGTGGATTGTGGTGTTCACTGTGGGGTCAGTGGGCTTCAGTCAGTCCCATGGGATAGTAAGGGCACCATGCCTCTGGGTATTTCCCACCCACTCTGTGGCTCTAACAATCTTTCTTCTCCCTCTTCTGCAATGCTCCCTGAGCCATGTGATTGATTTCTGAGATAAGGGTCTTGCTAAGTAGCCCAGTTGGCCTTGAACTTGCCATCGTACTGCCTCAGCATCCCAGGTGTGGGGATTGCAGGCATGCATGATGTGTTGGTTTGAATCAGGCGGACCCGAAAGACCCATGTGTTCTGAATGCTAGGTCCAAAGCTGATGGAGATTTGGGAATTAACGCCTGCCGGATACAGTGTATTGTTGGGGGCGGGCTTCTGGGCGTTATAACCAGCTTCCCCGTGCCAGTGTTTGGCACACTCTCCTGCTGCTGATGTCCACCTGATGTTGGCCAGGGGGTGATGTCCACCCTCTGCTCATGCCATCAGTTTTCCCAGGCATCATGGAGCTTCCCCTCCAGTCTGTGAGCCAAAAGAAACCTTTTTCTCCACAAGGTGCTTTTTTTTTTTAAGTTTTTTTTTTTTTATTTTTGTTTTCTTTAATTTATTTGAGAGAGAGTGAAAGAAGCAGAGAGAGGGAGACAGATAGAGGATGGGCACGCCAGGGCCTCCAGCCACTGCAAACGAACTCCAGATGCGTGTGCCACCTTGTGCATCTGGCTTATGTGGGTCCTGAGAATCGAACCTTGGTCCTTAGGCTTCACAGGCAAGCACCTTAACTGCTAAGCCATCTCTCTCTCAAGGCCCACAAGCTGCTTTTGATCATGTGCTTTGTGCCAGCAATGTGAAACTGACTGCAACACACCCATCGTGCCTGACTTAAAGTCTGTCTTCCCTCTTTGGCAGTGCTGGTAGGCAAGTGATCTACCACTGAGCTACAGTCCTAGCTGTTGCACTCGGGTTCACATTGCTGGCAGAAATCACCCAACCAAGAGCAGCTTTTGGGAAAAAAAAAAAAGGGGGGGTGGTTTAGCTCACAGACTCGAGGGGATACTCCATGATGGCAGGGGCAAACACAGGCATGACAGAGGATGGACATCACCCCCCGGCCAACATAAGGTGGACCACAGCAACAGGAGAGTGTGCCAAACACTGGCAAGGAGACACTGGCTGTAACACCCATAAGCCCGCCCCCAACAATACACTGCCCCCAGGAGATGTTAGTTTCCAAATCTCCATCAGCTGGGAACCTAGCATTCAGAACACCAAAGTTTATGGGGCACACCTGAATCAAACCACCACATTCTGTCCCTGGCCCCCATAAACTGATATCCATGCATGATATAAAATACAATGCATTCAGTCCAACTTTAAAAGTCCCCATAGTTTTTATCAATCCTAATGATGTTCAAACATTCCCATAGCCCAAGATCTTTTAACTGAGCCATAATACCAAAAAATCCCCCCAAAACCCATAATAGCACAGTATAAACATTCACACTACAAAAGTTGGCATTGGGTATAGCAAAGAAATATTCAACCAATACAAGATTTAAGCAGGGCAAACACCAAACTCTGTAGCTCCAAGTTCAACAACTCTAATCAGTGACAAATCTCCAAGTCCGATAATTCTAACCAGCAACAAGTCTCTGGAGTTCCAATTCTGCCCCTCCAGCTAGGCTACTCACAGTCCTGGAAAACTTCATCTGGGCCAGCAGTTCTCCTTAACAGCCTTCTCATGGTCCCAATATATCCACTGGGTCTCCACTGCAACCCACGGTTCATCCTCATGGCCCCATGGGGTCTCCATGCAGGCATCCAGCAAACCTGCTTCACACTGCCCATGGCCATTTCCAAAACACAAGTCCACATTGCAAACTCAATGACCATCTCTTTCCTGCATTTCTTATACTCTGCAATACCAGGTAGGGTGCCAATTTGCTAATCCACAGGGAATAGAGCAGACTTTGAAGAACAGGACACTCCTTGAGCACTCAGGCCCCTTCAAAAGAGTCTGCATTCTTCCTGTTGCCCCAGTGCAGGTCAACTGGCCCAATCTCAAAGGTTGTAATCTCTCAATTGCAGCTGAACGGGCAGAAGTTTTGGCCCAAAGATTTCATTTCTGTGCTATATCCCTCTGCACACTCCGTTTCTACGCAAAGCAACCCTGCACAACTTTTCAGGACACAGCCATAATAGCAAGCTTCTCACACAAACTGCTTCTAGCCCAGTCCAAGCAAAGCTCTTTCTCACCCTCATAAGCCAAACCTCACAGCCCACAGTTCTTACTGCATTCAGGTCTTTCAACTCTGACTAGATTAGCAGTCCATCAAGCTGTACTTACAGCACTGCAAAGTGTCTCTTTGTCCAAGGTTTCAAATCCTCCCACATTCCTCTTGAAAATCAGCTCCAAAAGGCCAAAGACACACAGTCAGGTGTCTAACAGCAATCCCACTCCTTGGTACCAACTATACTATTGCAGTCAGGTTCACATTGCTGGCAGAAATCACCGAACCAAGAGCAGCTTTTGGGTAAAAAGGATTTATTTTGGCTTACAGACTCGAGAGGATGTTCCATGATGTCAGGGGAAAACTCAGGCATGAGCAGAGAGTGGACATCACCCCCTGGCCAACATAAGGTAGACAACAGCAACAGGAGAGTGTGTCTAATACTGGCAAGGGGAAACTGGCTGTAATACCCATAAGCCCGCCCCCAACAATACACTGCCTCCAGGAAGCATTAATTCCCAAATCTCCATCAGCTGGGAACCTAGCATTCAGAACAGCAAAGTTTATGGGGGATACCTGAATCAAACTACCACACCTGCTCTTCATCTTTTAAATAGCTTTCCTTGTTCCAAGAAAGTATTTGTGGTGGCTTTCATAAAGATGCATGTTACAATGGAATATATTTGTCAAATGGCTCCAACATGTTGCCAAAATCTCAAATATATATATATATATATATATATATATATGTAGAGAGAGAGAGAGAGAGAGAGATGCATATATTTATATTATAATATATTATATATCATATATATAATACATATCATCATTGGCTAGAAATGTAACTTTCTCAAACATACAGCAAATCAAATTAATTATAGCATTACTGAACCATTCTCACTAGCACTATGTACAGCCAAAGTGGGAAAAAAACAAACTGCATTCTCTGCCTGATTCCCCAATTTGCACTCCACAATAAAATTACCAATAGATAGTAGCCCTAATGTATGTTCATTTTAAATTAGCATGTATTTTCACTTTGAGAAAAAAAAAATTGTCCTTCGTGTCTAGCTCATGTTTGTAATTGAGGGGACAGGACAGGACTTCTGAAAACATATGATTGCCATGTGAAAGCTCCAGGTAGCCTGTGGTGAAGTCTTTGTGGTTTTAGAGGGAGACACGGAGAGAGAGAACTGGCGCACCAGGGCCTCAGCCTCTGCAATTGAACTCCAGACGCTTGCGCCACCTAGTGGGCATGTGCGACCTTGCGCTTGCCTCACCTTTGTGCATCTGGCTTACGTGGGATCTGGAGAGTCAAACATGGGTCCTTGGGCTTCGCAGGCAAGCGCCTTAACCGCTGAGCCATCTCTCCAGGCCTGAGGTGAAATCTTGACATGCATATGAGCCACTGGGGAATCCATCTTGACCTTAGTTACTTACACACCCAACACTGTGAAGATGCAAAAACTCTGGAGATTAGTGTAATCTCAACAGAGAGTTTAAGGATTATAATCTGGGGCTGGAGAGATGGCTGGGTGGTCAAGGAGCTTGTCTGCAGAGCCTAATGACCAGAGTTTGATTCCCCAGTTCCCACATAAAGCCAGATACACAGAGTGGTGCATGCAACTGGAATTCATTTACAGTGGCAAGAGGCCCAGGCATGTCCATTCTCTCTGGCTCTCTTCTATCATGCTCTGCTTACAAATAAAAATTTTTTTTTTTTTTTTGGCTTTATGAGGTAGAGTCTCACTCTAGCCCAGGCTGACCTGGAATTCACTATGTAGTCTCAGGGTGGCCTCAAACTCACGGCGATCCTCCTACCCCTCTGCCTCCTGAGTGCTGGGATTAAAGGCCATCATACCTGGCTAAATAACAATTTTTTAAAACTAAATAACAATTTTTTTTTCTGCAAACTTGATCTAAGTGAACCAAGATTTTACCTCTTTTCTCACAATCCAGTACAAGTTCTTATATTCTTTTGCAGTACAGGGCAATTGGGCTAAAGTGGGCTTGAGGGCAAGTCATTTGGCCCTTGGTGTCATTCATTAATCACGGAACCAACACCTCCCTCATTTCACGTGACCCTGAACAGGTCACCTTGGAGTCTGTCCTTTCGTTTGCATCTATGTGATTCCCCGCCGTCTCAGTCCCCTGCCAGAGAGTTTGGAAGCCATCGCTCTATTTCTGTTCTCTTTGCTCTTTTAGGTTTGCCAAAGGCCTGTCTCCCACCGTGGTTTTAGGAGCCCATTCCCTCTCAAAGCAGGAGGCCACAAACCAAACATTTGAGGTTGAGAAATTCATACCATTCTCAAGATTTCTATCAGATTACATACCAGATGATATCATGCTGATAAAGGTAGGTATTACCACTGCCTTCCTCAAATTCTCCAACATCCTTATATAACGTGACTCAGTTAATTAACTACATGAAAGCGTTTTTGTTTCCCCACATTTGAGGTGACTGTGATATATTCTGTAAAGGCCCGTGTTACTCCATACAAGCCTCTGAAAGAAAACAATGAACCGAAATACATTCTTACTTGGAAAATCAACTCTGATGCTCATATATGCGAGGAGAGAAACACCCGAGACAGACTCAAGGATCCACACAAAACAAAACTTTCTTCCCAAATGCTTTTCACATTAGCAACTGAAAAAAAACTATAACCCTTGTTTATACAGCAGAGCCAACCAAGTGACTTCGGGGACTTAGCAGTGAGTTACAGCTAAGTCTAGACCATACTTTGTCCCTTCTAAATGCAGGCTAGGCCATACTCAGGGGCCCTATTGAGCAGGAAACATCCCAGCCCACAGAGTCGTTGACCTATACATATCATACCACAGAAAATGACCCGAGGTATGGCAAAGGCCAGTTTACTGGAGACCGAGCGGAATCCCTGCTCTGGATGCCCTACCCCAAGCACCAGCGAGCCTTGCCAGGAAGGGAGGTCACCATCAAGGTAGGTTCAAGAGGAGAAGGTGCCCTCTTGAGGCAAGGATGCACATGTACAATACAGTCCACTAGCCGCAAATCCGCTGGGGAGGGATGACCAATTTACTCACCGTTTTAATCACGCAGCAGCAAAACTCAACAAAGCATGTCCAGCCGCTCCCCTTGGGATCCAAAAACTATATTAGAGATGGAACCAGATGCCAAGTGACTGGCTGGGGTGCTACCAACCCAGATCTAAATGACTCTGATTCCCTGCAAAAGGTCATAGTCACGGCGATCTGTCGAAAAAAAATCTGCAACACCCATCGCTACTACAACCATAACCCTGTCATAACCAAAGGCATGGTATGTGCAGGAGATCCCAGAGGCCGGAGGGACTCCTGCCAGGTCGGTGTCCTCCTGCGCAGTGACATGTCTGCAGTCACTGGAGGAGAAGAAGGCACATTCCATTCTCTTTCTCTCTGGAGTGGGCCTTGAGGTGGGTATCAGTTTCCATGGGTCCCCGTCTGCCTTGCCAAACCCCGGCGTGAGGGCCACCCAGACTCCCCAGCTCACAGCGGGCCTGGGCCACAGAAATCCACCGGGGGTCGGGTTTGTCACACACAAGGCCTCTTGCCGGGGGGCTGCCGCCTTCAAATCGGCCTCGTCTGAAAGCCTTACACCTCAAATCGATGGCACGAGACTTAACCGGTAAGGAAACAGATTTTAGTAAACATTTTAGATAAAAATAGCATAGTCCTAGAAACGTCACTACAGCTTAGGCTGCGGGACTCCATAACCAATCAGCTCTAGAACAGAAGAACCAGTTCGATGTCGCCAGGACTCGTGCCATAGCTACTTAATAACTACTTGTGAATATTTGGGTGAATGCATAATTAATAATTTACTGAATGAATGATCATCAGTGAATCTCTGCCACTCACAGACATGGCAATTATAGCTTGCAATCATCTTTATTTCTGTTGTACTAGGGACAGAAGCTAGGAACTTGCTTACACATAATAGGCAAATGCTCTACCTCTGACCTACAGCTTCTTTTTAGTTTTTAATTTAAAGAGAGTGAGAGAGAGAGAAAAAAAAAAAAAAAAAACAGAGAGAATTGGCACACCAGGGCCTCAGCCACTACTGCAATTGAATGCCAGATGCTGGCGCCACCTAGTGGGCATGTGCAACCTTGCACTTGCCTCACCTTTATGCACCTGGCTTATGTGGGAATCTGGAGAGTCAAACATGGGTCCTTAGGCTTCTCAGGCAAACGCCTTAACTGCTAAGCCATCTCTCCAGCCCTGTTTTTTTTTTTTTTTAATTTTGTTTTGTTTTGTTTTGTTTTGTTTTTTGACGTAGGGTCTCACTCTAGCTCAGGCTGACCTGGAATTCACTATGTAGTCTCAGGGTAGCCTTGCCTCCCAAGTGCTGGGATTAAAGGCGTGCGCCACCACGCCCGACTCCTGTTGTGTTTTTAATCTTGAGGCAGAATCTCACTAAGTTGCTCAGGCCGCCCTCAGTAAACTCATGCTCCTGTCTCAGCCTCTTGGAGTAGATTACAGGCTTGTACCACCATGCCCAGCTTGAACTCACCTTAAAAACTCCTTAATAGGGGCCTGAAAAGATAGCTCAGCAATTAAAGATAGTTGCTTGTAAATCCTGACAGCCTGGGTTCAATTCCCCAGTACCCACATAAAGTCAGATGCCAGAGTGACACATGTGTATGGAATTTGTTTGCAGTGGCAGGAGGCCTTGGTGCTCCCGGACCCTTTTTCTCTCAAATAAAAATTATTTAAAATAAAAAACTCCTTAAGAGCTAGAGAGATGGCTTAGTGGTTAAGACACTTGCCTGCAAAGCCAAAGGGCCCAGGTTTGATCCCCCAGGACTCACATAAACCAGATGCACAAGGTGTTACATGCATCTGGAATTCCTTTGCAATGGCTGAAGGTCCTGGTGTGCCCATTCTCTCTCTTTCCATCTGTCTCTCTCTCTCTTCTCTCTCTTGCACTCTCAACAAATAAAATAAAAATAACGTTGAAAAAGAAAACCTCCTTAATAAAGACAAGAAGTAGAGATTGCATACAGCACAAAGTGGGAGACCTAGAAAGTTCCATGGTTATTTGATAATGCTTGGACGTTTTCTGAAGGGGGAAACGAACCAATATGAACATCATTATTGTAATTTGAAAGTTTCAACAAGCCATTTCTCATATCAGACTTGGTAAATATTAGTATTGCTTTCTAATGAGGTAAAACATTATAAAATAATTAGTATCTGATCTCAAAGAGACTGCTCTCAAAATTGCTTGTTCTGACATTGTCTGATGGGCTGGGGAGATGGCTTAGTGGTTAAAGGCGCTTACTTTCACAGCTTGCCAAGCTGGGTTCAATTCTCCAGTACCAGTAAAGCCAGCTACACAAAGTGGCACACGTGTCTGGAGTTCTTTTGCAGCAAGAGGCCTAGGTGCATCCATAGTCATGCATATCCTCTCTCTCTCTCATGAGTAAATAAAAGTATTTTTGAAGACTAATTTAGTCAGCTTTTCAGAAAAGAGATATAAAGGGAAGAGAAAGAAGGGAGGGGGGTGTACTTAATTGGATGGTATTGTATATATGTAAGTAGAAGAATAGATTAATTTAGTCAGATTTTAATAATCTTGAAACTGGAGCTGTTACTAATTTTCACAAGATACATGTTCTTTTCAGTTCATTATATATTCAAAGGAGTTAGAAATGTGACTATTTTTCCAACTCTACATAAAGCTATGCTTCCAGGCCAGATGCTCTGTGGAGGAAAGAGAGCCAAGCTCAGGACACTGGGTTGTTTTGGTTTTTTGTTTTTGTTTGTTTGTTTGTTTTTTGGTTTTTCGAGGTAGGGTCTCATTCTAGCCCAGGCTGACCTGGAATTCACTATGGAGTCTCAGGGTGGCCTTGAACTCACAGCAATCCTCCTACCTCTGCCTCCTGAGTGCTGAGATTAAAGGCATGCGCCACCATGCCTGGCTAGGACACTGGTTGTGGTCCTACTGGGCAACCCTAACCCAGTCACTTCCTTTCTCTGGGATCTACCCCATATTTAATTTAGCATAGGACAAGATGGAAGGTCCCTAAGGGGGTGGGGACTGGATCCGTGCTGGGCGTGGTGGCACACGCCTCTAATCCCAGCACTTGGGAGGCAGAGGTAGGAGGATCGCTGTGAGTTCAAGGTCAGCCTGAAAACTACATAATGAATTCCAGGTCAGCCTGGGCTAGAGCAGGACTCTACCTGGAAAAGCAAAGACAAACAAACAAATGGGATCTAGGGATCCTAGATTTGAAAATGTTTCCCACTTATTCTGTTAAAATGAAGGCAAAATGTTTTCTTTTTTTTTTCTCTCTCTCTCTCTGTCTCTCTTGGAGCAACTGACTGACAGGGTCCTTCCTGGTCATGAGTTCCCACCTCTTCAGATGCCACGTTGTTTCCAAGCCACAAGCACACATGGCTGTGGGGTATCAATATCAGAGAGCAAACGGCAGAAGCAGGACCCCCAAAGAGTAAGTCAGCAACCACACGAGGCTTCTCACCCCAGGCTCAGTTTCACAGGTTTGGCAGGCCCCCCCCCCCATGTTTCTTACATTAGGGGAGCATTTGGAAAAAATATCTCAGCAAAGTCATTTTTCTTTTTTTAATAATATTTATTGGTATCTAAGGAAACGGGAACCAGATGACAGGTCATAAATATAGACGGAGCCGAAGAGAGATGGGAGAGTAAACCTCGTGCCCGACACGCTGCTGCGTGCCTCTTTGTGTAATGCACCTTTTATTGCGAATGGTTTCAATCAGACATCAAAGTAGAGGGGAGTACGTGAGTCTTCGTCAGTCCATCACCTTGCTGTACCAGTTCTGTCACGGCCAGTCTTGTCTCATGTCCCTGGCATCCAGGCCAGTAACGGGGCTCAGGCTCTAGGAAAGTCCTTGAAGCCCAAACCCTAGGTGCGTTTCTAATTTTAGTCAAATAATTGAATTTTTAAAAAACTGGGAAGGATAATTATTAAATTATTATATTTATTGTGGGAAGTACGGAGCCAAGGAAAGGCACCCACGTGGCTAGAGATCCCACGTGGAGGGCCTGGGAAAACCATGGAAACAGGAGAGAGAAAAGAAAGTTCAAGCAGCTCCTGCCATGTGGGGAGCTGGAGGGGGTAAAGAACCCATGTGGAGAGTCAGGGATGGGGGGGATCCTCCTGGCTGGGCCTAGAACTCACCCACAGCTGGAAGTTCCCAAGTGGTCAGAGAGCCTGCCTGCCCCTTGCAAAGGTATTTATAACCTTATAGTGGTGGGCTGTCTTCTGGCTCAGGTGAACCAGAGGGACAGCCGGTTGGTTAGGGCTAGGGGCTGTCTCAGGAAGAGGCCAGCCCTGACTCCAAGTTCCAGGGGCTGAACTTGACCAACCACAATGTTTAAATCCTATGAAAGACCTCCCTCCCAGGAGGGGCCCCGGTTGTCTGTAGAAAAACAGGTCTAGGGAACTAGGCGAGAGATAAGAAGTCGGGTCATCTTTGATTTCTAGCAAGTGAAGACTTTCCTTACTCCCAGGGGTTCAGTTACCCTAACTGTACCTCTCCCTCTCAGGCCCCCAGCTCTGGAGTTATGTCATGTCACCTGGGAATAGTTTAGCATGCAATGAGGCAATGTATATCCAGGCTATTTTGTGTCTAGAAGAGTGTATGCTAAGGAGCCCTACCTTTCCTTTGGCTCTTACATTCTTTCCACTTCCACAATGGACCCTGAGCCTTGGAAGGTGTGATAGAGGTGTTTCAGTGCTGAACACTCTTCTGTCACTTCTTTCCAGCACTATGATGCCTTTTGAGTTATCCCAGAGGTCACCAGCATCTGAAAAGAGAAACTTCTCTAACCAAAAGTGAGAGTACCGTTAATACGTAGGTATGAACATTGAGAGAAATGCTTACAGGGCACTTTGGTGAGTATAATATATGCATTTAGTCAGCCCACAGCAGGCGTTACTCCACTAGGGCTCATGACCTACCCCACTATAGGCTTTTGACTAGGTTTTCAGTACCAGGCATGTGTGCCCTCCTATAGAGTGGCCCTCCAATCAAATTAGAGGGTGGTTGGTTTCCCCCTTAAGAGACATGCCACTATTGCACCCATTGGCTCGTTTGGCCTGGTTGGCCAAGCTTAAGGCTTGCACTATCCAGTGTTGTTTATTCCCACTGATGACTTCTCTCTCCCATTGAGCTGCATGCAGCATGGCTTTTTCCAGCTTTCTGTCAGCTGGTCTCCATGGAGGAGGTTCTCAGCTCAGCTCCAGCAGGGTTTCTCAGTGACCTTGCAGCCCAAGTATGTGGAGTCTTCAGCAATAGGGTCTTACCATCTATTTCTGGTGGGAAACTAAGGGCCTTGGCAATAGCCTGTAATGTTTTGGGGCATCAGGGAATTCCCTGGCCAACAACTCACTGGAAGGTATCCCATCCCTGGCACTGAAATTTTTCTAGTAACCATCTATGGCTTCTGGGCACGCCATTGTCCAGAAAACTAGGTTTTCAAAACTAGGTTTTCGTATGACTTAGTCATATACCCTCTTAGATTTTGATTACCAGTCAGAGGTGACATGATTCTGTCTTGACACTTCTAGGATTCATCCCATGCTACCATTTATTCGTTTTGGTGAAGTATAGTCTTTCCTTCAGGGGATGTGAATTCTTTGTGGGCAGAAACTAGATCTCTATCCATCTTCTTCTCAGCTCTGTCCACCAAGTCTGGCACATGGTAGAAATCCCAGAAACATTTGTTAGAAAAAAAATAGGGGTAAATGCAGAGGTTTAACAGGAAATCTCCCTAAAAAAAAAAAAAAAAAAGGCCGGAGGGATGGCTTAGCAGGTTAAGGCACTTGCCTGCAAAGCCAAAGGACCCAGGTTCGATTCCCCAGGACCCACATAAACCAGATACACAAGGTGGTGGACACATGTGTCCCTGGCACACCAATACATTCTCTCTCTCTCTCTTTCTCCATCTCTCTCCCTCTTTTTTGGCCTCTTTCACCGTCTCTCAAATAAATAAATAAAAATTATTTTAAAAAATAATAAATAAATAAAATAAAATAAATAGTGTCTTACTCTGTAGCCCAGGCTGCCATGGCAATCACTATGTAGTCCAAGCTGTCCTCAAACTGATAGCAATCCTCCTGCCTCAACCTCCTGAGTGCTCCAAGTGCTGGGGTGACAGGCATGAGCCGTGACAGCGGACCAGAAAGAAAACAACCTCTTTCCAGTTCAAACCATAGTAATCGTGCAGAAAGTGTGCTGTTAACCCTTCTGCTTTAGCCAGCTTCCTCCGATTGCTCCAGCTAAGGAAAAGAAGAGACCCCCCCAAAACCCCACCTCACCCCCTTACTACTGCCAGGTGGAGTAGAAGCCTGAGTCTGGCAGCCACTAGTACTCCTCAGATGACCCCCAAAGGGATAGGGGGGATTCACTACTACTTCCTGCATGCCCGACACGGACCCCTCATGGAGCTCACGGTTGGGCAGGCAGCTCCCCACCACTCAAGGAGGATGACAGTCCCAGCCCCCAGAAGAAGGTTTGCAAAGGCTCAGTGCAGACCCGGTAAAAAGTCAAGGATCCTGGGGCTGGAGAGATGGCTTAGTGGTTAAGGCATTTTCCTGTGAAGCCTAAGGACCCAAGTTTGGTTCTCCAGGTCCCATGTAAACCAGAGGCACATGGTGGCACATGAATCTGGAGTGTGTTTGCAATGGCTACAGGCACTGGCATGCCCATTTTCTCTCTCTCTCGCTTTCTCTCTCTCTCTAATAAATAAATAAATAAAAATAAATCAGAAGCCGGGCGTGGTGGCGCACGCCTTTAATCCCAGCACTCGGGAGGCAGAGGTAGGAGGATCACCGAGAGTTCAAGGCCACCCTGAGACTACATAGTGAATTCCAGGTCAGCCTGAACCAAAGTGAGACCCTACCTCGAAAAACTAAAAAAAAAAAAGAAAAAGAAAAAGAAATCAGAAAAAAAAAGTCAAGGATCCTTGTGTACCTCTTTGCTTCCTATTGAGGGGGAGAGAGGATTTTTTTTTCTGTGTTTGGCTAGAGAAAAGTCAATTTTGTCTGTAAGATTTCTGTCTTGCTCTGTGGCTCCTTCCCTGGCCCTTTAATTTAAAAAAGAAGATTTGGGGGATGGAGAGATGGCTCGGTGGTTAAAGGCACTTGCTTGCAAAGCCTAATGCCCTGGGTTCGATTCTCCAGTGCCCATGGAAAGTCAGATGCACAGAGTGGCACATGTGTCTGGAGTTTGTTTGCGGTGGCAGAAGGCCCTGGGGTGCCTACTCCTGATGTATGCGTCACCTTGTGCATCTGGCTTACATGGATACTGGGAAATGGAATCCCTGATCATTAGGCTTTGCAGGCAATTTCCTTAACCACTGATCCAACTCTCCTGCCCCCTGCCAGTCTCAGTTTTTAATTGAATATAATATTTAGAAATGGAATAAGGAAATGTATTTTATACCTAGTCAAAGATGGATAGAGAAAAATATGTATACTCCGTCTTCCCAGATGCAGAAGTCTGGCACTAAAGTTTTAAATCTCTCTTTGTTAGGAATGACATGTCAGGTTATATTCTATCATCATTACAAAAAATATATCCTAACTCAATTCAATGAATTTTTTTTCTTTTTTCTTTTTTTTTTTTTTTTTTTTGGTTTTTCAAGGTAGGGTTTCACTCTAGTCCAGGCTGACCTAGAATTCACTATGTAGTCCAGGGTGTCCTCGAACTCACAGCAATCCTCTACCTCTCCCTCCTGACTGATGGGATTAAAGGTGTGTGCCACCACGCCGGGCTCAATTCAATAAAATTTTAATTGAAAATGAAATTACTAATCCAATGAAAATTTGTAGAATTCTCTTTTTTAAATATTTTATTTTTATTTGAGACACAGAGAGGAGAAAGACTGGGCGCACCAGGGCCTCCAGCTACCGCAGACGGACTCCAGATGCATGTGCCACCTTGTGCATCTCGCTTACGTGGGTCCTGGGGAATCGAACCTGGGTCCTTTGGCTTTGCAGGCAAGTGCCTTAACTACCAAGCATCTCTCCAACCTGAAAATTTGTAGAGTTCTTAGCATATTCTCAGTCAGTCTTTGACGGTCCAGTGTTGTACAAGACCCCATTGTCACAGGCCAGTGGAGGAGTCGATATAAAGTGATGGTGACTATAATGGAGATGTGTGCAAGAAGCTACGGGGGAAGGATGAGAAACCAAAATCCCCGGAGAGGTGGAGGTAAGCGTGTCAGAGAGTTAGGGAGAGTCCCACAGTAGAAGACATATTTAAATAAGCAGTAGTTTTACAAATAAATAAAAGGAAAAAATATATATTACAAAGAAAAAAGAATAAGTTGGGTGTGGTGGTGCACGCCTTTAATCCCAGCACCCAGGAGGCAGAGGTAGGAGGATCACCATGAGTTCGAGGCTACCCTGAGACTCCATAGTGAATTCCAGGTCAGCCTGGGCTAGCGTGAGACCCTACCTCAAAAAAGAAAAGGAAAGAAAAAAACAAAGAACAGGACTGGAGAGATGGCTTAGTGGTTAAGCGCTTGCCTGTGAAGCCTCAGGACCCCGGTTCGAGGCTCGATTCCCCAGGACCCACGTTAGCCAGATGCACAAGGGGGCGCACAGCGTCTGGAGGTCGTTTGCAGTGGCTAGAGGCCCTGACGCGCCCATTCTCCTCTCTCCTCTGCCTCTCTCTGTCTGTTGCTCTCAAACAAATAAAAATTTAAAAAATAATAAAAAAGAACAGTATGAAGAAAGGCAAGAGATTTGATGGAAGAAAGCAGCAAACAACTGCATGTGGGAGGAGCACAAGGTGGAGAAAGTGATGGGAGAGGAGCCGGTCAGTAGAGGAAGATGACAGATCACATGAGGTCTATACAAAAGGCCTAAGCATCTGCCTTAGGAAGAGCTCATGCAGACGACCCGTGCGCAGGCGGAAAATCCTGCCCGCTTTCCTCTGCGTTGTGGAAAAACTGAGTCGCCTCCCACACTTGGTTGTTGAGAATTATTCTTTCAAGGAATCTAAAATGTTCAAATTCACAGAATCAAAGAGCGTCAAGGTGGCAGCCAGTGGCCGGAGGAAGGATAACGGAGAGTAACTAACCGACAGGCGTAGACTTGCTGTCAATCAAAATGCACGTGCTCTAAAACCTGCTGCACGTGGACCCGTGGTCAGCAGTAATTACGACGCGTTTGATTTATTAAGAGGGGTAAATTGTGAAAGCTCGTGTTAGTCAGCATTTTGCCAACTCCAGGTTCCCCAGACATCACCGCAATCACAACCCCAGACAGAAAGGGCCCGCTTGCATATCTTTCAGCCAATTAGTGGTCCATTTACATCTGCCAGCAATTTAAAGTCCCAGAAACAGTTTTGCCCGTAGAATTTATTTATGTTACAGCTACCCTGAAAATGAAGATGTTAAAAGAATGAGAAAGGAAGAAAATCGAGATGTTACGGCTGGAAGGAAGACCTTAAACCAAGGCAGTGGGTGGACTTCAGCCAGGGCAAGTCGCTCCTGTAGCAGGCCTCAGAGGCAGCGGCTAGAATCGACGGGGAGGGACTGGCCCACTGATGCCAACCAGCATGGCCTCTGTGGACTGCCATGGATTGGTTGCCCCCTGCTGTGGGTCAAATTTCATGACCACTTGACCCTGAGACAGGACCACAAACCCCACGTCTATTAGATCTGCATTAATGCCCCTACTTTGGAGAGGGGAGGCTGGAGGGAGCGGGGGTAACTACAAAGAGCTCAGAAGATTTTCCCAGAACGCGGGCTAAACCTCTAAGCCGTGACGACAGTCATGTAATATTCGCTGGGTGTCCATAATTTAGGAGACTCAAGAGAAGGAATGTCTCAAGAGAGACAAAGTCTGTTTTTTTTTTTTCTTTCCGTATTTTTGCTTCCTATGTCCTTTCTTCTCGGTGCTCCAAGATTCTTTCTTCCATTCTTTCTGTTTGGTTCAGAGAATTTCTTTTAGTGTATCCTATTCTTTTAGGGTGGTTTTGCTGGCCGTAAACTCTGCTTTCCTTCATGTGAAAATGCCTTTTTCCCGTCTTCATTCCTGAAAGGTATTTTTACAGAAGAAATGCATCACTGCAAACATTTTTTTTTTCTTTGTAAGCAGAGAGATAGAGACAGAGAGAGAGAACCCCGGCGCGCCAGGACCTCCAGCCACTGCAAATGAACTCCAGATGCGTGCGCCCCCTTGTGCATCTGGCTAATGTGGGTCCTGGGGAATCGAACTCAGGTCATTAGGCTTTGCACACAAACACTTTAGCCACTGAGCCATCTCTCCAGCCCTCACCGCTGACATGTTTTTGTCCCGCTGCTTGAACACTGTGGCCCCACCAACTTCTGGCCTCCAAGGTCTCTGATGTGGAAACTTCTGCCCTTTTAGATGCTGTTCTTTCTTACTGCTTCCAAAATGTTACGTTATCTTTAGCTTCAGAGCGTTTTTGAATGTGATGGATCTTGGTGTCTGATACACTTATTTTTAATTATTCACTTATTTATTTGTAAGCAGAAGGAGACAGAGTAAAGAGAGACAAAAAAAAAAAACTGGGTTCAGGGCTGGAGAGATGGCTCAAGGTTAAGGCACTTGCCTGCGAAGCCTAAGGATCCATGTTCGATCTCTCTCCAGACTCCATGTAAGCCAGACACACAAAGGTGATGCAAGTGCAATGTCACACGTGCCCACTAGATGGCACAAGCGTCTGGCGTTCGACTGCAGTGGCTGAGGCCCTGGTGTGCTATTTTTCTCTCTCCCTCTCTCACTCTCACTCTCATTCTCTCTCACTCTACCTAAACATAAATTAATTAATTTTCAAACATGGGTGCACCAGGGCCTCTACCCACTCACTGCAAACAAACTCCAGATGCATGTGCCACATTGTGCCTCTTGCTTTATGTGGGTACTGGGGAATTGAACTGGGGTCATTAGGCCTTGCAAGCGAGTGTCTTAACCACTGAGCCATCTTCTCCAGCCCTGCTACCCTTTTTTTTTTTTTTTTACTTTTTGTTTATTTTTATTTATTTATTTGAGAGTGACAGACATAGAGAGAAAGAAGCAGACAAAAAGAGAGAGAGAGAATGGGCGCACCAGGGCCTCCAGCCACTGCAAACAAACTCCAGACGTGTGCACCACCACCTTGTGCATCTGGCTAACGTGGGTCCTGGGGAATCGAGCCTCGAACCAGGGTCCTTAGGCTTCACAGGCAAGCACTTAATCGCTAAGCCATCTCTCCAGCCCAACCAGCACTTCTTAACTTTATTTATTATTATTATTATTATTTATTTATTTATTTATCCGAGAGAGGGTGAGAAAAAGAAGAGAGAGAGAGAGAGAGAATGGGTGGGCCAGAACCTCCAGCCACTGCAAACAAACTCCAGACTGTATGCACCACCTTGTCCATCTGGCTTATGTAGGACCTGGGGACTTGAACCTGGGTCCTTAGGCTTCGCAGGCAAACGCTTAACCGCTAAGCCATCTCTCCAGCCCCCGCTACACGTCTTGAGTGTACAGGTTATGTCGGGTGTGAAATATGGAAGCTTTCAGTCATTTCTTCACTGAGCTCTCTTTCGGGCATTCCCTCTTTGTCCTTTCGTCCCAAGACTGTGATGACAAAAGTATCAGAAGAGTTTCAGTTACAGTCGCTGCCACAGGATTCTAAAGCGTCTGCCTTTGCTTTCTGTCTGTTGTTCCATCCCGCTTTCCGTCCGTTGTTCACACTGTGAGTTTTCTATTGTTCTCTTCTCTAGTTCACTGAGTCTCCCTTTGTCCCATCCACACTGCTGGTAAAACTAACCAATGAGACTTTTATTGTTATCATAGTTTCTTGCTCCTCTTTCTATCTTCTATTCTTTGCTGAGACTTTTTGTTCATTAATTTGCCCCTAATTTTTTTTTATTTTTTATTTTAGAAAGAGTAAGAGTGCGCGCACAAGAGAGAGAATTGGCACACCAGGGTCTCAGCCACTGCAATCAAACTCCAGACACTTGCGCCACCTAGTGGGCACGTGCGACCTTGCGCTTGCCTCACCTTTGTGCGTCTGGCTTACGTGGGATCTGGAGAGTCGAATGTGGGTTCTTAGGCTTTGCAGGCAAGCGCCTTAACTGCTAAGCCATCTCTCCAGCCCCCCCCCAGCTTTTTTTGTAATCACTCATTGATGCATTTTCTAATGGTGGCTTTAATTTTTTTTTTTTTTGTCAACTAAGTCTAGGACCTCTGTCACCTCAGTGTTGGCATTTTTGCCTTTTTTCATTCAGTTTGTATACATGCATATACACACACATGCATTCTAACATATACACACACAGAAATACACATGTACATCAGCATACTATGTCACCTTCAGAGCCTGCCCTCTTTCAGTGGGTGTTTGACCTTAGATCACTCACTCAGCCTCTCCATGTCTCGGTTCCATCTTCTGTATAATCAAGATAATAATAGCACTTTTTAAGGATTAAATGAGTTAATGTGTGGGAAAACTTACCTGGGCTATATTTTCTTTTCTCACTGTGATGTTTTGTTTTTTTTTTTCAAGATAGGGTCTCACTCTAGCCCAGGCTGACCTGGAATTCACTATGGAGTCTCAGGGTGGCCTAGAACTCACAGCAATACTCCTACCTCTGCCTCCCGAGAGCTGGGATTAAAGGCATGTACCACCATGCCCAGCTTGTGATCTTTTATTGTTGTTGTTGTTGAGAACATTTAACATATGAGCATATTGCAAATTGGTTATATTCCCATCAGGTTATACTCTCATATTTCCTCTCCCCTGACCCCATTCACCTGAAGTCCCTTCTCAGTGGTTATCAGCCCGGCTCTTGAGAAGACTTTTTGATGGGCATAACTAACCTCTTCTTTTGGGGCTTTATCTGCTAATCAGATCTTACCAATGACTGATGGGAAGAAAAAAAATTACAACATAGCCGGACGTGGTGGTGCACACCTTTAATCCCAGCACTCGGGAGGCAGAGGTAGGAGTATCACTGTGAGTTCGAGGCCACCCTGAGACTACATAGTGAATTCCAGGTCAGCCTGAGCTAGAGTGAGACCCTACCTTGAAAAAAAAATTACAACATAAAGAGTGATGGTCAATTGGCTACAAGATGTGGCTGTCATTAGAATCCACAGGCCCAGGGTCTTCTACCTTGGTCCCCATTCTGACTCAGCTTAACACGCTGAAGAGAGGGCCAATATCTCCATCCTCACACCTGGGAGGTCTATTAAACTTCTTCTAACCCTCAGAACCAGGTACTTTGCAACCGTAGTGGCCCACAAAACCTTGGCAGATAGAGTCTTTTCTTGCTACATTTCATTTATTATAACAATAGCTGCTAACATCATTAACATTAATAATGATAATCATGAATTACGCTTCTGTTAGAGTTGACTGCATGTCAGCTTCCATTTCAAGCATTGCATATAATAATTCATTTAATCCTTATAAAATATGTAGCTCAGATGAGCAGCTCCACAGGAATTAAAGGAAAGAATGTGTTCACAGTTAAGTCAAACAAATGAAAAATTCTCTCTCTCTCTGTCTCAAATAAATAAAAATTAAATTTTTAAAATTTTGTTTGTATTTTTATTTATTTGAGAGAGAGAGAAGCAGAGATAAAGAGAAATAGAATGGGCATGCCAGGGCCTCCAGCCACTGCAAATGCACTCCAGACGCATGTGCCACCTTGTGCATCTGGCTTACATGGGTCCTAGGGAATTGAACCTAGGTCCTTTGGCTTTGCAGGCAAGTGCCTTTACCGCTGAGCCATTTCCACAGCCCAAAATAAATAAAAATTAATTTTTAAAAAAAGGGCTGGAGAGATAGCTTAGCGGTTAAGGCACTTGCCTGCAAAGCCTAAAGACTCAGGTTCGCTTCTCCAGGTAAGTAAGCCAGATGCACAAGGTGGTATATGTGTCTGGAGTTTGTTTGCAGTGGCTAGAGGACCTGGCGTGCCCATTCACTCTCTCTCTTTCTCTCTCTGTCTCTCTCTCCCTCTCTCTTTCTCTCCCTCTTTCTGTCTCTAATAAATAAACAAAAATAAAGTAAATTTAAAAATAAAAAGAAGAAATGAGACAGGAATAGCTTAATGAGCTGGGGAAATGGGAGAGTTTGGAGGGATTCAGAACTATAAGCCTCAGCCTGTGGATGACCAGAGAGTTGGTCCACATACAAATGACTACAAGGGCCCAGATGCAATGGTGACTGGCACTGGACACCTACCAAACCAGCACCCCCTTATTTCAACCAATGAATATATGCTGATAAACATGAGAAAAGGTAGAAATGTTATACACAAAACAAAACGACATTATTTTATTTTGGATGGGAGTATTCAAGATAGGGTCTCACTCTAGCCAAGGCTGACCTGGAATTCACTATGTAGTCTCAGGGTGGTCCCAAACTCTCAGCGATCCTCCTACCTCTGCTTCCCGAGTGCTGGGATTAAAGGTGTGTGGCTAACAAGATTATTTTCGTTGGCAAAAAAAAAAAAAAAGGAAAAGAAAAATGGCTGAACTGGTTAATTTAATGTTAATGATTTGTGGAACTGTGATTTCTTTTGTCTACTAAGGCTTCTATAGAATATACCAAAGACCCAACACATTATTCTACATGTTTCCATCATAATAAAATACAGTATCAACTTTATAGTTTTATCTGTCTCAAAAATAATATCTGCCAGGCATGGTGGTGCACGCCTTTAATCCCAGCACTCAGGAGGCAGAGGTAGGAGGATTGCTGCCAGTTTGAGGCCACCCTGAGACTCCATAGTGAATTCCAGGTCAGCCTGGACTAGAGTGAGAACCTACCTTGAAACCCCCCCCAAAAAATAATAATAATAATAATAATATCAGCTGGGCATGGTGGCGCACACCTTTAAATCCCAGCACTCAGGAGGCAGAGGTAGGAGGATCACTGTGAATTTGAGGCCAGCCTGAGGCTACAGAGTGAATGCCAGGTCAGCCTCGGCTAGAATGAGACTATATCTCAAAAAAAAAATCAAATAATAATAATAATGATGATGATAATTTTAGTGCCAGGCGTTAGTGGCTTATACCTGTAATCCCAGATATTTGGGAAGCTGGAAAGAAAGGTTCACAAAACTGAGCATAGCTTGGGCTACTTAGCATGACCTGCCTCAAAATAAAATGAGAATATTAACTTTAGTGGAGACAAGAGAGTACATTGGAGGAAATTAAACAGAGAGAAGAAAAACTGCTGGCTTAGTATAATTTCACTCTCAGAAAACCCTGTATGTTTAATACTTCCCCTGGTTTAGCACCATTTCACTCTAGAAAACTTTTTGTTTTTGTTTTTGTTTTTGTTTCATTTTTTAATTTTATTTTAGAGATAGATAGAGAGAGAGAGAGAGAGAGAGAATTGGCGCACCGGGGCCTCAGCCACTGCATTCGAACTCCAGACGCTTGCGCCACCTAGTGGGCACGTGTGACTTTTCACTTTGCCTCGCCTTTGTGTGTCTGGCTTACGTGGGATCTAGAAAGTCAAACATGCGTCCTTAGGCTTCGCAGGCAAAGCGCCCTAACTGCTAAGCCGTCTCTCCAGCCCCGAAGACTCTGTATGTTTGATACTGCTCCCAAAGATCAAAGAAGCAAGCCAACAAGGGAAATAAGCAGGGTGCGCTGCAGTAGGTCTGTATCAGAGACACAGACAATCCTTGCTCTCGGGTGTTCCCGACACAGTATTCGGCAAGTGCACATTCGACACCAGCTGCCTGTTCACTGGCTCCCGGGTCCTCCCACCCCTCCACAGCAAGCTCGGGGCCCTTGTATGCAAGAAGGGCCTGTCTAAATAGGGGCCTGGTACACAAAATGAATTTACCCAACAGGAAAACTCAGCCCTGTGCTACAAGGACATGCCTTTCTGGTTCTGAGTTCTAAGAAAGGGCTTCTTAGGAATGGTTATCCTACTGGGAGGCTTACAAAGAGTTTTCAAATGATACTCCAAATATCCGTGAATTATGAAGGAAATTCAGTTTATTACCTTGTTTTCTGACAAGGTCAGTTTCTCTTTAGACTGATAATGGCCCCAACAAGGATGGGTTTGCTTTTCCTGAAGAAGTGTTTCTGTTGCTAAATGATTGGTATTCACCAGCTGAGACTATCCAATGTCTGACCCTAATGTTTTAAGGAGTACTTATCCCCCCCACCAGAATTTACCTGTTTTAAAAAAAGCTAACTTTTCTCCTTCAGCAAGATCTCCTTCCTTGGGTTCCTGGCTATTAACTTCATCTGTTTTAAATTTTTTAGTGAAGATTCTTTGAAACATTTCCACGGCCATCAGTACCAAACAGGAAGATAACTTCTTGCCCACAAACATTTCATGTCCCACATAAACCCTCCCTTAAGAGATACAGAGTGCACAAATCCCTTCATACGCACAGTTTCGCTTTCAGCAGATTCAATTACCCACAGTCAAATGTGGTCGGAAAAATATTAAATGGAAAATTCCAGAGAGAGGGGGAAAAAAAACAATATCCATACAACTTTTATTAAAGTATATTGTTGTAATGTTCTACTGTATTATTAGTTCTTGCTAATCTCTTACCATGCCTTAATTTATAAATTGAAATTTATCATAGGTATGTATAAATAGGAAAAAAAGATAATAGGTGATCAGTACCATCCATAGCCTCAGACATCCATGGGGGACAGTATAAATCTATCCCTCACAGGTTAGGGGAGAGGAAAGTGCCTATAACCTAGAGTGAGTCTGGTTCTTACATAACCAGAAGTAACTTCTCCAGGGATCTCTCAAACATACTTCCTTCCTTCTAGACATTCACTAAAGTAACATTTGGGAATAGGAAACTTGAAGGCGTGATCTATCACCAGAAAATTAGAAATATCGTTCTGTTAATCCCAGCACTAGGGAGGCAGAGGTAGGAGGATTGCCATGAGTTCAAGGCCACCCTGAGACTACATAGTGAATTCCAGGTCAGCCTGGACCAGAGTGAGACCCTACCTTGAAAAACTAAAAAAAAAAAAAAAAAGAAAAAAAGAAATACCGTTCTGTATATTATAAAGGCATAGCTTTGGTTAGGTGAGATATCCTAAGGACCCTGGTTCGAGGCTCCATCCCCCAGGACCCATGTAAGCCAGATGCACAAGGTGGCGCATGCATCTGGAGTTCGTTTGCAGTGGCTGGAGGCCCTAGTGTGCCCATTCTCTCTCTCTCTCTCTCTCTCTCTCTCTCTCTCTCTCTCTAATAAGTAAAATACTGTATGACTCCATATATAGAAGCTATCTGTACTGATCAAATTCACAAATAATAAGTGTGTTTGCCAGGGTTCAAGAGAGAAAGGAATTTTTAAAGTTGTTTAATTAATCTTCAACTTGGGAACATGAAAAAAAAAATTTCACCTGAATCCAGAAGGTGATGGTGGTTTCATGAAAAAGAAAGAGAAAGAGAAAAAGAAAAAGGAAAAGGAAAAGGAAAAGGAAAAGAAAAAGAAAAAGAAAAGGAAAAAGGCGGGCTGGAGAAATGGCTTAGCAGTTAAGGCACTTGCCTGCAAAGCCAAAGGACCCAGGTTTGATTCCCCAGGACCCACGTTAGCCAGATGCACAAGGGGGCGCATGTGTCTGGACTTTGTTTGCGGTGGCTAGAGGTCTTGGTGTGCCCATTCTCATTCTCTCTCCCTGTGTCTCTCTCTCTCTTTCCTTCTGTCTCTCTAATATAGAAATAAAAATAAAATCTTAAAAAAAAAAGCTTAGCGGTTAAGGGGTTTGCCTGCAAAGCCAAAGGATCCAGGTTCGATTCTCCAGGACCCACGTGAGCCAGATGCATGAGGGGGCGCATGCAGGATGTTGATTTCATGGTGGAAAGCTGACTAAAACACCGAGTAAATATGTAAAATATTTTTACATAAAATTTACAAAAAATTTATGTAAAATATTTTTATTCATTTATTTGCAAGCATAGAGAGACAGAGAGGAGAGAGACAGAGAACGAGAGAATGAGTGCACCAGGGCCTCCAACCACTGCAAACAAACTCCAGATGTGCGCACTACTTCGTGTACCCAGCTCTATGTGGGTCCTGGGAAACTGAAACCCAGTCATTGCAGGCACGTGCCTTAACCACGGAGCCATCCCTCCAGCCCGGGGAATTTATAACTTCTTTATAAAGAACAGATTCATTGATTTATTGATTTGCAAGCAGAAAGAGAGGGAGGGGGGTGAGGGATGTGTCGTACCAGGGCTTCCAGCTGCTGCGAAGGAACTCCAGAGGCGTGTGTCACCACGTGCATCTGGCTTTATGTGGGTCCTGGGGAATTGAACCTGAGCCATCAGGCTTTACAAACAAGTGCCTTTCCATCTCTACAGCCTCAGAAGTTTCTTTTTTTTTTTTTTTTTTTTTTAAGTTCTGAAAGCTGGGAAGTCTAAAGTTAATGGGCTCCCACCCAGCAAAGGTATTCTTGCTATACCATCCCATGGCAGAAAAAAGTGGAGGGGGGAAAAGAGGGTAACTTTATCCCCTCATCAGGGGCTCGCTCCTGTACTTGATAACTATGTGCCCACACTCCGTGACAACATATTCTTCTGTGAGTAGAGCCGGCATGTTCTAATCACCTCTCGAAGCGCCTACCTCTCCTCACTGTTACACTGGGAGTTAAGTTTCCAACCAATGAACTTTGGAGGACGTGCTGAAACCATGTAATTTCACCCTTCGCTTCAAACGTTCATCTCCTTCTCATCCCAATAGTCCAAAGTCTCCACTTGTTCCAACATCAACTTAAAAGTCTCTGGGCTAGGGTCTCAGCTAAATAAGACACAGATGGGCTGGAGAGATGGCTTAGCAGTTAACGCGCTTGCTTGCGAAGCCTAAGGACCCAATCTAGGTTTTGCTAGCCTGCGCTTCCAGATTCCAGCAGCCTCCTACCCACTACTCGGTTGCAAAACTGCTTCCACATTTTCAGATCTATGTTACAAGTTCACAGATCCACTTCTCGGTACCAATTTTCCGTCATAGTTTGTTTTATGCTGCTGTGACAGAATACCCTGGGGTTGGCTGCTTTAAAAGGAACAGTGGCCTTATCAATTACAGTTCAAGATCAAGGTATCCACATCTGGCAAGGACCACCTTGCTGAGTCATCTTTAGCAGAAGAGAAAAGAATGAGACAGCACAACCAGATAATGAGAGAATGGAAGGGCTGGAGAGATGGCTTAGCAGTTAAGGTGCTTGCCTACAAAGACTAACAACCTGGGTTTCATCCCCCAGTACCCACGTAAGCCAGAAGCACAGTGGCACTTGCGTCTGGAGTTTATTTTCAGTGGCTAGAGGCCCTGGCATGCCCATTCTTTCTATCTCTCCTCTCTCTCCCCACCCCCTTGAAAAATAAATAAATGAATGAAATATTTTAAAAAAGAGAGAAGGGAGCTAGACTCATCCATTTATCAGTAACCCCCCTCACAAGATAACTAATCCTGTCCTGCCGTAACAGTATCAATACATTCTAAATCTCTCTGCAGAGATACACTTCTCAGCACTGTTGTATTGGGAATGAAGTCTCCAATACACACACCTATGTGAAACTCAAACCATAGGATGATCAGATACCTTGCTTGAGGATTCATGAAACCTAATCTAATGAAATGGTCATATGGGCAAAGCAAAAACAGTAACCGAAATTGCCTAATGTCCACAGGAGCCCCCCCCCCTCCCAGTAATTAACTTTATTCTCCCACAGTAGCGCATGTGGTTTTCCGCTCTGAACATTTACCGTAGTCACATGTGGCACATTTAGTTGAAACAACTTCGCAGCTATAACGTCCTGCCCAACAGCTGTGCTTCCAAATGACTCAGAACATAACCACAAAACCATGTCTATATTGCTCTATATAAACAAACAGTATGGAAAGCCAACTAAGTCTATTTCTTCAAACTCAGACAGTTAAAAAAAAAAATCAGCTATAAGCCGGGCATGATGGCACATGCCTTTGATCCCAGCACTAGGGAGGCAGAGGTAGGAGGATCACCGTGAGTTCGAGGCCACCCTGAGACTACATAGTGAATTCCAGGTCAGCCTGCGCTGGAGTGAGACCCTACCTTGAAAAACCAAAAAAAAAAAAAAAAAAAAAAAAAAAAAAAAAAAAAAAAAAAAATCAGCTATCATAGTTATCAATTAAAAAGTCCAAATAATTACACAATAAACATAGAAAACATAGCAAACTGGACTTCAAAGAATTTTTATACCATAATTCTTAATCAGATTCTTTTAAGTGTTGATATAGATATTTAATGAAATGGTCAAGATTAATAATATTTATTTATTTATTTATTTTATTTATTTGAGAGAGAGAGAAAAAGACAGAGGCAGAGAAAGTGAGAGAGAACGGGCACACCAGAGCCTTCAGCCACTGCAAATAAACTCCAGATACATGTGCCACCTTGCGCATCTGGCTAACATGGGTCCTGGGGAATTGAACCAGAGTCCTTTGGCTTTGCAGGCAAATGCCTTAACCACTAAGCCATCTCTCCAGCCCAATATCAATGATATTTCTATATAAATGATAGAAAGATATAAGATTGTTTCTTCAGACCTAAAATGAACCCAATGTGGCTCAAGGAAATTCACAGAAGAGGAGGCGGAAAGATTGTTAGAGCCACACATTGGGACATTATGCACAGAGACATTGCCTCTTACCCATAACTAATGGCTACTCCCACAATGCACGTCCTATATTTCCCATCGAGGAGGGTCCCTGCGGAGGGAGGAAGACAGGGAGGAGGCTAACGATGGTATCAACATGACTGTATACACACTGTGTACATAACTAATAAAAAATAAGTTAATTTTAAAAATAACTAAATTTTTAAAGAGTGCTTCTTAAAAGAAATAATAATTGCTTCTGTCAGAGAAACAGTTGAAATATAGGCAGGATAGTTAAATGGTCAGACTCTATTTTAGCAATACAGGATCCTATCTATCCATCACCTAGCCCCTACTGCCATCTAATTATAAAATTTTATTATCCAAGTCATGTGCACCCCACCCTGGAGTTACACCCAATTCATGTGGACCCCAACCTGGACTTTTGTTTTTGTTTTCCGAGGTAGGGTTTCACTCTAATCCAGGCTGACCTGGAATTCACTATGTAGTCTCAGGGTGGCCTCAAACTCAAGGTGATCCCTGCCTCTGCCTCCCGAGTGCTGGCATTAAAGGCGTGCGCCACCACGCCAGGCTCAACCTGGACTTTTTGATAGAGTGTTACACACACACACACACACACACACACACACACACACAGTACCTAGTTGTTTGCAGGCAGAAGAAATACTGAATTAGGTCTGGCCGCTTCGAGAGCATGGAGGTACAGATGTGTGCGGCTCTGGGCTAAGCCCTGGTCTTCGGATGCCCGGGAAGGTGGGGAAGGAGGGATTATCAAGACACATGTCCCAGAGTCCCTGGGAAGCGAGCCTCGGTCACGCTGGATTGACTGCCTCGACCTTTCTTACTCCATCGAGCCGCAGACAGCCTCGGTCTTGGGGATGCATGTGGTACAGATCCTGACTTGGATGCGACTCCAGGTTGGGGTGCACATGGCTTGGATGAGATTGCAGGTTGGGGTGCATAGGAAGGGTACTGCTAGCGGAGTTTCAGCTAAGTGCCACACTACACTTTACAGGAGCACTTTTCTATGGAAGCCGCTTGGGAATCACTCTGGAAACAGGAAGAAATGCCTGGAGTCAGGTCAGAGCCAGTATTTAGTGGTCAGAATCATGACTTTCGTCTCTAATCTTCTCCACAGCCCGTGAATAGGTACAATAGTGCATGGACATGACTCCGATGCTAAATGATGACATTCAGAATGGGCTTCCTTATATTTTAATAGTTTTTATTGATTCATGAGAGAGAAAAACAGGCAAAGAAAGAGAGAGAGAATGGCCACCCAGGTCATCCAGCTGCTGCAAACAAACTCCAGACATGTGCACTGCCTTGTGCATCTGGCTTTATGTGAGTACTGGGGAATCAAACCCAGGTCTTTAGGTTTTGCAGGCAAGCATCTTAACCGCTGAGCCATCTCTCCAGCCACCACCCTCCCCACCCCCATTGTTTAATATAATGATAACAACTTTATTATGACCAGAGCCTAGGCTCTGTGCTCTGTTTACATCATGAGACCCATCTGGGCCAGTAGCTCTCGGGTTATCCGTAGTAGATATTATTCCATAAGGAACTTGTCGAATAAATGAATATATTATGTTCTAGAAATGGAACAAATGAGGTAAGTGATAATGTTTTGCATGAAAAGAGGGAGAGGCAGCTGAGATGTTGAGCCGGGCGTGGTGGCGCACGCCTTTAATCCCAGCACTTGGGAGGCAGAGGTAGGAGGATCGCCATGAGTTCGAGGCCACCCTGAGACTACATAGTAAATTCCAGGTCAGCCTGGGCCAGAGTGAGACCCTACCTCAAAAGAAAAAAAAAAAATAGAGAAAGATGCCAGGGTCTCCAGCCACTGCAAATGAACTCCAGATAACATGCACCCCTTTGTGCATCTGGCTTAAGAGAGTCCTGGGGAATTGAACCTGGGTCCTTTGCCTTCACAGGCAAGACCTTAATGGATAGGCCATCTCTCCAGCCCCGTTTGCTCTTTTAGAATTAATTGGGAGGGTTGGAAGCACCTTAGCACAGGCCACGTGGTGGGGTCCAAAGCCAGGGAGAGAGGGCTGTGGAGGAGGGGTGCTCCAGAAATCCAAAGAACTTAGTGAGGTGGCCTTGTCTAGGAGTTTCTTGGGGGAAGGGGTGTGTCTAGGCAGAGCCCATGTGAGATGAGTCACAGAGGCAGTGAGGAGAGTGGAAGATAAGGAGGACCTCTAAGGGGGAAGGGCTCTTCTGCTTTTGCTCACAGTAGGGCTGGGTGTTGGAAAAGTCTCATAGATAAGAGTAAAGTTTATAATTCTTAGCTCTGGCAGCTTTGGTCTCCAGACAGTAGGGACCTCTTAAAGTGACCACATCTATATTCTAACAGTAAGATTGTCCAAATCGTTCTGAGTTGTGAAAGAAAGAGACTTAACTGCAAAGGCATCCCCGACTGACAATCCTTTCCGTCTTTTACTAGGGGCAAAATGTTCTCCCTCGTAATCATACTTTCAGGTTCTTATTTCGTTCCTTGCCTGTTTTATGAAGCTGCCAATTTTATGATGCTACTCAACAGCCCTTGGATAGTCTTCTCTACAATTTGTTTCGCTTCCTTTTTTCCTCCGTACTTCTGTAAAAGCAATTTCTTTCTGCCTTTCTTCTTTCTTTCACGTGTGTGTGGGTGTGTGTGTAGTGTGATGTATGCACATATACGTGTCCATGCAATATCTCATCCGTGTGCACTAGCCTGCAGTGGCCCGGCAGAATGTGGGGTGCCCCCCTCGATAGCTCTTCTGTCCAGTTGGAGTCTTACAGATCCCAGAGCTTCCAGTTTCTTTGCAGCCTCAGCCCTAACACCCCGCCCCTCTCACATCTCCTACTCCGAGAGCTGCAGGGATTCTCAGCTCCCATGTCTAAGTCTTCATGTGGGTCCTAGGGACCCAAAAGTCTCTAGGACTCCCGGGGCCTTCGTGTTTGCACACTGAGGGCAATTTCTACTGACCTGTCTTCAATTCCTGTGTCCTCATCTGAGTTGAGTCCCTTCTTATAGTCTCCATTTGTCTGTGGACAGCCTTCATATATCCATGCATGCCACACGCCTATCCCACTAGGCGACTTAGTTTTTAAAATATTTGTTTTATTTATTTATTTACTTATGACAGAGAGGGGAGGCTGGAGGGATGGCTTAGCAATTAAGGTGTTTGCCTGCAAAGCCAAAGGACCCATGTTTGGTTCACCAGGACCCACGTTAGCCAGATGCACAACGAGACACACGCATCTGGAGTTCATTTGCAGTGGCTGGAGGCCCTGGCATGCCCATTCTCTCTCTCTCTCTCTCTCTCTCTCCCCCTCTTTCTCTATCAAATAAATAAATAAATAAAATACTTTTTAAAAAGACAGAGAGAGAGAGAGAATGGGCGCGCCAGGGCCTCTAGCCACTGCAAACGAACTCCAGAAGCGTGCACCACACCTTGTGCATCTGGCTTACATGGGACCTGAAGAATCAAACCTGGGTCCTTCATCTTTGCAGGGAAGAGTCTTAACTGCTAAGCCATCTCTCCAGCCCCCCCACTAGCGACTTTAACATAGTAACTACTTACATCCCTCTTCACTTCAGCCTTAGGCTTTCCCTGGCAGCCTGATTCTCAAAGAGCTATTCTCTCAGGCTGGAGAGATGGCTTAGCGGTTAAGCCAGATGCACAAGAGGGTGGCCTCGAACTCACGGCGATCCTCCTACCTCTGCCTCCCGAGTGCTTGGATTAAAGGTGTGCACCACCACACCTGGCTTCTGTATTCATTTTGTTTTAAAATTTTTGTTTATTTTTATTTATTTATTTGACAGTGACAGAGAGAAGGAGAGAGAGAGATAATGGGTGCACCAGGGCTTCCAGCCACTGCAAACGAACTCCAGATGCATGCACCCCCTTGTGCATCTGGCTAACATGGGTCCTGGGGAATCGAGCCTCGAACCGGGGTCCTTAGGCTTCACAGGCAATCGCTTAACTGCTAAGCCATCTCTCCAGCCCCCATCCGTATTCATTTTTAATGTAGAGGCCACATGATGTCATGATGGTTGAGTGTAGACTACAAATGATTTTTTTCTTAAACAGGCTGGAGAGATGGCTTAGCAGTTAAGGCGTTTGCCTGCAAAGCCAAAGGATCCCAGTTAAATTCTCCAAGACCCACATAAGCTAGATACACAAGGGGGAGCATGCATTTGGAGTTCCTTTGCAGTGGCTGGAGGCCCTGGCATGCACATCCTCTCTCTTTCTATCTCAAATAAATAAATAAAATATATTTTTAAAAGTTAAAAACAATATTTGTGTCATAAGCAATGGAAGGATCAGTTATCAGCAATTACAATGAAGGACACAATCAAAGAGGCAGATTTGGGGGAGAATTCAACCGTTCAACTTTGGAGATGTTACATTTGAAGTGCTTGACAGACTCCCAGGTGGACATGTCAAGGGGACATGAGCTCTGGGCTGGAAGTAAGAATTTAAGGCTAGAAGAAGGGAGGATGGCAACCAAGAAGGCGTGCAAATGCAGACGAGTAGCCTCGACTCCTCGAACGCTATTCAAAGAGAAAAGACGGGATGGAGAGGTGGCTCAGCAGTTAAGGCACTTGCCTGCGAAGCCTAAGGATCCAGGTTCGATTCTCCAGATCCCAAATAAGCCAGGTGCACAAGGAGGCACATGTATCTGGTGTTCATTTGCAGTGGTTAGAGGCCCTGGCACGCCCATCCTCTCTCTCTCCCTGTCTCTCTTTGTCACAAATAAATAAATATATATTTTTTTTTGAAAAGCGAAAAGACAAAAGGAAAAGATGAACTGAAGAAAGTATTTCAACATCAGTATCTGTAGAAGATAACCTCTGATCTTTTCCTATCCTCCTTCACGATGCAGGACCAAGGTGAACAGCAGACCCGCACGCGGGGACTTTGCTGTGCCTCAGTATCTGTGTGGGAGAAAGTGGAGACAGACCGGCCCGGAGCCAGGGTTTGGAGCAGCTCACAGGACAGACCCCTGTGTTTTCCAAAGCCAGATCCACTGTCCGGCCCTTCGGCGTCAGCAGAAATGAAAGGATGGCTGTCCACTGCACTGTCCACTGCGCAGTCCGTGGGGCGAAGACAGAAGAAATCCTGGAGAAGGGTCTGAAGGTGTGGGCGTAGAGTTAGGAAAAAAAATAGCTTCTCAGATACCAGAAACTTGGGTTTGAGATCCGGGAACACATTGATCCAGTCATCAAATACGACGCAAGCGTTGGTATCTACGGCCCTAGATGTCTGTGCCGCGCTGGGCAGGCCACGTTTCAGCCTCGCACATGCAGCATCGGGGCCAAACACAGCGTCGGCAAAGAGGAGTTTCCAGAGAAGTATGACCGGATCATCCTTCCTGGCAAATAAACGATCCAAACGGCCAATGAAATGTTTTCTATGACATGTAAAAAAAAAAAAAAAGCCAGAATACAGCCTCTGAAATCCAAGCTGGTTGGTATGAAGTTTTCATACTCAAAACCGTATTTCTTGTGCACAGTGAATTGCTCAGTCCCCCCCCCCCCAAGGTCTCCATTCAGGGAAGAAGTGGCGCCCCTGAAAGCAGACCGCTGTCCACCTCGGCCTGAGCTCGGTCACACCATTGTGTCCCTCTGCACTGGCAGCTGGAAAACGCGACTGTCTCAATGCCTCAGGAAGAGCAGAGCAAAACTAGCAGGGAGCCGGGCGTGGTGGTGCACGCCTTTAATCCCAGCACTCAGGAGGCAGAGGTAGGAAGATCGCCGTGAGTTCGAGGCCACCCTGAGACTCCATAGTGAATTCCAGGTCAGCCTGGGCTGGAGTGAGACCCTACCTTGAAAAAACAACAACAACAAAAAAAAAAAAAAAAAAAAAAAAACTAGCAGGGGAACATTAACAGTGTATAACTCAGCAGCCCTGACAAGCTGATCGGAAGGGACTCGGAGGACAGTCAGAGAAGAAGGACTGAGTGGAGAAGTATGAGAAATTTCCTCGGGAGTTAAAGGACCAGCAGAACTCGCTTCCATAGCTCAGCTGGTAGAGGACTGGAGACGTAGGGCCACGGACGTCCTTAGAGGACTAGCAGAAATAGGGACCAGTAACTCAAAGGAAAGTGAGGCCAAATTGTTAAGATGGGAGAAATAACACCGTTTTTTAATGCTAATGAGATAAATCCCATATAAAGGGAAATGTAGGTTCAGAAACCAAGGAAGAATCGCTGGTAATTAATGAGAGGGGATGAGTCCCATGCAAACATGAGGGGCTGGTTCTGTTTGGGAACACGGGAGTATCTCTAGAAATGGAAGGGAGGGCTGGAGAGATGGCTTAGTAGTTAAGGCGTACTTGTCTTCAAAGCCAAAGGACCCAGGTTGGGTACCCCAGTGCCCACACAAAGTAGTGCATGTGTCTAGAGTTCATTTGCAGTGGCTAGAGAACCTGGCACACCCGTCCCCTCTCTCTCTTCTATCTGCCTCTTTCTCTCATAAATAAATAAATAAGCAAGCATCTTTTAAAAATGTTCTAGAAATGGGCGTGGGGGCGCATGCCTTTAATCCCAGCACTCGGGAGGCAGAGGTAGAAGGGTTGCCGAAAGTTCGAGGCCACCCTGAAACTACATAGTGAATTCCAGGTCAGCCTGGGCTAGAGTGAGAGACCCTACCTTGGAAAACCAAATCTAGAAATGAGGGAGTTCCTCAGAAGGCTGAACAGAATTAACATGTGACCCAACAACTCCCTCCTGGAATCCAAAGGAATTGCAAATACAGACCAGCTTCATGCACAGTGACATTTACAATAAGCAGACGATGTGAACAGCCCAAATGCCATCAGCAGATGAATGAATAAATCGTAGACCATTATTTAGTCATATAATCCGGGTCATGCAGTCCAGGATTTACCCCTTTATCTAGCACTGCGCCCAGCATTTAGGAAACACCTGATCAAATATGTACAGAATGGTGCAGTTATTAAAATTGTGTCCTATATCCACTCCACTGCTGACAAAATTAGCCTTGAAATGATATTTATCCCACTTTTTTTTTTTTTTTTTGTATTTTTGAGGCAGTGTCTCACTTGAACCCAGGCTGACCTGGAACTCACTCTGTAGTTCCAGGCTGGCCTCGAACTCACAGTAATCCTCCTACCTCTGCCTCCCAAGTGCACTTTTTAAAATAAATACGCTTATTTATTTATTTGCCAGGAGAGAGGGAGAGAGACAGAACGGGCACTCCAGGGACCTCTGGCCACTGCAAATGGAGTCCAGATGCATGCACCACTTTGCACATCTGGCTTTATGTGGGTACTGAGGAATAGAACCTGGGTCGTTAGGTTTTGCAGGCAAGCACCTTAACTACTGAGCAATCTAGCCCTTATTTCACCTTTTCATCAAATACATCCACTTGTTTGTTTGTTTTTTCCAGGTAGGGTCTCATTGTAGCTCAGGCTGACCTGGAGTTCACTATGTAGTCTCAGGGTGGCCTCGAACTCTCAAAAGATCCTCCTACCTCTGCTTTCTAAGTGCTGGGATTAAAGGTGTGTGTGAAAGGGTTAGATTCCTCTTGTCACCATGCCTGGAGAGAAACCCAGAACAATCAAACTGCTAGCCAATGTTGAGAAAACTCTGGAAAGAGTGGCTGATAAAGAGGTGGGCTGATAGTGTCTTTAATGAGGGTCTGTTATATCCTAGGCCTTGCAATAGTCATAAAAAGCAGCTCATTCACTGTTCTCCTTGGGCACAAGGACCAGCGATGCTCAGAAAACCCCCTGGGTTCCCTATCTACTCCTCCCAGTTCCCCTCACTGTCCTCTGTTTCCCTTGGGTTAGCTGGATGGATGGCAATCACCCTGCCCCAATAGCAAGTCTGTCCCTTGTCCGCTGGCTCACTGGCAGGCAGGAGAAAACTAAGTCGATCCTCTCTTGTTTCCAGCTTCCTAATCAACTGCGGTATTTCATCCTAGAAGGATGCATTCTCTTCCACCGCGAACCAGGACCTCTAAGCCCAATCAGAACTCAACCTCACAAAGATGTAAAAAAAAAAAGTCAATTGTGGGGCTGGAGAGATGGCTTGGTGGTTAAGGCGCTTGCCTGCAAAGCCAAAGGACCCAGGTTTGAGTCTCCAGATCCCACGTAAGCCAGATGCACATGGTGGTACATGCATCTGGAGTTCATTTTCAGTGGCTAGAGGCCTTGGAGCACCCATCCCTTCCCTTCTCCCTGCCTCTCTTTCTGTCTCTTTCTCTCTCTCAAATAAATTTAAAAATTTTAAGTCAATTGTGGGGGCTAGAGAAATGGCCTAGCAGTTAAGCACTTGCTTGCCTGTGAAGCCTAAGGACCCTGGTTTGAGGCTTGATTCCCCAGTACCCACGTTAGCCAGATGCACAAAGGGGCGCACACGTCTGGAGTTCGTTTGCAGTGGCTGGAGGCCCTGGCACGCCCATTTTCTCTCTCTCTCTATCTGCCTCTTCCTCTCTCTGTTGCTCTCAAATAAATAAATAAAAATCAATTTAAAAAATTTTTTTAAATATTATTTTGGGCTGGAGAGATGGCTTAGCGGTTAAGCGCTTGCCTGTGAAGCCTAAGGACACTGGTTCAAGACTCAATTCCCCAGGACCCATGTTAGACAGATGCACAAGGAGGCACATGCATCTGGAGTTCGTTTGCAGTGGCTGGAGGCCCTGACGCGCCCATTCTCTCTCTCTCTCTGTGTGTGTGTGTGTGTTTCTCTCTCTCTCTCTGTCACTCTCAAATAAATAAATAAAAATGAACAAAAAATGTTTAGCTTCCGGATTTGTCTGTGCATATTTCCATTTCTGTGGTAGGAAAATGAAGGGCCATACCAGAGTAACACCACAACAGGCTTCAGAGTCATTAGTAGGCCTAAGTTTCTGTTTCCTGATAAGGGCTTAGCAGTTACTGGAAAAACCACCGACTGCCCAGCGCCCGCATCCTCACCTATAACGGGCCAATCAGAGAGGGCCAAGTAGGTGTTATACATTCCTGTGGTCATAGGTAAGTTTGCTTAATGTTCCCCAAGTACAATGTAACCAATCAGTTTGTAACATGTATGCTCTTGCTAAATGTCAACCAATCATGTAACTGCCTAGCTGGAAATCCCCTTTTCCCTGTTTAAACCCTAATAAAAAAAACCTCTCCCAACCGACATTCGGGGCTCTTGGACGGACCCTCTGCATTGGTGAAGTCTGGAGCCCCAGCTTAAGCCGGAAATAAAGCTCTTTGCTGTTGGGTACGTGGTGGGCTCTCTTGGTGGTCACTGGGGATTCCACAATCTAGGCATAACAGATATAGATACATGCCAATCTTTAATAAAACTCAAATAAAAATAGTTGTATGCTGATTACTTTGCATATATTAATTCACTTAATCTTCTTAGGCACGTTTTCTTTTCCAAGTGTTTAAAATATAATGCTGGGCTGGAGAGATGGCTTAGCAGTTAATGCACTTGCCTGTGAAGCCTAAGGACTCATGTTTGACTCTCCAGGTCCCACGTAAGCCAGACTCACAGTGACTCAAGTGTGCAAGTTCTCACATGCGCACAAGTGGGCTCATGCGTCTGGAGTTTGATTGTAGTGGCTGAGGCCCTTGCGTGCCCAATTCTCTCTCTCTCTCTCTCTCTCTCTCTCTCTCTCTCTCTCTGTCTCTCTTTCTCTCTCGCTCTCTCATAAAAAGAGGCCAGTCTGTTGGTCTTGCCTCAAAAAAATTAAATAAAAAATAAAATTAAAATGTTATTTTTCTTACACAGGTACATATTTTACTAAGAAGGAATTTTGTCACCTTTGACAATCCAGGAAGGCTCTGTGTATGTTCGCCTCTGAATAGGAGGGTGAAGGATCAGTTCCCATGCAAGCCGAGGAGCAGAAAGAGTTTGGGGAACAAGTCCTGGGTGTCCTGCCAAGAATGGCACAGACACAATCTACCCTATTGCCTTCCAGTCCTCTGGCTTCTGGCCATTTGGTCCTCTGGGATCTCTCTCTACCATGTGTTAAGTGACTGTCTTGTGAAATGCCTTCTGCTGGTAATACAGCCCACAGGATCAAAAATAAGATAAATCACTGCTTTTCTAGACTTTACAGCCCTCGGTGTCTCTGGGGACCACTTACATGCGAATGTTGACTTACACGCATGCTCCCTGGTCCTCAAGCACTCTCTGGGATGGGCCTAAAGGAGTCTGTATTGTAAGTAAAGAAAAGACTCTGGGTTTTCTTATGACATTAAAGTTGGAGAATCGTTGTGCACAAAAGGAAACATTTCTAGATATTTATCATTTGACTCTAGCAGAAGAGAAAGAGGAAGAGAGAGGAGAAAAGAAAAGAGAGTGGACACAGCCCTGTGAGGAGTACCAGCAACCCCACTGAGGAGGGCCTCCATGGAGTGGGGGCAGAGAAAAGATGGTCCCAACACATGATGTGTCCATACAAAGTTTGCTCTTAATAAAAGAAAAAAGAAGGGCTGGAGGGATGGCTTAGCAGTTAAGGCATTTGCCTGCAAAGCCAAAGGACCCAGATTCGATTCTCAAGGACCCACGTTAACCAGATGCACAAGGGGCACATGCATCTGGAGTTCATTTGCAGTGGCTGGAGGCCCTGGCGCAACTATTCTCTCTCTGCCTCTCTGTCTCTCTGTCTCTCTGTCTCTCTCTCTCTCTCTCTCTCTTTCTCTGTCAGATAAATAAATTAATAGTGAAAAAGAAAAGAGAGTGGAGGAAGGGGATAGAGGAAAGGAGGGACCGGGAGTGGTGGTGCATGCTTTTAATCCTATCACTCAGGAGGCGGAGGTAGGAGGATTGCCATGAGTTCAAGGCCACCCTGAGACTACATAGTGAATTCCAGGTTAGCCTGGGCTAAAGTGAGACCCTACCTTGAAAAAACCAAAAGAGAGAGAGAGAAAGAAAGGAAAGGAGGGAGGAAAGGCAAGAAGGAGGTAGGAACAGAGAGAAATCAACTTATACATGTGGCATGAAAAATAACATAAAACTCTGATGGGGATATTTGCTTAAAATAAAACATAACAAAGCCAAACCAAAGTCCAACATGGCGGTGCATGCCTGTGAGACCAAGGCAGGAGGACCACGGGTTGACCGTCACCCTCAGTTACATAGAAAGTTCAAGGCCAGCCTGGGCTGCATGAAAACTTGTCTAAAATAATGATGCAAGCTGAAAAGCAAACACGAAACTGAGTTTAGCAAAACACTATGAAGCGTGCGTGCATTGGGGGAACACAGCCCGGGGAGCAAGTATTGTGGAGGAAGACATCAAGCCAGAGCCCCCGGGTCTGCTTCCTCCCCTCTCCCTGTTACACGACGCCCAGCTAAGAGCCTGCACTGAATCTCTTGTTACAGCCAAGCTTTGTCAGAGCAAAAGATAATTGCGGGGCTGGAGGGATGGCTTAGCGGTTAAGGCGTTTGCCTGCAAAGCCAAAGGACCCAGGTTCAATTCCCCAGGACCCATGTAAAGCCAGATGCACAAAGTGGCGCATGGATCTAGAGTTTGTTTGCAGCAGCTGGTAGCCCTGGCGTGCCCATCCCCCCCACCACCACCTTCTCTCTCTCTGTCAAATAAATAAACCAAAATATGTTTTAAAAAAAGATAATTGCATAAGACAGAATTTCATTCTGAATCACTCTTAGCTTTTCCAGAAGCCTGTGAGGAGGACATGAAGTGTCACCTCATGCCAGACACTACATGGCTCTAATCAAAGGCAAACCTGTGTGGGGGCTTTGATCAAAGAAACCTGGGTGCCGGCGGCTGCTCACTGTGACATGTAAGTCATCTCAGCTCCTCTCCTCCTCCAAGGTCAGTTCAGGGAGCTGAAAATACCTACCAAGTCCAAAGCCAGAATTGGATTTGGCTAGGACAAAAAAGAGTGGGGGTGCACAGTCAATGTTATGTCTTACTGTAATATTTACCACTATAAACAGGGGCCAGATAATACAGAATGTGATTAAAATTCATGAGCAAGCCGGGCGTGGTGGCGCACGCCTTTAATCCCAGCACTCGGGAGGCAGAGGTAGGAGGATCGCCATGAGTTCGAGGCCAGCTTGAGACTACATAGTGAATTCCAGGTCAGCCTGAGCTACAGTGAGCCCCTACCTCGAAAAACCAAAAAAAAAAAATTCATGAGCAATTCTCTCATATTACTTTAATATATTTTTCCACTACAAAGAGCAACAAGATTAGAATTTCAAAAGACAAGGAAGACAAAAACAGCAAGAATCAATCTCACCAACCCCACACAGTCACTGTATTTGGTTCAATACTATTTTCATATGCACGTTGTGTAAAATCAATCACATTGAAAGGCTTCTGTGGTTAAACCTGGTCCATTTGTCCTTACCAATGGTCTGGTCCATTGTAAGGCTCCATATCGCACTGATCTACAGGAAATGCCTGCTAGAGACTTCTTACACCTCAAACTAGTGTTTTTGAGTCATTGTTTGAAAGGTAGACTAGTGTTAACCATGTGAATTATTCTGCCAACCAGCGCCTGTTATTTCCCCGTTCACTCTATCATAAAAATTGCCTAAACCAAAGAAGCAGCTTAAATTTTGGTTTCTTTTTTTAAAAATGCAGATTTCTATGATTTTGTGGTATAAAATAAGAATTTGTCAGTGAGCTAGCAGCGTACTTTATATACTCGGCACCGTATAATTCTGTCAGTTCTATACGCACAAGTTAAAGCCATTCTCTCCCAATCTAAGGTTTATTTTGTCGAGTTGCTTATCCACTTGCTTGACATGTAACAGCATTTTAACAAATACCCAGAAGTCTTTCATTTTCATGATGGCAAATAAAAGCTTATTTTACTTTGAAATAATTTACACTGAAAATAAAGCTAGCTCCTGGCATACCACACTTATTATTGAATAGAACTGTTTGGTGAAACGTCTGTCCAACAAATAGAATATGTTTTCCCCCTCTCTTGGACTAGCTATCGTTAGGTTTATAAATTGGATTCAGGACTAGCTCAAATTTTATTCACTCGTGCGTGTGTCTATGTCATGGGTGTGGGTATCTGTGTGTGTGTGTGTGTGTGTCTATATTTGTGGGTTAATGTGTGGATATGTGTGGGTGTGCAAGTGTGTGTGTTTGTACATTCTCCGCTTTAAGTTTTCGCTGTAAATTCAAGATTCATTTCTTCCTCGCAATTTCTAAAAGCATGTCCCCAGTCAGGCTTTTCTATCTTTGAAGAGTCCAGCAAAGCACACTCTTTCCCTAAAACACAGGAAAGCAAACGTAGTTCCGCTCGACCTCTGGGGTTGAGTCTTCCGTGGGTGTCATCATCAACGCAGAAGGCCACCAGGGGAGAGATGTTGTTCCACAAACCCTAAGCAGCTGGAGGACTGGGCAGCTCCTCCTCAGGCAGAGTCCAGTTCCTTCCCTCTGGCTACCCTGGCACTGCCTTCCCAGAAGCCCTTGCTCCTTGCCTGTCTCTCCAGGTCTCCACAACTCACGCTCTTTTCTCCACAGAAAGGGACTTCCTTTCCAATGCTTCTTCCTTGAAAATGTCGGGGGGGGGGGTGAAGCTATGTACCCTAACACATCTGAGGAGTCTGAGATGGAAGACAGGAAAATGCAAAAGAAAAAAAAAAAGACTCCAAGACTAGAGAGATTGCTCAGCGGTTAAGGCACTTGCCTGCAAAGCCTAATGACTAGGGTTCAATTCCCGAGTATTCATGTGAAACCAGATACACAAAGTGGTGCATTCATCTGGAGTTCATTTGCAGCAGCTAGAGGCCCTAGCATGTGCATATTCATTCATTCATTCATTCTCTCTCTCTCTCCCTCCTTGCAAATGAATGAATCATTTTTAAAGGCTCCATGAGTTCTCATCCCCCCCCCCACCTTGTTGGGCTTGTCCTATGACAAGTCACTTGCAAACACTGACCAGACCTGAAGAAATTAACTCCATCGTGGAGCTTCCCCCTGCCCATTTTCTCATACCAAAGTTATATGTTCCTTTTTTTCTTTTTCCAGGAAGGACAAGCCTCAAATTACTCTAGGAGCCCACTCCGCATCTCATAAAGAGAAACTTGGACAGATATTTTCCACTGAGAAAGCAATTCCCTACCCATGCTAGGACCCAGAGTCACTTGAAGAAGATCTTCGACTTCTTCAGGCAGCCATGATAAATGAGTGTTTATTGATGCTAGCAAGAGAGACCGTCCACTCCCAGCAAGGACCGGGGTGTGGAATCAGTGAGAAGATGTGCAATGAGCCTTATGGTCGGGTCTGAGCCCGTGTCTGGCTCAAAGAACTGTCAGCTGGTTTTCAGTTGTAGCTGTTAGCAAGCGGGCTCATCCTGTGACGAGGCCTCTTAATACATCTTAGTTACCTAGGAGGTAGCAAACCTCCTAGGTAGAGAGCTAACACAGTGGCAATCACTCAGTCGGCAAAGTACTTGCCTTGCAAGCAGGCAGACCTAAGTTCCGTCCCTAGAGCTCAAAGGGAGGGGGTGCGAAGTGCAGGGCAGAATGGAAGCCCGTGGTCCTCGTGCCCGCAGTGCTGGCATATTCCTGACGCTCACTGGCCAACCAATGAAGACTAATTGATAAGCTCTAGCCAACCAAAAGCTATCTCGAAAAGCGTGGATGGCATTCCTAAGAACAATACCCAAGGTTGCCCTCCGGCTTCCACAAGCGTGTGCATACATGTGCACACACACCCACACACATACACACATGCCCATGCGCGTGCATGCACATGCACACGCACACACACACACACAGACAGATAGAGAGAGAGAAAAAAAAAACATCTGTTATGGGGGGGAGAATCAATCAAAATTCAAGATATTCTGAACAAGGCATATGAATCATTTGGGGTTGTAGACAATAACATTAGTTTTGTTTTTCTGTTTTCAGGTGTTTTTTTTTAATTTTATTTATTTATTTGACAGGGAAAGAGAGAGAGCCAAAGGACCCAGGTTCGATTCCCCAGGACCCACGTTAGCCAGATGCACAAGGGGGCGCACGCGTCTGGAGTTCCTTTGCAGAGTCTGGAGGCCCTGGCGCCCATTCTCTCTCTCTCTCTCTCTCTCTCTCTCTCTGCCTCTTTCTCTCTCTGTCTGTCACTCTCAAATAAATAAATAAAAATAAACAAAAAATGTTTAAAAATAAGTCAGTTGGCTCTGGGCTGCCTCACCACTCCTGAACCTCCAGGTTCTGCTGTTTAGGGGCCAATGAGCTGAGCTGTGTTTCTTAGAAAGCCCTTGCAAGCCGGGCATGGTGGCTCAGGCCTCTGATCCCAGCACTCAGGAGGCAGAGGACAGGGTCCTCAGGATGGAAAGAAAACAGGCTGACCCGACTGGCCCACTGCGTCCACTCCAAGGACGCCCCTCAGAAGGTGCACACCGTGTGAGAAGTCCAGCCTAGCTGTGTGGAAAGACCATATGGAGGAAGCCAGGGCCCACAGACAGCTGCATTAACTCCCGTCTCGGGAATGAACCTTCTTGGACCCTGCGGACTAGGTAAGACCCCTGGAGACTAGAGACCCAACGAAGTGGGGACACACCCCTGCACCTCCTCAACTCACTAAGTTGTCGGAGATGCTAGCAGGCTGCTGTTTGAAGGCTGTATGGTTTCACAACAGAAAAATGGAGCAGAGACCTCTCAGGATGTTAAACCATCACTGAATATGTAACCGCTGGCCAAACCGACATTTGCCTGTCTTTCATATATGTCTTTTCAGTAAATCCTCTACGCAGTGTTAAGATGCAGGCTTCCTCGCTGCTGTTAGGATACCTAAAAGGGCAGACGTGAAACTGGGAGCAAGCCTCCTGGTCCTCCATGATAGGCTCTTACCTCGACATGTCAGATGCTGGGACAGGAAGCTCTTGGCTCTCTGCCAGCCTGTCTGCTTCCAGGGATCATGCCGCTCTGCCATCTAGCCACTAATGCCTGGTAGTGACGTTTGGACTGTGGCCATCCTCCAAAGGCCCATGGGTTGAAGGCTTTGCTCCCCGGGCTGTGGCACTATTGGGAGGTGGGTGGGACCTAGTGAAGGGAAGTCAGGTCTCTAGAAATGTGCTCCTAAATGGGATAGTGAGATCCTGGACCCTCCTTCTCTCTCCCTCTTAAACTTCCCAGGCACAGTGTAGTGCATAGACATCTTCTGCCATAGGCCCCAGCCACTATGCGCTGCCTTACCAAAGGCTCAAAAACAACCACAGCAGGGCCAATTAACCAAGGGGGTAAAGCCTCCACAACTATGGGTCTAAATAAAGCTTTTCTCTTTGAAATGGATTACCTCCGGCAAATTTGTCACAATGATAGAAGCTATCACCCCAGCTATTGGAGAACTTTTATATAGTATCCTAATAAAAAATTAGAAAGTTTATCCGGGCGTGGTGGTGCATGCTTTTAATCCTATCACTCAGGAGGCGGAGGTAGGAGGATCACCATGAGTTCGAGGCCACCCTGAGACTACATAGTGAATTCTAGGTCAGCCTGGGCTAAAGTGAGACCCTACCTTGAAAAAACCAAAAGAGAGAGAGAGAAAGAAAGGAAAGGAGGGAGGAAAGGCAAGAAGGAGGTAGGAACAGAGAGAAATCAACTTATACATGTGGCATGAAAAATAACATAAAACTCTGATGGGGATATTTGCTTAAAATAAAACATAACAAAGCCAAACCAAAGTCCAACATGGTGGTGCATGCCTGTGAGACCAAGGCAAGAGGACCACGGGTTGACCGTCACCCTCAGTTACATAGAAAGTTCAAGGCCAACCTGGGCTGCATGAAAACTTGTCTAAAATAATGATGTAAGCTGAAAAGCAAACACGAACCTGGGTTTAGCAAAACACTATGAAGCGTGCGTGCATTGTGGGAACACAGCCCGAGGAGCAAGTATTGTGGAGGAAGACATCAAGCCAGAGCCCCCGGGTCTGCTTCCTCCCCTCTCCCTGTTACACGACGCCCAGCTAAGAGCCTGCACTGAATCTCTTGTTACAGCCAAGCTTTGTCAGAGCAAAAGATAATTGCGGGGCTGGAGGGATGGCTTAGCGGTTAAGGCGTTTGCCTGCAAAGCCAAAGGACCCAGGTTCAATTCCCCAGGACCCATGTAAAGCCAGGTGCACAAAGTGGCGCATGGATCTGGAGTTTGTTTGCAGCAGCTGGTAGCCCTGGCGTGCCCATCCCCCCACCACCACCACCTTCTCTCTCTCTGTCAAATAAATAAACCAAAATATGTTTTAAAAAAAGATGAAGCCGGGCGTGGTGGCGCACGCCTTTAATCCCAGCACTCGGGAGGCAGAGGTAGGAGGATCACCATGAGTTCGAGGACGCCCTGAGACTCCATAGTGAATTCCAGGTCAGCCTGAGCTAGAGTGAGACCCTACCTCAAAAAAAAAAAAAAAAAATCATGAGCCATTCTCTCATATTACTTTAATATATTTTTCCACTACAAAGAGCAACAATATTAGAATTTCAAAAGACAAGGAAGACAAAAACAGCAAGAATCAATCTCACCAACCCCACACAGTCACTGTATTTGGTTCAATACTATTTTCATATGCACGTTATGTAAAATCAATCACATTGAAAGGCTTCTGTGGTTAAACCTGGTCCGTTTGTCCTTACCAATGGTCTGCTCCATTGTAAGGCTCCATATCGCACTGATCTACAGGAAATGCCTGCTAGAGACTTCTTACACCTCAAACTAGTGTTTTTGAGTCATTGTTTGAAAGGTAGACTAGTGTTAACCATGTGAATTATTCTGCCAACCAGCGCCTGTTATTTCCCCGTTCACTCTATCATAAAAATTGCCTAAACCAAAGAAGCAGCTTAAATTTTGGTTTCTTTTTTTAAAAATGCAGATTTCTATGATTTTGTGGTATAAAATAAGAATTTGTCAGTGAGCTAGCAGCGTACTTTATATACTCGGCACCGTATAATTCTGTCAGTTCTATACGCACAAGTTAAAGCCATTCTCTCCCAATCTAAGGTTTATTTTGTCGAGTTGCTTATCCACTTGCTTGACATGTAACAGCATTTTAACAAATACCCAGAAGTCTTTCATTTTCATGATGGCAAATAAAAGCTTATTTTACTTTGAAATAATTTACACTGAAAATAAAGCTAGCTCCTGGCATACCACACTTATTATTGAATAGAACTGTTTGGTGAAACGTCTGTCCAACAAATAGAATATGTTTTCCCCCTCTCTTGGACTAGCTATCGTTAGGTTTTAAATTGGATTCAGGACTAGCTCAAATTTTATTCACTCGTGCGTGTGTCTATGTCATGGGTGTGGGTATCTGTGTGTGTGTGTGTGTCTATATTTGTGGGTTAATGTGTGGATATGTGTGGGTGTGCAAGTGTGTGTGTTTGTACATTCTCCGCTTTAAGTTTTCGCTGTAAATTCAAGATTCATTTCTTCCTCGAAGTTTCTAAAAGCATGTCCCCAGTCAGGCTTTTCTATCTTTGAAGAGTCCAGCAAGCACACTCTTTCCCTAAAACACAGGAAAGCAAACGTAGTTCCGCTCGACCTCTGGGGTTGAGTCTTCCGTGGGTGTCATCATCAACGCAGAAGGCCACCAGGGGAGAGATGTTGTTCCACAAACCCTAAGCAGCTGGAGGACTGGGCAGCTCCTCCTCAGGCAGAGTCCAGTTCCTTCCCTCTGGCTACCCTGGCACTGCCTTCCCAGAAGCCCTTGCTCCTTGCCTGTCTCTCCAGGTCTCCACAACTCACGCTCTTTTCTCCACAGAAAGGGACTTCCTTTCCAATGCTTCTTCCTTGAAAATGTCGGGGGGGGGGGTGAAGCTATGTACCCTAACACATCTGAGGAGTCTGAGATGGAAGACAGGAAAATGCAAAAGAAAAAAAAAAAGACTCCAAGACTAGAGAGATTGCTCAGCGGTTAAGGCACTTGCCTGCAAAGCCTAATGACTAGGGTTCAATTCCCGAGTATTCATGTGAAACCAGATACACAAAGTGGTGCATTCATCTGGAATTCATTTGCAGCAGCTAGAGGCCCTAGCATGTGCATATTCATTGATTCATTCATTCATTCATTCTCTCTCTCTCTCCCTGCTTGCAAATGAATGAATCATTTTTAAAGGCTCCACGAGTTCTCATCCCCCCCCCACACCTTGTTGGGCTTGTCCTATGACAAGTCACTTGCAAACACTGATCAGACCTGAAGAAATTAACTCCATCGTGGAGCTTCCCCCTGCCCATTTTCTCGCACCAAAGTTATATGTTCCTTTTTTTCTTTTTCCAGGAAGGACAAGCCTCAAATTACTCTAGGAGCCCACTCCGCATCTCATAAAGAGAAACTTGGACAAACATTTTCCACTGAGAAAGCAATTCCCTACCCATGCTACAACCCAGAGTCACTTGAAGAAGATCTTCGACTTCTTCAGGCAGCCATGATAAATGAGTGTTTATTGATGCCAGCAAGAGAGACCGTCCACTCCCAGCAAGGACCGGGGTGTGGAATCAGTGAGAGGATGTGCACTGAGCCTTATGGTCGGGTCTGAGCCCATGTCTGGCTCAAAGAACTGTCAGCTGGTTTTCAGTTGTAGCTGTTAGCAAGCGGGCTCATCCTGTGACGAGGCCTCTTAATACATCTTAGTTACCTAGGAGGTAGAAAAACAGCTAACACAGTGGCGATCATTCAGTCGGCAAAGTACTTGCCTTGCAAGCAGGCAGACCTAAGTTCCGTCCCTAGAGCTCAAAGGGAGGGGGTGCGAAGTGCAGGGCAGAATGGAAGCCCGTGGTCCTCGTGCCCGCAGTGCTGGCATATTCCTGACGCTCACTGGCCAACCAATGAAGACTAATTGATAAGCTCTAGCCAACCAAAAGCTATCTCGAAAAGCGTGGATGGCATTCCTAAGAACAATACCCAAGGTTGCCCTCCAGTTTCCACAAGCGTGTGCATACATGTGCCCACACACCCACACACATACACACATGCCCATGCGCATGCATGCACATGCACACGCACACACAGACAGATAGAGAGACAGGAAAAAAAACCAAACAAACATCTGTTATGGGGGGGAGGATCAATCAAAATTCAAGATATTCTGAACAAGGCATATGAATCATTTGGGGTTGTAGACAATAACATTAGTTTTGTTTTTCTGTTTTCAGGGGTTTATTTTATTTTATTTATTTATTTGACAGGGAAAGAGAGAGAGCCAAAGGACCCAGGTTCGATTCCCCAGGACCCACGTTAGCCAGATGCACAAGGGGGCGCACGCGTCTGGAGTTCCTTTGCAGAGTCTGGAGGCCCTGGCGCCCATTCTCTCTCTCTCTCTCTCTCTCTCTCTCTCTCTGCCTCTTTCTCTCTCTGTCTGTCACTCTCAAATAAATAAATAAAATAAACAAAAAATGTTTAAAAATAAGTCAGTTGGCTCTGGGCTGCCTCACCACTCCTGAACCTCCAGGTTCTGCTGTTTAGGGGCCAATGAGCTGAGCTGTGTTTCTTAGAAAGCCCTTGCAAGCGGGCATGGTGGCTCAGGCCTCTGATCCCAGCACTCAGGAGGCAGAGGACAGGGTCCTCAGGATGGAAAGAAAACAGGCTGACCCGACTGGCCCACTGCGTCCACTCCAAGGACGCCCCTCAGAAGGTGCACACCGTGTGAGAAGTCCAGCCTAGCTGTGTGGAAAGACCATATGGAGGAAGCCGGGGCCCACAGACAGCTGCATTAACTCCCGTCTCGGGAATGAACCTTCTTGGACCCTGCGGACTAGGTAAGACCCCTGGAGACTAGAGACCCAACGAAGTGGGGACACACCCCTGCACCTCCTCAACTCACTAAGTTGTCGGAGATGCTAGCAGGCTGCTGTTTGAAGGCTGTATGGTTTCACAACAGAAAAATGGAGCAGAGACCTCTCAGGATGTTAAACCATCACTGAATATGTAACCGCTGGCCAAACCGACATTTGCCTGTCTTTCATATATGTCTTTTCAGTAAATCCTCTACGCAGTGTTAAGATGCAGGCTTCCTCGCTGCTGTTAGGATACCTAAAAGGGCAGACGTGAAACTGGGAGCAAGCCTCCTGGTCCTCCATGATAGGCTCTTACCTCGACATGTCAGATGCTGGGACAGGAAGCTCTTGGCTCTCTGCCAGCCTGTCTGCTTCCAGGGATCATGCCGCTCTGCCATCTAGCCACTAATGCCTGGTAGTGACGTTTGGACTGTGGCCATCCTCCAAAGGCCCATGGGTTGAAGGCTTTGCTCCCCGGGCTGTGGCACTATTGGGAGGTGGGTGGGACCTAGTGGAGGGAAGTCAGGTCTCTAGAAGTGTGCTCCTAAATGGGACAGTGAGATCCTGGACCCTCCTTCTCTCTCCCTATTAAACTTCCCAGGCACAGTGTAGTGCATAGACATCTTCTGCCATAGGCCCCAGCCACTATGCGCTGCCTTACCAAAGGCTCAAAAACAACCACAGCAGGGCCAATTAACCACGGGCTGAAGCCTCTACAACTATGAGTCTAAATAAAGCTTTTCTCTTTGAAATGGATTACCTCCGGCACATTTTGTCACAATGATAGAAGCTATCACCCCAGCTATTGGAGAACTTTTATATAGTATCCTAATAAAAAATTAGAAAGTTTATCCGGGCGTGGTGGCGTACACCTTTAATCCCAGCACTCGGGAGGCAGAGGTAGGAGGATCACCAAGAGTTCAAGGCCACCCTGAGACTCCACAGTGAATTCCAGGTCAGCCTGGGCTAGAGTGAGATCCCACCTTGAAAAAAAAAAAAAAGAAAGAAAGAAAGAAAGAAAGAAGGAAAGGAAGGAAGGAAGGAAGGAAGGAAGGAAGGAAGAAAGAAAGAAATTAGAAAGTTTAAATAAGTCAATTGGCCTTAAAACAGGGAAAGAGAAACAAAAGGCATGGGTGAAGTGTGACTAGGTCATAAATAAGATGACGAATGACTACCTTGGGAAAGCACTGACATTTAAGACACTCTGGAAGTCCTCTGACACGTGATAACATTTTCAGGGCCATTGCTTCCTTTGGGAAGTGTGGAGACCACAAGAAGCCTGGCATCTATAGCCTCCTTACAAACAAATACCTCAGCTGGATAAAGAAAACCATCGCAGGAGTCATATGACATCCTTCAAAGCAGACCCCTGCTGTAGCCACCAAACAAAGGGGGGGTGGGGGCTAAACGTGACCCGTCCCCTGCCAGCTTTGTGCGCAAGTCACAGCCCATCTGCGACAGACAGTCGGTCAAAGCAAGCAAGCGCTCCCTGCTTGTTCGGCTGGGCAATTTGCTAACCTGAAGCTTGGCTCTTATCTCCCCCATAGCAAGAGGGAACTTTGGGGGAAAGTTCCTCAATTCAGGAGTGCTCTCTCTGCTTGATTCAGAATTTGAGAACTTTCACTTTTCTGTTTGTTATTAAAAAGAAGTTAATCTGCCGGGCGTGGTGGCGCACACCTTTAATCCCAGCACTTGGAAGGCAGAGGTAGGAGGACCGCCGTGAGTTCGAGGCCACCCTGAGACTACATAGTGAATTCCAGGTCAGCCTGGACAGAGTGAGACCCTACCTCAAAAAAACAAAAAAAAAAGAAGTTAATCCCCCCCGCCAAATGACAAAATATTCTTAATTCTTCCAAAGACAGCACCAAAATATGTCTGGCCCTTAGAATTTAGAGCCTGAGATTTTATTCAACATGAAAGCTCAGGGAGATACACAGATTATCACTTCTTACTATGTATTTCTGTATATTTTACTTTTTCACAAAAATTATTTTTAAAACATGAGAAAGGATCCATTGTGGGTTTTAGATATTTGGAACTTTGTTTTTGTTTGTTAGTTTATTTCTTTGTTTGTTTTTTTGAGGTAGGTTCTCTTTCTAGACCAGGCTGACCTGAAATTCACTATGGAGTCTCAGGGTGACCTCGAACTCACAGTGATCCTCCTACCTCTGCCTCCTGAGTGCTGGGATTAAAGGTGTGCGCCACCACACCTGGCTTGGAATTTGGAATTTTTGAAGTTTGAGGCCAAGCATAGTTCAGGGCAACTGCCTTACCTACTCACTAACTATAAGCACACGAAAGTTTCATATTCCGCAATAAAAAATAAATAAATAAATAAAATGAAATACTGAGAGCTGGCTGAGCGGTTTAGCCTCAAGGCCCAGGTTTGATCTCCCCAGTACCCACCTAAGGCTAGATGCAGAGAATGGCATATGTGCCTGAAGCTCATTTGCAGTGACAGGAAGTCTAGCATTTTCTCTCACTCACTCTGTCTGTCCTTGCAAATAAATAAAAATATTTTAAAAAAAAACAAATATTGAGCTAGTCTATATGAATAAGGATGAATCTTTAAAAATCTCAATGAAAGTGGGCAGACACACAGGCTACTTATGTGAAATATCCTAAGCAGGCGAGTCCACAGATACGGAAAGATAAGTGGTTACCATTAGTTGGGAAGAGGAGAAACGGGTAGTGATTGCTAATGAGCATAGGGCGATTAATTAGATATGACATGGGTGAGGGCTGGGGATGTAACCCTGGATTCCATCTCTCATGCAGCACAGTGGGGAAAAGATATGGCATGGGTACCCAACTTCATCATACTGGAACATACTAGGGCCCACTGAATTATGCAGGTGGGATTTCTGTTGTTGTTTTGTTGTTGTTTTGGTTTTTCCGAGGTAAGTTCTCGCTGTAGCCCAGGCTGATCTGGAATTCACGCTGTAGTCTTCAGGGTGGCCTCGAACTCACGGCGCTCCTCCGACCTCTGTGCCGGGATGAAAGGCGTGCGCCACCACACTGGGCAAATTATGCAGTTCTAAATGTTGAATTTAAGTCACGTTTTATACGGATTTTAGACATTTCAATATATTTCGGTTTCCAAAAAGCTGTTGCCCTGAAACAAACTAGAAGCAGCCACATTAAAAGGTTGCACAGCACCCCCTGCAGGTGGGTTGGCAAAGATGCCCACGGAGAGGAGATGAGGGGTGGGGAGATTGCGCGTGTCGTCACCGAGCATCCTGGCACCTAGGAGCTGAGTGCCGAGAGCTATTTGTTAACCTGATCCTTTGTCTTCACCTATATGTGGGAGGAAGGAGGACAGAACAGCGAAGGAAGGCCATGCCTCCCCACCCCCGGAAGGGACAGCTGATGGGGAATCCTATACCAGGGTTTAGTCCAGATGTTACAGAGATGAAAGACTCAGGAGGCAAGGCGTCAGAAACCCTGGGGCAGGTGGGGAGTGGGGGGCAGTAAATCAAAAAAGGGGAAATATGACAGAAAGGGAAAATGATAGCGGATTCAGAGAATGAGAGGCAAGTCATATCGTCCTGTGTAGCCAAACAGGATTAAGGCTAGCCGCTGAAGTCTTGGGAGGAGAAAGGATGTGTCCCAGGTAAGTGAAAAACGCTACTGAGGGACTAGAGAGATGGCTCAGTGATTAAGATGCTTGCCTGCAAAGCCTAGGGACCCGAGTTTGATCCCCCCCAGTACCCACGTAAAGCCAGATGCACAAGGTGGCACATGCATCTGGAGTCCCTTAGCAGTGATTAGGGGCTCTGGTGTGTCCATTCTCTCTCTCTCCCTCTCTCTAAAATAAGTAAATAAATTTTATATATATGTGTGTGAGTATTGTTTGTTTGTTTGTTTGTTTGTTTTCTGAGGTAGGGTCTCACTCTAGCCCAGGCTGACCTGGAATTCACTCTGTAGTCTCAGGGTGGCCTCAAACTCACAGCGATCCTCCTACCTCTGCCTCCCAAGTGCTGGGATTAAAGGCGTGCGCCACCACGCCCATTATATATATATATATATATAAATATAAAAGAAATATATATATTTAATGCTACTGACTCTGCGACAAAGTGAAACTTTCCGCTGTGAAATTTTTGCTTTCTGCTTTTCAGAGAAAGCCTTCAGTGCAGAGCAGACCCAAGGCAGCCGTGTGTTTGCCCCAGTCATTCCACAGCCCCTCCACCATCACTCACTGGGGCTCTCTTTGCACGAGCACACCTCCTTTTCTCGGCCCTTCGCCTTCTACCCTTAAGCAGAAGCAAAGACTGCTACCTCAAGTGATCCCCATGTCTCTGCTTTTATTTACATCTAAATTCCAAGTGAGGGCTGGAGAGACGGCTTAGCGGTAAAGGCGCTTGCCTGAAAAGCCAAAGGATATAGGTTCGGTTCCCCAGGACCCACGTTAGCCAGATGCACAAGGTGGTGCATGTGCCTGGAGTTCGTTTGCAGTGGCTGGAAGCCCTGGCACACCCATTCTCTCTGTCTCTCTCTCTAAATAAATATATATATATATATATATATATATATATATAATTCCAAGTGAGCTGTGTCTCCAGGGGTTTCTGTACTTCCATCTCAAACTCCAGTATTGCTTTTCCTGCACTCTACAGGAATGGGTATGAAGACCTTCACCTTATAACCTTGTTCTCAGCTCCCTTTTATTTGCCTTGCCAGCAGTATTTGACACCATCTTACTCTCCCTCCCGTTGAGAGAGTTTGGTTTCCGGGACACCACACTCCCTGGCTCTCCTATATCGTGCCCCCCTGTCCTTGCCACCATCGTTGCTGGATCCTGTTCTCGATGCCTCAGTGGACTTTTTAGCTTCTGCTGAGCATGCCCTCTGTGCCCTGGGCCCAGACACCACCCCCGCTCCACCCTCACCTCCAGGCCCTCCTTCTGCACCTCCATCAGAGGTCAAGCAGCCACAGCCCTCCTGATCTTTCCTCCTAAGCTGCTTCCCTCCCAGACCTCCTCCGTTAATTTCACAGCGACTCCGCCCTCCGCAGAACTCAGGCCAGAAGACCTGGCATCTCCTCTGACTCCTCTTTCTCTTACTCTTCACATTCAGTCTGCAACACATCTTTGCTCTCCAGGATCTCCGTACCTCTCTCTACCTTCCTCCTTCCATCCCTGCTCCCCACCCCTCCAGGGAGGGCTGATCCCATGGTGCCCAAGTAATCTTGTTCCAACACATCAGATCTGGTCGCTCCTGTGCTCAGAGCCCTCCAGCACCTCTTAATCAACATACTCGATGATCCATATAAATGGTCAACGCGTGTGTTAAAGGATCACTGTGAGGTCCAGGCCAGCCTGAGACTACAGAGTGAATTCCAGGTCAGCCTGGACTAGAGTGACACTCTACCTCAAATATATATATATACATATATATATATACTTTTAAGTATATTATATATTTTAAGTATATATATATAAATATATATATGTACATATATACATATATTTTTTAAGATTCCTCAAAGTATTAAACTTGAACCTGGAAACTTGAACTGAGCATTGTGGCTGATTAGCTCAGCCCCCATTCAGAACCTACAAAAGACTCTCATGGGGTCTGAGGTGGGTTTTGCCTTGCCCCTGCCTTCTCATGGGCAGGAGATCTCTGCACTCTCTCCTCTTTTCTTCTCCTAAGCACTTTAAGCTCTTCCTATAATCTAATAAAAAGCTCTCTCACTTGTGGATTTCAATTCACTTGATTTATCAAAGCCCAGAGACCACTGACTCAGTGGAAGTTTTTTTTTTTTGTGGGGGGGCTGAATTTTTTCCAGGTAGGGTCTCACTCTAACCCAGGCTGACCTGGAATCCACTATGTAGTCTCAGGGTGGCCTTGAACTCATGGTGATCCTCCTACCTCTGCCTCCCAAGTGCTGGGATTAAGGGTGTGTGCCACCATGCCAGATCTTCAGTGGGAGTTTTGTGTGACCATGACAGACCAGCACCCTAACTCTTGGGTTGAAGCCCAAACAAGAGCTCAGAGAGGCTCCGTCATTCTCAAAGACACCCCAGATTCCTATGTCATATTGGTGCATTGGCAAGAACCCCAATTCCTATGTCACTTCTACTCATGGATCCTGAGGATAATCTTAATGCATGAAAACACTTCAGCTGCGACATCCAATGGTCCCTTGTTGGGTGCTGTGCTCTGATGGCCGCGAGGCTCCCTTCCCCACCGGCCATTCTGTGCTACAGCCAGCTCCCCCTCAGCAGCCAGCAGAGTCAAGCTTGCCCGGCCGGTGAGCACTTTATTCCTGCTCTTACCCCACTTTGCTTTCGTTCTCTCACGTGGCCCCTGAAACCCAAGAGAGAGAGAGAGAGACCACATCCTTTGCGCTCGCCTATATCCGTGCAAATGGTCAAGCCCCCCAAAGCCGGGTTTCCTTGCTGACTGACGCGGGAACACCAGGCATCATGAGGAACTCATACTGGAGGCTGGCATCTTCCCTCTCAACTGTAACCCTACTTCTGCTGATTCCTGAAGGTGACACAGAGTCCTGTTGCCATCATAGCCACTAATACAGCAGACTTCTGGGATGCTTTGACAGTATTACCTCATTCTGCCGACAGAAAAAAATTTCCCTAAGCCTTCGAATGTTTAGCAATTGTTTTCGAATTATAAGTACTTATTTAGAAGAAAATAAAAAAGCTTTCTAATGTGTAACTTTTTTATTATTCTTTTTGGTTTTTCGAGGTAAGGTCTCACTCTAGCTCAGTCTGACCAGAAATTTGCTATGTATTCGCAAGGTGAGCTCAAAATCACAGAGATCCTCCTACCTCTTGCCTCTTGAGTGCTGGGATCAAAGGCGTGTGCCAACATACCCAGCTGCTATAACTTTTTGAAGGCTATCAGAACTCTTAATAGTTATTGCTGTCAATTTACAGCTTGAATTTTTCTCATTTATTTTCTTAATTTAGTTTTATTTTCTTGCTTTAAAAACATGGAACGCTTCACGACTTTGTGTGTCATTCTTACACAGGGGCCATGCTAATCTTTTCTGTGTCGTTCTAATTTTAGTGTACGTGTTGCCAAAGTGAGCATAAAATTTTATTTTATTTTACATTTTGGTTTTTCAAGGTAGGGTTTTGCTCTAGCCCAGGCTGTCATAGATGGAATTAGTCTCAGGCTGGCCTTGAACTCACATTGATCCTCCTATCTCAGCCTTGGAAGTGCTGGGATTAAAGGTGTGAACCACCACACCCAGCTGATTTTTTAAAAAATACTTTTATTTAGGGCTGGAGAGATGGCTTAGCAGTTAGGTGCTTGCCTGTGAAGCCTAAGGACCCTGGTTCAAGCCTCGATTCTCCAGGACCCACATTAGCCAGATGCACAAGGGGGCTCACGCCTCTGGAGTTCGTTTGCCCTGGCGTGCCCATTCTTTCTCTATCTGGCTTTCTCTCTCTGTCGCTCTCAAATAAATAAGTAAAAATAAACAAAAAAGAATTGAAAATACTTTTATTTATTTATCTGCAAGGAGAGAAAGAGAAAATGGGTGCACCAGGGCCTCTAGCTGCTGCAAACGAACTCCAGATACATGCACCACTTTGTGCTTCTGGCTTTCTGTGGGTGCTGGGGAGTCAAACCTGGCTTGTTAGACTTTAATTTAAGGCAAATGTCTTAACCACTGAGCCATCTCTCTAGTCCAGAAATTTGATTTTAAAAATGAGCAAACAGTACTCAGGAGGCAGAGGTAGGAGGATCGCCATGACTTCAAGGCCACCCTGAAACTCCATAGTGAATTCCAGGTCAGCCTGGGCTAGAGTAAGATCCTACCTCCAAAAACAAATGAGCAAACAAATGAAATATTCTTGATTTAGGAAAACAAGTTGTACCTTGCAGGAAAGAAACGGTGGTGCCTTACGCAGTTCTGCCTTCCTTTCTATGGCATATGAACAGAGAGCTTTTTAAATTTATCTGCAAGGAGAGAGAATGGGCATGCCAGGGCTTCTCGCTGCTGCAAACGGACCCCAGACACATGCGCCACTTAGCATATCTGGCTTTATGTGTGTATTGGGCAACTGAACTCAGCCCATCAGACTTTGCAAGCAAGTGCCATTAAGTGGTGAGCCGTCTCTCCAGCCCCCAGACTAATAGCTTTAAGGACAGTTAAGCTCTATGTGACCCCAAACACGGGAAGTCAATAAGGAATGATTAGCATGCTTGCCACTATGTCTCTAAACTGGAGTCTCCTAGGCAGTCCTGGGCCAGAGTGAGACCCTACATCAAAAACAAAAGAAGATAACCAGATCATGGGGGTTGGGGTCTCCACACTCATGAAGGGATTAATGTAGCCTTCAGGGTGGGTCAGTTGCCATGAAAATCAGTGGGTGTGACTCGAGTTAGGCATTCTGGGGCATTCCCTTGCTAGCTCTGTCCCTCCCATAGTGGTCCTCTGTACACACGTGTGCTTCCCTCCCACTTCCCCACCAGGCGCTGACACGGCGTGAGGCCCTCGTTAGAAGCCAGGAACATGCTGGTGCTGAGCTCTTGGATTCCGAAACTGCATTTTGTTTACACTACGTAACACTAAGATGACTATGATAATGGGTTCACGAACATCTTACCCTTTAAGGCAGACATTTTCTTTTTACAAATGACACAATGAAGCTACTCAACATACAATGTGCTCACCTCCTGATGAGAGAACAAACCCAGGGTGACTGGAGTGACAGCTCAGCAGTAAAGGCGCTTGCCTGCAAAGCCTAAGGACCCTGGTTTGATTCTCCAGTGTCCACGTAGAGCCAGATGCACAAGGTGGCACATGTGTCTGGAGTTCATTTGCTGCAGTAGTCAGAGGCCCTGACACACCCATTCACCTTCTATCTGCCTCTCTTGCTCACACTCTCAAATAAATAAATAAATAGTTATAAAAAGAACAAATCCTGTACCTAGTATTACGTCTATTACAGGACAAGACACTCTAAAGTCATTCTTGGAGCTTACTCAAGGACCCAGCGTGAACCGGAAAAACAGATAATACCCATTAAGAAAGATTTTCCGTACCCATGCTATGATGAATTCACACGTGAGGGCGACCTCTAACTTCTACAGGTGTGTGGCTTTGACTGTCTGCTTGAGTCACAGATCCTTCTCAGATCTCAACATCTATGTGGAACTCTTTTGTCAGTCCCTCGACTGGTTCCAGAAGATTGGGCAAGAACTTAAATTAAAATGTTAATACTGCCCTGGAGAGATGGCTTAGTGGTTAAGGCACTTGCCTGTGAAGCCTAAGGACCCAGGTTTGATTCCCCAGTACCCACGTAAGCCAGATGCACAAGTGTAGAGTTAATTTGCCATGGCTAGAAGCCCTGGAGCACCCATTCTCTCTCTCCTTCTTTCTTTCTCTCTCAAATAAATAAATAAAATATTTTTAAATTTTTTTTAATTTTATTTATTTTTATTTATTTTTATATGAGAGAGAGAGATCAAGAGAAAGAATGGGCATGCCAGGGCCTTCATCCACTGCTCATGTGGGTCCTGGGGAATCGAACCTGTGTCTTTTGGCTTTGCACGCAAGCTCCTTAACTGCTAAGCCATTTCTCTAGCCCAAGTATTTTTTTTAAATACCTAAAAAGAAATGTTAATATTGCCTTGCATGGTGGCACACACCTTTCATCCCAGCACTTGGGAGGCTGAGGCAGGAGGATCGCTGTAAGTTCGAGGCTGGCTAGCCCAAGGCTACATAGTGAATTCCAGGTCAGCCTAGACTAGAGCTAGACCCTACCTCAAAACACAAACCAAAAAAAAAAAAAAAAAAGAAAGAAAAAGTTAATATTTATGTCATCCTATTAACTCTTTATCTTTATCTTCCCATGGCTCAGCAAAAAACCAACAACGAACAAGAATGTGTCTATCCTTCGTCTACGAAAAACGGGGGATGATGTCAGAGCTGCAACCCTGTGTCACGTTGCGGGATGGGGGACATTTCAGAACAGGTCACCTCTGTCCGACTTTCTGAGAGAAGTCAACGTCACCGTCATAGGCAGGAAAGCCTGCAATGATGAAAAACACTATAATCTCAGCCCTGTGATTGGACTCAATATGATTTGTGCAGGAAGCCCTCGTGGTAGAAAGGACTCTTGCTCCATAAGTAAAAAAAAAAAAAAAAAAACAAAAACACGCTTGGTAGCTGTTAGAGCAAGACAGGCAGATACAGACGAAACATCCCGGTTTGTCTTGTCATAGCATTGCCTTCTGCACATCCCTGGTGCCTTTTTTAAATAGTTTATTTTCATTTATTTACTTGAGCGAGAGAGAGAGAGAGAATGGGCACACCAGGGCCTCTAGCCACTGCAAACAAACTCCAGACGCGTGCACCCCCTTGTGCATCTGGCTAACGTGGGAATTAGGGAATTGAACCTGGGTCCTTAGGCTTCACACAGGCAAGTGCCTTAAGCGCCAAGTCATCTCTCCAGCTCTCACGTGGTTCCTTATTTCATTCACAAGCCCAACTTTGCTCCCAAAGAGTCACTTCAGTTTTGTTTCTTTGCAAAGACTTACCTGCCGCAAGAACTAGAAGCCATCCATGGCTTCTGATCTGTGCCTTGTCATCTCGTCTGCATTTGTTTATTCCCCCCCCCCCTTGAGTTATCAGGCATCTTGAGAAAGAGAAACAGGAGGGCTAAATTAACCTCAAAATTAGTGAATAACAGAAATCTGACAGGTTTCATTTCCATTCTCTCTGATTCAAAAGCAAATTGAGTGAGCCAATTTAAAGACAACTTTAAAAATTCTAAGCATTTTTCCGGGTGTGGTGGTGCACGCCTTTAATCCCAGTACTCGGGAGACAGAGGTAGGAGGATCACCATGAGTTCAAGGGCACCCTGAGACTCCATAGTGAATGTCAGGTCAGCTTGGGCTGCAGCAAGACCTTACCTCAAAAAAAAAAAAAAAAAAAAAAAACTAAGCATTTTGATTTTTTGGCACTTTGACATTTTCATACATTACCACATTTTGATCATAGACACCCCCATTTGCCCTTTTTCTACCACTAAGCCCCTCCTCCCTTACATCACTCAGCAGTGGCTACATCAACAGACAGCATTTTTATTTATGTATGTATTTATTTATTTACTTATTAGAGAAAGAGACAGAGAGAGAATGGGTGCACCAGGGCTTCCAACTACTGCAAATGAGCTCCAGATGCATGCGCCCCCATGTGCATCTGGCTCATGTGGGTTGGGGGAATCGAACCTGGGTCCTTAGCCTTCTCTCCAGCCCAACAGACAGCATTTTGATTTTTTTGGAACACCAGTTTTCAGTTACGTTGAGGCTGGTCATCATACGAAATGACACAGAATTCCCTCCACCCCATTCACAGTCATGATACACCCTCGCCCTCTTGCTTCCCTCTGGGAGACTCCGGAAGTCCCCTGTTCTGTGGCGGAGCTCTCCGCAGCCTCACATCATTCGGCATTGAAGGGAAATGCAGAGACCCCTGCGGGCCTGGCGTCTATACGTGTCTCTCAAAGATGTATCTCAAGTGGATAAAAAATACTATGAAGGGCTGGAGAGATAGCTCAGCAGCTAAAGTACTTGCCTGCAGGGCCTAACGACCCGGGTTCCATTCCCCAGGACCCACAAACAGCCAGATGCACAAAGCGGTGCATCCATCTGGAGTTTGTCTGCAGTGGCTGGAGGCCCTGGCACACCATACTTTCTCTCTGTCTCTCTGTATCTCTCTGCTTCCAAATAAATGTTTTTTTTTAAATACTCTGAAGAATGCAGTTCAAACACGATTGTTTCATTTCATCCACTGTCCCTTCGTCTGTCACAAGTAAAATCCTTACGTGTTGGCCGTACTTGTTTCTCTCCTATATCACTCAGTGGCAGATCCCATCAGCCATGTGTGGCCTCAGGACTACTGCATAGGTAATCAAAGAGGGAGATTCGAAAACGGGGCCACCACTGTCGTCCTGGAGTCGAGGATCATGGGAACTTCTCCCTGATCACTCACTTCACCTTCTCAGCATGTGCTATGAAGGTCAAGGGCATATAGAAGGGCTCCACGGCTCTGGAGCAGCCAAGGAAGGATGCAGGTCCACCCTTCCAAGGCCATCGTTAACCCTCAATAGCCACCTGTGTGGTTTGATGCAGGTGTCCCCATAAACTCAGGTGTCCCCCATAAACTCAGGTGTTCTGAATGCTAGGTCCCCAGCTGATAGAGATTTGGGAATTAACGTCCCCTGGGGGCAGTGTATTGTTGGGGGCGGGCTTATGGGTGTTATAGCCAGCTTCCCCTTGCCAGTGTTTGGCACACTCTCCTGTTCCTGTTGTCCGCCTTAAGTTGGCCAGGGGGTGATGTCCACCCTCTGCTCATGTCATCATTTTCCCTGCCATCATGGAGCTTCTCCTCGAGCCTGTAAGCCAAAATAAACCTATTTTTTTTCCCACAAGCTGTTCTTGGTTGGGTGATTTCTACCAGCAATGCAGACCTGACTGCTACACTACCATTCTTATTTATATGCAAGAACTTGAGTCCCCGAGAAAAATGGAAATCAGGAATAACAGTATTTTCCAAAGGCAGATGCATATTCCTTCCTGGCCTTTGGGCCAAGAGATGAAATACAAGATCAACGGAACAGGTGGAATAGAAATCAAAACTCAAAGTCGGGCGTGATGGCGCATGCCTTTACTCCCAGCACTCGGGAGGCAGAGGTAGGAGAATCGCCGTGATTTCGAGGCCACCCTGAGACTACATAGTGAATTCCAGATCATCCTGGGTTACAGTGAAACTCTCCCTCAGAAAACCAAAAAAGAAAAGAAAAAAAAATCAAAATTCAAGAGAATCAGGCTGGAGAGATGGCTCAGTGGCTAAGGCACTGACCTGCAAAGCCTAAGGACCCTGGTTCAATTCCCCAGTACCCACATAAATCCAGATACACAGTGGTGCATGCATCTGGAGCTCATTTGCAGTGGCTGGAGAGCCTGGGGCACCCATACTCTCTCTTTCTCTCTCTCTCCGTGCAAATAAATAAAGATTCTTAAAATAAAATAAAAAATAAGTAAACACAACTTGTTAAAGTGAATTACAGTGGCTCATGGGTGCCTCTGTACTTTGAGTACCTAAATAAAGAACTGCAGCCTAATTTAGTGTGTAAACCAAACGAAAGCCTAACAGGAGTATGTTTGTGTAACAGACAGCGCATCTCAGCCAGTCACTATAGCCCAGTTTGCATCGCTCAGGTAGCCAGCGGATGGAATATCGCAAAGACAAAGCTATAAGCAACTGGGCTCTTCCGCCTCCATTTCCTGAGCATAAAGGTGGCCTGTCCACTGCCCGTAAAGCTCTCTGAACCCACTGGCTCTCAGGGCTGCCCCATTCCTGAGTTGTTCCTGAGCAATAAACCTATTAAATTTGTCTACAGCTTTTTCTTTCAATACAGATTTCTTTTGTTTTTTTTGTTTTTGTTTAGTTTTTGGTCCATTATCACCACCTGGAATATTTTTAATGGGGTGGAGCAATTGACTATGATATTAGATAGTTGTACAGGACAAAGGTTCTCTTGGGAGCGCATCTTTTAACATTTCAAAACTGGACTGACGGAGGATTAAGAGTGTCTGTCTTCGAGGCGATTTTCGGCACCGATTCCACGTATTCAGAGAGACGAGAGAAGGAATGTTCTCACCATCAGAGGCGTCCACATCCTTGACTGGACTTGGCTGCCACCTGGTGGTGACTGGGCTACCGGCCACAGGAACCTCTTCGCAAAGCTCTCAGCGCATGAGGTGGTGGTCAAGTCCAATAACTGTTTAAGAACAAGGACAGAGCTGGGCGTGGTGGCGCACACCTTTAATCCCAGCACTCGGGAGGCAGAGGTAGGAGGATCTCCATGAGTTCGAGGCCACCCTGAGACTACATAGTGAATTCCAGGTCAGCCTGGACTAGAGTGAGACTCTACCTTGAAAAACGAATAAATAAATAAATAAATAAATAAATATAAATAAAAACAAGGACAGCCACAAGTTCTAGAGGCCTCCGTGATGCAAAAGCAAACCATCCTTGAGTTGCAATTACATATAAAATGTATCTAGCACGGCACAACGTGTGTCCCAGAGATTTAACTTTTATGGCCCAGGAGAATGACTTTGTTTTTAGATTTATTTTTATTTATTTATTAGAGACAGAGAGAGAAAGGGAGAAAGAGACAGAGAGAGAATGGGCACGCCAGGGTCTCCAGCCACTGCAAACGAACTCCAGACGCATGCGCCACCATGAGACCTGGAAAATCGAACCTGGGTTCTTAGGCTTCGTAGGCATGTGCCTTAACTGCTAAGCCATCTCTCCAGCCAGACTTTGTTTTTAAACACCAGGGCTGGGGAGTATGGCTCAGTGGATAAAATGCAGCAAAAGGCCTGGTGCACTCGCTCTCTCTCTCCCCCCACAAAATAAAATAAAATAAGTTTTTAAAATACCATAGTAAAGAGTGGGACATGGTAGTGCAGATCTTTAGTCCCAGCACTCAACCAAAATAGGTAGATTGCTACAAATTTGAGGCCAGTCTTGGGGTTACAGAGCAAGTTCCAGGTCTGCCTGAGGTAGACTGAGACACTGCCTTGATAAAAATGAGAGAGAGAGAGAGAGAGAGAGAGAGAGAGATCGAGAACATAGGGGCTGGAGGCATGGCTCATCCATTAAAGGTGCTTGCTTGCAAAATCTGCCAGTCCACATATTATCCCCAAACCCATGTAAAACCAGATACACAAAGTAGCACATGTAAATGAAGTTCATTTGCAAGGCAAAGAGGCCCTGGCATGCCATACTTACTTTCTCTCTCTCACTCTCACTCTCTCTCTCTCTCTCTCTCTCTGATAAATAGAAAGATTTTTAAAATATAGAGTTAGAGCTAGGTGTGGTGGTGCACACCTTTAATCCCAGCACTCAGGAGGCAGAGGTAGGAGGATCGCCATGAGTTCGAGGCCACCCTGAGACTACATAGTAAATTCCAGGTCAGCCTGGGCTACAGCAAGACCCTAACTTTAAAATATGTATATATATGGAGAGAGAGAGTTAGGTATTTTAGTGTAGTTAATGTTTTTAGTATTTCAATATTATTATAAATTTTGCCTACATAAAAATAAATTCAAGTAAGATAAAGTAAAAAAATGTTTAAATAAAAACTATGACATCAATAGCAATATGCAAATACGGCAAAAACCACGGAGGTGGCACGTAGATGACCCGGGTTTAGGAAGCACTGCTGCAGGCCGTGGCTATTCAATCTTCAGTGTTTTTTAAACTTGTGTTCCAGGACCTATCTCCTGCTAAGGAAATGCCTGTCACATAGTTTGAAATGACTCAAGTATTTATTCCAAGAGAGGAAGAGGAAGATAAGAGAAACAAGACAAAGGAGGGAAAGGGTTGAATGACTCCGACCCCAAGTCCATCCGATCGGATCGGGGTGTCCACGACACCCTGAGGACGAGGAAGAATTCAGAGCCAAAGACAAAGAGGAAAGAACCCAGAGAGGTTAAAAATAAGGTCAGGGAGTCACAGAAAGAAAGAGAGAAAACAGAAGCAAATGCATCTACTTACAAATCACCTGACACACTAGCATTCAGGGGGCGGGGAAAGTGGGACACTGGAGAAAAGCGCTGGTGATGGCACCTGCTAAGACTGATAGCTTAGCGGTTAAGCGCTTGCCTGTGAAGCCTAAGGACCCCAGTTCGAGGCTTGGTTCCCCAGGACCCACGTTAACCAGATGCACAAGGGGGTGCACGTGTCTGGAGTTCGTTTGCAGTGGCTGGAGGCCCTAGCGCACACATTTTTTCTCTCTCTCTGCCTCTTTCTCTCTCTGTCTGTCACTGTCAAAATAAATAAATAAAAATAAACAATTTTTTTTTAAAAAAAGACTCTGATGGCACGAGCCTGCGAGCTCTCGGGTGCATTGCCCCGCTGCCTGCCCACAGCCACCCGGCCCCACCCGAGGCAGTGCCATTCTGACCAAAGACACTTCAAGTTTAGGGACTCAATACTATTTCAAATTAAATATAAAACCTAATAATAATAATAATGTTGTTTTGCGGCGTCCCGGACGCCTTGGGAGATGCTGGTAGCTGCCGCCTTGCCTGGCAGGGTCACTAGCATTGAAGTAAGAGGAAAGAAACTGGCTGGTCTCTGACAAGGAATTTCCAAGTACAGTGTGTTAATACTTTATTCCTCATACACAAGTTCCTTGTTGTTTGCAGGAGGACAAAGTAAGGTTTGGTATAATGACAGAAATTAAATACGTGTGATGTTTTTGAATTAAAAAAAAATATTTTCATAACCAGGTGTGATGGATCATGCCTATTATCCCAGTACTCTGGAGGCTAAGGTAGGAGGACCACTGTGAGTTTAAGGCCAACAAGGGCTACCAAGAGACTTCTAGGTCAGCCTGGACTAGAGTGAGACCCAGCCTCAAAAAAATTTTTTTAATTGGGTTTACGTGCAAATCCAGCATCTCCAAGCAGATTTCTCTCAATATTCCTCAAGCTGCATTACCCAGTACCCAAGGTTGCAGCCGCCCTCACCACCTGTAGTCTCTATCATCTTGAACATGTGAAATATTCTCATTTGTGCTTCAATTTCTCCATCTGGTAAAATGTGGGAAATAATAATTAATGTATATTTGTGTGTCACAGAGTAAAAGTTCAATAAAACTTTACTGTTAAAAAAAATAATATGGGTTGAAGGACAAAAATCACATGATCATCTCATTAGACGCAGAGAAAGCATTCGACAAAATCCAACATCCCTTCATGATAAAAGTCCTACAGAGACTGGGAATAGAAGGAACATATCTCAATATAATAAAGGCTATTTATGATAAGCCTACAGCCAACATATTACTAAATGGGGAAAAACTGGATGCTTTTCCACTAAAATCAGGAACAAGACAAGGGTGTCCACTGTCCCCACTTTTATTTAATATAGTTCTGGAAGTCTTAGCCATAGCAATAAGGCAAGAGACATGCATAAAAGGGATACAAATCGGAAAGGAAGAGGTCAAGTTATCATTATTTGCAGATGACATGATTCTATATATAAAGGACCCTAAAGACTCTACTAGCAAACTGTTAGAGCTGATAAAAACCTACAGTCATGTAGCAGGATACAAAATAAATACACAGAAATCAGTAACCTTCATATATGCTAACAACAAACATACAGAGGATGAGATCAGAGAATCACTCCCATTCACAATTGCATCAAAAAAAATAAAGTACCTTGGAATAAACCTTACTAAGGAAGTAAAGAATCTATACAATGAGAACTTTAAAACACTCAAGCGAGAAATTGCAGAAGACACTAGGAAGTGGAAAAACATCCCTTGTTCCTGGATTGGAAGAATCAATATTGTGAAAATGGCAATCTTACCAAAAGCAATCTACACATTTAACGCAATCCCCATCAAAATTCCAAAGGCATTCTTCAAGGAAATAGAAAAAACAATCCAAAAATTCATTTGGAATCACAAAAAACCACGAATATCTAAAATAATACTGAGCAACAAAAATAAGGCTGGTGGTATCACCATACCTGATTTTAACCTATACTACAGAGCCATAGTAACAAAAACAGCATGGTACTGGCACAAAAGCAGACTCGTAGATCAATGGAACAGAATAGAGGACCCAAATGTAACCCCATGTAGTTATAGCCACCTGATATTTGATAAAAATGCCAAAAATACTCATTGGAGAAAAGACAGCCTCTTCAGCAAATGGTGTTGGGAAAACTGGATATATATCTGTAGAAGGATGAAAATAGATTCTTCTCTTTCTCCGTGCACAAGAATTAAGTCCAAATGGATTAAGGACCTTAACATCAGACCTGAAACTCTGAAACTGCTAGAGGAAAAAGTAGGGGAAACCCTTCAACATATTGGTCTTGGCAAAGACTTTCTGAATACAACCCCAATTGCTCAGGCAATAAAACCACAGGTTAACCACTGGGACCTCATGAAAATACAAAGATTTTGCACTGCAAAGGACACGGTGAAGAAAGCAAAGAGGCAACCTACAGAATGGGAAAAAATCTTCACCAGCTATATATCTGATAGAGGATTAATATCTAAGATATACAAAGAACTCAAGAAGTTAAATAATAAGGAATCAAACAAACCAATCAAAAAATGGGAAATGGAGCTAAATAGAGAATTCTCAAAGGAAGAAATACGAATGGCATATACGCATCTAAAAAAATGTTCTACATCCCTAGTCATCAGGGAAATGCAGATTAAGACTACATTGAGATTCCATCTCACTCCTGTCAGATTGGCTACCATCATGAAAACAAATGATCATAAATGTTGGCGGGGATGTGGAAAAAGAGGAACCCTTCTACATTGTTGGTGGGAATGCAATCTGGTCCAGCCATTGTGGAAATCAGTGTGGAGGTTCCTAAAACAGCTAAAGATTGATCTACCATATGACCCAGCTATAGCTCTCCTAGGCATATATCCTAAGGACTCATCTCATTACCTTAGAGATACTTGCTCAACCATGTTTATTGCTGCTCAATTTATAATAGCTGGGAAATGGAACCAGCCTAGATGTCCCTCAACTGATGAGTGGATAATGAAGATATGGCACATTTATACAATGGAGTTTTACTCAGCAGTAAAGAGAAATGAAGTTATGAAATTTGCAGAAAAGTGGATGGATCTGGAAAGAATTATTCTAAGTGAGGTAACCCAGGCCCAGAAAGCCAAGCGCCACATGTTCTCCCTCATATGTGGATCTTAGCTAGAGATGATTGGGCTTCTGTGTGAGAAGGAAAAAACTCAGTAGCAGAGGCCAGTAAGTTAAAAAAGGAGATAGAAAGGGAAGAGAAAGAAAGGGAGGAGGGCTTTTATTAGGTTGGTATTGTATATATGTAAGTAGAAAGATTGAGATGGGGAGGGGATATGATGGAGAATGGAATTTCAAAGGGAAAAGGGGGGAGGGTAATACCATGGGATTTTTTTTGTTATCATGGAAAATATTAATAAAAATGGAGAAAAAAAAGAAAAAAAAAAGAAAAAAAAATAATAATGTTGTTTTGGCTTTTCAAGGTAGGGTCTCACTCTAGCCCAGGCTGACCTGGAATTCACTATGTCGTCTCGGGCTGGCCTCGAACTCAAAGAGATTTCTCCCACCTCTGCCTCTCAAGTACTGGGATTAAAGGTGTGCACCACCATGCCCAGCAAAAATTAAAAGTTTTAAAAATATTTTTATTATTTATTTTCAAGGAGAGAGAGAGAGAAAAAAAAAGAATGGGTGCACCAGGGCCTCTTGCCACTGCAAATGAACTTCAGATGCATGTATGCACCACTTTGTGCATCTGTCTTTATATAAGTACTGGAGAATAGATCCCCGGCTGTCAGGCTTTGCAGACAAGGGCCTTTAACTGCTGAGCCATCTCTCCAGCCCCCAGAAACTAAAAATTTTAAACTTCCAAGGCTTTTACATTGTAGTGGACAATACAACCCAAGCCAAAACTCAAGAGTCTGTAGATAAGGGTGATGTACTATATGCTTCAAAAGGCTAAGAAAGGCCTGGAGGGATGGCTTAGCGGTTAAGGAGTTTGCCTGAAAAGCCCAAGGACCCAGATTCGATTCTCCAGGACCCACATAAGCCAGATGCACAAGGGGGCGCACTCATCTGGAGTTCGTTTGCAGCAGCTGGAGGCTCTGATACACCCATTCTTTTTCTTTCTCCCCCTCTCTCTCTTTCTTTCTCTCTCCCTGCCTATTTCTCTCTCTCTCTCTCTCTCTCTCTCTCTCAAATAAATAAAGAAAAAATAAAATAAAAGGCTAAGAAGGACTGGAGAGATGGCTCAGTGGTTAAGGATATACTTAACATGAAATAAACATTACACAATGTATACATGTATCAAAATGTCTCATGGCAGTCGGGTGTGGTGGCGCACGCCTTTAATCCCAGCACTCAGGAGGCAGAGGTAGGAGGATCGCTGTGAGTTCAAGGCCACCCTGAGACTACACAGTTAATTCCAGGTCAGCCTGGGCCAGAGTGAGACCCTACCTCAAAAAAAAAAAAAAAAAAAAAGTCTCATGGCACTCCACAGATATATACAACTTACAGGGATTGTTTTGAGATAGAGTCTCAGGCAGCCTAAGCTGGCCTCTACCTCTAGCACAAGGTGACCTTGTGCCTCTGATCCTTCTGCCTCCACATCCCAAGTGTGGGGACTGTGTGCGTGCACCACCGCGCCTGGTGTATGCAGTGCTAGGGATTGGACTCAGGCTCTCAAGCATTCTACCAACTGAGCTATATCTCCCAGCCCTCAATTTTTATGATTTCATGTGTCAGTTTAAAAAAAAAAAAATTCTGGGCTGGAGAGATGGCTTAGTGGTTAAGGCACTTGCCTACGAAGCCTAAGGACTCAGATTTGACTCAAGATCCCACATTAGCCAGATGCACAAAGGTGAGGCAAACGCAATGCCGCACGTGCCCAGCAGGTGGCGCAAGAGTCTGGAGTTTGATTGCAGTGGCTGAGGCCCTGGCGCACCAATTCTCTCTCTCTCTCCCTCTCTCTAAAATAAAATTTTTTAAAAAATTTATTTTTTAAAAGGTTTAATCAAAACCATAAAGATCGGGCTGGAGAGATGTTTCAGTGATCAAAGGCGCTTGCTTGCAAAGCCTGATGGCCTAGGTTCAACTCCCCAGTACCCATGTAAAGCCAGATACAAAGTGGGGCATGCATCTGGAGTTCGTTTGTAGTGGCTTGGGGTCCTGGTGCACTTCTCTTTCATATTCTCTCTCTCTCTCTCCCTCCCCTCTCTCTCCTTGCAAATTAATTAATTAATTAATTGAAACCATCAAGATCAATTTTCAGTCACTTTATCTATTACTCCCATCTTCCATGCCAGCCACTAGGAGTTCTAGAGGCCCCGCCATCCAATGCTTTCCTACTGTCACGTTGGGCCAAAGCTGCCTTCACGAACGCTGCTTTACCTTGACTTTTTGCTCCGCAGACCTCCCGCAAGGCCTTCCAGATAACTTGTTGTTCCTTCCTCTCACCATCTTTCAACCTTTACAGGGTGACTTCTTACAAAACTAGATGCCGGGCTGGAGAGATGGCTCAGCAGTTAAGGCGCTTGCCTGCAAAGCCTAAGGACCCAGGTTCGATTCCCCAGGACCCATGTAAGCCAGATGCACATAGTGGCACATGTGTCTGGAGTTCATTTGCAGCTGCTAGAGTCCTCTCTCTCTCTCTCTCTTTCTCTCTCTTTCTCAAATAAATGAATAAATAAATAATAAATTAAAAAAAAAACTAGTTGCCTCCTGATGAGAAAAATTCCTTTATCAGAGTCCCAGCTGCTTCATATGGACATATTTTACCTATTTCAGAGAAATCGCATGGTACAGATGAAAAGAAATTTGACTATGAAACTGAAAGCCCAAAACTCTATTCTTTTGTTTTTGTTTTGTTCTGTTATTCTTTGTTGGTTTTTTTTGAGATGTAGGGTCTCACTCTAACCCAGGCTGACTTTGAATTCACCATGCAGTCTCTCTCTGGCTGCTCTCGAACTCACAGCAAGCCTCCTACCTCAGCCTCCCTAGCGCTGGGATTAAAGGTGTGCACCACCTGCGCCTGGCCACGTTTTCTTTTTAACTTGTCAGAGGAGGAAGCTGAGACCCAAACGAGTTGAGTCACCTGTCCAAAGTCACCAGCTGTGTGTGCCCCCTGCCTCCACCTCTCCCCCACTGGGATTACAGGTACTCGTCACCACACCCAGCACTTACATGGGTGTCTGGGATCTGAATTCAGGTCTCACACTTACAGCAGCGAGCACCTTGTCCACTGAGCCATCTCCCAGCCTCTCTACTGTATCCGTTCTTATGAAGGTGGTTTCTCTAGCTGGTTTGAACCTAAGGTTGCGCTTAACCCTTGGGCCTTGCTCAGCCACCCCCAAACACATCTGCTACAGAAGTGGAGGAGCAGGTCCTCTGAGGGTCCAACACAACAGGGACGGGAAGTCCACTCTGCCAGTTTCTCATCTCTGTCCCAACTTTCTGGAAACACAATAGGTTCAAATGGACAGCACCCTAGCTCAGAACTCGCTATGTCTTAAGTAGGGCAGATCCCAGCGTGACTGAAAGAACTGTGGGCCTTTGATATACAGCACTCAGTTGCCTATCAGTTCCTGCCCCTAAAAATTATGATCAGAACAGCAAAGCTAGACATCCTGTAGCAAGCCTCAGCCTCAGCCTTAGCTGGACAAATTACCTTCTAAAAACCTCATGTCGATGCTCATACCCTAGTGCCACTCTCTCTCTCTCTCATTTTTCTTTCTTTTTTTGTGTTTTCGAGGTAGGGTCTCACTCTAGCCACGGCTGACCTGGAATTCACTCTGTAGTCTCAGGGTGGCCTCGAACTCGTGGCGATCCTCCTACCTCTGCCTCCCGAGTGCTGGGATTAAAGGTGTGTGCCGCTACGCTCGGCTCCGCTCTGCTCTTTTGATAGAAGCTTCCTTTTGCTGATGGTGGTGGCTACTGGGGAGACTCGGGCTCATCAGTGGGCTGATGAGAGGCGACAATTAAACTCTCAGCGTTAAGTGAGCCATCTCTGTCACACACACCAAGGTCCAAGGTCACTGCAGAAGAGGTGGCAGGAAGAGTGTGACAGCCAGAGGAACCCTGCATTCCAGACACGCGGTGGTCACTGAATTTGTGGCTTCACGGTGGCTGCTGTTGCCTGCACAACATGGGGCCCATCAACAACTCGTTCCGGATCGTGAAGGAAGACAAAAGTAATAAAGACACCTAAATAGTCGAGGGACTGTGTGGAGGGGGAAAGGGTTGAGTGGAAGAGATATGGAGGAGTGGAGGCGAGAGAAAGTGATGGCAGGGAACTCTGATCAAAATAGTGTGTTGACAGGGCTGGAGAGATGGCTTAGCGGTTAAGGCTCATGCCTGTGAAGCCTAAGGACTCAGGTTTGATTCTCCAGGTCCCACGTAAGCCAGATGCACATGGTGGTACATATGTCTGGGGTTCGTTTGCAGTGGCTAGAGGCCCTGGCACGCCCATTCTCACTCACTCTCTCCCTCTCTGTCTCTAATAGATAAAAATAAATCTTTTTAAAAAATTAAAATAGTATGTGCACATATAAAATTATTAATAAAAAAGTTAAGGGCTAAGAAGGTTGTTCGATGATTAAAGGCACCTGCTTGCAAAGCCTACCTGTCTGGGTTGGCCAGAATTCAGTTCCCCGATACCCGCATAAAGCCAGATGCACAAAATGGTGCATGAATCTAGAGCTCATTTGCAATGACAAGAGGCCCTAGTGTGCCCATTCTCATTCATTCTCTCTCTCGCTCTTCCTGCAGAATAAAAATTTTCAAAAGTTAAAAAAATTAAGCTATTTAATGGATTGCTCAAGTAGAGACATGTTTGGGGTTTTGTGATAGAGTTCTCTTACTTACCTGTAAAATATTCTGCTGTATTATACAGTCCAGTTCTTTTCCATCTGCAGCTTGAAGCCCATTTGTAAGCCGGAAACCCATTTTTATAGGTCAGAGCCAGACCGTCTTAAAGACACAATGCACACAGCTGCGTCATAGGTCAAAGGAGAAGTGTTATTTCATGAGATTTCTTAATTTGTGTATTCAGTTATCTTGGTACTTGGATCGTGGATCATGGTAAAAATATTTTATAAAAATTCACTGGACTTAGTCTATGATAGAAAAGAAGTGTTACGGCTGGAAGATGGCTCAGCAATTAAGGCACTTATCTGTCATGCCTCATGACCCGGGTTCAATTGCCCAGTCCCCACATAAAGCCAGATGCACAAAGTGGTGCATGCATCTGGAGTTTTTTGCAGTTGCTAGAGGCCCTGGCACACCCATTAATTCATTCTCATTCTCTCTCCCTCTCTCCCCTCTTGCAAAAAAAAAAAAATGAATATTTAAAAAAATAAGAGAAGGGCTAGAGGGAATGGCTTAGTGGTTAAGGCACTTGCTTGCAAAGCCAAAGGACCCAGGTTCAATTCCCCAGGACCCACGTTTGCCAGGTGCTCAAGGGGGCGCATGCATCTGGAGTCATTTGCAGTGGCTGGAGGCCCTGATGCACCCATTCTCTCTCTCTCTCTCTCACACACTCTCTCTCCCCCCCTCCCTCCCTCTTTCTCTGTCAAATAAATAAATGAAAATAAAATATTTTTAAAAAAGAAAAAGAGTGTTAATGCCTTCATTCCCTTGTATCTGTTTTGTTGTATTCACCTGGCCTGAGGTTGCCTTAGCTAGATGAAGTCGAGTAAATAGAATGACTTTTTTTTTTTTTCAGATTTTCATTGCTTTCTACTATAAATTCCTGAAACGCAGATAGTCTACTTGAGACATACATAAAATACTAAGTTCCTAAGACCATGACACTACCCATGGGTATTATGCTTTGTCCTCTACATCCAACTCATTGCTTAATAAATAAATATACAGGGTGTTGATAACAGCAATGGACATTTGTTTCCAAATTACAAGCGCGCCATCTTCTGGTAAAATATGTTCTTTGCAGTCAGAGCTTTTAAAAATATCCTGATTTTTCTGACCAAAAAAAAAAAAAAAATGCAGTTACATTAAAATATATTGAAATTTTGACACATTCCTGATTTCATTCTAGAATTTCACTCGGATCCTCCTCCTTCTTGATCCTTCTGTTACTTGGCAGTGACGGGAGCCGGTCTGTCCTTCCGGTTTCCCTGTTAAACTGAGTGGGTTTCGAGTTTCAGCTCCTCCTAAATTCCAGCCTGCTGAGACTCCCTCTAGAATCATCCAAAATGGAGCCTTTTGCCGCCTACCCACCAAAATGTTCCGGGCCCAGAGCAAAAGTCTTTGCAGTTTTGCTCTCGATGGCCCTGTGTACGATGATGCTGTTTCTTCTGCAGTTAAAGTTCCTCAAACCCAAAATCAACAACTTCTATGCCTTCCAGGTGCAGGATGCCAAGGGGAGAACGGTCTCTCTGGAGAAGTTCAAAGGCAAAGTAAGTTGTATCTTCGGCTTTCCCTCTCTCGCTGTTTTCCCACAATTCTACTTATGGCCTTAGTACAATCAAGTTTTGCCTTTACATAGTTGTAAGTTAGAACTGGGCCTTCAGAGTCATGTAAGAAGACATCACTTTGGCTCTCAGAGTCCTAGGAGCTCGTGACTTCTCATGGATAAACTGCCTTATTGTTGTTCTCAAAAGATACTTTAACTTTTGTGCTGGATTAACACCTTTAAGTGACCTACAAAATGCTTACAGTCAGTAATATGGGTGTGGTGACAACTGTTAATGAATATGAGTTCTATACTCTAACATTAAAAAAGCGCTCTCTGGCTAGTCCACTGGTCCGGATTATTTTTCAATAAAGTTGGTCTATCTTAATAAATATGAAATAGTCATATGCCAAAAAGTTTCATTCTACCAAAATAATTTAGGACTTTAATTGGTTATAGGATTTTTTCTTATTAATCTTTTGCTTCTCTTTCCGGTTGGGTTTTTTTTTTCTTTTTCTTTTTCCGGGAGGTTTCTCTAGTTGTAAACGTGGCCAGTGACTGCCGGCTCACAGACAAAAATTACTTGACCCTGAAGGAACTGCACAAGGAGTTTGGGCCCTATCACTTCAGTGTGCTGGCTTTTCCCTGCAATCAGTTCGGAGAATCAGAACCCCGGTCCAGCAAGGAAGTAGAATCTTTCGCAAGAAAAAACTATGGAGTAACGTTCCCCATCTTCCACAAGATTAAGATTTTAGGACCTGAAGCAGAGCCCGCATTTCGATTTCTTGTTGGTAAATAATCTACCTTGCCTTAACAATAGTGTTTCTAATTGCTTTTTAGTACATACATGCATGCGCACATATATACATGTGTACACATATATATGTAATGTATGAATGTATGTGTGTATGTATGTATTTGGGGACCAAATTTCCTATTTCATTTGAAATGTTTTATTGGGAAATTGTCATTAAACTATCAAAGAATGAGAAGCACATTCTTTGTAGCTTTCTAGAAGTTAACATCCTTGATAGCAATTAACTTTTCATATGGCAAAAGAGTTCTGTTCCAATATATTTCATTCCTTATGACCATCTTCCTGAAGTCTTTGCCTGGAGTACAGACATAGCTATTATCGCTAGAAATTTCAATTCTTCATTCATTCACCTAACATTTAGGGCAATGGCCCTCCTCCTCCTTAAAGCTGCACATTTGTAGCTATTTATTACTAACTATTTTTAATATGTTGTTTATTTATTTGTTTATTTATTTAAGACATAGGAGATAGAGAATGGGCATGCCAGGATCTTTAGCCACTGCAAATGAACACCAGACACATGTGCCATCTTGTGCATCTGGCTTACGTGGATTCTGAGGAATTAAACCTAGGTCCTTAGGCTTCACAGGCAAGTGCCTTAACTGCTAAGCCATCTCTCCAGCCCTGAGTATTATTACCTGAATATAATTTATGGTTAATCTCATGTTACCCTTCTTCTCTGAGATATTACCCTCAAGGTTGACTAAATCAATTTACCAGGGTTTTGCTGACATCTAAAGCAATATAAACTTGATTTTTTTTTAGAGGTTAGTAACGTTAGGCTTTCTCCACAGTTAAATTAGCCACAGACATCTATTTTAATTTTTTGTTGTTTATTTATTTATTTGAGAGGCGACAGAGAGAAGGAGGCAGAGAGAGAGAGAGAGAATGGGCTCGCTAGAGCTTCCAGCCTCTGTAAACAAACTCCAGATGCGTGCGCCCCCTTGTGCATCTGGCTAAAGTGTGTCCTGGGGAATGGAGCCTCGAACCGGGGTCCTTAGGCTTCACAGGCAATCGCTTAACCGCTAAGCCATCTCTCCAGCCCCAGACATCTATTTTAAAGACTGTCCAAGGATGACTAGCATGAGCGTAGTACGGTACTGTTATAGTACAGGCTTTGGCCTCAGTTTATCTGGATGCAAACCTTTGCTCAGATGCATTGCTGTGTGGCTTCAGGTATGTGACATAACCTCTCTGCCTGTTCCCCTCATTTTACAAATGAGGCTCTAAATAGTACCTAACTTCTAAGACTTTTCGGAAGATGAGGTGTCTTGGCAGTAGGAGTAAATCTTTACATTACACACTGCTTACGCAGTGCCAGATTCTACTCTATTCAGCTCATTTTCTCTCACTTCACTTACTCTGTTAACATCATTAACCCAACCCTCACTGTAAATAACTTGAACAGACATATCACGCTACGTTTCATCCAACAAAAAAGCACAGTGCTCTGTGTCACTTCAGAGTGCGATCAGAACCTTCCAAAAACATTTAATATCTAGGAAGAGTTGATATGGTACCTAACAAAATGAGTAGCGACTAGATAATGAATTCATTGTTTTTATTTCTGGGCTACACTGAAAATAAAAGCTAGAGTACATACCCTTGAGGTTGCTCATTTCCAGCCAAACACTGGGGCTCCATAGCTCCTTCCTGACCATCTTTCCTGAGCATCCTTCCTGACCATCCTTCCTAACCATCCTTCCTGACCATCCTTCCTGACCATCCTTCCTGACCATCCTTCCTGACCATCCTTCCTGAGTATCCTTCCTGACCACCCTTCCTGAGTATCCTTCCTGACCACCCTTCCTGACCATCCTTCCTGAGCATCCTTCCTGACCATCCATCCTGAGCATCCTTCCTGACCATCCTTCCTGAGTATCCTTCCTGACCATCCTTCCTGACCATCTTTCCTGAGCATCCTTCCTGACCATCCTTCCTAACCATATTTCCTGAGTATCCTTCCTGACCATCCTTCCTGACCATCCTTCCTGGGTATTCTTTCTGATGCTTCCTAACCATCCTTCGGTAGGCACACAGTAGTGATTTATTTAGCTTTACTTACTTTACTTTTTTCTCAGTTCATCCATAATAGGGACAGAAATCCCAGATGACAGCAATTAAAAAAATATATTTCTTACATAAATTATGATTTATCAAAAGAATGTTACAGTTTCTCAAAATAAAATGCTTATTTAGAATCCTTAGCCATAGAATGTGTAACAATATCAAACATATCAATATATTAAATATGAAAAGTATTTCACACATTTCTATTACTAAGGACCTTTAGAAAATTTGTTTTATCTTTGAGCATGTTATGGACTAGCCAGGCATGATGTCTGGCCCCTGTAAGCCTAGAACTAAGGAGGTGGAAGCTGGATAAGGAAGGTGGAGGATAAGGAATCCAAGGTCAACCCTGCCTACATAACAAGTTCAAGGCCAACCTGGGCTACATAAGACCCTGTTTCCAAAAAACAACAACAACAAAAGAGTTAATAACTGAATGTTAAATGTGTTTATATCTCACTGAGCCTGGTGGCAGTCACCTGTTAATCCTAGCAGGAGGGTAAGGCAGGAGGCTCGCAAATTCATCCTGACTTACAGAGCAAGACCCTATCTCAAATGATAAACAAGTTTGCTTAGATTAACACATCCAAAATATACAATGTTGGGCTGGAGAAACGACCTAGTGGTTAAGGCGCTTGCCTGGAAAGCCAGAGGACCCAGGTTCAATTCCCCAGGACCCACGTGAGCCAGATGCACAAGGTGGCACATGCATCTGGAATTTATTTGCAGCAGCTATAGGCTCTGTAATGTCCATTCTTTCTCTGTGTCATCTATCTATCTATCTATCTATCTATCTATCTATCATCTACCTGTCTCTTTCCCTCTCTCTCAAATAAATAAAAACAAAATGGTTTTTTTTTAAAAAAAAAAAGCAAATCAAAATATACAACATTGCTTCATTTCCTGATTCTAGATCAGAGTAGCATGTGTGAGGTCATCATGTGTACCAAACTCTGGTCACTCACCTTGAGCCTTGCTTTGTGCAGATATTTAGTTTTCATTATTATGACAATGGTAATATGATTTGGTTAGAAAGTAGAATACTGTCACTTCAGCAGATGCTGGACAAGAATGAAAATCCTGACAAAGAATAAAGTTATGCTCATGGAAATATGTTCTGGATGTTTCAGATTCTTCGAAGAAGGAGCCAAGATGGAATTTTTGGAAGTATCTGGTCGACCCTGAGGGACAAGTGGTGAAGTTCTGGAGGCCAGAGGAGCCCATCGAAGCCATCAGACCTCACATATCACATATGATTGGACAAATAATCTTAAAAAAGAAGGAAGATCTATGACAACACTGCAGAGTCATACTAGTGCAATACAACAGAAAGATACCTCCAAAGGGTTCGGTCTTGTTTTACACACTTTGACAAATACGCCAGTAAAGGATGAAGCGTTTGTTTTTTCTTAAAATACTAGTCCATAGTAATGAATGTTTCCAGGAAAGAGATGTTACCTGTGGCAGGTGGGGTGGGGGAAGGGTGACCACAGCATCAAGATGAAATGTATTAAATATTTCATCTGACTATACTGAAAACTTCCAAGTACACAGTCAACAGTGTGTTTCAGTGCCCTGTTGTCGGACGTGACATTTTCTAGAGCTGAACTTTATGGGAAAGCCAACACCCAAGGTAGCTACTTGGATTCAAGAACACTGTGGGACTGAAATGTCTGGAGTAACTAAATAGTGTAAGTGGCTGTGTTGATGTAATAAAACATAAAATGAATGTTGCAAAATACAAAGGTTCGAATCATTGTATATGTTTATTTCATGTACAGGATTTTAACTGTCTTGTTTTTTTTGGGGGGGGGAGGTAGGGTCTCACTCTAGCTCAGGCTGACCTGGCATTTATTCTGTAGTCTCAGGGTGGCCTTGAACTCATGGAGATCCTCCTACCTCTGCCTCCCGAGTGCTGGGATTAAAGGCGTGCACCACCATGCCGGCTTTTTTTGTTGTTGTTGTTATTTTTATTTATTTATTTGAGAGCGACAGAGAGAGAGAGAAAGAGGCAGATAGAGAGAGGGAGAGAGAATGGGCGTGCCAGGGCCTCCAGCCACTGCAAACGAATTCCAGACGTGTGCGCCCTCTTGTGCATCTGGCTAACGTGAGTCCTGGGGAGTTGAGCCTCGAACCGGGGTCCTTAGGCTTCACAGGCAAGCGTTTTACCACTAAGCCATCTCTCCAGCCCCCATGCCGGCTTTTAACTGGATTTTTTTAAATTAATTTATTTTTTATTAACAACTTCCATGATTGTAAACAATATCCCATGGTTTTTAATCCCACTGGCTTTTTAATACAGGCTTATAATGTTTTACTATATCTGGCTGAATAGTCACTTTTAAATGGTAAATTTGAATAAGACTTTATCACTTTCAATCTGTCCTCAATATTCTTATAGGAACAACTCAGATGACATAAATAGAATATTAACAGTGAGGTTAGCCTTTAGGTTTGAATGAAAATCCTAGGTATGGGGAAAAGGATATGAGTGTGTGATCACTGAGCTTGATTTATTACAGGTTGGTTTCTGCAGCAAATATTTTCAGACTAAATCAGTCACTCTGAGCTGAAACAGTGAAAGTCACCTCCAAATTATCAAAACTCCAAAGTAACAAAGTACGATGATTGCAACCATGCAGGTCCCTACATTCCCCCACCCACCTGCCACAGGTAACATCCCTTTCCTGACTGGAGGGATGGCTTAGCGGTTAAGCCCTTGCCTGTGAAGCCTAAGGACCCTGGTTCGAGGCTCGATTCCCCAGGACCCACGTTAGCCAGATGCACAAGGGGGCGCACATGTCTGGAGTTCGTTTGCAGTGGCTGGAGGCCCTGGCACGCCCATTCTTTCTCTCTCTCTCTCTCTCTCTCTGCCTGTTTCTCTCTCTGTCACTCTCAAATAAATAAAAATAAATAAAGATATTTAAAATGGAGGCCAGGGCTGGAGGGATGGCTTAGTGGTTAAGGTGTTTGCCTACAAAGCGAGAGGACCCAGGTCCGATTCCCCAGGACCCACGTTAGCCAGATGCACAACAGGGCTCACTTGTCTGGAGTTCATTTGCAGTGGCTAGAGACCCTGGCACACCCATTCTCTCTCCGTCTCTCTCTCTCTCTCTCCCTCTTTCTCTGTCAAATAAATAAATAAATAAAAATAAAATATCCTAAAATGTAGGCCACTTGGTAGAGACATTTGTACTTTTTCTCCCCAAAGCCATGACCTTTACATTTTGTCAGCCTTAGAATTGATTTAGCAAAGCAACCTGCCAAGTTGGTGACGGTGAATTGTTGCCCCGTGAAATACCCCATTGCATAAGAGAACGAAAGTTGATAACTTGGACAAGTATGCATGTGTGACATAAAACGCAGTCATGATGCAAAAGAAGACTGGATTTAAATAACCCGTGCCTCTCAAATGTGGACCTGAGGTACGGAAGTGACGATGTTTTTGTTGTGAACTCAGTAACTCCACCACAGCGCATGGTTCTCTGTTTGTACTAAAGTTCCTAGAGAAGCAAAACAAATAATTTCCTATCGCACTTTCTGCTTCAGAGCACAATCCAGCCACACAGCCACTAGCATGCTTAGTGAGCGCTTTGGGGAAAGTGGAGGTGCGGTTGTCACTAGGGTGGGACAAGGCCTGGGATGCTCTCAAGAATGCCAGACACCTAGCCGGGCGTGGTGGCGCACGCCTTTAATCACAGCACTCAGGAGGCAGAGGTAGGAGGATCACCGTGAGTTCGAGACTCCATAGTGAATTCCAGGTCAGCCTGGGCTAGAGTGAGACCCTACCTTGAAAAACCAAAAAATAAAAAAAAATTAAAAAAAAGAATGCCAGACACCTGTGTGTCACGGTGTCCACATCAGTTTCCCACCTATAAAGTGAACAGGGTCAAACGGAAGGCTCTCCCAATTCTGTCAATGGGCACACTCTCCAGGGAAGAAATCAGAACTAACCCCGACTGCTGGCGATGAGAACGGAATCAAAGGTCATCTCTCCTTTGCAATTTTACCCCCAGCATTATTAGCAATCTAAATTTTTTCTTTTGTATTTTTTCATTTGAGAGAAAGCAGACGCAGACACACACACACACACACACACACACACAGTGAGAATGGGCGCACCAGGACCTCCAGGCTGCAAATGAACTCCAGACGCATGCACCACCTTGTGCATCTGGCTTGTGTGGGTCCTGGGGAATCGAACCTAGGTCCTTAGGCTTCACAGGCAAGTGCCTTAACTGCTAAACCATCTCTCCAGCCCTGAGTATATACCTGAACATAATTTATGGTTAATCTCATGTTACCCTTCTTCTCTGAGATATTATCCTCAAGGTTGACTAAATCAATTTACCAGGGTTTTGCTGACAGCTACAGCAATATAGCTTGATTTTTTTTTTTAGAGGTTAGTAACATTAGGCTTTCTCCACAGTTAAATTAGCCACAGACATCTATTTTAATTTTTTTGTTGTTTATTTATTTATTTGAGAGGCGACAGAGAGAAGGAGGCAGAGAGAGAGAGAGGGAGAGAGAATGGGCTCACTAGAGCTTCCAGCCTCTGTAAACAAACTCCAGATGTGTGCGCCCCCTTGTGCATCTGGCTAACGTGGGTCCTGGGGAATGGAGCCTCGAACCGGGGTCCTTAGGCTTCACAGGCAAGCGCTTAACCGCTAAGCCATCTCTCCAGCCCCAGACGTCTATTTTAAAGACTGTCCAAGGATGACTAGCATGAGCGTAGTATGGTACTGTTATAGTACAGGCTTTGGCCTCAGTTTATCTGGATGCAAACCTTTGCTCAGATGCATTGCTGTGTGGCTTCAGGTATGTGACATAACCTCTCTGCCTGTTCCCCTCATTTTACAAATGAGGCTCTAAATAGTACCTAACTTCTAAGACTTTTTGGAAGATGAGGTGTCTTGGCAGTAGGAGTAAATCTTTATATTACACACTGCTTACGCAGTGCCAGATTCTACTCTATTCAGCTCATTTTCTCTCACTTCACTTACTCTGCTAACATTAACCCAACCCTCACCGTAAATAACTTGAACAGACATATCACGCTTTACGTTTCATCCAACAAAAAACCACAGTGCTCTGTGTCACTTCAGAGTGCAATCAGAACCTTCCAAAAACATTTAATATCTAGGAAGAGTTGATATGGTACCTAACAAAATGAGTAGTGACTAGATAATGAATTCATTGTTTTTATTTCTGGGCTACACTGAAAATAAAAGCTAGAGTACATACCCTTGAGGTTGCTCATTTCCAGCCAAACACTGGGGCTCCATAGCTCCTTCCTGACCATCTTTCCTGAGCATCCTTCCTGACCATCCTTCCTAACCATACTTCCTGAGTATCCTTCCTGACCATCCTTCCTGACTATCCTTCCTGACCATCCTTCCTGACCATCCTTCCTGACCATCCTTCCTGAGTATCCTTCCTGACCATCCTTCCTGACCATCTTTCCTGAGCATCCTTCCTGACCATCCTTCCTGAGCATCCTTCCTGACCATCCTTCCTGAGTATCCTTCCTGACCATCCTTCCTGACCATCCTTCCTAACCGTACTTCCTGAGTATCCTTCCTGACCATCCTTCCTGACCATCCTTCCTGAGCATCCTTCCTGACCATCCTTCCTGAGCATCCTTCCTGGCCATCCTTCCTGAGTATCCTTCCTGACCATCTTTCCTGACCATCCTTCCTAACCATATTTCCTGACCATCCTTCCTGACCATCCTTCCTGGGTATTCTTTCTGATGCTTCCTAACCATCCTTCGGTAGGCACACAGTAGTGATTTATTTAGCTTTACTTACTTTACTTTTTTCTCAGTTCATCCATAATAGGGCCAGAAATCCCAGATGACAGCAATAAAAAAAACATATTTCTTACATAAATTATGATTTATCAAAAGAATGTTACAGTTTCTCAAAATAAAATGCTTATTTAGAATCCTTAACCATAGAATGTGTAACAATATCAAACATATCAATATACTGAATATGAAAAGTATTTCACACATTTCTATTACTAAGGACCTTTAGAAAATTTGTTTTATCTTTGAGCATGTTATGGACTAGCCAGGCATGATGTCTGGCCCCTGTAAGCCTAGAACTAAGGAGGTGGAGGCTGGAGGATAAGGAATCCAAGGTCAACCCTGCCTACATAACAAGTTCAAGGCCAACCTGGGCTACATAAGGCCCTGTTTCCAAAACAAAAAACAAAAAAAAAAGAGTTAAGAACTGAATGTTAAATGTGTTTAGATCTCACTGAGCCTGGTGGCAGTCACCTGTTAATCCTAGCACTGAGGAGGGTAAGGCAGGAGGCTCGCAAATTCATCCTGACTTACAGAGCAAGACCCTATCTCAAATGAAAAACAAGTTTGCTTAGATTAACACATCCAAAATATACAATGTTGGGCTGGAGAGATGACCTAGTGGTTAAGGCGCTTGCCTGGAAAGCCAGAGGACCCAGGTTCAATTCCCCAGGACCCATGTAAGCCAGATGCACAAGGTGGCACATGCATATGGAATTCATTTGCAGCGGCTATAGGCCCTGTAATGTCCATTCTTTCTCTGTGTCATCTATCTATCTATCTATCTATCTATCTATCTATCTATCTATCTATCATCTACCTGTCTCTTTCCCTCTCTCTCAAATAAATAAAAACAAAATGTTGTTTTTAAAAAAGCAAATCAAAATATGCAACATTGCTTCATTTCCTGATTCTAGATCAGAGTAGCATGTGTGAGGTCATCATGTGTACCAAACTCTGGTCACTCACCTTGAGCCTTGCTTTGTGCAGGTATTTAGCTTTCATTATTATGACAATGGCAATATGATTTGGTTAGAAAGTAGAATACTGTCACTTCAGCAGACGCTGACAAGAATGAAAATCCTGACAAGGAATAAAGTTATGCTCATGGAAATATGTTCTGGATGTTTCAGATTCTTCGAAGAAGGAGCCAAGATGGAATTTTTGGAAGTATCTGGTCGACCCTGAGGGACAAGTGGTGAAGTTCTGGAGGCCAGAGGAGCCCATTGAAGCCATCAGACCTCACATATCACATATGATTGGACAAATAATCTTAAAAAAGAAGGAAGATCTATGACAACACCACAGAGCCATACTAGTGCAATACAACAGAAAGATACCTCCAAAGGGTTCGGTCTTGTTTTACACACTTTGACAAATACGCCAGGAAAGGATGAAGCGTTTGTTTTTTCTTAAAATACTAGTCCATAGTAATGAATGTTTCCAGGAAAGAGATGTTACCTGTGGCAGGTGGGGTGGGGGAAGGGTGACCACAGCATCAAGATGAAATGTATTAAATATTTCATCTGACTATACTGAAAACTTCCAAGTACACAGTCAACAGTGTGTTTCAGTGCCCTGTTGTCGGACGTGACCTTTTCTAGAGCTGAACTTTATGGGAAAGCCAACACCCAAGGTAGCTACTTGGATTCAAGAACACTGTGGGACTGAAATGTCTGGAGTAACTAAATAGTGTAAGTGGCTGTGTTGATGTAATAAAACATAAAATGAATGTTGCAAAATACAAAGGTTCGAATCATTGTATATGTTTATTTCATGTACAGGATTTTAACTGTCTTGTTTTTTTTGGGGGGGGGGAGGTAGGGTCTCACTCTAGCTCAGGCTGACCTGGCATTTATTCTGTAGTCTCAGGGTGGCCTTGAACTCATGGAGATCCTCCTACCTCTGCCTCCCGAGTGCTGGGATTAAAGGCGTGCACCACCATGCCGGCTTTTTTTGTTGTTGTTGTTATTTTTATTTATTTATTTGAGAGCGACAGAGAGAGAGAGAAAGAGGCAGATAGAGAGAGGGAGAGAGAATGGGCGTGCCAGGGCCTCCAGCCACTGCAAACGAACTCCAGATGCATGCGCCCTCTTGTGCATCTGGCTAACGTGAGTCCTGGGGAGTTGAGCCTTGAACCGGGGTCCTTAGGCTTCACAGGCAAGCGCTTTACCACTAAGCCATCTCTCCAGCCCCCATGCCGGCTTTTAACTGGATTTTTTTTAATTAATTTATTTTTTATTAACAACTTCCATGATTGTAAACAATATCCCATGGTTTTTTAATCCCACTGGCTTTTTAATACAGGCTTATAATGTTTTACTATATCTGGCTGAATAGTCACTTTTAAATGGTAAATTTGAATAAGACTTTATCACTTTCAATCTGTCCTCAATATTCTTATAGGAACAACTCAGATGACGTAAATAGAATATTAACAGTGAGGTTAGCCTTTAGGTTTGAATGAAAATCCTAGGTATGGGGAAAAGGATATGAGTGTGTGATCACTGAGCTTGATTTATTACAGGTTGGTTTCTGCAGCAAATATTTTCAGACCAAATCAGTCACTTGGGAAGGAAGAATTTGGTACTATACTCTGAGCTGAAACAGTGAAAGTCACCTCCAAATTATCAAAACTCCAAAGTAACAAAGGAGGATGATTGCAACCACGCAGGTCCCTACATTCCCCCACCCCACCTGTCACAGGTAACAGCCCTTTCCTGACTGGAGGGATGGCTTAGCGGTTAAGCGCTTGCCTGTGAAGCCTAAGGACCCTGGTTCGAGGCTTGATTCCCCAGGACCCACGTTAGCCAGATGCACAAGGGGGCGCACATGTCTGGAGTTCGTTTGCAGTGGCTGGAGGCCCTGGCACGCCCATTCTTTCTCTCTCTCTCTCTCTCTCTGCCTGTTTCTCTCTCTGTCACTCTCAAATAAATAAAAATAAATAAAGATATTTAAAATGGAGGCCAGGGCTGGAGGGATGGCTTAGTGGTTAAGGTGTTTGCCTACAAAGCGAGAGGACCCAGGTCCGATTCCCCAGGACCCACGTTAGCCAGATGCACAACAGGGCTCACTTGTCTGGAGTTCATTTGCAGTAGCTAGAGACCCTGGCACACCCATTCTCTCTCTCTCTCTCTCTCTCTCTCTCTCTCTCTGTCTCTCTCTCTCTCTGTCTCTCTCTCCCTCTTTCTCTGTCAAATAAATAAATAAATAAATAAAAATAAAAAATATTCTAAAATGTAGGCCACTTGGTAGAGACATTTGTACTTTTTCTCCCCAAAGCCATGACCTTTACATTTTGTCAGCCTTAGAATTGATTTAGCAAAGCAACCTGCCAAGTTGGTGACGGTGAATTGTTGCCCCGTGAAATACATTTTTGTTGCATAAGAGAACTAAAGTTGATAACTTGGACAAGTGTGCGTGTGTGACAGGAAATGCAGTCATGATGTAAAAGAAGACTGGATTTAAATAACCCGTGCCTCTCAAATGTGGACCTGAGGTACGGAAGTGACGATGTTTTTGTTGTGAACTCAGTAACTCCACCACAGCGCATGGTTCTCTGTTTGTACTAAAGTTCCTAGAGAAGCAAAACAAATAATTTCCTATCGCACTTTCTGCTTCAGAGCACAATCCAGCCACACAGCCACTAGCATGCTTAGTGAGCGCTTTGGGGAAAGTGGAGATGCGGTTGTCACTAGGGTGGGACAAGGCCTGGGATGCTCTCAAGAATGCCAGACACCTAGCCGGGCGTGGTGGCGCACGCCTTTAATCCCAGCACTCGGGAGGCAGAGGTAGGAGGATCACCGTGAGTTCGAGGCCACCCTGAGACTCCATAGTGAATTCCAGGTCAGCCTGGGCTAGAGTGAGACCCTACCTTGAAAAACCAAAAAATAAAATAAATAAATAAATAAAAGAATGCCAGACACCTGTGTGTCACGGTATCCACATCAGTTTCCCACCTATAAAGTGAAAAGGGTCAAAAGGAAGGCTCTCCCAATTCTGTCAATGGGCACACTCTCCAGGGAAGAAATCAGAACTAACCCCGACTGCTGGCGATGAGAACGGAATCAAAGGTCATCTCTCCTTTGCAATTTTACCCCCAGCATTATTAGCAATCTGAATTTTTTCTTTTGTATTTTTTCATTTGAGAGAAAGCAGACGCAGACACACACACACACACACACACACACACAGTGAGAATGGGCGCACCAGGACCTCCAGGCTGCAAATGAACTCCAGACGCATGCACCACCTTGTGCATCTGGCTTGTGTGGGTCCTGGGGAATCGAACCTGGGTCCTTAGGCTTTGCAGGCAAGTGCCTTAGCCGCTGAGCCATCCCTCCAGCCCAGCCATCTCAATTCTGAGCCGCTAAGCAAAATTATGGGCAGGGCAGCCCCTCACCCCCACTTAGGACTCCCCTGAGCACCTACCCTGAACACTGTGGGGGCAACTCTGGTTTTGCTCACGTTAGAGGAGGGAGCAGACCGGATGTGCCAGCACCACACGGCCAATGGAGACTCCTCCATGCTTCTGGAGGTATACTAGAGACCTCGCCTGTCCCAGGCATGGTGACTCGACAGCTCATCCTGCCTTAGGTCACTGCTCCTCTCCACCGCCAGAGAAGATGGATGTCTTCGCTTGAAGGTCTGCAAGGCACCGTCTCTGCAATGCAGTAGCCAGTCTTCTCTCGCCCTTTGAAAGGTCGGGCAGGCAGGTGGGAAGCTCAGGAATCCCGGGTTTCCTACAGCTTAGTTGATGCGTGCGCTGCCGGGGAGCAGAGCCGTCTGCTGACAAGCGACCCTCACGAGCGACCCCTGGGAGCACACACGCGGAGAACAGGCTGCAACCCTCTTCAGCAGCCCTTTGTGAAACCGGTCTTGGCATCCAACAGTCCCAAACACAGACTGCTGCTACGGGATGCCTGACCTATAACAGAAAAATATCACATACCGTGGAAATAACGCATTGACTTAAAGTTCGTTGGGGTTTGTTTTGTTCGGAGGGTAAACCAATTCCTGATCATCAAATCCTGGCACATGTAACAGCAGAGAGTATTGGAGACTGACATGGATATGAACGTGCCTTGAAGTTGCACTTCGTTTTTAATGCATAATGACTATAGTTTATATTTATAGATACATACATGTGTAACTACGAATAATTTCATTTGTGTATGCGTGTGTGTGTGTGTGTTTACGCATACGCACACCATGGTCTCTTGCTACTGCAAATGCAACACTTCTGCCAATTTTTGCATCCGGCTTTACGTGGGTGGCTGGGGAATTGAACCTGAGCCATCAGGTGTTTTTTTTTTTTTTTTTTCAAACACCCTTAACTGCTGAATCATCTCCCCAGTCCCCATTAGGAATAATTTTAACAAATACTGCATGTCTATCATGGTGGAATTTTTTTTTTTTTTTTTTTTTGAGAGAGAGAGAGAAAGGCAGATAGAATGGGCACACCAGGGCCTCCAGGCACTACAAACAAACTCCAGACACATGTGCCACCTTGTGCATCTGGCTTATGTGGGTACTGGGGAATTGAACCTGGATCCTTTGGCTTAGCAGGCAAGCGCCTTAACCACTAAGCCATGTATATAGCCCCCTTTTAAAAATTGTATTGGAGCCGGGCATGGTGGTGCACGCATTTAATCCCAGTACTAGGAGGCAGAGGTAGGAGAATTGCCATGAGTTCAAGGCCACCCTGAGACTACATAGTGAATTCAGGTCACCCTCGGATAGAGTGAGACTGTACCTGGAAAAAAAATTAAAAATAAGGTTATCCATTGTACTTTAAGTAGCCCAATAGGCTAAGTGGTTCCTAGAGAAATTATTTTGTGTTCACTGGAAAGAAAAAATGACACAGTGACATGTTGGGGTGGAGCTGTTAAGGGGACACTGTCCACGTTTAGTACTCAGGTTGATTTCTGCCCTGACATGGAATAAATTTCTACTGTTATGCCCAAAAACAAATGCACCCACTTCTTCCACTCTTGCCCTCCTCCTCCCCAAACTGTAAGGCCATATCTGGGGACACATTTGCTGTGGAGAGAAGGAAGAGCAGCAAGAAAATGAGACTACTACAGACAGTGGTGGGAAAGAGTTGTATCCTCAGCCCCATAAACGACATCGTGACTTTCCCACTAAAAGCACCTGGAGTGGGCTGGACAGACGGCTTATCGGTTAAGGCATTTGCCAACAAAACCAAAGAACCCAGGTTCTATTCCCCAGTATCCATGTAGGCCCGGATGCACAAGGTAATACATGTGTCTGGCTTTCATTTGCAGTGGCTACAGGCCTTAGTGTGCCCATTCTCTCTTTTTTTTTTTTTTAAAGACCGCGGAGAAAATATTTCCTGACTGGTATCCCTTCTCCTCTCCCTCAGTCCCTGCCTCTCTGCTTGTCCTGTCCCCTCACTTGTACATCCTTCCCTTTTTTTAAAATATTTTATGTTAGAGAGAGAGAGACAGAGAAAGAGAGAAAATGGGCATGCCAGGGCCTTCAGCCACTGCAAATGAACTCCAGACACTTGCACCATCTTGTGCATCTGGCTTATCTGGGTACTGGGGAATCGAACCTGGGTCCTTTGGCTTTGCAGGCAAGTGCCTTAACTGCTAAGCCATCTCTCCAGACCATCCTTCCCTTTCCTCCTCACTTTGATTTTTCTCCTTATCTCCTGATCTCTTGATCGTACATTTATTTCATTCTACCCCTTCCCTCCCTTTTCGTCGTCTCAATGATGTGGGACTAAAGCACACACTTAAACATGTGTTCTTGGACTGGGGTGACGTAGTAGAGTGAGTGACCAGCACACGAGAGGCCCTGGGCTCCACACCCAGCACCCACACACGTAGTCTGCTTACTGAACACAGATGCTGGTGTTGTGGGTCTTGCTCTTCAATTAAAAAAAAATTAAGACACAAAGAAAAGTCTTCTAAATTTAGTAGATTTTATTTTTGTACTGACAGTTTAACAGTGACCATATATGGAAAATAACATGTTGAAATTAAACCTTAAAAAACAAGGAGAAGGGCCGGGTGTGGTGGCACATGCCTTTAATCCCAGCACTCAGGAGGCAGAGGTAGGAAGACTGCCGTGAGTTCGAGGCCAGCATGAGACTACGTAGTGAATTCCAGGTCAGCCTGGGCTAAAACCAAATAAAAATAAGGAGAAGGGCTGGAGAGATGGCTTAACAGTTAGGGTACTTGCCTACAAAGCCAAAGGACCCACGTTTGATTCTCTAGGACGCATGTAAATCAGATGCACAAAGCAATGCATGCATCTGGAGTCCATCTGCAGTGGCTAGAGGCCCTGGTGCACCCCTTCTCTCTGTAGCCGGGCACGGTGGGGCCCACATTTAATCTTGGCACTCGGGGAGGCAGAGGTAGGAGGATCACTGTGAGTTCGAGGCCAGCCTGAGACTACACAGTGAATTCCAGGTCAGCCTGGGCTAGAGTGAGACCCTGCGAGGAAAAAAATTAAAAATAAAGTTAGCCATTGTGCTTTAAGTAGCCCCATAGCAATAACTGTTATGGCAAATAGTGCCCTTCTTTGTGGCAAAAAAAAAAAAAAAAGATACACACACACAATAATTCCAGGTTGAATGGCACGTGATGTTCATTGTGTATGCAATAGGGCAGCAAGTGCATGTCAGCTGGTCATTTACATATTCAACCAGCTAACAGTACACTGCCAACCCATCACACACAGGTAACCGGCGCACTTCACCAACAGGATGAACTCACCCACAAGCAAGTGGCAGGGTAGCTGCGGCTGCTGACTGGTCCCAAAGCAGCCAGCTCGCACCACACTGCCTACCTGATTCGGGGGACCGCTGCTTCTCGTGGCCCACGTCACCGAGGCTAAGCTTGTAATATGAAACACCACCGACAGCTTTAAGATAAAGGGTCATGCTGAAGAAAGCGAGACATGAAACGTGCTTCTCCAAAACTACAAGAAAAGAAGTCAGTGTTTGCAAAGCATAACCGTGAAAAAGAAAGCCAAGCCAGGCGTGGTGGCGCACGCCTTTAATCCCCAGCACTCGGGAGGCAGAGGTAGGAGGATTGCTATGAGTTCGAGGCCACCCTGAGACTCCATAGTTAATTCCAGGTCAGCCTGGACCAGAGTGAGACCCTACCTCGAAAAATCAAAAATAAATGAATAAATAAATAAATAAAAGAAAGCCAGGTGTGGTGGCACACGCCTTTAATCCCAGCACTCACTCAGGAGGGAGAAGTCAGGGGTGGGGGGAGGATCGCCATGAGTTCGAGGCCACCCTGAGACTACATAGTGAATTCCAGGTCAGCCTGGGCTAGAGTGAGACCCTACCTCGAAAAAACAAAAACAAAAAAATCTTATTTTAGGAACTCAGTATTCTTACACTTAGGTTTTGCACATGAGAAGTTTGAACAAAGAGGGTATGTCATTGCAGTACAGACGGATGAACAAAAGATGGATTGTGTTTGATAGTAAAATATCTCAAAGTCGTGATAATCCTTTAAGCTGGGCATGAGACGGGACTACAGCAAAAGGGGGGAGGGGTTGAATGTGAACTGTTCCCCACAGCCTCGGGTGTTTGTAATTAAGCCTCCCACTCCACCCTGGTCGGCTGGAGCCATTGGGAGGCGGAGGTGTGCCACTGGGCTGGACCTTGAGGTAATGTCCAGTCCTACTGGGAGCTCACTAGCTAGCTCACTCTTGCTCTGAACTCATAGCTGGTGTGACCCGATGTCATGCCCAGCCTCTGCTCTGACATGATGAAACTCCCCCTCGAGACTGTAAGCTGAAATGAACCCTTTCCTCCCAGAAGTTGCTCTCGGTAGAGTGTTTTGTCCCAGCAACAAGAAGAATTGAAAGGCTAGAATTGCTACTCTCGGTGACAGGTGTCACTTTGCACTCTGAAAGTTCCAGAATCGCCCCTTGAATACAGAAAATGTATAGAATGTCTAGAAAAAAAAATCGACAAAAAAGATTAAGGGTTTGGACTGAGGCGGAGTGGGTTTACAAGAACGTGAGGTATTTGGTCTAAGAGATGTGAATCATATGAGGCTTGCTTATGTGAAGGAAAAGTAAGTCTCTTTTATTTTTACAATGATTACAAGAGAAACTACAGGCCTGTGGGGGGGGGGGTTCAGAGAGGAATATTACATTGGATCAACCTTTATTTATTTATTTTTTCAGCTTACCCTCCGCACTGTCCACAAGATGGCACCATTTCCATTTCTTTGGGAAGCATTCTCCTGACTGCAACAGCCCAGAGACTGGATGGAGGGAGATCTGACAGCCGGGCAGCCCCGCACTCCCTACCTACTGGACACGTCCAAACTTCACCCCTTTGTTGGAGAGACAAGGCCAGCAAGCGCCAGTCGGCTGTGACGGGTAACTATTATCTGTCAGCTTCTTTGGTGCATAACTAGATCGCAGACTTCACAGAGATAGACTTTTTTTTTAATTCTCCTGTTTTCAGACCAGACGGGACTTACGAAGGCACTCACCTTGGGCCACTCTGACTTCTCTGCTGCTTCTTGTCTTTGGCGAGCTCCCCGCCTGGCATCCTCCTTTGAAAAGGAGAGCATTCGTGCAGAGACCATCTACGTAGAAAATGGTAACGTCAGGTGTGAAATGTTTCTAGATCAGCTTTGCCAAACGGCATCCGCTTTTGCTAAGGCAACCAGGCACCTCCAGAATATTAATCTCACGCAACCCCAAATTAAGGGTGAAGAGTCTTTGTAGCACGTCTTGATTACAGCGGGGGCATGGTGGCGCACGCCTTTAATCCCAGCACTTTGGGAGGGAGGCAGAGGTAGGAGGATCGCTGTGAGTTCGAGGCCAGCCTGGGACTACAGAGTGAGTTCCAGGTCAGCCTGGACTAGAATGAGACCTCTAAAATTTTTTTAATAAATAAATAAAAATTAAAAGGCCACACTGGAGAGATAGATGGCTTTGCTGTTAAATCATTTGCCTGTGAAGCCAAAGAACCCAGGTTCAATTCCCCAGGACCCACTTAAGTCAGATGCACAGGGTGGCGCATGCATCTGGAGTTCGTTAACATTGGCTGCAAGACTCTGGCAGCCCATTCTCTCCCTCTCTCTCTCCCTCTCTCTCTCTCTCTCTCTCTCTCTCTCTCTCTCTCTCTTCTCAAGTAAATAAAATAAAATGCAAAATAAAAAATTTTTAAGTATCTTTTTTTTAAGCCAGACGAGAGAGAGGGGAGAGTGAGAGAGGAGAGAGGGGGGAAAGAGAAAGAGAGGGAGAGATTACAAATGGTGCCTCACCCACAGCATCTCCCAGGACGTCCAGTATCCGCTCCATCCGCAGGTGACCTGGCCGTACCTGGGACTCTGGTCCTCTTCCCCAGGAACTAAGCCTGCCTTGACCCCCTTAAAGATCACACCCCGAGCCCTCGCCACCCTCCCACCCCACACACCCACAGTCTTCCCACCTCCCCACGACCCATTCCCCAGGGGGACCCTTTAAAAAGCCCGCAGGGCGGCCGCCAGCGCGGGAATCCCCTCCATCACCCCCCCATCCCCACCATCCGGCTTCTCATTGGCCGGCGCGACGGTGACGTCAAGCCCGGGAGGGCTTCCCCGGGCGCGGGCCAGGGCGGGAACTCCCGCTGTGGTCTGGGGCGAGGCCACGCCCCTCCCGCTGAGGCCACGCCCCTCTCACTCTGAGGCCACGCCCCCTCGGCCCGCCCCGGGCGCGCTGTGCAGCGCCAAAGCCCGGACGCGCGCGCGCGCGAGCCGCGGCGGGCCGGAGCCCGGGCCCGCAGCCCCGGGGCGCTCTTTGGCGCGCACAGAAGCGGGGCGTTATAGGAGAAAGTTCCCAGCCGTTTTCCAGAAACAAAGCGTTTCCTCCCAACGGGCTCTGAGCACCCCCCCCCCACACACACACACTTTATCCTCCTGGGCCCCACTTCTCTCTGCCTTTGGGCGCGGGGCTGGGGGTGGAGGATGGAGGGAATGGTGCGTGGGGTCGTCGAGGGTCCCTGCTGGAAATCGCTTGCTCCTTCCCTGTCGTCAAATGCAAGGAAGTTTTATTCAAGAATTTCTCCCCCCACCCCCATACTCCAGGAGGGAGTCAAGAGCCAGGCAGGGGACTCCTGCCCATCAAGGGGGCTCCTGGAGAGGGACACCGAGCCAGCCAGATGGGCTGCCCATTTGAGCTGCCCAAAGAAGCAAACGGTGCCATATGGCACGAGGGCAAATTGTGGCTGGAAAACCTCCATGGCCTGGCAGCTGGCTTTTTCCCGCCTCCGTCACACACACACACACACACACACACACACACACACACACACACACACCATCTGGGTTTGACATCGGGTTGCATTTTGCTCTAATACAATGTTTAATACAATGTTTGTCCACCCACCCACCCCGCTCCCCGTCGAGAGGGTTCAAAATGGAAGATCCTAGGCAGAGGAAGTAGGATCGCCTGTGAGTTCGAGGCCACCCAGAGACTACATAGTGAATTCCAGGTCAGCCTGAGTTAGAGTGAGGCCCTACGGGCGTGGGGGGGGGGGGACACTTTTGAAGCAAGAATTACTGGCAGACACAGCATCTGGTCTTAGGCCAGTTCCTCATGTTCCATGACAAAGGTTGCAGATGTTGTACGGAGTAACTCTGGCCTTCAAATGAGATTTACCCAAATGCATGGATCGAAAACTCCTGCTTTAGCCACTAGACTTCTGCTTCCCTGTCAATGCATTCTAAGTTCCAGTAAATCCTTTCAGCAAACACGGAGGTTAAATAAAGTGAGCCCTCCTGGTATGCGTCAGATGTGTTGGTAATTTGAAAGACTGGCTTTGCAAATGTCAACTAAAATTAGCAACATATTGGAAATATTAGATTCTTGTTAGCATTTGTTCTATTTTAAAATGTATTTCACATTTGCCAATTTTTGTAGGAACAAGGAAATAGACACTTAGCCTCATAAATTCAAATAGGGATTTTCAGAATCATGTAAGGTCATGTAAGTACTAATAGTGAATTACTCAACACAAGTTACATTTCTGCCTTCATTACAGTATATCTACACATAGCCTCTAAATGCCTCCTTTCTTGTGCAAAGCAGGAAAATATTAGCCAAATAGCTTCCTCTAGAAAGTCATTGGTGGGGGGCCAAGGAGATGGCTTAGCTATTAAGGCGTTTGCAAAGCTTAAGGTTCGATACACAAAGTGGCGCATGTGTCTGGAGTTCCTTTGCCATGGCTGGAGGCTCTAGCATACACATTCTCTCTATCTGCCTCTCTCTCCAATAAATAAATAAATAATTATTATTGTTATATTATTATTATTTGGTGTTTCAAGACAGGGTCTCACTCTAGCCCAGGCTGACCTGGAATTCACTCTGTATTCTCAGGGTGACCTCAAACTCATGGCGATCCTCCTACCTCTGCCTCCCGAGTGCTGGCATTAAATGAATTATTTTTTAAAAAGTCATTGTGGGGCTGGAGAGATATCTTAGCAGTTAAGGCACTTGCCTGAGAAGCCTAAGGACCCAGGTTTAATTCCCCCAATACCCATGTAAGCCAGATGCACAAGGTGGCACATGCAAAAGGAGTTTGTTTGCAATGGCTGTAGGCCCTGGCATGCCCATTCCCTCTGTATCTGCCTCCCCTCAAATAAATAAATAGAAATAAAATGTTTGTTTCTTTTAAAAAAAAAAAAGTCATTGTGGAGGGGCTGGAGAGATGATTTAGTGGTTAAGGCACTTGCCTGCAAAGCCAAACGACCAAGGTTCTGTTCCCCAGGACCTACATAAGGCAGATGCGCAAGGTGGCACATGTGTCTGGAGTTCTTTTGCAGTAGCTCAAGGCCCTGGCGTGCCCATTATCTACCTGCCTCTCTCTCTCTCTCTCTCTCTCTCTCTCAAATAAATAAAATTAAAAATCATTGTGAAAAAATAATAAAAGCCATTATGTGTTTAAGGACTGAGTATATATCCTACTGGTAGAATTCTTGTCTACCATTCATGAGGCCCTATGTTTAATCCTCACTAAGTAACACACAAAAGAAGCTATTGTGGGGCTGGAGAGATGGCTTAGTGGTTAAGCGCTTGCCTGTGAAGCCTAAGGACCCCGGTTCGAGGCTCGATTCCCCAGGATCCACGTTAGCCAGATGCACAAGGGGGCACATGCATCTGGAGTTCGTTTGCAGTGGCTGGAAGCCCTGGTGCACCCATTCTCTCTCCCTCTCTGACTCTTTCTCTGTCGCTCTCAAATAAAAATAAACAATTTTTTTAAAAAAGAAGTTATTGTGCATTTAAATATCCATAGAATAATTTGACATCAGGATGATGGAAATAGAAAAAAACATCACTAGGCGAATACAACAGTAATAACTATTGCACTTGGGAATCCTCAATGCTTAAATTACTGTACCTATCATAAGAATATTTGCCCTCTACAATTAATCCAAAAAAAATCACAGTTCTTCACTGAATAAACCTGTCAGATGCCACATAACTAAATGATCAAAGCTAGCCTCACCCTGAAGGAGGCCTGTCAGCATAGTGCACCTCCTGACAAGACACACGAGAAGGCACAGCCTCGTCTCTGTGGTATTCTTTGCCCAAAGGGCACTTTAAACTTTAAAAGGGTACTTTTAACTTTAAAGACAGATCCAAAACTTGAAGGATAGTCCACACAGTAATCGGCCAGCGCTCTTTGAAAGACTGTCCGTGATGGGGCTCGAGAGATGGCTCACCAGTTAAGAGCACTAGCTTACAAAGCCTGACAGGCCTGGGTTCAATTCCCCAGATGCACAAGGGGGCGCATGCATCTGGAGTTTGTTTGCAGTGGCAGGAGGCCCTAGTGTGTTCTCTCTCTCTCTCCATGCAGACAAACAAGTTTTTTAAATGTCAGCAACGAAGAAAAGGTTGTCACAAATTAAAGGAAACTAAGCAGACGATCACATGAATTGTGAGATTTGAAATTGATCCATGGGGGAGGGGGGGAAGGAGCATTGATTGGATAATTGTACAAACTTAAGTATAATGCCTAACTAGTACCCCAAGTAACAGTAATGCTAATAACCAAACTACGGTCATCATACTATGGTTCTAAAGTGTTGACATTTGGGAGGAGTTGGGGAAGGGTATGTTGGATTTCTTCAATTTTGTATGTTTTTCTAAGCCTGAAATTAATCAAAATCAATTTTTTTTTTTTAGGATGCAGCATCTTAATTTAAAAAACATTACGGGGGCTAGGGAGATTGCTCAGTGCTTAAAGGCACTTGTCTGCAAGGCCTGACAGCCTGGGTTCAATTCCCAAGTACTCTTCAAAAGCCGGAGGCACAGGGTGGCTCTTGGATCTCTTTCTCTCTATATACCTAGCTAGCTAGCTATCTGTATCTCTCATAAATAAATAAATATTAAAACACTATGGTACAATGGGGAAATGGAAATCTTTGAACAATAGTCTTACTTCTTATCTGACACTGCTTCACACTGAGGAGACAGGACAACATGAAGGATTTAGAGTAAGAAGGGGACAAGAGAAGCAAGGAGGAAAGTTTGTTTTGCAGGGTTTTTTTTTTAACTTTTTATCTACAACCTCCATAGATATGTACACAATATACCCTGATCATAATTCCCTCCGACCGCCCTTTGTCCTCCCCTTCAAGCCCTCCACTGAACCCCTTCTTCTTTTCTACAAGTCCTGCTTTGAAGCCATCATTTTATTTTATTTTTGCCCTCATATTATTATGTGGGTCTTTATGTGGGGAGCGACAGCCACTGTGAGGCGTTCTCGCTATGTGGCCAGGCTGGCCTCCTAACTCCCTGCGGTCCTCTTGCCTCAGTGCTAGGATGACAGGAGCCAACATGCAAGTCCGACATCGGACACGTTTTTGTTTTATTTTTCACTGTGACTGCTCTGGGAGGTCTGAGCAGTCCCCTACCGATGGATGTGCGAAGCCAGAAGGCCACCCGGCCTTTCCAAACTCAGATCTTTTCCTAGCTCCCCATCCCTTACATTCTCATCCTAAACGATGCTAAAAATAAAATTAAAAAATCTCAAATAGACAACCCCCCCCCCTTTCTCCCAGCTCTGCATCTCTTCCTTGTCCCTCACTGACTCCCCCTCCAGCAAATGGGTCTGGTTAGACTGGGCAGGATTTCTCTCTCTCTCTCTCTCTCCTCTCCCTCTTCCTTCCTTCCTTCCTTTTTCTTCCTTCCTTCCTTCCTTCTTCCTTCCTTCCTTCCTTCCTTCCTCTGTCTCTCTTTCTCTTTCTTTTCTTTTTTTCTACTGGATTCAACTGCTCTTCCATTTCTTTTTTTTCTACTGGATTCAACTGCTCTTCCAGAAATGCAAACCCGAGAGACTGGTCCATCCCCCATCAGCAGCCCAGTAGCCGGGCCGGTGCTCCCGCCCCGAGCTGGTCCCGCGCGCGCCCAGGCGCCTCCCGCGCTCCCGGACCCCAGGGACAGTTGCTGGGGCTCCAACTGTCCCCATGGCACGTGTCCCTCCAGGCGGGGCTGGGAGAGCCTGGCCAGGACGGCGGTTAACCGCCCGGTGGGTGAGGGATGCTGGGGGAGGGACAGCCACAGCCCCGGGAGGGGGCGGGGGGGGGGGACGGAGGAGGGTCCAGGGATACCTTCGCACAGTTAGCCAAAGGATGAACCCCGACGACCCCCATCAGTGGTCAGTGGGACTCTGCAGATTCAAAGGTCTGGCAGAGACAGGCGCTTAGGTCCCAAGAGTAGTCTCCATAAAGCAGCGGTCACCTCTGGGTAGCAGGTCACCTCTGGGTAGCAGGTCACTTCTGGGTAGCAGGCTTTTCTGGGCTTAAAGCTTCTCCAGTGAAGGATGAAAGAGTCGTTTGCCCAACTTTTAAAACCTGAAAACCAGGTATTTTTCACTTCTAAGCACTTCCTTCCTTTCTTGTATTTTTCTTTCTTTCTTTCTTTTTAAGGTGGTTAGTGTGCAAAGTGTGCCCAAATAAGATAGTTTCTTAATGGCATATAAGGAAGGTATACTGTAATTAGCACAGTACTGTATGAATACCATAAATGAGATCAGACATATGAAGATGACACCGCCACCCTATACACGTTCTCCTAAGATAAATGGCTCCCGGAATGCTCTAGATATAAAAATACATCTCACTGCATCTTCTTCCAGCATTTCAAATGCAACATGAACAAAACTTGTGTCCCTCCTCTCCCTCTGCTCAAGCCCTCTATCTGTCCCTCCTCTGTGCACTCTGTTGCACTTAGATCTGTGTAACTGACCAAAATGGGGACCCTTTCCTTCCCAGACTTCAGCTTAAGCCACCGTCAGGAGGCTACTTGCGTGAGCACAAAACTGGGACACATTGAAATCTAAATGGTCTGAGGAGCTGAGCTGGCTTAGTGGTCCAAGGCACTTGCTTGCAAAGCCTGCAGGCCTGGGTTCAATTCCCCAGTACCCCTGTAAAGCTGGATGCACAAAGTGGCTCATGTGTCTCGATTTCGTTGGCGGAGGCAAGAGGCTCTGGTGCATCCTCTCTTTTCCTCTCTCAACTCACAAGTAATTGTTTAAACGTATGCTCTCTGGTGACATTATCATAATCAGAGGAGTATAACCAGATGGATTCCTCTGACTTACTTCTACTTAAAGAAATGAGCTGAAAGTTTAAAATTCACTCATATAATACTATTTGTTGACCACCTACTGTGTGTCAGGTACCTACTATGCTTGAACACTGGATATAAAGAAAGATACTGTCTTCTGAGGGCCGGGCGTGGTGGTACACGCCTTTAATCCCAGCACTGAGGAGGCAGAGGTAGGAGGATCGCCGTGAGTTCGAGGCCACCCTGAGACTCCATAGTAAATTCCTGGGCTAGAGTGAGACCCTACCTTGAAAAAAAAAAAAATAGATACTGTCTTCAGGACAAATACTTTTGTGAAGATATTTATTTAAATATTCTCTTAAATTAGACATCTAAAACTACTGTCACTTCATCCCAAAAGAAAGAAACTTATGCTAATAGGGGCTTTATATTTTCTCTCTTGATTCCCCGCATAAATCTACGTAGTATATAATAATTATCACATTTTACAATCGAGGCACCTGAGGCTTAAAGGGATAAAACACTATGCTCCAAGCCACACTTAAACTCAGCAAGTGGCGTCCCTGAAACCAATGTTACTCCAAGAGTACGTGCTTCCATTTACACTTTTTAACTCATGAACTCTCTCTCTCTCTCTCTCTCTCTCTCTCTCTCTCTCTCTCGGCCAGGGTCCCAAGCCCAAGCTGACCTGGAACTCATTCCTATAGCTCAGGCTGGCCTCAAAACTTGCAGCAATTCTCCAACCTCAGCCTCCTAAGAGCTGGGATTAGGGGCATGACCCACTACCCTGTCTTAACTCACAAATTCCTAAATACTGAAGTCAGCACATTCTAAGCACAGCCAGATGGAGGCCCTTTCTTTTGTGACTTGATTATCCTCGTTTTATGAGCTGAGAAAATCCTAACGTCATCTACAGACTTGATTCAGTGAACACATTACTGAGCACCCGTCAAGGACTTCACGGCGCACGAAGTGGGGAGCCAGTCTGAAGAGGGCAGGCTGGGGGAAAAAGATAAGATCCTTCCGTTTTCTTTCAGTGCACAGTCTAGTGGGAAATACATACACACACAGATAAGCTGTAGAAATACTGTGGTGGGAACTTGGAGGGAAGGGAAGGTAGGGGAAGGATGGCAGAAGAGGTAGCTGAAATTTGAAGAATAAGATTCTGCTAGGAGACATAGGGAGGAAAAGCAGAAATGAGGCAGCCTCAGGAAGAACCTAAAAGGCAAGAAAGGTGCCGGATGCCAAGTGCATGACAGAGGAGGAGACGTTGGCAGTAGTATGGGTGATAAGCCTAGAAAAGTCGAGGAAAGTTAGAGAAGACTTGTGTGAGCTACAGAACAGGACTTGTGGTCGGGGAGGAATGTGGCATCAGCTCAAGAAAGTATTTATTGGGCTGGAGAGATGGCTTAGCAATTAAGGCACTTGCCAGTGAAGCCTAAGGACTCCGGTTCGACTCCCCAGCACCCACGTAAGGCAGATGCATAGGGTGGAGCATGCATCTGGAGTTCGTTTGCAGTGGCTAGAGGCCCTGGCGTACCCATTCTGTCACCCCCCCCCCTTCCTCATTTACCTCTCTCTCAAATAAATAATAAATAATAAATAAATAAATTAAAGTGAATTTTTTATATAGAACGTTTTTAGGGCTCAAGAGATGGCTTAGTGGTTAAGGCACTTGCCTACAAAGCTTAATGACCCAGGTTCGATTCCCCAGTGCCCACCTAAGCCAGATGCACAAGGTGGTGCATGTGTCTGGAGTTTGTTTGCAGTGGCTGGAGGCCCTGGCATGCCCATTCTCTATCTGCCTCTTTCTCTCTCTCTCTCTCTCTTTCAAATAATACATAAAAATATTTTTCTTAAGTGCTGATTTCTTTCATATCATCACTGAATTTCCACCGCCTCATACAGTGCATGGCACGTTAAGTAATTACATTAAGTGGACTGGAGGGGGAGTGAACTGCAAGCTGTTAGTATTTAGGTTATTGCTGCCAGAAGAAAGGGCACAGGTAATTAATACTGCGGTGTGTGTGCATGTGTGCGTGTGTGCGTGTGTGCGTGCCGGAATGTGAGTGTGTGTGTGTCTGTGTGTGTATATATTCAGCACCCAAGTATGAATGACTTTTAAACTCCCAGACCAGTCCTTCAAGTAGAACTAAGACAGAGACATGTGTCTGAGACATGTATCTGGCCATGCTAGTCAGATCGTGGCTATGCCACTAGAGCGCGTATTTATTTATTTATTTTTGTTTATTTTATTTATTTATTTGAGAGCGACAGACAGAGAAAGAGGCAGAGAGAGAGAGAGAATGGGCGCGCCAGGGCCTCCAGCCACTGCAAATGAACTCCAGACGCGTGCGCCCCCTTATGCATTCCTGGGGAATCGAGCCTCGAACCGGGGTCCTTAGGCTTCACAGGCAAGCGCTTAACCACTAAGCCATCTCTCCAGCCCGAGCACATATTTAGATTTCATTGTGTCCCGGTTGTATGCTCACCAAGTCGCCTTTAGACGGTGACCCGAGCCTGAGAAGACTTGCCGGTGAAAGGAAAGGGGCCCCTGCTGTAGACGGCTACATAAAACAAACTCTTAATTTCTCCACTGGACTTGAGCATGGTCCTGCCCAGTGCCTCCAAACGGCTATGAATTTCGAATAGCTCTGAGGTAGAGTCGATCATAAGGGGTGAAGAGAACAGCGCGGTTGTTCTAGGCCAGACACGCTTGCTGGTCTAGCTACTCCTCCCAAGTCCACTAGTTAGCAAATGAGTAGCGGGAGCTCTAACATGCTGTCCACCTCCGCATGGTGACAGCGGACAAGTGACCAGTATGGTACAAGTAGCCCAAGTAGGAAGCTTTGTCTAAGGTCACAGCCACCCACCCCTCAATGCGTTTTGATCATGGTAACACCAGGCCCCCCACGATAGTGTCATGAGCACATCAGAAGTTGGTTTCCAGAGCCTGGCATGCGGGGAGGGCAGAGCGCCTCAGGTCATCTCCCAGAATCCCACCAGCACCTACTCTCGCCTATAATCTCATTGCCAAGAAGCAACTCGAAGCCTGAAGCCCTATGTTTATAACGCATGAGAGCGAAGAGTTGGAGAAGCAGTTTCTTTAAACCCGTGCAAACAGTTGACTATAAAAATCCCCAGCCTTGTCGCTTGACACCACCAATCATATATGGCTGTTGGTTCTTAACACCTTCTTTTGCCAAGTTTGTCGGGGACTCCTGGCACCTTGAGATGCCAACTTTGGAGCCTGGAACTTGATAGTGTACTGTGTATAGTCTACTAGATTCACCTATGACTGTTTCATGGATGATAACAAAAACCTCAAGAGTCCCTGGGAGACACAAAGGACCTGAGTGGAACACAGCCAGGGTCATAAGCAATCATGAATCGATCTCTTTCACTTCACCCCCAGATTCCGCAGAGCTGATGCGCAAAGAGCAAAGAAGAGAGGAAGCCACTGCTTTTTCAGCAGGCAGAAGCGAGGTTGTTCACGGTCCCGTGGTAACTTAAACCCTCCAGATGGCTTGCCACATGTAGGTTCTGAGAAGCGGCTCGGAGCCGTGTGGGTAAAACGTGTGCCCTCGTGTCCTTTTGGCTCCTCAGCACAGCTGTGGAGTCTGAGAACCTGTTGGGATCCGAACCCTCACACAGCTCCCCACTCAGCATGTGAGCCCGAAACCCTCCCTTCTGAGCTTCAGTTTGCACATCCGTAAAAATAGCTAACAGGGAGCGGGGCGTGGTGGCGCACGCCTTCAATCCCAGCACTCAGGAGGCAGAGGTAGGAGGATCGCTGTGAGTTCGAGGCCACCCTGAGACTACATAGTGAATTCCAGGTCAGGCCTGGGCTACAGCGAGACCCTACCTTGAGAAAAAAAAAGGGTGGGGGGGTCGCTAAGGAGAGTTGGAGAGATTGCTCAGTGGTTAAAGGCATTTGTTTACAAAGCCTTCTGGCTTGGGTTCATGTCTCCAGTACCCACATAAAGCCAGATGCGCAAAGTTCTACATATGTCTGGAGTTCCGTTAGCAGTGGCAGGAGGCCCAAGTGCACCCATTCTCTCTCTCTCTCTCTCTCTCTCTCAAACAGATAAATAATTTTAAAAATATATTTAAAAAATAGTGAATAAAGCTAGGCCGTGGTGGCGCACGCCTTTAATCCCAGCACTCGGTAGGCAGAGGTAGGAGGGTCACCATGAGTTCAAGGCCACCCTGAGACTCCATAGTGAATTCCAGATCAGCCTGAACTAGAGTGAGACCCTACCTGGAAAAACCACAAAAAAATAAATAGTGAATAATGGCTGGAGAGATTGCTTAGTGGTTAAGGCACATGCCTACAAAGCCTAAGGACCCAGGTTCGATTCTCCAGGTCCCACATAAGCCAGATGCCCATAGTGGCGCCTGCGTCTGCAGTTTGTTTGCAGTGGCTAGAGGCCCTGGTGTGCCCATTCTCCCTCCCTCTCTCTCTCTCTCTGTCTCTCATTGTAATAAATAAATAAATAAATAAATAAAAATAGTGAATAATATCTGCTCGTGACTATGAATATCAAATGAAAGAGAAATTGAGGAAAAACCTTGAAGAAAGCTAAGAGCCGAGCTGCGGAGATGGCTCAGTGGATGAAGGCACTTGCTTGCAAAGCCTGCTGGTGTAAATGCAGTTCCTCAGCACCCACATAAAGCTGAAAGCAAAGCGGCATGCGCACTTGTGATCCCAATATGCCCATGACAAAAGGAGGTGGATCCAGGAGAATCTCAAAGCTTGAGGGGGCCACCTACTCTGACATTTGCCCTGGCAAGACTTCCCTTCTCAAAGAGGGGACAACACCTCGAAGCTGTCCTCTGAACTTCACACAGCGCAGCATGCGTGCCCCGCCCCCTCCTACACAAGTAACTTTTTTAAAAAGCTAGGAGCTAACTTGTAAAACCTGGAAACCACCTAAATCCACCAAAGTGTCCTTCATCCAATGAAGGAATTAGTGAACTATGGCTAACAGGACCCATCATGGATCTGTGCTAAGACATTATTCCAAAATGGGGCATGGTGGAGCACACCTTTAATCCCAGCACTCGGGTGGCAGAGGTAGGAGGATCTCTGTGAGTTCAAGGCCAGCCTGAGACTGCAGAGTGAATTCCAGGTCAGCCTGGACTAGAGTGAGACCCTGCCTCAAAAAAAAAAAAAAAAAAAATATATATATATATATATATATATATATATATATATATATAATGCTAAATGAAAGAAGCCAGAATCAAGAGGCTATATAATTTCATAGAGCATTCTAGAGTGGACGAGGCCTAAGGTGGTGGTGCATGCCTATAATCCTGGCACTTGGGAGGTGGAAACAAGAAAAGCAGAAGTTCAAGATCATCCTTGGCTACACTGTAGTCAGCCTGGGCTACAATAAAACTCTGTCTCAAAAATAAAATTAGGGTAGGGCGTGGTCGTGCACACCTTTAATCCTAGCACTTGGGAGACAGAGGTAGGAGGATCGCCATGAGTTCAAGACCACCCTGAGACTACATAGAGAATTCCAGGTCAGCCTGGGGTACAGCGAGACACTACCTCGAAAAACCAAAATAAATAAATAAAATAAAATAAAATTAGGGGGCTGGAGGGATGGCTTAGCGGTTAAGGCACTTACCTGCAAAGCCTAAGGACCCATGTTCAACTCTCCAGATCCCACATAAGCCAGATGCACAAAGGTGAGACAAAGTCACACATGCCCACTAGGTGGCACACGTGTCTGGAGTTCGATTTCAGTTGCTGAGGACCTGGTGCACCAATTCTCTCTCCTCCTCCTCTCTTTCTTTCTGTGTCTCTTTAAAAAAAAAAGAAGCTATAAAATGGGGATGACAAGATGGCTCAGTGGTTAAATGTGCTTGCTTGCTTGCAAAACCTGACAGCCCAGGTTTGAGTTCCTAGTACCCCAGTTTGTTTTTGAGGTAGGGTCTTGCTCTAGCCGGGGCTGACGTGGATTTTATTGTTGGTGCTGTTTTCATTGTCTTTGTTTTTGCTTTTAATTTTTTTTAATTATTATTATTATTATTTTTTTTTTTTTTTAGTTTTTCGAGGTAAGGTCTCACTCTAGTCCAGGCTGACCTGGAATTCACTATGTAGTCTCAGGGTGGTCTCGAACTCATGGCGATCCTCTTACTTCTGCCTCCCAAGTGCTAGGATTAAAGGCATGCGCCACCACACCCGGCAGTAGCTTTTAATTTTTAATTTTTTAATATTTTATCTATTTATTTGAGAGAGAGAGAGAGGAAGAGAGTGGTCGTACCAGGGCCTCCAGCCACTGCAAGTGAACTCCAGATACGTGTGCATCTGGTTTACGTGGGTCCTGGAGAATCGAACTGGGATCCTTTGGCTTTGCAGGCAAGTGCCTTAACGGCTAAGTCACCTCTCCGGCCCCCTCGCTTTTAAAAAAACATTTTTATCAGAGAGAAAGAGACAGAATTAGTGTGGCAGGGCCTTCAGCCACTGAAATCAAACCAAACGCGTGCGCCATCCTGTGTGCATGTGCGACCCTGCAGGCTGCTGTCACCTTTTGCGGCTGGCTTACCCGGGACCTGGAGAGTTGAACATGGGTCCTCAGGCTTCGCAGGCAAGCGCGTTGACTGCTAAGCCATCTCTCGAGCCCTGCTTTTACGTTTTTGAGACAGGGTCTCACTATGCACCCCCCGGCCGGCCTGGATGGAATTCACTATGTAGGCATGACTGAAGTCAAAACTCACAGTGACCCTTCTGTCTCTTGTCTCCCAAATGGGGTGCAGCACCACCCCCAGGGGAAAACGTGAGCAGCCAATGAAAAGACGTCGTTACTCCGGATCCTTGGGGGCTTGGCCTGGCCACCCCCAGTAAGCATGCATTTGCAGTACACTAAGTGAGCACGCCGGTTCCCTGAAGGTGGTGCTGTGGGCACGGGAAGTAGCCACGTATACTAACTTCTTCCGGGATGACAGGCTGTACTTGCAGGGTTTTTTTAAATTTTTTTTTTTTTAATTTTTATTTATTTGAGAGTCACAGAGACAGAGAGAGAGAGAGAGAGAGAATGGGCGCGCCAGGGCCTGCAGCCACTGCAAACGAACTCCAGACGCGTGCGCCCCCTTGTGCATCTGGCTAACGTGGGTCCTGGGGAATCAAGCCTCGAACCGAGGTCCTTAGGCTTCACAGGCAAGCGCTTAACCGCTAAGCCATCTTAAGGTGCCGCATACTATGTGTCTATTATCCCGGTGCTCTGTGTAATAATGTTAAGTGCTCTTTTCTTTTCCTGTCCTTTAGGAGATGAAATGAGTTGTCTTCAATAACCGCGCATTCCCTTTGGTGGTGGGGCTCAAACTCAGCATGTGCTTTCCCTGCTGAGCTACGCACCCCATCCTCACCGTCAACCACTGAGTGAAGTTTTATGCTAGCATATTATCTTCCTTGAAGAACCTACCAGCTAACATAGGCAAGGGCTTTCTGCATAGGAACCCAGTCGTGCAGGAAATAAGGCCAACAGCCAACAAACGGAACATTATGAAATTAAAAGGCTATAGATGGGGCTGGAGAGATGGCTTAGTGGCTAAGGCGTTTGCCTGCAAAGCCAAAGAACCCAGGTTCAATTCCCTAGGACCCACATAAGCCAGATGCACAAAGTGGCACATGTGTCTGGAGTTAGTTTGCAGTGGCTGGAGGCCCTGGCGTGCCCATTCTCTCTATCTGCCTCTTTTGCTTTCTTTCAAATAAATAAATAAAATATTTATTTATTTTATTTTTTTATTTTATTTATTTATTTATTTATTTTTTTTTTTTTTTTTTTTTTTTTTTTTGGTTTTTCGAGGTAGGGTCTCACTCTAGCCCAGGCTGACCTGGAATTCACTATGGAGTCTCAGGGTGGCCTCGAACTCTTGGAGATCCGCCTGCCTCTGCCTCCCAAGTGCTGGGATTAAAGGCATGCGCCACCACGCCCGGCTAATAAATAAAATATTTAAAATAAAAGGCTATAGATGGGGCTGAGAAATGGCTCAGCAGTTAAGGCCCTTGGGCCTACAAAGCCAAAGGACCCAACTTGAATTCCCTAGTACCCACATAAAGGCAGATGCACAATGTGGTGCATGCATCTGGAGTGTTTTTTGCAGTAGCTAGAGGCCCTGGTGTACCCATTCTCCGTCTCAATCTCTCTCTCTCTCTCTCTCTCTCTCTCTCCCTCCCTCCCTCCCTCCCTCCCTCTTTCACTTATCTCAAATAAATAAAACATTTTTCAAAAGCTATGTATGTAGTAAAGATATAGCTACAGATATAATAAAGGAAACTGTTAATCAAGTGAAGAGACAACCTACAGAATGGGAGAAAATCTTTGCCAGCTAAACATCTGACAGAAAATATCTAGAATATACAAAGAACTCATTTTAAAAAACTAAAGACTGGCATGCCCATTCTCTCTTTGTCTGTCTCTCTTCTATCTCTCTGCTTGTAAATAAATAAAAATTTTAAAAAACTGAAGAAAACAAACCAAGGCTATGGAGATTTCTCAGTGGTTAAAGGCGCTTGCTTGCAAAGCCTGATAGCCTAAGTTCAAGTCCCCAGTAGCCAGTTAGAGCCAGATGCACAGAGTGGCACATGCATCTGGAATTCATTTGCAGGAGTAGGAGGTTCTGGCTTATCCATGCTCACTCTATGTTTGCCTTTCTGTCTGGTTTTTTTTCTCTCATTCTCTGGAGGGAGGCTTAGCAGTTTAAGGCACTTGCCTGCAAAGCCTAAGCACCCAGATTTGATTCTCCAGGACCCACATAAGCCTGATGCACAAAGTGATGCATGTGTCTGGAGTTCGTTTGCAATGGCTTGAGGACCTGGAGTGCTCATTCTCTCTCTTTCTCTCCCCAGCCCCCTCTCTAATAAATAAATAAAAGTAAAGTATTTTTAAAATATATTTCAATACCACCATGCATGGCTGTTTTCCTTCCTTCTTTCTCTTTCTTTCTTTCTTTCTTTTTTTGAGAGAGTCAGTGTGTGTGTGTGTGAGAGAGAGAGAAAGAGAGAGAAGAAGAAGAAGAAGAGAGAGAGGAAGAGAGAGAGAGGGATCCAGAGAATGGGTGTGCCAGGGCCTCCAGCCACTGCAAACAAACTACAGATGCATATGCCACCTTGTACATCTGGCTTACATGGGTCTTGGGGGATCCAACCAGGGTCCTTTGGCTTTGCAGGCAAACACCTTAACTGCTAATCCTCCAGCCTTACATTAAAAGTAAATATAGGGAGCCGGGCATGGTGGCGCATACCTTTAATCCCAGCACTCAGGAGGCAGAGATAGGGGGATCGCCGTGAGTTCGAGGCCACCCTGAGACTACGTAGTGAATTCCAGGTCAGCCTGGGCTAGAGTGAGACCCTACCTCGAAAAAACAAAACAAAACAAAACAAAAGTAAATACAGGGGCTAGAGAGTTGGTTTAGCAGTTAAGGCTCTTGCCAGCAAAGCCAAAGACTCTGGTTCAATTCCCCAATACCCATGTACAGCGAGATGCACAATGTAGCACATGTGTCTGTAGTTCATTTGCAGTGGCTAGAGGCCTTGGTGTGCCCATTCTCTCTCCTTCCCTCCCTCTCTATCTGCCTCTTTCTCTCTCAAATAACTAACTAAACAAAATATTAAAAATAAATATAACAATAAGTGCTATTTATTGGCCTCTTAGTAGAAAATAGATGGAAGCAAGAATTAAATGGTGGGCTAGAGGGATGACTTAGTGGTTAAGGTGTTTCCCTGCAAAGCCAAAGGATCCAGGTTCAATTCCCCAGGACCTACATTTAGCCAGATGCACAAGGGGGCACAAGTAGTTGGAGTTTGTTTGTAGTGGCTGGAGGCCCTGGTGCACCCATTCTCTCTCTCTCTCTCTCTCTCTTCTCTCTTTCTCTGTCAAATAAATAAAAATATTTTTTTAAAAAACAAATTAAATGGTGATAAACCCTTGGTATAGTAGAGTGGAGGAGAAGTAATAGAGTAAGAGATATGAACAAAGTGCTTTTTTTTGACAATGAATGATATGTTCTTATTTACTGAATGATACCTGGTTGAGAGTCATTAGGAAGCACATGGTACGTGGCGATGACGAAGTTGACCTAATCTGGATTCTGATTTCTGCTTTTGTGTCCAGAGTATTACATTCATACAGCAGTTGGAAGAAGCACTGATGTTTTTAAATGCCCATCCTCTTGATAAAAGCAAAGTAATATGCCAGAAGTGTTTGGCTGGAGTCTTTTCCCATTCTTTTTGAATATGGGATTTTCTAATGTTTAATCAATCCATTTGTGACAGAAAAACATATACATATGCATATACATATATATATATAATGCCTATTTTTTGCCTGTGTTTGTTTTAAATTGTTGTGTGATTTAATAGTTTTCCTAAGTGTGAACTCTTCAGCCGAGGCAGACCATGACGCGGTGGTGGGATGGTAGCTAGAACTTCGTGGATGGATCCAAAGTGCTGTCCTCTTCTTCTGATATTTCAGTAACTACGTGGTCACATATAACTGACCGCAGTGGTCATTGAAGTTCTGGTGGTAGTACTGGGAGGAATCTTTGCAGAGTGACAGTGTCCTTAAACTGATGCCATTCTCCTGAGGGTGAAGACAAGTATATGGAAGATGTTGTGTGCAGTGGTGGCAAGGGCAACAGTTCCCTCTAGATGCCATTTATCGCTACCCTCTATATCTGGGCCAGGCTTGGTGCAGAAGAATAGCAGGCACTTCTTTTTCTTTGACTCAAAGAGACCCACCCCATCACGTAAGGATAAAGTCTAGGGGAGCCTTTGTCGAAGACATATGCCTACCCATCCAGAAGAGAAAACAATAAAAAAGGTAAACTGCAAGGACTTCCAAAATCCTTTTGTCTTGTGCCCCAGAGCATCCTCCAGAACCTCCCTGATTTCTCCTTGGTGTGGCAGCAAGAGAAGATGAGTCACCCACCACCAGTGTGGTCTGTCACTCCCTGCATCCTTGGTCCCCTCACTGGCGACACGATGAGGAAGCGGAGCCTATATGAATTGAGCCACCCCGCCCTTGACCACTGCGACCCTTCATTAACACGCCAGTGGTGGGCCTCTTTCTGTACGTTGCCTGTCCACACAGAAATCATCAAAAGCCCTGCATCAAGCCTCTAGGTGTCAGGGAAGTCTGATCATTTCTAAGGTCACGTGCGCAGGGAGGGTCCCGGCATCCTCCGGGGTTGAGCCGCTGAGGTTTTCCTGGAACTCTCCTTGATTCTTTACCTCCGATTTATAATTTCTTGTCTAGGCTACATTCTCCAGATCTGTCTAGGGACTCCCGGTTGCAGGGTCCCAGCCTGTGTGTCTGGCCATCACCCGGCTGCTGTCTGCCCTCCAGCGTGGGTCACAGCTCTGCTCCATCTGGGCACCCCGCAGCACACCACCATAGGCAGAGTCCCACGCGGGGTCCCGCCGGACCGACTGCACACACTGTTTAAACCTATTTCTCTGCAGTGCTGCTGCAGACACAAGCCAGTGCATCCCAGTGCTGCAGACACAAGCCAGTGCATCCCAGTGCTGTAGACACAAGCCAGTGCATCCCAGTGCCGCGGACACAAGCCAGTGCATCCCAGTGCTGTAGACACAAGCCAGTGCATCCCAGTGCTGTAGACACAAGCCAGTGCATCCCAGTGCTGTAGACGCAAGCCAGTGCATCCCAGTGCTGCAGACACAAGCCAGTGCATCCCAGTGCTGTGGACACAAGCCAGTGCATCCCAGTGCTGCAGACACAAGCCAACCAGTAGAGCCGGAGTCTAGACTCTGCATTTCCCACAGACCAGCACTGGCCATGAGTATCTTAACATTCAGGTCAGTGTTCCACAGAGCAAACGCAATATATTTCCTGACAAAAACTCAGCGTTTTAATGTTTTTCACACAGCATTTACATTTTGCTATTGGCTTCACAAGCGGGGGCAGGGGGTAAGCAAACAGGTGTTCTAATACATGTCTCTGGCAGAAATTCCCCAAATATACCATTTACCAAGTTTTGACCAGGCCCAGCTCACAAACAGAGAAGAGCTGCACAGAAGAAAATAGGGAATTAGAGAGAGAACGGATCATGCCCCTCTGCCATGACGTAGGCGAAGATCAGGACACTTGCCCTCTGACATTCCCATGCCCAAGGCACCAAAGAATGAGGCAGGAATTTGGGGTTCCTTGTACACCAATGCACCAATAATTTGGGGTGTTCCCAGATCCTTGTCCTATGAATTTGAAGAATGAAAATCCACAGACCAGAGGTTAAGGTTCAGAAAGATTTTACTACAGTTGAAAGCTTTAGGAGCACGAAGAGAAGGGGGCTTAAGCCTGGAACATAAGAGAAGGCAGCAAGGTGGAGCTCTTGCCCAGGGAGGGAAGAGGGGGCTTTGAGAAGCCCACCCTGAGACTCAGGCCTGGGTTTTTATGGGGAGTGGCTGCGTGATGGAGACCAGGTTGGCAGGTTGCTATGGACAGAGGCCACATTTTACAGTTTTGCCAGTCGTCTTAGGTAAGGATCAGAGTTTCTGTCCTCTAGGAAGGGTGCAAGCTTAATCTAGAAATCTCTCCTGGAGGGTGTGACATGCAGGTTTGTGCAAGCTTAGTGACATTTCTTGTTTTTAGTCAAGGAATTTAAAAAAAAAATTTACTTTTGGGGTTCTGTTACCCTGACTGCCTAGCCGATCTCTGTCTCCTGTTTTATGAACACAGTTTTAAGTGCCAAAAAATAATCAGCTCCAAGCATTACTGAGGCAGAAGGAATAACAATCTCCTGAGTACTTGTGTAATCAAATGAGAAATGTATGTGAGAGTACTTTAAAATTGCTAAAGCACTCTGCAAATGAGAGTTAGTATGTATTAAGCTTCCCCACAAGCACTGTACTGGGCTTATTACCACATTCAGATATTTCGAGAGGCATATGTACCCCTAGGGGCCTGTAAGTGAAGGGGGGGGCCTTGGGGCATGCTCGTTGCCCCACTAGGAAAATGAATCAGGGCTAGATTAAATAAGTATATCCGAGACCTCACAGCTAACAGATTGTTAGGATTAAAAGCCAGGTGGCCTGGTGTGGTGGTGCTCACTTTTAATCCCATCACTCAAGGAGACAGAGGATCACTATGAGTTTTAAGCCAGCCTTGGACGACAGAGTGAGTCCCGGGTCAGCCTGGGCTAGAGTGACACCCTAACTCAGGAAAAACAAAACAAACAACAACAAAAAAAAACAGGTGGTCTTGTTCAGAGCACCTGGTAACCATCTTGATTTTATTTATTTGAGAGAGAGAGAGAATGAATCGGCGCCAGGGCCTCTAGCCACTGCATACAAACTCTGAACGCATGTGCCACCTTGTGCATCTGACTTATGTGGGTCCTGGGGAATTAAACCTGGGTTCTTAGGCTTCACAAGCAAGCTCCTTAACCACTAAGCCATCTCTCCAGCACTGAACATTGGTGGGGTTTTTTGTTGTTGTTGGGTTTTTTTTTTTTTTCCGAGGTAGGGTCTCAGGCTGACCTGGAATTCACTATGTAGTCTCAGGGTGGCCTCGAACTCATGGCGATCCTCCTACCTCTGCCTCCCAAGTGCTGGGATTAAAGGTGTGCACCACCATGCCAGGCTTGGTGTTTTCTTATGCTTACTTCAAAGATGCTAGGGTTTGGTTTTTTTTTGGAAAGGGGAGGTGTGGTGGTTTGATTCAGGTGTCCCCTATAAACTTAGGTGTTCTGAATGCTAGGTTCCCAACTGATGGAGATTTGGGAATTAATGCCTCTTGGAGGCAGTGTATTGTTGGGGGCAGGCTTATGGGTGTTATAGCCAGTTTCCCCTTGCCAGTGTTTGGCACACTCCCCTGTTGCTATTGTCCACCTTATGTTGGCCAGGGGGTGATGTCCACCCTCTGCTCATGCCATCGTTTTCCCTGCCATCTTGGAGCTTCCCCTCGAGTCTGTAAGCCAAAATAAACCTCCCCCCCCCAAAAAAAAACTGCTCTTGGTCAGGTGATTTCTGCTGGCAATGAGAACCTGACTGCAGCTGGGGACAGTGTTTGCTTGTTTTGCTTTACTAACGAAGGGAGGAAGAATCTGTCTTGACTCACAGCCTGAGAGGATGGAGCACGTCCTGGTGGGTGAGGAAGGCAGCAGCTGCCAGGATTCCATGGCACCAGTCAGAAAGTGAGTGATCAAACCAGAAGCAGAGCCAGGCTGTGTCCCTCAAGACACATCTCCCAGCAACCTACTTCCCGCAGCCAGGCCCCACTTCTTAAGAGTTTTACCGTCTCCCACGACAGCCTTGTAGATTGGGAACCACGTTGTATAATCCTGTGAAGGACGGTTCACATCAAACCCTAACATTGTGCCCCTGGCTCCCATAGGCTAATGGCCATCTTGTAACACAAAATACATTCAGCCCAAGTCCAAGGTCCCAACAGTCTTACCAGTACCAACAAGGCAGTCTATCTCTTAACACTGAGCCCAGGAAAAACAAAGCCAAGTTCCATACTTCCAATATACAACAGCCCCGTGTAAACATTCCCCTTCAAAAGGGAGGCTTCAAAAGCAATACTGAAAACCCAACAATAAAAAATCTTCGCCGGGCATGGTGGCGCATGCCTTTAACCCCAGCACTCGGGAGGCAGAGGTAGGAGGATCACCGAGAGTTCGAGGCCACCCTGAGACTACATAGTGAATTCCAGGTCAGTCTGGGCCTGAGTGAGACTGTACCTTGAAAAACAAAAGAGAAAAATCTTCAGTTCTGGAGAGATGGCTTAGTAGTAAAGGTGCTTGCTTGCGAAGCCTGGGGTCCTGTGTTCTACTCTCCAGATCCCATGTAAGCCAGATGCACAAAGGTGAGGCAAGGGCAAGGTCACACATGCCCACTAGGTGACACAAACATCTGGAGTTTGATCTCAGTGACTGAGGCCCTGGCACGCCAATTCGCTCTTTCTCTCTCTGTCTCTCACTCTTTCTAAAAATTTAAAATGTCCATAAGTTCACTGAGAATGATCTGTTCCAGGTTCAACCATTTTTCTTCAAATTGCATTGTGTCATTTTTTCTTACTGCTGTGTAGAATTCCATTGTGTAGATATACTACATCTCAGTTATCCATTCTTCTAGTGATGGACATCTGGGTTGATTCTAGCTCTTAGCTATTATGAATTGAGCCGCTATAAACATGGTTGAGCAAATCTCTCTGGACTGAGGTTTAAAGGTTTTAGGGTACATACCCAGTAAGGACTTGGTCTGTTGGTAACTCTATAGTCAGCTTTTGTAGGAGTCTCCATATTGCTTTCCAAAGTGGTTGTACCATCTTACATTCCCACCAACAGTGGATAAGGATTCCTATTTCTCTACATCCTCCCCAGCATTTATTTTCATTTGATTTTTTGATGTTTGCTATCCTTACTGGGCTAAGGTGGAATCTCATAGTTGTTTTAATTTGCATTTCCCTGATGATTAGGGATGATGAACATTTTCTTAAGTGTGTGTTTGCCATTTGTATTTCTTCCTCTGTGAACTGCCTATCCTTTGCCCCATTTTGTGAGTGGGTTGTTTGACTTTTTATTGTTTAGGTTTTTGAGTTCTTTGTAGATTCTAGAGATTAGGCCTCTGTCAGTTGGATAATCAGCAAATATTTTCTCCCATTCTGTGGGTAATCTATTGGCTTTGCTTATTGCATGCTTGTCTGTAAAGAAACTCTTCAGCTTCATGTGATTCCATTGGTTGAGTGACTGCTTAAGATGGTGTGCTACTGGGGTTTTGTTCAGGAAGTCTTTTTCCATTCCTATATCATGGAAAGTTCCTCCTATATTTTCTTCTAGTAGTAGCTGAGTTTCTGGTCTTATATTGAGTTCTTTGATCCATTTGGACTTGAGTATTGTGCATGACGAAATGTGTGGATCAAGTTTCAATTTCCTGCATATGGTTATCCAGTTTGTCCAGCACCATTTGTTGAAGATGCTGTCTCTTTTCCAGCCTGTATTGTTAGGGCCTTTGTCGAATATCAAGTAGCTGTAGTTGCTTGACCCAAAGTCCGGGTCCTCAATTCTATTCCATTGGTCTATACTCCTGTTTTTATGCCAATACCATGCTGTTTTTATTACTATGGCTTTGTAATATAGTTTTAGATCAGGTATGGTGATGCCTCCAGAGGTATTTCTTTTGCTGAGGATATGCTTGGATATCTGAGGCCTTCTGCCTTTCCATATGAAATTTGAGATAATTTTTTCTATCTCTGTGAAGAACAATGTTGGGATTTTAATTGGAATTGCATTAAATCTGTATATTGCCTTTGGTAGGATTGCCATCTTCACAATGTTAATTCTGCCTATCCAGGAGCATGGGAGGTCTATCTATTTTCTCAAGTTCTCCTCAATTTCTTTTTTGAGCATTTTTATGTTTTCATTGTATAGATCTTTCACTTCATTCTCAGTGAACTTACCCAATCACAGAAAGATAATCGCCACATAGTCTCACTCATCTGCAGCACCTAACCTGAATCTACCCAAGATGCCGACATACCCAGCAAGCATCTCGAGGGCCAGACAATAGGGTGGGTGGGGAGGAAGGGGAGGGCAAAGAAGGGGGTGGGGGACACAAATCTAGACCCAAACGGCAATGGTACCATAAAATTCTACATCCTAAAAGGTAGACCAAATGGTTGAACCTTCACCGGACCCTTAGAGGGAACACCTGAGCCACAAGGCACTGGAGAGGGTACAGTGAAGACTGACCTTAATCTTCTACCGCTTCTCTCTCTCTCTCTCTCTCTCTCTCTCTCTCTTTCTATCCTCTCCTCTCTCTAACTCTTTTATATTAGTTATCTTTTTCTTCCTTCTCTTAGTGGACACTGACCTGTAACTCCCAGTACCAGCATGTGGCTATCATCTACAATGAGCTTTTCATCAGAGAGACCTACAAGGTTTCCTAAAAGAAAGACAGATTTCTGTCAGAGTACTTGATGACCCACCAAAGGTTAGGGGTAAGACCCTACTGCTGAAGACAGCATATGCGGTTGGCACTGTAAAATGGAATGATATGGCTGGAAGCTGGAAGAGAGTCAGTCCCCAGATAGTCAGCACGTCTAGTGCCAGAAGGTGCTACATGGGTGACTTGGGGGAAATGACCAATATCTGTCCAAGCAACTCATGGTCTAACCTACTTAGCAGCAAATAACCTCTCATGATGCTCACACAAGTGCAATAGTGGCACACAGCCATGGTGGGAAAACAATTGCTCTTGATTTGGCTAACTGATCCACTCAGTGGAACGGGACCCATAACTGGAGCTGGGAAACAAGTCAGAACCATATCCAAACATGAGTCGACTCTCCATTATCAAGCTACCAACAATCATGGGCTACAAGAACGTCTATACCTATTAAATTCTCTATAAAAAAAAAAATAAGGGTTATCCCATTTGTCTGGTGCTAACTTTACTCTCCATTGGAGAATCTGCTTCTCTTTTTCAGATAGACACAGATCCTAAGGAGAGAACCACCCCATCATACCTCAAAAGGGCCCCAGCTGAAACTAAGAATAATTGGCGAAACAAGCAAGGGTGCTGTTTTCTTGGTGAACCAGGTACCAGCACAAGGGTGACAGAGATCTACACGGAGAACAATCAACTCCTACCAAATCAGATTTCCAGAGACCCAGAGGCCCCCAACACCTCATCATTGAAGCACACCAAAAATGAACCCAACATGGCTCAGGGAAATTTTGTGGAAGAGGGGGCGGAAAGAATGTCAGAGCCACATGTTGGGTCACGATATGTAGAGACATTTCTCCTACCCATAACTGTGGGCTAACTCCACAAAGCATGACCCATATACCTCAACAAGGAGGGGCCAAGGGGAGGGGGTAGGACATGGATGAGCCTAACAATGGTACCAACTTGACTGTATTCACTGAGTACAAAACTAATTAATTAAAAATAAATAAATTTAAAAAATAAAAAATGTCTAGAAATCTTGCTGGATCTGAGCTGATAACCTCCTCCGTGTAGACCAGCTGACAGAAAGCTGGAAGAAGCCATTCTGCATGCAGTTCAATGGGAGAAAGAGAAATCACCAGTGAAGATACTCAGCAGTGGACACTGCAAGCCTTATAATTGGCCAGCCAGGCCAAATGAGCCAACGGGCGCAATAGTGGCACGTCTGTTATGGGGGAAACCAACTGCCCTCTAATTGGACTGGAGGCCCACTCCATGGGAGGGAATACTTCCCTGATACTGAAAACTTAAAATAGGGGTAGTCATGAGCCCTAGAGGGTGTAACGTCCGCTGTTGTCTGGCCAAATGTATATACTATGCTCATCAAACTGCCCAGTAAGCACTTCTGTTAATGTTCACACCCTTATATTAATGCTACTCTCACTTTTGGTTGAGAATCTTCTCTTTTCAGATGGCAGTGACCTTGGGACAACTCAGAAGGTATCATGGAGATGGAAAGAAATGACCGCAGTGCTCAGTACTACAATATCTGTATCACACCTTCCAAGGCTCAGGGTCTAATGCAGAAGAGGTGGCGGAAAGAATGTAAGAACCAAAGGAAGGACAGGACTCCGTACAACATGCTCCCTCCAGACACAAAATGGCCTGGATATCCATGGCCTCACAGTGCCTGACACTACCTGCATAAGACCATCATAAGAGGAGGAAAAGATCAAGACATCAAAAGTAAAAGAGAGACTGATTGAGATGAGGAGGAGGTATGATGGAGAGTGGAGTTTCAAAGGGGTAAGTGGGGGGAGGGAGGGTATTACCATGGGGTATTTTTTATAATCATGGAAGTTGTTAATTAAAAAATTAAAATTTTTTTTAAAAGTCTGTAAAAGTAAGCTTAGCACATAGCTCTGCTCCCTCCGCCAGCTCTCCACGCCCGGCTCCCTTCCCTGACTCTCTGATTTCCACTCCCCACACTCAGACAGCTCTCCACTCCTGGTGTGCACACACCAGGATTAAAATACGTGCTATGGAGTATTTGTTTGGAAGCCTAAGTATCAACAGAACTTTCCAAACATGAGTGTAAATACGTCTTGCTTTTCAGTCCAGAAACAAAAGAACGTAAGCCTAACTCTCTCTAAGTGGGAACACCTGTAAGTTCTATACTTGACTTTGGACTGGTAGCTTACATTTGCTTTGTGCAATACGTTGTTCATCTTGCTTTCCAAGCAATTTCCTTGTTTTCTATTATTTTTTTTTTACTTGTGTGTGTATGTATATGTACGTGCATGTTGCGTGTATGTGTGTGAGTGATTCAGAATTTTGAGGTTCCAGAGGGTTGTTTTTGTTGGTGTTTGTTTTGTTTTCTGTTTTTGTTTTTGTTTTGAGGTAGGGTCTCACTCTAGCCCAGGCTGACCTGGAATCCACTATGTAGTCTCAGGGTGGCCTCGCCTTTAATCCCAGCACTCAGGAGGCAGAGGTAGGAGGATCACCATGAGTCCGAGGCCTCCCTGAGACTTCATAGTGAATTCCAGGTCAGCCTGGGCCAGAGCGAGACCCTACCTCGAAAAAAAGAAGAAGATGGAAACAACCCCCGGCTCCATTGGTGGTGATGGTGGCGAGTGGCACGCACAGTTGCTAGGAGAGGTACGAGTGTGCAGTCCACACCAAAGGGACCCATTCCTGTGTGCAATGGAGTCTGATCCCAGAAAAGAGAAGATTGCTGCAAGTTTGGGAGCAGTCCCACGAGATTTTCTGCAGTAGGACTCTGTATTCTGAAGAATACACAAATCCTGAACCTTGAGAGTCAGGCTTGATCTTACGCAAGTGCTCAGAGCTACTATTATCACTCACAGAACACAGGTATTCATCAGTGTTTACTCTCAACCATGGACTGTCTTGGAAATAATCGAGATTTCCACATCCTATAACTAAGTGCAGTTTCTAATTATTACTTGGCTGCTCATATAAATCCTAAGTAAATCTGTGGAGTTTCTTTGCCCTTTGCATGAACAAATGAAAGGAATTGTCTTGTCTGATTTACCTAGTATCTTGTTAAGCAGCGGGAAGCCAATATCAGAAATTGTTACCTGTGCAAGTTTGAACAGGTGTCTGCCTAAAGGAAGAAAATACTTCCTTTTACATTTAGGAATGAATCAAAGCAGCTTACTGGCCTGTCTAATCGTACTGGTTTCCCTAACATTTAATAGTACGGTAATTTTTTTTTCAATTTTGAATTAGTTATTTGTGAGGAGAGAGAGAGAATGGTCATGCCAGAGTCACTCGCCACTGCAGATAAACTCCAGATTCAAGTGCCACTTTGTGCACCTGGCTCTATGTGGGTACTGGCAAACTGAACCAAGGCTGGCAGGTTTTGCAAGCAAGGGCCTTTAATTGCTGAGCCATGTCCCCATCCCTAGTACTTCATTTTAAGTCCTCTTTTTGTTTAAGCTGTTGTCAATCTCAGATTAATTTTACAAATGTATCAATAAAATGTAAATAAACGGACAAAATAATAAGTAAGCCAATTTCAGTCCCAACATGGATAAAGATGTCTGCCTACATATAAAGATGAATTTTTTAATGACATCTGCTAGGTACTTTGTATAGTTAAAAAGAAAAAGAAAAAAGAAAAAGCTGAACAAGCGCTAGAGAGATGGCTCAGTGGTTAAAGCACTTCCCTGCAACCCCTAAGAACCTGGGTTCAATTCCCTAGTTCCCATGTAAATGCACAAGGTGGCACATGCATCTAGAATTTGTTTGCAAACTAGTCGCTAGAGGCCCTACTATCCGTTCCCTATCTCTCTAATAAATAAAATAAGCCAAGTGTGGTGGCTCACAGCCTTTAATACCAGCACTCAGGAGGTAGAGAGAGGAGGATTGCTGTGAGTTTGAAGCCAGCCTGAGACTACATAGTGAATTCCAGGTCGGCCTGGGCTAGAGTGAGACCTTACCTCAAAAAAAAAAATTCATTTTAGAGAGCTGGGGAGATGGCCTAGCAATTAAGGCGCTTGCCTGCAAAGCCTAAGGACCCATGTTCGACTCTCCAGATGCCAAGTAAACCATATGCACAAAGGTGAGGCAAGCGCAAGGTCACACATGCCCACAAGGTGGCGCATGCATCTGGAGTTAGATGGCAGTGGCTGCAAGCCATGGCACGCCAATTCTCTCTTTCTCACTCACTCTTGTTCTCTTCTCACATCTTCTCTCTGATTAAATAAAGATCTTAAAGAAAAACATTTTAGAAAAATTAAATGTGACCAAGCCAGGAATGAGGCCCTGGGTTTAATCCCTAGCACCACAAGGGAAAAAGAAATTAATGTCATCATGTGACGTCTCAACCTAAAATCCCTAATAGCTCCCACCTCACTCAGTATGATGGCAAAGTCCTAGAATGGTCCTCATGGATATACCTGAGGCTTATCCCCAAGTTGACCAGGTCTCTCCTCAAATGTTACATCCTCTTTTTCTTTTATTTTAAATATAGCCTTTTTTATTAGCAACTTCCATGATTATAAACAATATCCCATGCTTATACCCTCCCTCCCCCCACTTTCCCCTTTGAAACTTCACTCTCCATCATATCCCCTCCTCATCTCAATCAGTCTCTCTTTTACTTTTGATGTCTTGATCTTTTCCTCCTCTTATGATGGTCTTATGCAGGTAGTGTCAGGCACTGTGAGGCCATGGATATCCAGGCCATTTTGTGTCTGGAGGGAGCATGTTGTATGGAGTCCTGTCCTTCCTTTGGTTCTTACATTCTTTCCGCCACCTCTTCTGCATTAGACCCTGAGCCTTGGAAGGTGTGATACAGATATTGCAGTCCTGAGCACTGCGGTCATTTCTTTCCGTCTCCATGATACCTTCTGAGTTATCCCAAGGTCACTGCCATCTGAAAAGAGAAGATTCTCTACCAAAAGTGAGAGTAACCGGGCGTGGTGGCGCACACCTTAAATCTTAAATTCTCCTACCTCTGGAGGCAGAGGTAGGAGAATCACCGAGAGTTCGAGGCCACCCTGAGACTACATAGTTAATTCCAGGTCAGCCTGGACCAGAGTGAGACCCTACCTTGTAAAACCAAAAAAAAAAAAAAGTGAGAGTAGCATTAATATAAGGGTATGAACATTAAGAGAAGTGCTTACTAGGCAGTTTGATGAGCATAGTATATACATTTAGCCAGACAGCAGCAGATGTTACACCCCCTAGTGCTCATGACTACCCCTGTTTTAAGTTTTCAGTATCACAAATGTATTCCCTCCCATGGAGTGGGCCTCCAGTCCAATTAAAGGGCAGTTGGTTTCCACCATGACAGATGTGCCACTATTGCACCCGTTGGCTCATTTGGCCTGGCTGGTCAAATATAAGGCTTGCAGTGTCCACTGCTGAGTATCTTCACTGGTAATTTCTCTCTCTCCCATTAAGCTGCATGCAGAATGGCTTCTTCCAGCTCTCTGTCAGCTGGTCTACATGGAGGAGGTTATCAGCTCAGTTCCAGCAGGATTTCTCAGTGGCCTTGCAGCCCAAGTATGTGGAGTCTTCAGCAATAGGGTCTTACTATCTATTCCTGGTGGGAAACCAAGGGCCTCAGCAATGGCCTATAATGTTTTGGGGTCATCAGGGACCTCTCTGGCCAACAACTCACTGGAAGGTATCCCATCTTCAGCACTGAAAATTTTCTAGCAACAATCTGTGGTTCCTGAGTGTTCCATTGTCCAAAAAAGTAGGTTTCCATATGATTTATTTATATCCTCTTAGATTTTGATTAGCCCTCCCTCCACCTTTCCTTTACTCAATCTCTTCCACTGACCTCACTTTGGGCCTTTTCACCCCCATTAATCTATTCTTCTACTTACATATATACAATACCATCCTATTAAGTACCCCCCTCCCTTCCTTTCTCTTCCCTTTATATCTCTGTTCTAGCTTACTGGCCTTTGCTACTGAGTTTTCTTCCTACTTACACAGAAGTCCAATCATATGTAACTAGGATCCACATATGAGAGAGAACATGCAACACTTGGCTTTCTGGGCCTCAGTTACCTCACTTAGTATAATCCTTTCCAGATCCATCCATTTTCCTGTAAATTTCATAACTTCATTTTTCTTTACCACTGAGTAGAACTCCATTGTGTAAATGTGCCACATCTTCATTAACCACTCAGCAGTTGAGGGACATTTAGGCTGGTTCCATTTCCCAGCTATTGTGAATTGAGCGACAATAAACATGGTTGAGCAAGTATCTCTAAGGTAATGAGATGAGTCCTTAGGATATATGCCTAGGAGTGCTATAGCTGGGTCATATGGTAGATCTATTTTTAGCTGTCTCAGGAACCTCCACACTGATTTCCACAATGGCTGGACCAGATTGCATTCCCACCAATAGTGTAGAAGGGTTCCTCTTTTTCTGCATCCTCGCCAGCATTTATGGCCATTTGTTTTCATGATGGTAGACAATCTGACAGGAGTGAGATGGAATCTCAACGTAGTTTTAATCTGCATTTCCCTTTTATATTTTTTCCTTTTTTCAAGGCTGTGCTGGGGATAGAACTCAGAGCCTTGTGCATGCCAGCCAAACACTACCTACTGAGCTATATCCCTGACCCTCAAATGTCACTTTTCCAGAGGGATCTTCCCTGACCAGATCACCTTATCTAAAATAGCACCTCCTGCCCCTACATTCTCTATGTGGTACAGACTAAATAAATATCTCTCCCCCGCAGAACTCCTATGCTTAAACCCTAACTCCCAGTGTGATTGTATTCAGAGGTGAGGCCTTCGGAGGTAAGGAGCTTGTGAGGAAGTCATAACAGTGCAACATCGGTGTGAGACTAGCGTCCTTGTAAGAACATGCCAGAACTCTCGCAGCCACGAGACTGTCCAGCAAGACGATGGCCATCTGCGAACCAGGAAGAGGAACCTAATTCCCCGGCACCTGGATCCTGGATTTTCAGCCTCTGTGACTATTGGAAATAAACAGCTGCCATTTCAATTTCAGCCACGATGAGTCTATTTTGTTAGAGCTGCTGAAGCTAAGACACCCTCCTTACTCTTCATACGTTTCTATAATTATTTCTCTAACTTGATCTCTTCCAAGAAAAAAAAAAAGTATACTTTTGTTCTTTCCCTGTTTTCTGTTTTAATGAGCTCCTCGGAGCTATTCAATAAATATGTCCCATGAATAAATGAATCTAGAGCTTAAAAAAAAAAAACACTCTACTACTGCTAACTAACGTGAAGTCGGCCCTTTGTGTCATTACTTCACAAGACAGCTGTCTTCCTCTCAGGAACAGAAGACGCCTAGGTGGAGTTGCTGATCACCAATGTGACAATTATGGGACTATAAAATGAACAGCAGCAAAAGATGGAGCTAAATCTAGGCATATAAAAATGTTTTGGGGCTGGAGGGATGGCTTAGCGGTTAAGGTGCTTACCCACAAAGCCTAAGGACTCAGGTTCCATTCCCCAGGATCCATGTACGCCAGATGCACAAGGTGGTGCATGCGTCTGGGGTTCATTTGCAGCAGCTGGAGCCCGGATGCACCCATTCTCTCTCTCTCTCTGACTCTCTCTCTCTCTCTCTCTCAAATAAATATTTTAAAAATTAAAATAAAATAAAATAAAATAAGACATGATTTTTTTTTTAAGTTTGTGCTCCTTGAAGGTAATTCATTGTGAGAAGCGAAGAGTGAGAGGCCTATTGTTTTTCTGGCCAGGTTTAAAAAGTTTTCTTTGGGGCTGGTGAAATGGCTTAGCGGTTAAGGCTTTTGCCTGCAAAGCCTAAGGACCCCAGTTCAATTTGCCAGGACCCACGTAAGCCAGATGCACAAGAGGGTGCATGTGTCTGGAGTTTGTTTGCAGTGGCTAAAGGCCCTGGCGCACCCATTCTGTCTATGTGCCTCTCTTTCTCTCTCTCTCTCTCTTAAATAAATAAAATATTAAAATGTTCTGTTTGAAGCCAGGCATGGTGGCGCACACTTTTAATCCCAGTTCTCGGGAGGCAGAGTTCGAGGTCACCCTGAGACTACACAGTGAATTCCACATCAGCCTGATCTAGAGTGAAACCCTACCTCAAAAAAAAAGAAAAAAGTTTTGTTTGTTTTTTATGATCCAGAACTTGAGCTGGTGAAAAAAAAAAAAAAAAAACGATTCTAAACTGCTCATTGTATTTTTCAGTCCATGTGTTAGACAAAATATGAGGAAATGTGGCCTGTTTTATCACTTTTTTTTGTTTCTGAATGGCTATTTAAATACCGATAACAGAACCCAAGACAGACTGGAGGAGCAAGTTCTGCACTGACCCAGCCCACCCGCCACCTGATCTGCCCACTCCGATGGCAGAGCCACGGACGCTGTGGAGAACACAGCTGGGCCTGTGTCCAGCTGGGCCTGTGCCCGGCTGAGCCCCCACTGCAAGAAGAACCCTCGGGTTATGCACCGTAGGGGCTGGGACAAATCACTTCTTTTTCATTTTATTTATTTATTTTCAATGGTTTCTTTTTGGGGGGGGCGTTTCAAGGTAGGGTCTCACTCTGGCTGAGGCTGACCTGGAATTCACAATGTACTCTCAGGGTGGTCTCGAACTCACGGCAATCCTCCTACCTCTGCCTCCTGAGTGCTGGGATTAAAGGCGTACGCCACCATGGCCGGCAAAAAAATAAATAAATTCTTTTTTTTGAGAGAGAGAGAGAGAATGGGCACACCAGGGCCTCCAGCCACTGCAAACGAACTCCAGATGCATGGGCCACCTTGTGCATCTGGCTTACGTGAGTTCTGGGGAATCAAACCTGGCTCCTATGGCTTCACAGGCAAACACTTTAACTGCTAGGGCATCTCTCCAACCCTCTTGTGCCATTTCTGGCCTCTCTTACTAAGTCTGGTTTGGAGGTGGTTCTGTTTGCACAAAGTTGTGCAAAGTTCTGTATTTCTGTAACATTTACCATAAAATCTTACAGAAACCACACACGTGATCATTACAATGTGCTTAGCATGAGTTTTACAGATGTCCTGTGGACTTTTACGGAATTTGGGGGGGCTCACCTGATTTTTTTTTTTTTTAATTCTAGCAGCTGAAATGAAAGTTTTCAACACTAACAAAATTAGGTGTCATCCTAGGACTGAGCGAAGATGTATGGATATGTTCCCCAGAGACCTGCTTCTGGGTCTAGAATCCTGCAGTGACCAGTGCTAGGATGTGCCTCCAGTAGTTTGAAATTAGGTCTCTTCTGTCACCTTATAAAACTAGAGCATTCTAAAAGTTTAAAAAGCACCTAAATGCCCCCCGCCCCCCGCAGTGTGGAGGCAGCCCTTTCCCCCCAGAGTAGCTAATTCGTCTCTAAGTCCCAGTTTGCTAAATCAAAGCATTAGAAATTCTCTTAGCCTGGCCTGGCGTGGTGGTAACGCAGGCCTTTAATCCCAGCACTCTGGGAGGCAGAGGTTGGAGGAGGATCACCAGTGAGTTTGAGGCCACCCTAAGACCACATAGTGAATTCCACGTCAGCCTGGGCTACAGAGAGACCCTACCTGGAACGCCCCTCCCTCTCTTTCTCTCTCTTTCACACACACACACCAAAATAAGGAAATAAATACTGTTTAAAATTTGAATGTGATACGTGTCTAAGTGTACATATGCACAAGTGTATATACAAAGTTTCCCCGTGAAAGGGTTTCACAGCAGTGTGCATCAGTAACCCTAAAAAGTTTCAGGTAGGAGGATCACCGTGAGTTCGAGGCCACCCTGACACTGCAGAGTGAATTCCAGGTCAGCCTGGGCTAGAGTGAAACCCTACCTCGACCCCCCCCAAAAAAGAAGTTTTTTTGGGGGGGAGTTTTAGAGTGGCCTTCTCCTGTAGAGTTCAGAAAGGCCACATGTGAGAGCAGCCCAGCCTGCACGTAGATGCTTGGGCTGGGGAGAGGGCCCCGTGGCACCGAGGTTTTTTTGGGGGGGGTCCTCACCCCACCAGCTCAGCTGGGGACCCAGCGGAACTTGTAGCCGCCGTGGGCGGTCCTGATGGTGAAGGCGTTGCCCTGGGGGAAGGCGAGCGTGCGGATGGTGCGGTGGCTGCGGATCGGGGTGCAGAAGGAGCCGCCTTGCTCGAGCCCGGCGCGGCGGCCCAGGCTCGGGCCGCAGGCGGTGCGCAGGCCCCGGAAGGCGCCGTGCAGGTTCCCGGGCCTGCGGGTCGGGCTCGCGGCGTCCAGGCCGGCCTGGGGCTGCTGCTGCGGCTGCAGCCGGGGCCGCTTGGGATCGCGGCCGCGCAGGGCTCGGTCGCAGCGCTGGGAAATGTCCGTGAGGATGGCGTCCACCTCGGAGCCGTCCTGGCCCGCGGCGCACAGCAGCTCCTCCAGGCTCCGCTTGGCCGGGGTCGCCTGGGGCAGGAAAGGCTCCGAGGAGGCGCTGCCCTCTCCCGACTGCGTGATCATCAGCTTCTAGGGGGAAAAAAAAAAAGGCGAGGGCTGGAGGGATGGCTTAGCCGTTCAGGCGTTTGCCTGCAATGCCAAAGGACCCAGGTTCGAGTCCCCAGTTGCATAGATGCATCCCTTTGGAGGAGGCCCTGGCGTGCCCATCTCCCTCTCCCCACCCCCCTCTCTGAAATTAATATATAACTAAAAGTACTTTTTTTTCTAAGTCGAGGAAGAGCCATCCCTGGGGCACCACCCCCAGCATCCTCCCACCTCCTTCCTGTCTGTCCACTCACGTCCAGCACCGACGCCAGGCGCCGGGTCCGGCTGGCTAGCTCTTTGAGCTGCACGTTGCGCTCCCGGAGCGACGCGATCTCCTCTTGCTTTTGCGTCAGGGTCACGTGCAGCTGCAGGAGGACACCCACCCCTTCAGCGGGGGAGTCCACTCTGCAGGAAGTCTACTCCGGGTCCCAGCCTCTAGCCAGCACGGGGGACCCAGAGGGCATGGACACTCCTGACTGCAATCAGTTTAGTGGATGACTTGCATTAAAAGCGTGTCTTAGGGGCTGGAGAGATGGCTGAGCCTACAAGCCTAAGGACCCAGGTTCCAATCCCCAGGACCCACATAAGCCAGATGCACAAAGTGGCGCACGCGTCTGGAGTTCGTTTGCAGCGGCTGAAGGCCTTGGCGCGCTCGCGCGCTTGCTCGCGCTCGCTCTCTCTCTCTCTCTCTCTCTCTCTCTTCCTTTTCCTCTCTCAAATAAAGAAAAATTTTAAAAAACTATAAACTATATCTCGCCGGTGTGATGGCACACGCCTTTATTCCCAGCACTCGGGAGGCAGAGGTAGAAGGATCTCCATGAGTTCCAGGCCACCCTGAGACTACATAGTGAATTCCAGGGCAGCTTTGGCTAGGAATGAGACCCTGCCTCGAAAAACAAACAGAGAAGAAAATATATCTCAGTGAAACCTCACCGTACTGACTTGGGCAACAGACACACCGAGGCCTGCTTCTGAAGAGCGTCCACTCTATGCCTCAGTTTGCCTATCCATAGACTGGGGCTAGTGAGAGTTGTGTTAAATGAGAGGAGAAAGTAAGTTCATAAGCCAGGCACACAGAGGGCCTTCCAAAAGTATTGGTAGCTCTATTAAAAATCTAGTTGGAGGGGCTGGAGAGATGGCTTAGCAGTTAAGCGTTTGCCTGTGAAGCCTAAGGACCCTGGTTCGAGGCTCAATTCCCCAGGACCCACGTTAGCCAGATGCACAAGGGGGCGCACGCGTCTGGAGTTCATTTGCAGTGGCTGGAGGCCCTGGCGCGCCCATTCTCACTCTCTGTCTCTCTGTTTCTCTCTCTCTCTCTCTCTCTTTCTCTGCCTATTTCTCTCTCAAATAAATAAATAAAAATTATATATATATGAAGAAAGGAAGGAGCGAAGGAAGGAAGGAGGGAGGGAGTAAGGGAGGGAAAGAGCATGGATCTGGTGGTGTGAGATCCGTCTCTTCAGCGAAGTTGGAAACAGGCTGGGCCACAGTGACATCTACATGAGCCAGTAGCAGATTTACAGCTTGGTGAACCCCTGACCTTACTAAACCCGCTTCTGCCCGATGCCAGACCCAGTCCCACCCTGGGCCCTACTTGGTTATTCTCAACGAGAGCATCCCCCAGCGCCCTCTGGTTCTGGTCGGCCACCTCCTTCCAGTACTGCTCAGGTGGGGGCAGGTCTGGGGCACCCCGGGGTGGGGACTGCAGGGCCGCTGGGTCCAGGGTCTCCGACAGGCAGGAACCAAAAGACGAAACGTCGCCAGGGGAGAAGGGGAAATCACCGCAGGTCAGGGAAGGTGACATCAAAGAGGAGTCTAGGCGGAAATGGAGAGCTCAGAGTCACGGCCAACTAGCTACAGGGGCAAAATGCCAAACAGATCAGATCTCGGGTTTGCATGAGGCTTGTCTTTGTAAAGGCGAGCCCATACTTAGCAGGGGTCCTATATATACCTGCTGAACTGGCGAATCAGTTTGAGCCTAGAAGTCACCTTTGCACTTTGTCACTGTCCTGCCACTCAACCTCTGCCCAGCCACATCGCAGAGAAGGCACCCCACTTTCAGAACTTAGAATTCCCACTGACAAACTCACAACGCCTACCAGAGGGCTGGAGAGATGGCTCAGCGGTTAAGGCATTTGCCCGCAAGGACTGGGGGCCCATTTTCAACTCCCCAGGACCCACATGAGCCAGATGCACAAGGTGGCACACATGTCTGAAGTTCGCTTGCAGTGGCTGGAGGCCCTGGCATGCCCATTCTCTATCTACCTTTTTTTTCTTTCTCCTTGACAGGGAAGGGATGTCCTCAGTATGAAGGACTCTGACCCACCGGCGAGGGGCTGGCCGGTCATTGACAGGTGGCTGGGTTTACCCCACAATCCGAAATATCTGAGTTTTGGGGTGGGGGTCACCCCAGCTGCTACTTACCTGCAATGAGATCATCCACGGTGTCTCTGAAATTCTGCAAGTCCAAGTCCGTTTCAGGTGGCAAAGAATGGTTCTAAAAACAAACCAAGGGAGCCGGGCGTGGTGGCGCACGCCTTTAATCCCAGCACTGGGAAGGCAGAGGTAGGAGGATCGCTGTGAGTTCGAGGCCACCCTGAGGCTACATAGTGAATTCCAAGTCAGCCTGAGCTAGAGCGAGACCCTACCTTGAAAAAAAAAAAAAAACCAATAAATAAATAAATAAATAAAATAAGGGTGTAAGCCAGTCGACGTAGACGCTGGGCCACCAGGGCACAATTCCCCTGTGGGATGATGTCCTTCCAGGTTCTGAACTCACTCACGTTCACAGGCAAGTGGCATACCCAAAAACTCGGGCTTCATCCTGCGCGAGGAATGTCGGGATTTGTGTGGTGCCTCCCAGGAGGGAAGCCTGGGAAGCAGGCCGTTTGGCCCAGTCACTAAACAACTAGTTCACTCAATTCATTTCCTAGACTAGCAGCCACCCCTCCAAGAGCAGAGAGTGCGAACATCAGGTTTTTTTTTCCCTCCCAAGACCCCACAGCTCACCACTCCCCTCACAGAGAAAAAGGGAATGGTGGGCTGTGGGAAGGGCCAACGGTGCTACAGTGGGTGGGGGGCTGCAAGTGTGGCCTTGATGTCAGCTGCACACTTGCTCTGCCTCCTGCTGGGTGTCTATGAGGGAGGAGAGGTACAAAGGAGCCCAGGGATTTTGTGTGTGTGTGTGTGTGTGTGTGTGTGTGTGTGCGTGTGTACATGCGTGCTCCTATGTGCATTGGTGCACATATGTGCACATGTGCAGAGGTCAGAGGTGGACTAGAATGTCTCAAGAGCTCAGTAGCTCTGGAAATCTTTTGTCTCCGTCTCCCCAGAGCTGGAATTTACAAGCGTGGCCTACCATCTGCATGGGTGCTAGGGATTGGAACTCAGGTCCTCATGATCGGAATGCTAGTGCCAAATCTTTCCTGGATGGCTTTTTGTTCGTGTTCTTGTTTTGTTGTTTGTTTCTTTTTTTTTTAATTTTTTTTTTGTTCATTTTTATTTAATTATTTGAGAGTGACAGACAGAAAGAGGCAGATAGAGACATAGAGAGAATGGGCGCACCAGGGCCTCCAGCCACTGCAAACAAACTCCAGATGCATGTGCCCCCTTGTGCATCTGGCTAACGTGGGTCCTGGGGAATGGAGCCTTGAACCGGGGTACTTAGGCTTCACAGGCAAGCGCTTAACCGCTAAGCCATCTCTCCAGCCCATGTTGTTTGTTTCTTTGAGGCAGAGTCTCACTCTAGCCCAGGCTGACTTGGAATTCACTGTGTAGTCTCAGGCTGGTCTTGAACGAACTCACAGCGATCCTCCTACCTCTGCCTCCCAAGTGCTGGGCTTAAAGGCATAAACCACCGTGCCAGTCTGAATGCCTTTCTTTTTTTTTCTTTCCTTTCATTAGGAATGCTTGCTTCTAAGGAAGGTAGCAGTAGGAATGGCAAGGAGTCTCCAAACTATGGGGGTAAGGGAAAGCATCCCAGATGTCCATCAGAAATGTCTATTAAACTGGGCTGGAGAGATGGCTTAGCGGTTTAGGCGCATGCCTGTGAAACTTAAGGACCCAGGTTCAACTCTCCAGGTCCCACGTAAGCCAGATGCATATGGTGGCGCATGCGTCTGCCCTGGCGTGGCCATTCTCTCTCTCTCTCTCTCTCTCTCTTTCTCAAATAAATAAATAAAAACAAAATCTTTAAAAATAAATGAATAAAAAGAAATGTCTATTAAGCTGATTCCGCTATCAACTGGTGCCTCTGTGTTCATCACGTCGTCATCCCCTAAGCCCTTTGGTAATAGTCACATATTTTGAGGAAGAGAAATGTATTCTAACAGTTCCCCACCCCCTACCCCAGGCCCTAGTTTCAAAATACCCAGGTTCCCTCAGGGAAGTAAGAGGGACAGGAGACCTCAGCACCTCTTAAACATTGAAGCCTGTGGGTCTGCTGGGAAATGTGGGGCATGGTAGTATGTGTCTTTAATTCCAACACTCAGGAGGCTGACCTAAAAGGACCATTGTAAGTTTAAAGCAAGCCTGGGCTAGAATAAGATACTATGTCAAAAAAAAAAAAAAAAAAAAACCTGGGCTGGAGAGATTGCTTAGTGGTTAAGGTGCTTGCCTGTGAAGTCTACGGACCCAGGTTCAATTCCCCAGTGCCCACATAAGCCAGATGCACACGATGGCTCATGTGTCTGGAGTTTGTTTGCAGTGGTTAGAGGCCCTCGTGCGCCCAGGCAAGCACCTTAACCACTAAACCATCTCTCCAGCCCTTGGTTGCACCATTATCTTCACTTTTATCATTTTCATTTATCTTATTTTTAATGGTTTCCTTTATTGGAGGGGGGCGTTTCAAGGTAGGGTCTCACTCTGCTGAGGTGACCTGAATTCACAATGTACTCTCAGGGTGGCCTCGAACTCACAGCAATCCTCCTACCACTGCCTCCTGAGTGCTGGGATTAAGGCGTTATACGCCCACCCACGGCCGGCAAAAAAAACAAAGAAATTCTTTTTTTTTGAGAGAGAGACATGCGCCACACCCGGAGCCTCCAGAGCCACTGCAAACGAACTCCACGATGCATGGGCCCACCTTGTGCAATCCGGCTAACGTGAGTTCTGGAGAATCAAACCTGGCCCCTTTGGCTTCACAGGCAAACACTTTAACTGCTAGGGGCATCTCTCCAACCCTCTTGTGCCAATTCTGGGACTCTCTTACTAAGTCTGGTTTGGAGGAAGGTGGATTCTGTTTGCTACAAAGTTCTGTATTTCTGTAACATTTACCATCAAATCTTACAAAAACCACACACGTGATTATTACAATATGCTTAGCATGAGTTTCACAGATGTCCTGTGGACTTTTACGGAATTTGGGGGGGCTCACCTGATTTTTTTTTTTATTCTAGCAGCTGAAATGAAAGTTTTCAACACTAACAAAATTAGGTGTCATCCTAGGACTGAGCGAAGATGTATGGATATGTTCCCCAGAGACCTGCTTCTGGGTCTAGAATCCTGCAGTGACCAGTGCTAGGATGTGTCTCCAGTAGTTTGAAATTAGGTCTCTTCTGTCACCTTATAAAACTAGAGCATTCTAAAAGTTTAAAAAGCATCTAAATGCCCCCCGCCCCCCGCAGTGTGGAGGCAGCCCTTTCCCCCCAGAGTAGCTAATTCGTCTCTAAGTCCCAGTTTGCTAAATCAAAGCATTAGAAATTCTCTTAGCCTGGCCTGGCGTGGTGGTAACGCAGGCCTTTAATCCCAGCACTCTGGGAGGCAGAGGTTGGAGGAGGATCACCAGTGAGTTTGAGGCCACCCTAAGACCACATAGTGAATTCCACGTCAGCCTGGGCTACAGAGAGACCCTACCTGGAACGCCCCTCCCTCTCTTTCTCTCCCTTTCACACACACACACCAAAATAAGGAAATAAATACTGTTTAAAATTTGAATGTGATACGTGTCTAAGTGTACATATGCACAAGTGTATATACAAAGTTTCCCCGTGAAAGGGTTTCACAGCAGTGTGCATCAGTAACCCTAAAAAGTTTCAGGTAGGAGGATCACCGTGAGTTCGAAGCCACCCTGACACTGCAGAGTGAATTCCAGGTCAGCCTGGGCTAGAGTGAAACCCTACCTCGACCCCCCCCAAAAAAGAAGTTTTTTTGGGGGGGTAAGTTTTAGAGTGGCCTTCTCCTGTAGAGTTCAGAAAGGCCACATGTGAGAGCAGCCCAGCCTGCACGTAGATGCTTGGGGTGGGGAGAGGGCCCCGTGGCACCGAGGTTTTTTTTGGGGGGGGGTCCTCACCCCACCAGCTCAGCTGGGGACCCAGCGGAACTTGTAGCCGCCGTGGGCGGTCCTGATGGTGAAGGCGTTGCCCTGGGGGAAGGCGAGCGTGCGGATGGTGCGGTGGCTGCGGATCGGGGTGCAGAAGGAGCCGCCCTGCTCGAGCCCCGCGCGGCGGCCCAGGCTCGGGCCGCAGGCGGTGCGCAGGCCCCGGAAGGCGCCGTGCAGGTTCCCGGGCCTGCGGGTCGGGCTCGCGGCGTCCAGGCCGGCCTGGGGCTGCTGCTGCGGCTGCAGCCGGGGCCGCTTGGGATCGCGGCCGCGCAGGGCTCGGTCGCAGCGCTGGGAAATGTCCGTGAGGATGGCGTCCACCTCGGAGCCGTCCTGGCCCGCGGCGCACAGCAGCTCCTCCAGGCTCCGCTTGGCCGGGGTCGCCTGGGGCAGGAAAGGCTCCGAGGAGGCGCTGCCCTCTCCCGACTGCGTGATCATCAGCTTCTAGGGGAAAAAAAAAAAAAAATCGAGGGCTGGAGGGATGGCTTGGCCGTTCAGGCGTTTGCCTGCAAAGCCAAAGGACCCAGGTTCGATTCCCCAGTTGCATAGATGCATGCCTTTGGAGGAGGCCCTGGAGTGCCCATCTCCCTCTCCCCACCCCCCTCTCTGAAATTAATATATAACTAAAAGTACTTTTTTTCTAAGTCGAGGAAGAGCCATCCCTGGGGCACCATCCCCAACATCCCCCCACCTCCTGTCTGTCCACTCACGTCCAGCACCGACGCCAGGCGCCGGGTCCGGCTGGCTAGCTCTTTGAGCTGCACGTTGCGCTCCCGGAGCGACGCGATCTCCTCTTGCTTTTGCGTCAGGGTCACGTGCAGCTGCAGGAGGACACCCACCCCTTCAGCGGGGGAGTCCACTCTGCAGGAAGTCTACTCCGGGTCCCAGCCTCTAGCCAGCACGGGGGACCCAGAGGGCATGGACACTCCTGACTGCAATCAGTTTAGTGGATGACTTGCATTAAAAGCGTGTCTCAGGGGCTGGAGAGATGGCTGAGCCTGACAAGCCTAAGGACCCAGGTTCCAATCCCCAGGACCCACATAAGCCAGATGCACAAAGTGGCCCACGCGTCTGGAGTTCGTTTGCAGCGGCTGAAGGCCTTGGCGCTCGCTCTCTCTCTCTCTCTCTCTCTCTCCCTTTTCCTCTCTCAAATAAATAAAAATTTAAAAAAAAACTATAAACTATATCTCGCCGGTGTGATGGCACACGCCTTTTATTCCCAGCACTCGGGAGGCAGAGGTAGAAGGATCTCCATGAGTTCAAGGCCACCCTGAGACTACATAGTGAATTCCAGGGCAGCTTTGGCTAGGGTGAGACCCTGCCTCGAAAAACAAACAGAGAAGAAAATATATCTCAGTGAAACCTCACTGTACTGACTTGGGCAACAGACACACCGAGGCCTGCTTCTGAAGAGCATCCACTCTATGCCTCAGTTTGCCTATCCATAGACTGGGGCTAGTGAGAGTTGTGTTAAATGAGAGGAGAAAGTAAGTTCATAAGCCAGGCACACAGAAGGCCTTCCAAAAGTATTGGTAGCTCTATTAAAAATCTAGTTGGAGGGGCTGGAGAGATGGCTTAGCAGTTAAGCGTTTGCCTGTGAAGCCTGAGGACCCTGGTTCGAGGCTCAATTCCCCAGGACCCATGTTAGCCAGATGCACAAGGGGGCGCACGCGTCTGGAGTTCATTTGTAGTGGCTGGAGGCCACGGTGCACCCATTCTCACTCTCTGTCTCTCTGTTTCTCTCTCTCTCTCTCTTTCTCTGCCTATTTCTCTCTCAAATAAATAAATAAAAAATATATATATATATATATATGAAGAAAGGAAGGAGCGAAGGAAGGAAGGAGGGAGGGAGTAAGGGAGGGAAAGAGCATGGATCTGGTGGTGTGAGATCCGTCTCTTCAGCGAAGTTGGAAACAGGCTGGGCCACAGTGACATCTACATGAGCCAGTAGCAGATTTACAGCTTGGTGAACCCCTGACCTTACTAAACCCGCTTCTGCCCAATGCCAGACCCAGTCCCACCCTGGGCCCTACTTGGTTATTCTCAACGAGAGCATCCCCCAGCGCCCTCTGGTTCTGGTCGGCCACCTCCTTCCAGTACTGCTCAGGTGGGGGCAGGTCTGGGGCACCCCGGGGTGGGGACTGCAGGGCTGCTGGGTCCAGGGTCTCCGACAGGCAGGAACCAAAAGACGAAACGTCGCCAGGGGAGAAGGGGAAATCACCGCAGGTCAGGGAAGGTGACATCAAAGAGGAGTCTAGGCGGAAATGGAGAGCTCAGAGTCACGGCCAACTAGCTACAGGGGCAAAATGCCAAACAGATCTCGGGTTTGCATGAGGCTTGTCTTTGTAAAGGCGAGCCCATACTTAGCAGGTGTCCTATATATACCTGCTGAACTGGCGAATCAGTTTGGGCCAAGAAGTCACCTTTGCACTTTGTCACTGTCCTGCCGCTCCACCTCTGCCCGGCCACATCGCAGAGAAGGCACCCCACTTTCAGAACTTAGAATTCCCACTGACAAACTCACAACGCCTACCAGAGGGCTGGAGAGATGGCTCAGCGGTTAAGGCATTTGCCCGCAAGGACTGGGGGCCCAGTTTCAACTCCCCAGGACCCACATGAGCCAGATGCACAAGGTGGCACACGTGTCTGAAGTTCGCTTGCAGTGGCTGGAGGCCCTGGCATGCCCATTCTCTATCTACCTTTTTTTCTTTCTCCTTGGCAGGGAAGGGATGTCCTCAGTATGAAGGACTCTGACCCACCGGCGAGGGGCTGCCCGGTCATTGACAGGTGGCTGGGTTTACCCCACAATCCAAAATATCTGAGTTTTGGGGTGGGGGTCACCCCAGCTGCTACTTACCTGCAATGAGATCATCCACGGTGTCTCTGAAATTCTGCAAGTCCAAGTCCGTTTCAGGTGGCAAAGAATGGTTCTAAAAACAAACCAAGGGAGCCGGGTGTGGTGGCGCACGCCTTTAATCCCAGCACTGGGAAGGCAGAGGTAGGAGGATCGCTGTGAGTTCGAGGCCACCCTGAGGCTACATAGTGAATTCCAAGTCAGCCTGAGCTAGAGCGAGACCCTACCTTGAAAAAAAAAAAACCAATAAATAAATAAATAAAATAAGGGTGTAAGCCAGTCGACGTAGACGCTGGGCCACCAGGGCACAATTCCCCTGTGGGATGATGTCCTTCCAGGTTCTGAACTCACTCACGTTCACAGGCAAGTGGCCCGAAAACTCGGGCTTCATCCTGCGCGAGGAATGTCGGGATTTGTGCGGCGCGTCCCAGGAGGGAAGCCTGGCACACAGGCCGTTTGGCCCAGTCACTAAACAACTAGTTCACTCAATTCATTTCCTAGACTAGCAGCCACCCCTCCAAGAGCAGAGAGTGCGAACATCAGTTTCTTTTCCCTCCCAAGACCCCACAGCTCACCACTCCCCTCACAGAGAAAAAGGGAATGGTGGGCTGTGGGAAGGACCAAGGGTGCTACAGTGGAGGGGGGACCTTGAAGTGTGGCCTTGATGTCAGCTGCACACTTGCTCTGCCTCCTGCAGGGTGTCTATGAGGGCGGAGAGGTACCAAGGAGCCCAGGGATTGTGTGTGTGTGTGTGTGTGTGTGTGTGTGCATGTGTACATGCGTGCTCCTATGTGCATTGGTGCACATATGCGCACATGTGCAGAGGTCAGAGGTGGACTAGAATGTCTCAAGAGCTCAGTAGCTCTGGAAATCTTTTGTCTCCGTCTCCCCAGAGCTGGGATTTACAAGCGTGGCCTACCATCTGCATGGGTGCTAGGGATTGGAACTCAGGTCCTCATGATCGGAATGCTAGTGCCAAATCTTTCCTGGATGGCTTTTTGTTCGTGTTCTTGTTTTGTTGTTTGTTTCTTTTTTTTTTAATTTTTTTTGTTCATTTTTATTTAGTTATTTGAGAGTGACAGACAGAAAGAGGCAGATAGAGACATAGAGAGAATGGGCGTGCCAGGGCCTCCAGCCACTGCAAACAAACTCCAGACGCGTGCGCCCCCTTGTGCATCTGGCTAACGTGGGTCCTGGGGAATCGAGCCTCGAACCGGGGTCCTTAGGCTTCACAGGCAAGCGCTTAACCACTAAGCCATCTCTCCAGCCCATGTTGTTTGTTTCTTTGAGGCAGAGTCTCACTCTAGCCCAGGCTGACTTGGAATTCACTGTGTAGTCTCAGGCTGGTCTTGAACGAACTCACAGCGATCCTCCTACCTCTGCCTCCCAAGTGCTGGGCTTAAAGGCATAAACCACCGTGCCAGTCTGAATGCCTTTCTTTTTTTTTCTTTCCTTTCATTAGGAATGCTTGCTTCTAAGGAAGGTAGCAGTAGGAATGGCAAGGAGTCTCCAAACTATGGGGGTAAGGGAAAGCATCCCAGATGTCCATCAGAAATGTCTATTAAACTGGGCTGGAGAGATGACTTAGCGGTTTAGGCGCATGCCTGTGAAACTTAAGGACCCAGGTTCAACTCTCCAGGTCCCACGTAAGCCAGATGCATATGGTGGCGCATGCGTCTGCCCTGGCGTGGCCATTCTCTCTCTCTCTCTATCTCTCTCTCTCTCTCTCTCTCTCTCTGTCTCAAATAAATAAATAAAAACAAAATCTTTAAAAATAAATGAATAAAAAGAAATGTCTATTAAGCTGATTCCGCTATCAACTGGTGCCTCTGTGTCCATCACGTCGTCATCCCCTAAGCCCTTTGGTAATAGTCACATATTTTGAGGAAGAGAAATGTATTCTAACAGTTCTCCACCCCCTACCCCAGGCCCTAGTTTCAAAATACCCAGGTTCCCTCAGGGAAGTAAGAGGGACAGGAGACCTCAGCACCTCTTAAACATTGAAGCCTGTGGGTCTGCTGGGAAATGTGGGGCATGGTAGTATGTGTCTTTAATTCCAACACTCAGGAGGCTGACCTAAAAGGACCATTGTGAGTTTAAGGCAAGCCTGGGCTAGAATAAGATACTATGTCAAAAAAAAAAAAAAAAAAAAATCTGGGCTGGAGAGATTGCTTAGTGGTTAAGGTGCTTGCCTGTGAAGTCTACAGACCCAGGTTCAATTCCCCAGTACCCACATAAGCCAGATGCACATGATGGCTCATGTGTCTGGAGTTTGTTTGCAGTGGCTAGAGGCCCTCGTGCGCCCAGGCAAGCACCTTAACCACTAAACCATCTCTCCAGCCCTTGGTTGCACCATTATCTACCTATCTATCATCTCTCAAATAAATAATTATATATATTTTTGAGGTAGGGTTTCACTCTAGCTCAGGCTGACCTGGAATTCACTATGTAGTCTCAGGGTGACCTTGAACTCACAGTGATCCTTCTACCTCTGCCTCCTGAATGCTGGGATTAAAGACGTGTGCCACCACACTTGGCTTAAAATATATATATTTTTAAAGACTTTTTTTAAACAACTTTTTGTTCATTCTTATTTATTTGAGAGTGACAGAGAGAGAGAGAAAGAGGCACTCTATCTGAGAGAGAATGGGCGCGCCAGGGCTTCCAGCCACTGCAAACGAACTCCAGATGCGTGCGCCCCCTTGTGCATCTGCCTAACGTGGGTTCTGGGGAATCGAGCCTGGAACAGGGTCCTTAGGCTTCACAGGCAAGTGCTTAACCGCTAAGCCATCTCTCCAGCCCTAATATATATATATTAATAATATATATGTGTGTGTGTGTATATATATACATATAATATATATATAAGTAATATATGTATATATATGTATGTATATATATATATATTTTTTAAGTGCCTTTCCTTATTTGAGCATCCAGATCTGAGAAGGCTTAAGTGGCCTCCCCAGGGCAATGCCCACCCACCTCTTGCGTTCAGAAGATGGTCCAGGTGGTGGCCACGTATGCAGTGTCCCACCTGAGCTCTATCCCAAGGCTCCAAGAGGCCCTCAGAGGAGACCCAGCTCCTTAACCAGTTCCAGGAGGTGCTCATGAGCTCTGAAGAACTTGCTATTTCCCACAGACATTGTAGTCCCAGCACCTGCTATAATTAGGAGCCTAGAAGTCCTGTTCTGTGGCTCTCCTGGTGCTAAGATGGCCTCTCCTTCTGGACACTTCACGTACCACCAGTGAGCCAGGCTTCTGGCCTCCCAAACACCAGTGTTGAGACACTGCATCCACCGGTTGCGATGCACCAGCACCCCCCCCTCCCCGGCGAGAGGTGGATGTGGGACGGAATTTGAGAGACATGTTGGGGCGCGGCGGTGGGGAAGCAAAACTCTCTCTGCTCCTTGATGGCGAGTGATTAGAGCATACGGGAGGGCAGAGGCGGGCTTTCCGCGGGCCCAACAGCCCAAGGCCCATCTAATCCAAAGAGCAAATGCTCTCTGTCAGTCCAGAGTCCTTCCCTCTTTTCCGCACTGGCTTCCGCTCTCCTTAAATACCCACAGAATAAAAGGTGGCGAGTGAGCGACGGGGGTGGGGGGGTGGGTGGCAGGATAGGGATCCTGTGCGCTCCCCCCCACCCAGCCGTGCCACGGTTCCAGGGGACGGACGGGAGAGGAATCTCACTGAAAAGGATGGTCAGGACGTGTCCTGAAATGAGAACACGTAACGCGCTGGGAGAGAGGAAGAAGCTCAGATCTGCTTCCCTGCAGACTGAACGTGTCCCCACATGGGAACTCTCCAAGAGCCCGGCGTGGTGGCGCACGCCTTGAATCCCAGCACTCGGGAGGCAGAGGTAGGAGGATCACTGTGAGTTCGAGACCAGCCTGAGACTGCAGACTGAATTCCAGGTCAGCCTGGGATAGAGTGAGACCCTACCTCAAAATTATATATACATATATATGTATATAAAATTTATATATATGTATATATAAAATTATATAAACATATATACATATATATTTCATATATACATTTAATATATATGTATTTTATATATATATATGAAACCTCAAACCTATAATAAACCTATTAATTCCTCAAATATATATATTGAGGTAGAGTGAGGCCCCACCTGGAAAATAAAACCAATAGAAACTCTCCAAGAATGCATGACCACCTCCTAGAACTGGCAGTAGCTGGGACTCCTCTTGGGGCCTCTTAGAACCTTGGGAAAGAGCTCAGAGGGACCCGGGGTAGAAGGCCACCAGGAGAAGAGATTCAATGCTCCCAGCTGGCTCTGAGAGGACCCAAGGGAAGCCAGCCCCGACCACATCCCAGCGGTGCTGGGAAAAGTACCTGCGAGGCGGCGGGGTGGCCAGCAGGGGTCGCGCCGGAGCCGAGGAGCGCGGTGCAGTCGGCCAGGTCCTGGAGGTCTATGGTGGTGAGCGCGGCGCTGGGAAGATGGGGAGCCTGAAACTCGGGGGGCGACCCTGGCGGGGGGGGATGCATCTGAACCCGGAGTCGGGGTAAAAGGAGGAGGGAGAGGCTGAGCTCCCTGGCCCCCACCCGTCGCGGGGGTCTCGGAAGGCGGGAGGCGTGCATGCATGCAGGTGCCCGGGAATGGAGGTGGGGGGTGTCTCACCTGGCAGCTCCACGGGGTCAGCATCCCGGGGGTCCTCGAACACCGACACTCGGCCTCTGCCACCGCCGACCGGGAAGGGCTTCCGCGGAGGAGGGCTCAGCTAACCCGGCACAGAAACGGGGTTTGTATGTGTTGGGGTGGGGATAGGGATACCGATCAGCGCTCAGGGGTACGGAGTTTGCACACACACACACACACACGCACACCCGGGGGACGTCCGGACACCCCACCTTCCTCTCCGGCTTCCCGGCTTTGCCCAGGGGCCGAGGCGATGGCTCCGGCAGCATCCTGTTGGGACAGATGCTATCGAACGCCCTGCGTCCCGCCTGCATCCCGTCCATCAGCAGCCTGGATGCGGAGCCGCCGGGGGCGGGGGGGGGATCCCCACACTCACACACTTCGCGCAACCTGGCCGTGCTCGGCTGGGTGCAGGCGCGTGGCCGCGGAGGAGCCCGGGGAGGGCGGGGAGGACTACATGTGGGAGGACCGCGGCCAGGGAGGGGGCCCGCGCCCGAGCGCCCGAGGTGGCGCCTTCTGCCCGGGACAATGCGCCCCGCGCGCGCGCGCGCGCGCCAACGGCACCCTGGCTTCTTTCCCCTTCCACCCCTCTCCGGCCTTGGCGCAGCTGCCAGGGCACAGGGAAGGGTGTGGGAGGGGACACCAGATCCACACACACCTAGGATGGAAAAGCGAAGGAGTCTTTTTCTTCTTTTTCTTACAGCCACAAAGGCAAGGCACACCTGGAGTGACAGCTAGTAAGGAAGCAGAACTTATCCGCGGGGACTCCCATCCAGACCCAGTCCCCAGGTTACAGAAATTCTGTTTCTTCTCTCCCCCCTGCCCCCCCCCAAAAAATTGGACAGCATTCAGGGTCTTGACTGTTGAACTTGTATTTGTTCTCTAGCTCTTTGGCCTAATGCCCAGAGCTCTGCTCTTCACCTCAGCCTTACACCTGAACACAAGTTTTTTATTTTATTTCATTTATTTATTTATTTATTTATTTTTTTGTTTTTTCAAGGTGGGATTTCACTCTAGTCCAGGCTGACCTGGAATTCACTATGTAGTCTCAGGGTGGCCTCGAACTCACGGGGATCCTCCTACCTCTGTCTCCCTAGTGCTGGGATTAAAGGCCTGCGCCATAACGGGGCTGGAGAGATGGCTCAGTGGTAAAAAAAAAAAAAGGGCTCATTTGCAAAGACGGAAGGCGTGGGTTCGATTCCCCAGTACTCATGTAAAGCCAGATGCACAAGGTGGCACGTGTGTCTGGAGTTTCTTTGCAGTGGCAAGGGGCCCTGGCACGTCCATTCTCACTCTCGGTCTATCTCTGCCTCTCTCAAATATATATTGCATAAAAAGGATCAAGTAAGAAAAGGAAAGGGCTTGGGAGGTGAATTATTGGTTGGATAAGGCGCATGCCTGCGAAGCCAAAGGACCCCGGTTCGATTCCCCAGGATCCACTAAGCCAAATGCACAAGGTGGTGCATGTGTCTGGAGTTTGTTTGCAGTGGCTAGAGGCCTTGGTGAAGCCATTTTTTTTCTCTCTCTCCCTCTCTCTCTCTTTCTCTCTCTATCTAACTGCCTCTTTCTCTGTTAAAAATACATTTAAATTTTATAAATTTTATAAATACATTTAAATTTTTTTTAAAGAAAAGGTGAAAGGACTGAAGCAGGAGAGTTGCCACAAGTTGGAGGCTCACCTGGGCTATATAGTGGAATACAGACCAACCTGAGGTAAGAATGAGACTGTCTCAGAAAGAATGAAAGAGAACGAAAGGAAGGAGGGAGAAAGGGAGAAAGAAGAAAAAAGAAACAGGACTGCAGAGATGGCTCAGCCTTAAAGGTGCTTGCTTGCAAAGCCTCACAACATAGGTTTGATTCCCCAGTACCCACATAAAGCTGTGGCAAGAGGTAAGGACTAGCACACTCATTGTCTTTTCTCTCTCTCTCTCTCTCTGTCTGTCTGTCAAGTAAATAAAATATTTTTGAAAGAAACAGAAAGAAAGGAAGAGAAAGAAAAATGGCATTTACAAATTCTCCGGTTTGAAAACCCGTGCTAGACAGCCCCAAATCTGAACCCACGGTGGGCTGAGCCGCCCATCCCAGCACTTAGCTGCGCTCATTAGAGCAGCTCACCCCTTCAGTTTCACAATCTTAGCTGCAGTCCTCTCCCTGGAAGGAACACCCTCTGAAGGTGAGTCAAGGGCACCTCCCAAAAAGGAGTGTGTCTGGGGGAGGGGAGATTTCCTTGGCTAGATCCATCCCATGTAAACAATCAGCTGAAGCCAGGCATAGTGGCGCAGGCCTGTAATCCCAGCACTCAGGAGGCAGAGGTAGGAGGATCTCTGTGAGTTCGAGGCCAGCCTAGGTCCAGAAAATGAGTTCCAGGTCAGCCTGATTTGTAGAGCCTCTGGCCCTCTACGTGGGCGGGAACTAAGGTGAGGGGAAACTGGTCATCGCCCCCCTCTGGAACTGGAATTTTTCACTGGCAGGGAGAAGCTCTGGCTTTAGGGTACAAGGACTGGGATTAGACCCGCCAGAACAGAGGCCACTGCCTTCAGGAAAAATCAGTCACACCGACCTCAAAGGAGTCGCTTCGAAGCTGGGTGGGGTTTTTATGCAAAGCAAATGATGCTTAGTACAGACAAATTGTGATTTGTTTTGTTTTGTTTTGTTTTTCAAGGTAGGTTCTCACTCTAGCCCAGGCTGACCTGGAATTCACTATGTAGTCTCAGGGTGGCCTCGAACTCTCAGAGATCCTTCTACCTCTACCTCCCGAGTGCTGGGATTAAAGGCGTGCGCCACCACACAGGGCTCTAAATTGTGACTATACACACACACACACACACAAACACAGAAAGACAGGGGGAGAGAGACAGAGAATGGGCATGCCAGGGCCTCCTGTCGCTGCAAATGAATTCAGGTGCATTCTCCACTTTGTGCCTCTGGCTCTACGTGGGTACTGTGGAATGGAACCCAGGCTACCAGGCATTGTAAACAAACGCCTTGACTGTTAAGCCATCTCTCCAGCCCCCAATGTATGTGTGTATATATATATATATATTTTTTTTTTTTAAGCAGCCTTTTCAGTTATAATTCCAGCTTCCCCAAAACCTGGTCCTGGTTCTGTCCTGTGTTCCTGGAAAGCTTAGCTCCAGGGCAGACAGATCTGGAATTGTTCGGGAACTGACTGATCCCCACTGCTGAACTCACTTCCCTCCAAAGCTTCTCCTTTGCAGAAGGCCTAGACCACCTCCTTGCAGGCAGGTCAGGGGGGCCCCAGACAGTTTAGGGTTTGGGTGGGACAGGTGGTGTGGTCCTGCTTTTTTTCACCATAGCAGAGCAGCTTTTCCTGGGTTTGAGGGTGTGCCCATTTCCCTGTCCCAGGAGAGTTAGTTCCTGGGCGTCTTAACACATCAACATATCCAGAGGGGAGGGGCGCAAGGATCCAGAACAGGACACCCCGGACTCTGGAGAGTACCTGGAGGCTGCACTGGGTGGGAAGTGCAAAGAAAGCTCTCTAAATTTGCTTTGAGTTTGTTTGCTTTATTATTTGGTATACATTTTGACTTATTCTAAGTGTAATAGCACAGACTGGGAGTCTCCCCCCCCCCCCGACACACACACACATACAACTTTTTATTTTGAAAAATAAAACCACAACGGACTGTATACATTCACCCCCTGATTGTCAACCATTTCCCCTAGTTTATTTCTTGCTCCGAGTGTTTTCTGTGTCACTGTGGGTGGCTTCATTGTGTAGCCTACCACTGGCCTTTACTTCTCCTTGGTCCGCCGTGTCCGGGACCCATCGTGAGGCGTTCTGTGAAGCATCTCTTCAGAGCCACGCACCCTCGCTCTCACATAGGTGCCGTTATTCCCGTGCAATACAGGCATCGACTTGCCCAAGAGCTCCAGGCAAATTGGTTCCAAAGCCTATTCTGTGCTTCCTCCATCAAGTGAAGCTTAATGTCACTTAAGCTTCGCAGATGATACCAGTGGAGCCAAGGCAGCCAGAAAGCTTCTGACTTCCCAGCCCAGTTGCCCCATCTGTCAACTGGGTCCTCCTGGAACCCGGCTGGAAGCAAGGGCCATGCTGAACACCCAGGGGGGTGCAGAATGGGACGGGGCACCTATCGCAGGAAGAGAGTTTTGGAAATTTTTCTAAAGATCCTCGATGGGAGAAACTTAGCAATGTGGCTAAGGGTTAAGACTGCCCTCAAGTCCTACGAACCCCAGTGTGTCAAAAAAAAAAAAAAAAGAGGCGGGGGCAGTGGACTGCTTGTTGCGGCACTGTTGGAAGGGAAGGATGTTAAACACAGTACCTGGCCCGCTGCAGTCTTTGTTACCCAGGGTTCACAAGCAGCAGCGTCAACCGAACTACCCAGGTGACTACGGAGGAAATGGGCCCTAACTGGCTGCGAAGCCTTCCTGGCCAACATCTGCTGGCTGCCCGCCCGCAGGGTTCTCTGTACGGCAATATCTCTTGCTTTACCTTCTAAGCGTGTGCTCACCTAGTCCCCAAAGCTTCCCAGCCCCACGACACCAGTGAGCATGACCAGGCCCTGTGCATGGCAGAGGCTACTGTGGACGTTCCTCTGCCCCGTGCCCCTCGGGTCTTCAGCCTGCAGGTTTACATGATGGGGTTCAAACGCAAGTCACTCTGAGCTCCTCGGACTACTGAACTATGCTTCTGAACTCACCAGGTTGTTTCCGAGAGAAATCGTGGGAAGGGAGGAACCCATGCAATTTGCCAACTGCAGGGCCGGGCGTGGTGGGGCACGCCTTTCATGCCAGCACTCTGGGAGGCAGAGGTAGGAGGATCGCTGTGAGTTTGAGGCCACCCTGAGACTACATAGTGAATTCCAGGTCAGCCTGAGCTAGAGAGAGACCCTACCTTGAAAAAAAACAAAAGAAATTGCCAACAGCCCTGACCCTCCAATTGACCTCACCTGTCACGGGGCAAAGACACTGCAATAGTAGCGCTCAGACCAACCAAGACAAGCTTTGGGGTGTGTGTGGGGGGGGGAGCAGCTCCCTTATGCACTCGCAGCAAAATAAACTACTAGACTCTGTTATTGGACATTCTTTACAGCCAGCAGGACGGCAAGCAGAAATCCTAGCGCTCGCTCCGCTCTTTGGATCCACACTGCACGGTCCCCACACAGTGGGAAAGGCTCAAGGCTCGTCACCAGTGGGGAGTGGGGGGGGGTGCCCAGGTCACAGAAAGAACCCGAAGGCCCTCCTTTATTTCCAGCTCGGTGGCAGGCTGCACTTGCCCAAGATCTGGGCCGGCAGCATGTGCGTCAGGGAGGCATTGTTGATGGCCACCAGCAGTTGCAGCTTGCCCAGGCAGTCTTTGAGGGTAGCCTCGGGGTGCTCGCCCATGCGGAGGTCCACCCTGCGAGGGAGCCGCAGCATGCGGTCGGCCAGCGCCAGGCAGCAGATGGCCAGCAGGGAGGGCGTGTAGCTGGTGAAGGCGTAGTCGGCCAGGCTCAACTCGGCCACCCCTCGAGCCAGGCTCTGGGCTTCCAGGGCCTCGGAGAGCTCGGCCTGGCCCGCCTCCACGCGCGTGTGCGTGAAGTGCTCCAGGAAGAAGCTGATGGTGGGCGCGCCCAGGTCGAAGCGCAGCCGGTGCAGCACGATGCACTCCAAGTTGCACAGCTGCTGCCGGGAGAAGGCGCCGCAGCACAGGGCCAGGAGCTGCTTCACCCGCGGCAGGTGCGCCTCCACCTGCAACGCACGGGCACCGGCTCAGCCCCGACGCTCCCCCGGCCCCGCCCAGCCGGGAAGAGGTCGGGGTCTCTTCCGGAGAGCCAGGCCAGGCTTTACATTTCTCCCCAAGTCACCCACAGCCTGCTTTCTATACAACTCCTCTAACTACAGTCCAACTAAAGGAAAAATTTAAAAAAAAAAATGGAGGGGGGGGCTGCAGAGATGGCTCAGCTGTTGAAGGCACTCGCTTGCAAAGGCTGATGGCCCAAGTTCGATTCCCCAGTACCCACTTAAAGCCAGATGCACCAAGTGATGCGTGCATACGGAGTTCGTTTGCAGTGGCCCCCTCCCCGGGGGAGGGGGGGTGCGCACGCGCGCGTGCTTTTGCTTACAAACAAACTTTTTTTTTTTTTTCTTTTCGAGGTAGGGTTTCGCTGCAGCCCAGGCTGACCTGGAATTCACTCTGTAGTCTCAGGGTGGCCTCGAACTCACAGCGATCCTCCTACCTCTGCCTCCCAAGTGCTGGGATTCAAGGCGTGCGCCACCAAAAAAAAAAAATTAAAAAAAAATAGGGTTGAGGGGCTGGAGAGATGACTTAGCAGTTAAGGCAATTTGCCAGCGAAGCCTAAGGACCCAGGTTCGATTCTCCAGTACCCACATATGCCAGGTGCACGAGGAGGCCGTGTGTCTGGAGTTCGTTTGCAGAGGCTGGAGACCCTGGCACGCTCATTTTCTCTCTCTCTCCCTCTCTCTCTCTGCCTCTTTCTCTCTCAAGCGAACAAATACATATTTTTTAAAAAAGTTTTAAATAGGGTTGGGAGATTGTCTTGGCCCTCCGCCAGAAGAATACAGGTGAAGAAACCTTTTGGGACCCTCTACAGCCCATGTCTTTGGGAGCTGAAAAGATTGTTTACAGGGAAAACGTAAAGGCAGGCTTTGGCACGCACCGATTTGCAAGCCTCCTCCAAAATAAGTTCAAGAAACCCAACCTTGGATTGTGCACCGGAGCGACCGGAGTGGAGAAGATTTTGTTTTTTTTTTTTTCCTGCACCCCGGGTCCTCAACGACTCCTTGGAGATTACCTGTTTGCAAGCGATGAGCAGACAGGTGACTCCGAGCAACTGGAAGCAGTCTGCAGCCACCGGCGTGGTGGAGAGGAAGCGGTCGAGAGTGTTCACGGTCAGGCACAGCGACTCGAAGGACAGGCCGAACTGGCGGTGCACCGGGATCAGCCAGCTGAGCAGCTTGCAGCGGGATTCCGCGGTCACCTGCCGGGAGGGAGGAAGGGGAGGGGAAGGGAGGACGCGGGAGGAGGTTAGCGGACCGGGGAGTAGGAGGGGCCGGGGAAAGGGAGGGCCCGGGTGATCCCCGGACAAGAGGGCAAAGCTTCAAAGCAATGGAAACACGGGGACGGAAAACCGAGAGCGCTGCCGCGGCTGGAAGCCGGGACGCCTGGATCCGTGCCCAGCGCGCCGCGCATCGCGCCCGTGGCCCAGCACGGTCCTCCCGGCAGGTCAAGGGAAGGTGAGAGCAAGGGAGTAGTTCATTTTTGCAGATGGACAGATTGAGGCTCCGGTGCACTCACGTCTGTTTCCCTCCCTCCACCACCCTCTCCCCTTCCTCCTCCTCCTCGCTGCTCTCCTAGACCCTCCCTCTTCCATCAGTCTCTCGCCCCTGCACCATTCACTCCCTGACTCCCTCCATTTAAGTGAATGAATTATGTATATATATATAGTAGGTAGGGTCTCAGGGTGGCCTCGAACTCACGGCGATCCTCCTACCTCTGCCTGCGCAGTGCAGGGATTAAAGGCGTGCGCCACCACGCCCGGCTCAAATCAAACAACTTTGGGTTGTTAAATAGATTGCCCAAGGTCAGCAGGAATCACACTCAAGTCTAGGAACTGAACACCTTGTCGGTACTCTCGCTGCCCCACTTAACTTGGAGACCCGGGGGGCTGTCTACACCCCTCCCCCCTTTTATTCCTCCACCTGAAAAGTTCAAATCGTGTGTGGTGGTTGGGGGAAGGGGGAACTTGGCCCTAGGCTGCACAGGCCCAGAGAGCTTTGGGCGGGGGAGGGGGAGAGGGAGATGGGAGCACGCTGCGGCAGGGGACTGGCTCTCACTTGCGGCTGTCTGGCCAGGGACTCGCGCGGGTGGAAGTGGCTCTCCTGCGCCCTGCGGAAGGCATAGCAGCTCTGTCCGTACTCGCGGAAGGTCTGCAGATCCAGCGGCGTCAGCGGCTGGGCCAGGCCGGCCAGGGGATTGCAATGCTCCCGGGCTGCAGCCGACGCCGTGGGACTGTCCGAGCTGGAGCCGGAGCTGGAGGATTCGAACAGGTCACAGACGCCGGAGTCCCCCGGTAGTGGGCACGGGTTCAAGGGCCGCAGCGGCTCCTTCCTCCGCAGTCGAGGGAGGGCCCTGCTTTTCTTCACCGGGGCACGGAGGTTCTGGTCATCGTCCCTTCTCCCGGTACCCGCAGCGGGACTGGAGGGACAGGGGGTCACCATCACGATGCCAGCCGGCTGGCCACTGGGCGATCCAAGGCGCGCGGGCCGTGCGGCGCGGCGCGGCGCAGAGGGATGCTGGGGAGGTGAGACCCGGGCTCTAAGTATCCCGGCCCGTCCACCACTCCCCCGGCCTCTCACTGGCTGAGCCCACGGGGCGGCACGAGGGCCGCGCTGCCCACCGGGCGACAGCCACTCCCCTCCGGCGTGCGGTTCCCCGGGGGGCGGAGCGAGCATCCCGCGTCGCCCCGGCAACCGCGGCCGGCCCGGGGACCCTGGCGCCAGCGCAGCGCGCGGAGCCCGGGCTGCCCACGAGCCCGGGCCCAGCCAGGTGAGCAGCCGGCCGGCCCGCCCGGGAGCTCGGCTGCACCTGCGCCCTGGGGACACGTCCCGGTCGTCGGCCAGATGGTCTCAGCACGTATGGACACACCTTCCCAGGCAGGTTCTCAACCTAGGGTTGACCATATGGTAAAAAGGTCTAGAATTCTGTCCACACAGAGATTCACAAATTCTTCATTTGAGACTATTTATTTGCAAGCAGATGATGGGCAGACAGATAGGTAGGGAATGGGCGCGCCATGCATGAGTCACTTCCTTACGTGAGTCCTGGGGAATCGAACCCGGGTCGTCACGCTTTGCACGAAAGCGCCTTTAGCCGCTGAGCCAGCTCCACAGCCCGGGACTGTTTTGTTTCAGTCCTCCGGCGGGGTGTGTGTGTGTGTATAGGAGCCAAGCTTTCGTGATCTCCGACACCCTCGGACGGCTCGCGGAAGAACCTCGGGCGGCCGCAAGCCTGCTGTCCCCCACGCACTACCGCGCCCTGCGCTTTGCACCGGGCCCAGGCTCGGCGCAGCCGGGGAAGACCGCGGTGCCACGGGCTGGAGTTTCTCGTTTTCGCTCAATTGCTCACAGCCTGTTCTGCTTTAGATCATTAACCCAGAACCTTCTGCACGCGGCAGCCCAACCTTTCCGGGTTATTCCCAGCGTCCTGGGGGAGGGGAGAGGGGCGAGGGGAAAGGGGGAGGGAGAACAGGGCCACCTTGCTCAAGTCCTTACTGAGTTAGTCCACAAACTCCTGCCCTGGCTCATCACATTCTTCCTTCGCGCTCTCTCTCCCTCCTCTCTTTCTCTCTCTCTCTCTCTCTCCTCTCTTTCTCTTTCGCTCTCTGTCTCTCTCTCTCTCTTCTCTCTTTCGCTCTCTGTCTCTCTCTCTCTTCTCTCTTTCGCTCTCTGCCTCTCTCTTCTCTCTTTCGCTGTCTCTCGCTCTTTCTCTTTTTCGCTCTCTTTCTCTCTCTCTCTTTCACTCTCACTCTCTCTCTTTTTCGCTCTCTTTCACTCTCTTTCGCTCTTTCTCGCTGTTTCTCTTTTTCTCTCTCTTTCGCTCTCTTTTGCTCTTTCTCGCTCTTTCTCTCTTTTGCTGTTTCTCTCTCACACTCTCTTACTCTCGCTCTCTCTCTCTTGCTCTTTCTCTCTTCACTCTCGCTCTCTCTCTCTTCTCTCTCTTCTCTCTCACTCTCGCTCTCTCTCTCTTCTCTCTCTTCTCTCTCACTCTCGCTCTCTCTCTTTCTCTTCCTCTCTCTCTCTTCCTCTCTCTCTCTCTTCCTCTCTCTCTCTCTTTCTCTCTCTCTCTCTCTCTCTCTCTTTCTCCCCCCCCCTCTGTCTCTCCCTCCTCTGAACCTCCCTGAAGGTCTCCTGACCCTTTAAGAGAAGGGACAAGCAGGGTACAGGGAGCACCTGACTCACCTCGTAGACATGTCCCAGGGGCAAGAAACCCAGGTACCGAATTCCACCGGAGCGCTTCAAGGGGTCAAGACGCTGGGTGCCACGTGGCCGCTGTCAGAGCCCGGCTTCCTCCTAGGCTCCAGAAGAACGCGGGACAGTTGCTGGAGTCCAAGGACAGACTTCTGCCCCCGAGGAACGGTAACCCGGGCAGGAAAATGGCTCCAAAAGTAACAACAGGTAGGAAAAGGACCGGGTTCTAGGTGCTCGCTCCCACTGTCCTGTAACGCTGAGGGAGTTCTCCTATCTTCCAACTTAAATCGTGTCACCTGTAACACGGGGGGCGGGGGGGGGGGGGTCAGCCAAGAATCACCTGGTAGGAGTTTTCACTTGTGCCAGGCCTCTCTATCGCCTCTCAGACTGTCGTTGGCTCACTGAATATTCAGGAAGGGTGCCAGGGGAGATGTCAGATATTAGACTTTTTTCCCAGAGAAGCTTTCTGAGTAAAAAAGGAAGATTCTCTCCGCTAGCCCAGATGGCCAGTCTAGTACAGTGGAAGGGGTCATGAAGCAACCGTCCTAGGGTCCAAATGTTCCCATTTATTAGTCATCTTGGACAAGACATGACCGAGTCTCCATTTCCTCTTCTGGAAAATGTTAATAATTACTTGCCTGCGGGACAGGTGTGGAAAAAGTCAGTTGATCTGAAATCCAAATACTGCCTGGGCTAGTTCTTACTAAACTATGCAACCAACAGATTTCTTTGCCTGGCATTCAAATTTAACTGGACATACTGTTGGCTGTCAGCCTTACTTGGGGGGCTATGGAAGCTCACAGTAGGAGCAACTAAGTTTGGCCTGAAAAAGGGCTCCCCAAAGCATTGATGGTTAAGCCAAGATAGAAGGAGGAAGGTGGAAGGGGAAGAGAAGGACTTGGGAACAGTTATTCCAAGTGGAGAAGGATATGGGACGAAATGGAAGTTGTGTGGAGTTCTATACAGATGTATCTCAGGGCCAACACCAATCCACAGTGCCTACAGGAAAGTGGGGGGGGGAGGGAGAGAAAAGGCTGGAGAGATTGCTCAGTGGTTAAGGCACTTGCCTGCAAAAGCCTAACGACCTGGGTTCGATTCCCCAATACCCACATAAGTCAGATGTACAAAGTGGCACTTGCATTTGGAGTTTGTTTGCAGTGGCTAGAGGCTCTGGCATGCTTAAATTCTCTTTCTCTCTCTGCTTGTAACTAAATACTTGTTTTTAAAGGGGGAAAGATGGCTTAGCGGTTAAGCGCTTGCCTGTGAAGCCTAAGGACCCGGTTCGAGGCTCGATTCCCCAGGACCCACGTTAGTCAGATGCACATGGGGGCGCACGCGTCTGGAGTTCGTTTGCAGTGGCTGGAGGCCCTGGCACGCCCATCCTCTCTCTCTCTGTCTCTCCCCTTCCCTCCTTCTCTCTGTCTGTTGCTCTCAAATAACTAAATAAAAAATAAACAAAAAATATTTTTTAAAAAAAGGGGGAAAGAAAAAACAGATGTAATAGCTATATAATAGTTATCTAATAGCTATACAAAGCCTATGTGCCTGGAACTGTTTTATACTTTGTGTAGATTACACTTAGTCTTGACAACAGCTCTACAGGATGCCTTCTATTATTGTCCCCATTTTATAAATGAGAAAATGAGAGGCCAAAGGTTTAGCCTCGCTTCTTGCTCCATGCCACACGGCCTCAACAGCAAGACCATCCCCTGCCTTGTATGCTACGTGAAGGATTTGGATTTTTACCCGAAACCACTGAAGAGGAGAGAGAAGCCCTGAGTTAAAAGATGACTCTGAGCCAGGCGTGGTGGTGCACACCTTTAACCCCAGCACTCGGGAGGCAGAGGTATGAGGATCGCCGTGAGTTCGAGGGCCCCCTGAGACTACAGAGTAAGTTCCAGGTCAGCCTGGGCCAGAGTGAGACCCCACCTCGAAAAAACAAAACAAAACAAAACAAAAGGATAAAAGATGACTCTGAGGCCTGGAGAAATGGCTTAGTGGTTAAGGTGTTTGCCCGCAAAGCCAAAGGACCCAGTTTCGATTCCCCAGAACCCACATAAAGCCATATGCAAAAGGTGGCACATGCACCTGGAATTTGCTTGCAGTGGCTGGAGGCTCTGGCATACCCATTCTCCCTATCTCACTTGCTCGCTTTTTCTGACTGTCTCTCTCAAATAAATAAATAAATACAAAAATAATATTTTAAAAAGGATTACTCTGACTTGTAGAAAATGGATTAATTGATAGGTGCAAGTTTGAAGACCAGGTAGGTGTAGAAATTCGGGGAAGAATGGTCATGGGCCATGTGTCATGCCCCATACCTTTAATTCTAGCACTTGGGAGGCAGAAATAGGAGGATCACCATGACTTTGAGGCCAGCCTGAGCTAGAACGAGACCCCACCTTGAAAAACAAAGGATGAAAAAGAAAAGAAAAGAAATGCTCATGGACAATAAAGAGATAAGAGATTCCAAAGATATTTAGGAAATGAATTAAAGGGGGGGGCCCTCAGATGGAGAGATGGCTCAGTGGTTAAGGCGCTTGCTGGCAGTTAAGACACTTGCCTACAAAGCCTAATGACCCAGGTTTGATTCCCCAGTACCCATGTAAAGCCTAATGAACAAAGTTGTACAAGCATCTGGAGTTTGTTTAACAGTGTCTGGAGGCCCTAGTGTGCCCATTCTCTCTAAATCTCTCTCTCTCTCTCTCTCTCTCTCTCACCTTGAAAATAAATAAAATACTTAAAGTTTTTAAATTTTAAAAGGAGGGGGTTCTCAACATTGAAGTTAGGAGAAATGAAGATTCAGAGTCTGGCTTATGTCCCCAGGCAAGTGGTAGATGGGATTAAAACAATGAAGTCTCAGGCTGGAGAAATGGCTTAGCGGTTGAACGCTTGCCTCTGAAGCCTAAGGACCCCAGTTCGAGGCTCTATTCTCCAGGACCCGTGTAAGCCAGATGCACAAGGTGCCGCATACATCTGGAGTTCATTTGCAGTGGCTGGAGGCCCTGATGTGCCCATTCTCTCTCTCTCTCTCTCTCTCTGCCGCTCTCAAATAAATAAATAAATAATAAAAACAAAAGTAAAAAAAAAAAAAAAAAAAATGAAGTCTCCGTAACTCTAGTTAAGGCCAAAGAGACAATTATGCTGTCATCCAGCAAAGCCTTGAAGCTAGAAGTCAGTCAAGACCCAAGCATCGCAGGGCTAGACGACACGCTATTCAAACGGTGAGTTCACACAGGGAGGTAGAAGTGGTCACCTTGTGTTCAATCTTCCCAAGATTTTGATTGACTTAATTCAGTACAAATATAGCTCTACTGTGCTTCATGAAATTTGGCAAAAAGGGGGGGAAAAAAAAAGTTGAAGTTTTTCTGAGTTAGTGTAACATCCCAATCCTGAAGGATCCTTTCATCCAGGGGATGGTTTTTTTCCATTTGTTCTCTCAGTTGTTGGGTAAAATCTCATCTCCAGCTGATTATATTTGGTTAGAAAGTCCCCTGCAAACAGTTGCCTTCACAGCTGAGGCCTGGATTTGACAACTAGGCCTTCCCACCTGCTGCCTTCCAGAACGGCTTTCCCGGGGCCATCCACCACCTGGGATTTCTAGAACATCCCTCTACAGATAGAGTCGAAAAGCAAAAGTCTCTTGGCCACCTCTGCAGACCATGATGGTGGGAAGCATGATAGCCTTGACTCCTTTTCTTTGCTCCCTGATTATAGTCTGTGTTCATTGCAGTCATTGAATACTTATGCTCACCTGGTGTGGTGGTGCATGTCTTTAATCCCAGCACTCTGGAGGTAGGGGTGGGAGTATTGCTATGAGTTTGAGGCCAGAATGAGACTAGTAGTGAATTCCAGACCAGCTTTGCCTAGAGTGAGACCCTACCTTGAAAAACCAAACACACACACGCACACATTTTAGTTGTGCCAAGCACTTTCTAAGGTGCCAGCAAGATCTCAACGAGTAGTGGCTAGAGGCCTTGGTGTGCCCATTCTCTCGCTCTCTCTCCCTCTGTCTAATAAATAAATAAAAATAAAATATTAAGAAATTTTAGCTGGGCATGGTGGTACATGCCTTTAATCCCAGCACTCGGGAGGCAAAGGTAAGAGGATCACCATGAGTTCGGTGCCACCCTGAGAAGACATAGTGAATTCCAGGTCAGCCTGGGCTAGAGTGAGACCCTACTTTGAAAAAAAAAATTAGGGGCTGGACAGCTGGCTTAGCAGTTAAGGCACTTGCCTGCCAAACCTAAGGGCCCATGTTTGACTCTCCAGGTCCCACATAAGCCAGACACACAAAGGTGACACAAATACACAAGGTTGCACATACGTACAAGGTGGTATACACGTTTGGAGTTTGACTGCAGTGGCTGAAGGCCCTGGCACACCAATTCTCCCTATGTCTCTCTATGCCAGTCTGTTGGGCTTGCCTCAAAAAAATTTTTTTCTTTAATTTTAAAAAGCTTACATTTGGGCTGAGGACATAACTCAGCAGCTAAGGTGCTTGCTGCACAAGCACGAAGACCCAAATTCTGTTTCCCAGAACCCTCATAAAAGCTGGGTGCAGAGGTGTGCCTGTAACCCTAGTGCCAGGGAAGTGGAGATAAGAGGTCCTCAGGGCTTGCTGGCTAGCTAGTCCAGCTGAATCAGTGAATGGTTAAATGAGAGACCCCCGTCCCAAAAAAATCAGGGAGAGGGCTGGGGAGACGGCTTAGCGGTTAAGGCATTTGCCTGAGATGCCTAAGGACCCAGGTTCAATTCCCCAGTACCCATGTAAGCCAGGTGTACAAGGTGGCACATGCATCTGGAGTTTGTTTGCAGTGGCAGGAGGCCCTGGTGTGCCTATTCTCTCTCTCTCTTCCTGTTCTCTCTCTTCCTGTTCTCTCTCTTCCTATTCTCTCTCTGCCTCTTCCTGTTTCTGCCTGTCACTTTCTCTCAAATAGATAAAATATTTTTAAAAAACTCAGGCGGAGAGCTATTGAGGAAGACACCCAGCATTGACCTCTGGTTTCCACATGCTCACACCCGCACATCCATGCACAGCCACATACAAACATGCATATGTACAACCCCCTCACACACAAAGCTTATATTCTAGCGGGAGGAGACAAAGATCAAATAGTGTAATTATCTAGTCATTTATTTAATATCAGGTTGTTTTTTTTTTTTTTTTTCTCGAGGTAGGATCTCACTCTAGCCCAGGCTGACTTGAAATTCACTACAGTCTCAGGCTGGCCTCAAACTCATGGCAATCCTCCTATGTCTGCTTCTTGAGTGCTGGGATTAAAGGCATGAGACACCACACCTGGCCCTAAAATTTTTTTTTTTTTTTCAAGTACAGGAAGAGAGAGACGGAGAGAGTAGATGAGTACCAGGGCCTCCAGCCACTGCAAATCAACTCCAGGTGCATGTGCCACTCTGTGCATCTGGCTTTATATGAGTGCTGGAGGGTTGAGTCCAGGCCATCAGGCTTTGCAAGCAAATACCTTTAACCACTGAGCTGTCTCCCCTTATTTACCACCATATCTTAGGTGGTGAAAAGAGCTAAGGAAAATAGAGGAGGGATGGGAAATAAACACTGTGTGTAGTGCATCAGGAATATAGAAATTTTAAATAGGCAGGTCATAAAAGACCCACTGAACAACTGACATTGGAGCAGAGATCTGAAGGGAGTCAAGGGATTAATCATGCAGATGTCATGGGCAAAGTGCATTTCAGGCAAAGGAAGCAGCGTGTGCAAAGGCCCTGAGCTGGGAATGTGCCTGGGCCAGAGAAAGGACTAAGAGTAACAGGAGATTAAAATAGAAAGGTTCTGACAGGAGGCACCTAGGTTTCGTAGATAAAAATGTTACAATCGGGCTGGAGAGATGGCTTAGCAGTTAAGCGCTTGCCTAGGAAGCCTAAGGAACCCAGGTTCGAGGCTCGATTCCCCAGGACCCACGTTAGCCAGATGCACAAGGGGGCGCACGTGTCTGGAGTTGGTTTGCAGTGGCTGGAGGCCCTGGCGTGCCCATTCTCTCTCTCTCTCTATCTGCCTCTTTCTCTCTCTGTCACTTTCAAATAAATAAAAATAAAACAAAAATGTTACAATCAATTTAATCTGTTTCTTTTTACTTTATAAATATGATTTCTGGGAATCTTAAAATTGCATCTGTGACTCACATCTCATTCTGTTGCACAGACTGTTCAGTGGGATCCAGTCAGCCTGAGAATCCATACAGAGTGGTGGAGGCCCTGGTGTGCTATTCTCTCTCTCTCTCTCTCCCTTTGTCTCTCTCTGCTTGCAAACAATGGTAAACAAAATATATAAAAAAAAAGAATACTTAGGGGGCTGGTTGTGGGTTGCTGCACGCTTTAATCCCAGCACTTCGGGAGGCAGATGGTTAGGGGATCACTGTGAGGTTGGAGGTCACCGCCTGAGAGGCTAATAATGAATTCAGATCAGCCTGGGTAAAGCAACGAACTACCTCGAAAAAACAAAAACAAAAAAATCCTGGGGCTGGAGAGATGGCTTAGTGGTTAAGGCACTTGCCTGCAAAACCTAAGGGCCCATGTTTGACTCTCCAGGTCCCACATAAGCCAGACACACAAAAGGTGACACAAATACACAAGGTTGCACATGCGTACAAGGTGGTACACACGTTTGGAGTTTGACTGCAGTGGCTGAAGGCCCTGGCACGCCAGTTCTCCCCCATGTCTCTCTATGCCAGTCTGTTGGGCTTGCCTCAAAAAAATTTTTTTCTTTAATTTTAAAAAGCTTACATTTGGGCTGAGGACATAAACTCAGCAGCTAAGGTGCTTGCTGCACAAGCACGAGGACCCAATTCTGTTTCCCAGAAACCCTCATAAAAGCTGGGTGCAGAGGTGTGCCTGTAACCCTAGTGCCAGGGAAGTGGAGATAAGAGGTCCTCAGGGCTTGCTGGCTAGCTAGTCCAGCTGAATCAGTGAATGGTTAAATGAGAGACCCCCCGTCCCAAAAAAATCAGGGAGAGGGCTGGGGGAGACGGCCTTAGCGGTTAAGGCATTTGCCTGAGATGCCTAAGGACCCAGGTTCAATTCCCCAGTACCCATGTAAGCCAGGTGTACAAGGTGGCACATGCATCTGGAGTTTGTTTGCCGTGGCAGGAGGCCCTGGTGTGCCTATTCTCTCTCTCTCTTCCTGTTCTCTCTCTTCCTGTTCTCTCTCTCTTCCTGTTCTCTCTCTTCCTGTTCTCTCTCTTCCTGTTCTCTCTCTTCCTGTTCTCTCTCTTCCTGTTCTCTCTCTTCCTGTTCTCTCTCTTCCTGTTCTCTCTCTTCCTGTTCTCTCTCTTCCTGTTCTCTCTCTTCCTGTTCTCTCTCTTCCTGTTCTCTCTCTTCCTGTTCTCTCTCTTCCTGTTCTCTCTCTTCCTGTTCTCTCTCTTCCTGTTCTCTCTCTTCCTGTTCTCTCTCTTCCTGTTCTCTCTCTTCCTGTTCTCTCTCTTCCTGTTCTCTCTCTTCCTGTTCTCTCTCTTCCTGTTCTCTCTCTTCCTGTTCTCTCTCTTCCTGTTCTCTCTCTTCCTGTTCTCTCTCTTCCTGTTCTCTCTCTTCCTGTTCTCTCTCTTCCTGTTCTCTCTCTTCCTGTTCTCTCTCTTCCTGTTCTCTCTCTTCCTGTTCTCTCTCTTCCTGTTCTCTCTCTTCCTGTTCTCTCTCTTCCTGTTCTCTCTCTTTCTATTCTCTCTCTGCCTCTTCCTGTTTCTGCCTGTCACTTTCTCTCAAATAGATAAAATATTTTTAAAAAACTCAGGCGGAGAGCTATTGAGGAAGACACCCAGCATTGACCTCTGGTTTCCACATGCTCACACCCGCACATCCATATACAAACATGCATATGTACAACCCCCTCACACACAAAGCTTATATTCTAGTGGGAGGAGACAATGATCAAATAGTGTAATTATTTAGTCATTTATTTAACATCAGGGTTTGTTGTTTTTTTTTTTCTCGAGGTAGGATCTCACTGTAGCCCAGGCTGACTTGAAATTCACTACAGTCTCAGGCTGGCCTCAAACTCATGGCAATCCTCCTATGTCTGCTTCTTGAGTGCTGGGATTAAAGGCATGAGACACCACACCTGGCCCTAAAATTTTTAATTTATTTTCAAGTACAGGAAGAGAGAGATGGAGAGAGTGGATGAGTACCAGGGCCTCCAGCCATTGCAAATCAACTCCAGGTTCCTGTGCCACTTTGTGCATCTGGCTTTATATGAGTGCTGGAGGGTTGAGTCCAGGCCATCAGGCTTTGCAAGCAAATACCTTTAACCACTGAGCCGTCTCCCCTTATTTACCACCATATCTTAGGTGGTGAAAAGAGCTAAGGAAAATAGAGGGGGGATGGGAAATAAACACTGTGTGTAGGGCATCAGGAATATAGAAATTTTAAATAGGCGGGTCATAAAAGACCCACTGAACAACTGACATTGGAGCAGAGACCTGAAGGAGTCAAGGGATTAATCATGCAGATGTCATGGGCAAAGTGCATTCCAAGCAAAGGAAGCAGCGTGTGCAAAGGCCCTGAGCTGGGAATGTGCCTGGGCCAGAGAAAGGACTAAGAGTAACAGGAGATTAAAATAGAAAGGTTCTGACAGGAGGCACCTAGGTTTCGTAGATAAAAATGTTACAATCGGGCTGGAGAGATGGCTTAGCAGTTAAGCGCTTGCCTAGGAAGCCTAAGGACCCAGGTTCGAGGCTCGATTCCCCAGGACCCACGTTAGCCAGATGCACAAGGGGGCGCATGTGTCTGGAGTTGGTTTGCAGTGGCTGGAGGCCCTGGTGTGCCCATTCTCTCTCTGTCTCTATCTGCCTCTTTCTGTCTCTGTCCCTTTCTTTTTTTTTTTTTTTTTTTTTTTTTTTTTTTTTTTTTTTTTTTCGAGGTAGGGTCTCACTCTAGCCCAGGCTGACCTGGAATTCACTATGGAGTCTCAGGGTGGCCTCGAACTCACGGCAATCCTCCTACCTCTGCCTCCCGAGTGCTGGGATTAAAGGCGTGCGCCACCACGCCCGGCTTCTCTGTCACTTTCAAATAAATAAAAATAAAACAAAAATGTTACAATCAATTTAATCTGTTTCTTTTTATTTTATAAATATGATTTCTGGGAATCTTAAAATTGCATCTATGACTCACATCACATTTCTGTCCCACAGCACTGTTCAGTGGGATCCAGTCAGGCTGAGAATCCATACAGGTGGCTGGAGGCCCTGGTGTGCTCATTCTCTCTCTCTCTGTCCCCTCTTGTCTCTCTCTGCTTGCAAACAAATAACAAATACTAAAAAAAAAAATCTAGGGGTCAGGTGTGGTGGTGCATGCTTTTAATCCCAGCACTTGGGAGGCAGAGGTAGGAGGATCTCTGAGAGTTCGAGGCCACCCTGAGGCTACATAGTAAATTCCAGGTCAGCCTGGGCTAGAGTGAGACCCTACCTCAAAAAAAACAAAACAAAAAATCCAGGGCTGGAGAGATGGCTTAGTGGTTAAGGCGCTTGCCTGCAAAGTCAAAGGACCTATGTTCGATTCCCCAGGACACACGTAAGCCAGATGCACAAGGTGGCACATATGTCTGGAGTTCATTTTCAGTGGCTAGAGGCCCTGGCGTGCCAAGTCTCTCTCTCTCTCTCTCTCTCTCTCTCTCTCTCTCTCTCTCTGTCTGTCTGTCTATGAAGTAAATAAATATAATAAAAATTTAAAAAATAATCCCGGGAAGGAAAGATGGCTTAGTGGTTATGCCATTTGCCTGTGAAGCCAAAGGACCCAGGTTTCATTCCCTAGTATCCATGTTAGCCAGATACACAGGATGGCACATGCATCTGGAGTTTGCTTGCAATAGCTGGAGGCCCTGTGGTACTCATTCTCTCTCTCTGCCTCTTTCCCTCTCTCTCTCCTAAATAAACAAAAAATAACTTAAAAAACAATAATCCAGGTGAGAAATGACGGTGCCTTGGACCAGAATGGGGGTGCAAGATGAAGAGAGTGGTCAGGTATATTTTGAATATAAGCTGACAGAAACTCCAAGTTTTCTGGCCTGAGTAACCGTGGGGACGAAGTTGCCATCAGCTGAGATGGGAAAGACTCTAGGAAGGAGAAGGTCGTGGAGGAGATTTGTTGTTGTTTTTTCGAGGTAGGGTCTCACTCTAGCCCAGGCTGACCTGGAATTCACTCTGTAGTCTCAGGATGGCCTCGAACTCACGGCGATCCTCCTACCCCTGCCTCCCGAGTGCTGGGGTTAAAGGCGTGCGCCACCACGGCCAGCGAAGATGGTGTGCACGTATGCGTGTGCTTCTGTGGATATGCTTAGACACATGGTGCATGTTTGGAGGTGTGCATCGGCCCTTGCTTTCGGCCTCACTTGAGCAAGATCTCTTGTTCTCGTTGTTCATGGCTACATCTGCTATGCTAGGCAGTTTCTTGGAAATCCTCCTCTCCAGCTCCCTTCTCATTGTCTACATGCTGGGATTACAGAAGCCTGCCATGCGGCCCAGTCTGACATGAGTTCTGGGGGGTTCCAAACTCAGGTACCCAGGCTGACCCAGTAAGTGCTTTATTCACTGAGCCACTGCCTCTCCAGCTTGTAGATGAGTTCTTTTTTTTTTTCTTCTCAATTTTTATTAACATTTTCCATGATTATAAAAAATATCCCATGGTAATACCCTCCCCTCCCTCCCCCCACTTTCCCCTTTGAAACTCCACTCTCCATCATATCCCCTCCCCATCTCAATCAGTCTCTCTTTTATTTTGATGTCATGATCTTTTCATCCTCTTAGGATGGTCTTGTGTAGGTAGTGTCAGGCACTGTGAGGTCATGGATATCCAGGCCATTTTGTGTCTGGAGGGAGCACGTTGTAAGGAGTCCTACCCTTCCTTTGGCTCTTACATTCTTTCCGCCACTTCTTCCACAATGGACCCTGAGCCTTGGAAGGTGTGATCAAGATGTTACTCAGTACTCCAGTCACTTCTTTCCAGCACTATGATACCTTCTGAGTCATCCCAAGGTCACTGCCATCTGAAAAGAGAAGATTCTCTAACCAAAGTGAGAGTAGCGTTAATATAAGGGTATAAATATTAAGAGAAGTGCTTACTGGGCAGTTTGATAAGCATAGTATATACATTTTTCCAGACATCAGCAGATGTTACACCCCTAGGGCTCATGACTACCCCTGTTTTAAGTTTTCAGTATCAAGGATGTATTTCCTCCCATGGAGCGGGCCTCCAGTCTAATTGGAGGGCAGTTGGTTTCCACCATGACAGACATGCCACTATTGCACCCATTGGCTCATTTGGCCTGGCTGGCCAATTATAAAGCTTGCAGTGTTCATTGTTGAGTATCTTCACTGGTATTATCTCTTTCTCCCATTGAACTACATGTAGAATGGCTTCTTCCAGCTTTCTCTCAGCTGATCTACATGGAGGAGGTTATCAGCTCAGTTCCAGCAGGATTTCTCAGTGGCCTTGCAGCCCAAGTATGTGGAGTCTTCAGCAATAGGGTCTTACCGTAGATGAGTTCTTGATTAGAACCTACTAGATGCTAGATCGGCTGGACACGTTTGTCAGGCACCCACATTGGGGATACCGAACGTGTCTTTGAACACACAAGGTGAGGAACTCCTGAATGATGTGGCGTCTAGAAGAGAGAATGTGGCTGGGCTTGGTGGTGTGCACTTTTGATCCCAGCACTCAGGAGGCAGAGGTAGTAGGATCACTGTGCGTTCAAGGCTAGCCTGGGGCTACAGAGTGAATTCCAGGTCAGCCTGGACTAGAGTGAACCCCACTTCATAAAAAAAGAAAAAGGAGGGTTGGAGAGATGGCTTAGCGGTTAAGCACTTGCCTATGAAGCCTAAGGACCCCAGTTCGAGGCTTGATTCCCCAGGACCCATGTAAAGCCAGATGCACAAGGTGGTGCATGTATATGGAGTTTGTTCACAGTGGCTGGAGGCCCTGGCACACCCATTCTTTCTCTTTCCCTCTCTCAAATAAATAAATAGGAATAAAATTTTTTTTAAAAAAAAGAAGACTGGAGCGGTGGCTTAGCGGTGAAGGTGCATGCTGGTGCATCCAAAGGACTCAAGTTCTATTCCCCAGGACCCACGTTAGCCAGATGCACAAGGGGGCGCAAGCGTCTGGAGTTCGTTTGCAGTGGCTGGAAGCCCTGGTGCGCCCATTCTCTCTCTCTCACTCTTTTTCTCTGTCTGTCACTCTCAAATAAATAAATAAAAATAAACAAAAAAATTAAAAAAGAAGAAAAGAAAAAGGAAAACGAATTTGGGCACCATCAACTTTGAACAACAGATCTTCCACACCACAGTGCTTTCCTGATACACCTCATTGTGGAGCCCACTGTTTAAACCAAGTTCAATGTAGTTGTAGATGGGACATTATATTAGATACTTTGCTTTGGCAAGATACTTTTTTAAAAAAGCAATTTATGGGCTGGAGAGATGGCTTAGCAGTTAAGCGCTTGCCTGTGAAGCCTAAGGACCCAGGTTCGAGGCTCGATTCTCCAGGACCCACGTTAGCCAGATGCACAAGGGGGCACACGCGTCTGGAGTTTGTTTGCAGTGGCTGGAGGCCCTGGTGCACCATTATCTCTCTCTCTATCTGCCTCTTTCTCTCTCTGTCTGTCGCTTTCAACTAACTAAATAAAAAAGGAACAGAAAAATTTTTAAAAAAGCAATTTAGCCGGGCGTGGTGGCACACGCCTTTAATCCCAGCACTGGGGAGGCAGAGGTAGGAGGATCGCCGTGAGTTCAAGGCCACCCTGAGACTCCATAGTGAATTCCAGGTCAGCCTGAGCCAGAGTGAAACCCTACCTCGAAAAAAACAAACAAAACAAAACAAAGCAACTTAAGGAAGGAGCGGTTTGTTTCGGCTCACAGTTTGAGGGCACAGCCCAGCATGGCGGGGAAGGGCCGGCAGAGAGGTGTGTAGCAGCTGGTCGCATTGTGTCTGCAGTCGGGGAGGAGCCAGTGACGAATGCTGGGCTCAGCTTGCTTCCTTCCTTTTTGAAAAAATATTTTTCTTCATTTCCTTATTTATTTATTTGCGACAGAGATAAAGAGGCAGATAGAAAGAGAGTGAGTACAGGCACCCCAGAATTTCCTGCCACTGTAAACAAACTCCAGATGCATATGCCACTTTGTACGTCTGGTTTTACATGGGTACTGGGTAGTTAAACCTGGGGCTGTCGGGCATTGGAAACAAGTGCCTTTAACCACTAAGCCATTTCTGCAGCCGCCACTTTCTGCTTTTTAATTTTTTCTTCCTTCCTTCCTTCCTTCCTTTCTTTTTTTGGTTTTTCAAGGTAGGGTCTCACTCTAGCTCAGGCTGACCTGGAATTCACTATGTGGTCTCAGGGTGGCCTCAAACTCACGGTGATCCTCCTACCTCTGCCTCCCGAATACTGTGATTAAAGGCGTGTGCCACCACACCTAGCTCTTTTTATTTTATTTTTTTTAGGTTTTATTTATTTATTAGAGAGAAAGAGAGAGAATGAATGAGAATAAATGGACACACCAGGGCCTCGAGCCACTGCAAACAAACTCCAGATGCATGTGTCACTATGTGCATCTGGCTTACGTGGTACCTGGAGAATTGAACCTGGGTCTTTAGGCTTCGCAGGCAAGTGCCTTAACCACTGAGCCATCTCTGCAGTCCGCTTTCTCCTTTTCATTCAGTCCAGAACCTCAGTTTATGAAATGGTGCTGTCTACGGTTGGGATGTATCTTCACACCTGCACTAAATCTAGAAACTCCCTTACAGCCGAGGCTTGCCTTCTAAGTGATCCTCAGTCCTGTTAGGTTGACAATCAATATTCGCCACCATAAATATGTAAGGTGACATCCTTACATATCCCCCGATTCCCGCCCAGGACTGTCACTCAGAGTCACTGGTGTCACATTCTCTTTTCCTCAGTATTTGTGCTATGAACAATCTAGTCCAAGTTCAGGGCTTTTTCTGCTTTCCTTGTAAAAGGTCTTTAATTTCTGTTTACTAATCGCTTCTGGGACCTGAGCCCAGTGCATTTTAAAGAAGCTAGGTGAACCTAAGTTACTCTAAAAATGTAAAACCTAATTAAACCCAAGCTTCTGTAACAAAAGCTGCTTAAGTATGATTCGGCCCTATTTGTTTTCAGGCACAGGTTCCTAAATGCACGAAAGAATATTATTAATACAATGGAACTAAAAATTTAGGGGATTATTATAATTTTTTTTTCACTTTGGCACTTCAGTCTGAGACAGAAGCCCCACTCCCTCCACCCCCATCTTGAAGATGGGGGCTGAAGCAGGCACACACCCCATTTCCTGTCAGAACCTTGTTTTAGCAAACAAGGCAGGTGAATTACCACCAAAACACAGACACCCCCTCGTCAGCCCCTTAGGTAATCTTTAAACTCAGCTTGATGTCACTGAAAGTTGTGATGTTTGCTTAGACTGTTTTCTACTGCTGTACTTAAACTCCAAAACTGAGTGGTATTTAAGGCACTTGAAGTCAGACAAGTTTTGCTGGCATTTAGTAAACAAAGGGTAGGTATTCTCAGCACATTTTCTAACCCCAGACGTTTGACTTACTCATGGGAATGTCCACCTGGGGAAAAGGCTCTCTTTTTTATGGCCTTCCTGGTCTTCTGCCAGTTCACCAAGGGTTCAGTACACACCCTCATGTGCCCTGCTTCCCCTCACGCATAGGCGTGCTTTCTGCCCTTCCCGGCCGTGGCAATCTGCCCAGCACAGGCAGTCCCAAACGAAGACCAGGAGTTTTTGCTTGAATCAAAGTCCTTAGGTTCAAAGCTCAGCTGCAGCTCTGTATCCTTGGGCATATTACTCAGCCTCATTGTTCTTCAGTTTCCCCAACTGTTAAAAAGGGAGGCTGGACATCTTGATCCCTTCCAGCCAGGAACCTGTGGATTCTGTTCCTTCAAGGACTTTCCAGACTCTACTTTAGCTGATCCTGGGGACCTTCTCTAACTGAGTCTTCAGATAATTTTAAAATGCTGTGTCCCGAGGCTGGAGAGATGGCTTAGTGGTTAAGGCACTTGTTGGCAAATACAAAGGACCCAGGTTCGATTCCCCAGTACCCACACAAAGCCGAATGAACAAGGTGGCGCATGCATCTGGAGTTTGTTTGCAGTGGCTAGAGGCTTTGGTGCACTCATCCTATCTGCCTCTTTCTCTGTCAAATAAATAAATAAAATATAAAAAATATTCTTTTTTAAAAAAGGGAGGCTGGGGCGTCTGCAGAGATGGCTTAGCGGTTAAGGCACTTGCCTGAGAAGCCTAAGGACCCAGGTTCAATTCCCCAGGACCCATGTAAGCCAGATGCACAAGGTGACACTTGTGTGTGGAGTTTGTTTGTAGTGACTAGAGGACCTGGCACACCCATTCTCTCTCTCAAGTTAAAAAAAGAATGTTTTAAAATGGGTTGCTGGTGAATATCCTCTAAGATTGTTGGGGAGATTAAATAAAAAATGTCGTATGCTCCTGTAGTACTCTCTGTGATCAACTACTGCTATAATTATGTGTGTGTGTGTGTGTGTGTTTCTGGCTAGTATATAAGGAACATCTTTTTGCCATGCAGGATGGCTGCGGAAAACCCTTGTTTTTCAGTTTGTTATGATTTATGTATGTGGGTTGATTCATATAACAACTTCACTGGAGTTCATATGAGGTCTGAGTCTGGATCATTTTGTTTTTTCAAGGTAGGGTCTGGTTCTAGCCCAGGCTGGCCTGGAATTCACTATGTAGTTTCAGGCTGGCCTCAAACTCACAGCAATCCTCCTATCTTTGCCTCCTAAGTGCTGGGATTAAAGGTGTGCACCACCACACCAGCTCTGATTTTTGTTTTTGTTTTTGTTTTTTCTAGGTAGGGTCTCACTCTAGCTCAGGCTGTCCTGGAATTCACTAAGTAGTCTCGGGGTGGCCTTGAACTCTGGGAGATCCTCCTACCTCTGTTGGGATTGAAGGCATGTGCCACTACGCCTGGCTTATTTTTGTTTTTAAATGTTTTTTGTAACTTATTTATTTATTTATTTGAGAGCAACAGAGAGAGAAAGAAGCAGATAGAGAGAGAGAGAGAGAGAGAGAGATTGGGCGCGCCAGGGCCTCCAGCCACTGCAAACGAACTCCAGACGCGTGCGCCCCCTTGTGCATCTGGCTAACGTGGGTCCTGGGGAATCAAGCCTCGAACCAGGGTCCTTAGGCTTCACAGGCAAGCGCTTAACCGCTAAGCCATCTCTCCAGCCCTGTTTTTTTTTTTTTTTTTTTTTTTAAGGTTAGGGTCTCACTCTAGTCTAAGATGACCTAGAGCTCATGCTGGATAACCTAGGCTGGCCTTGAACTCATAGCAATCTTCCTACCTCAGTCTCCCAAGTGCTTGGATTAAAGGTGTATGCCACTATGCCCAGTTCCCCATGCCATTATTTATTTATTTATGAGAAAGAGAAGCAGATAGAGAATGGGCACAACAGGGCCTCCAGCCACTGCAAACCAACTCCAGATGCATGTGCCACCTTGTGCATCTTACTTATGTGGGTACTGGGGAATCGAACCTCGGTCCTTATGCTTCACAGGCAAGCACCTTAACCACCAAGCCATCTCTCCAGGCCCAGCCTTTGCTTTTGTTGCCTTTTTATAGGGAAAGCTTTGCTTGACATTTGTGATTCCAGTTTATTTTACCATGTTCTGATTGCTGCCCTCTTTGCTTTCTGTGTGGCACATAAAGAGGAGACAGGATAGATTTACCATATCCTGAAGAGGAGCCCAAGGTTATGTTAATATAGAACGCCCCACCGGGTGGCTGGAGAGATGGCTCAATGGTTAAGGCGCTTGCTTACAAAGCCTAAAGTCCCAGGCACCTGTGGAAAGCCAGATGCACAGAGAGGCACATGCACCTGGAGTTTGTTTGTGGTGGCAACTCGCTCTCTCTCTCTCCTTGCAAATAAACAAAATTAATTAATTAAATAAATAAAAATTGAAAACAGAATGCCTCACTGGGCACAAGGTGTCCTCTCTCCAAGCTGGTGCTCATCATTTACAGTCACCGTCATCGGGCTGGAGAGATGGCTTAGCAGCTGATGTGCTTGTCGGTGAAGCCCGAGGACCCAGGTCTGACGCCCCAAGTCCCATGTAAGGCAGATGCACAAGCTGATGCAAGTGCACAAGGTTGCCCGTGTGCACAAGGTGGCACACAAATCTGGAGCTCAATTACAGTGGCTGGAGGCCCTGGCACGCCAATTCTCTCTCATTAAAAAAAAAAAAAAAACTCAACATCATCCTTACCAACACAACACATGCATGATCTTTGCCTTGCACATACATGAGAAGCAACCTCTGCCCACTTCCACTGCTTTGCAGATCACCCCGAGAAAACTGCTTCCAGAGTGTGTGTGTGTATATATATATATATATTTAAGATGTTTTATTTTTATTTAAGATAGAGAATGAGGCAGAGGAAGAGAGAGAGAAAGAGGGAGAGAGAATCAATAGGCATGCACTGCAAACGAACTCCAGACACATGCACCACCTTGTGCATGTGGCTTATGTGGGTCCTGGGGAATAGAACCTGAGGTCCTTTGGCTTTCCAGGCAAGCACCTTAACCACTCAGCCATCTCTCCAGCCCTGTATGTACATTTATTTATTTATCTATTGTTTTCTAAGTACTTATAGGAGCAACCCACCAACCAGAAAAGGTCTCTCCTAATCAATGACACTTCAACTTGAGGGATGTTTTGGATCTCCACATTAAAACACTTAAAGATTTTTAACATGCAAATGCTAGCAACACACAAGGACTCCCCTCAGAGAGGCACCCCAAAAACGTCCAGTAGCTGCCCACTCATTCTGTACGGGTGTCTGTGTCCAGAACTTACGACAACCGGTTGGCTGAATTTGCCTTCAGCTTCTGGCTCTATGGGATCAGGGGCTCGAATGTCTTCCATATTGCTGAAAATCTACAGCAATGTCTGACAGTGTATTCTTCCTGGATACTAACTATGGAAGAGCAGAAGAGTAACTATAGTATACAGGCCCAGCGACATCCTAGTAATAGAGTCGTTTAGTAATAGAGGGTTTTTTTTTTTGTGTGTGTGTGTGTCTTCTTTTTTTTAAGGAAGAGGGTTAGCAATTGGGCATGGTGGCACACACCTTTGATTACAGCCCTTGGGAGGCAGCGGGTAGGAGGATCACTGTAAGGGCAAGGCCAGCCTGGGACTGCAGAGTGAGTGCCTGATCAGCTTGGGGTAGAGTAAGACCCTGCCTTGAAAAAGAGAAGAAAGAGAGAATATTAAAATATATATATATATTAGCAAGAAAAAGAGAGAAAAAATGGGCATGCTAAGGCCTTTATCTACTGCAAATGAACTCCAGATACATGCGCCACCTTGTGCTTCTGTTTTACATGGGTACTGGGGAATCGAACCTGCGTCCTTAGGTTTCACAGGCAAATGCCTTAATTACTAAGCCATCTCTCCAGCCAGGAACTATATAAATATACATACATACATACATACATACACACACACACACACACACACACATATATATATATATATACACACACATATACACACACATATATATATATATATGTATTTTAAGAATTTTTAAAAATTTATTTATTGGAGGGGGGATGGGCATGCTAGGGCCACTGGCTACTGCAAACAAACTCCACATGCATGCCACCACCTTGTGCATCTGGCTTATGTGGCTACTGGGGAATTGAACTTGGGTCCTTAGGCTTCACAGGTAAGCACCTTAACCACTCAGCTGGCTCTCTAGCCCTATATATTTATTTTAGAGAAAGAGAAAATATAGGCATGCCAGGGCCTCTTGCTGCTGCAAAGAAACTCCAGATGCATGCCTCTGTACATGTGGCTTTATGTGGGCACTGTGGAATCGAACCCAGGCCAGCAGGCATTGCCAGCAAGCACCTTTAACCACGGAGCCACCTCCGCAGCCCGAGTAACACTACTTTGCAAGGCTTCTTTGAGTAGCTTGCCTCAGATCTGCTCCTGCAGATGTTGGCACCAGGACTGGGAAGTCGGAACGACAGGCTTGCACTGTGCAACAGGCTGCTAGTCACGGCTCCACAACAAAGACATTGGCTTCCCGCACACCTGGGGACCAGTTGTTAACTGGGACCTTCTCTTCAGCCCCCAACCACCCTGCTGGATGGAGAAGACTGTACTCCTTGGCCCACGCAATGATGCCCGAGGTTACCATCGACTTCCAAGCTGTGGCTGGTTCGCAGTCCAATGCAGACTGTGGACACCTTTCTCCTAACAGCTTCGCACTTAACTTTGGCCTCAAGGGCAACTGCGTCCCTTGACTTCATCCCAGTTCTAGTTTTACCTCCTGCTACATATTTAGGTAAATGCCGCAGTCAGCTCCACGTCGCTGGCACAAAGAACCCGACCAGAAGCCACGTTGCCGGAGGCCCCCAGACGAGGTCTTTGTGCCGGTAGTTCTGTTGCCATCACTGGCACGAGGGAGAGGCTCCACGTCACGATCATGTTTGACTTAATGTCCTCGCAGTACCTACCAAGAAGCCTGGAAGCAGAGATGGCTGCTAAGCCTAACCCGATGGGAATAATAAGATCAATATGCATTGTGTGTTCACACAATACGGTTCTTAATAACAAAACCCAGGGCGGTGTTGCGTACTTTTAATCCCAGCGCTGGGGAAGCGAGGGCAGGTGCATTCCTGCGACTCACTGGCCTGCTAGCCTGGCCCACGTGATGAGTTCCAGGACAGCTGTGTCAGAGGAAGGCAGAGGGAGCCGGAAAGGAGTAACACCCCAGGTGGTCTCTGGCCTACACACACACACACTACCTACAACAAGAACGGAGTAATTATACTAGGGCCCTGTTAAATTCTCATCTTCCGTCCTGGAGATATCATTTCTATCATATTCGCTCTACAAATAACTGTGCTCCTAGTTCACGTATTTATTGAGAGGAAATGAAGCCAAACCCCCCAAGTAATCAAAAATGGAGTTTCAGGGCTGGAGAGATGGCTTAGTGGTTAGGGCGCTGGCCTGTGAAGCCTAAGGACCCATGTTCGACTCTCCAGATCCCATGTACGCCAGACGCACAAAGGTGAGGCAAGTGCAAGGTCGCACATGCCCACTAGGTGGCGCAAGTGTCGGGGGTTTGATTGTAGTGGCTGAGGCCCAGGGGCGCCAATTCTCTCTTGCTCTCTCTAAAAAAATTTAAAAAAAAACGGAGTTTCAAAAGATTCTTATGAAGCAAAGTGAGACTACTGAAGATATCAAAGCCGACTTGACTGTCTCTAAGTCACTGGCCATACCAGTTCGGCTGTGAGTACGAGAAGGCTCAGAGGTGGGCTGCAGAGATGGCTCAGCAGTTGAGTGAGCTTTAAGCTCAAGAATGAGGCCTTGAGTTTGAATCTGCAGGACACCCACAAAAACAGCTAGGCATGGCCATGTGTCTCTGTCACCCCAGTCCCTCAAGAGAGTAGAGACCCAGGAATTGCCAAAGTGCACAGAAAAAAAAAAAAAAAAAGGCAACCTTGAGGACTGACGCTTTGCTGCAGCTGCGATAGGTGAACACTGCCCACCCATGGGTGCCACACGGGCACACACGTGTATACACCCTGTACACACACAGTGCATGCACGTATGCACACACACACACAAAAGGAAGAAAAGAGTGTTCAAAGGTGGCGACAGCACAACTCTGGACTGAGGAACGTGGTGCAAGCTAACCAACCCAGGGTGGACATGAGTCATTCGTACCCCACCCGCTGGCTTACTCCGTCTTCATGCTTTCTGAACCGTACTGAACTAGCTGGCGTCTATCAGCAGCGTACTTGTTCAGGTTGTCGTTTTGAGGAGTGTTAAATAACTGACTTTTTCAAGGACGTTTGGCTGTGATTGGTTTTGAGAGTGTTTTCTCTTATGGGTTTAACTGTCTAAATTCTGCAAATGTCAAGGACGAACCACAGCAGTGAGTCTGCGATCGCATCGACGCATGCCTTGCTTTTCAGGTGCACACTGATATCCAGGTATGAATGATACCAAAGAATTTATTGTAAATGTAGTGGCAAATACACTGAGAATGATCACCGTTAAAAAGGAACTAGAAAATCACATGTGGAAAGTGCGTGCTTTCTCTGCACCACGAGGGTGGTGGCTGGCACCACGATTTTAGGCAATGGAATACTTCGCGGGATGGTCTGTTTCTCATAACTTATGCTGCGTCTTCATCTTAACTTTGAAAACAGTTGACTGCGTTCCAGCGTCAGTTATTCTCTGTCTTTATTAGCTCCGTAATGATCTGCAGAATCTTGTCATCTGTGAAAGAAGAAAGCAGCCGTGCGGTAAGTAAACCCTGGCTCTCCTAACTTCCCGACGCGCACACGGACACAGGAAGATACCGTATTACAAGATGTTCTTACAGTCAGCATTCAAAACGGCAACAGTCCCTGTAGTGTTAGGCCTAAATGATCAGATTTACTGTCCTTACAAGTATGTTAAAGATTACTACAGTGTAACTACTTCAAAAAAGCTAACATTATGTAAAGAAACAATATTTTAGTATGTATAGGGTTAGGCTCAAAGAGATAACGTGATATAATGGCTCTGTCTTTTAAAAACATTGGTCTATGACAGAGGAGTGCTCAGCACTGCAATCTCTATCACACCTTCCAAGGCTCAGGGTCCATTGTGGAAGAAGTGGTGGAAAGAATGTAAGAGTCCAAAGGAAGGGTAGGACTTCTTAAAACATGCTCCCCCCAGACACAAAATGGCCTGGATATCCATGACCTCATAGTGCCTGACACTACCTACATAAGACCATCATAATAGGAGGAAAAGGTCATGACATCAAAATAAAAGACAGACTGATTGAGAGGGGGAGGGGATATGATGGAGAGTGGAGTTTCAAAGTGGAAAGTGGGGGAAGGAAGGGAATTACCATGGGATATTGTTTACAACCATAGAAGCTGTTAATTATAAAAAATAAAAAAAAATTATCTGTGAGAGAGAGAGGCAGACATAGGAAGAGAAGGGCCACATCAGGGCCTCCTGCCACTGCAAACAAACCAGATGTGTGCTTTACTTTGTATGTCTTGATTTATGTGGTCTTGTGGGATTGAGTCTGAGTTGGCAGGTTTTGCAAACAAGTACATTTAACTGCTGAGCCATCTACCCAGGCCTCCCCCCCTTTTTTTTTGGGTGGGGGGGACTTTGAGGTAGAGTCTTGCTCTAGCCTAGGCTGATCTGGAATTCACTATGAAGTCTCAGGGTGGCTTTGAACTTGTGGCAATCCTCATACCTCTGCCTCACAAGTGCTGGGTGGGGTTAAAGGTGTGCACCACCATGCCTGGCCTTATTTATTTATTTATTCATTAAATGGACATAAATAGACGTAGCCTTGCCCTATAACACAGGCTGGCTGGAATTCATGATTCCTGTGACCCTCTCAAGTGTTGGATTCACAGATATGAACCATCATGCCCAGCCCGTTACTTTTTTTTTTTTTTTGGTTTTTCAAGGTAGGGTCTCACTCTGGGCCAGGCTGAGCTGGAATTCACTATGTAGTCTCAGGGTGGCCTCGAACTACAGCAATCCTCCTACCTCTGCCTCCCGAGTGCTGGGATTAAAGACGTGCGCCACGCCCGGCTTACAACTTTTCTTTACTAACAGATTCATTCTCTCTCTCCAATCAAAATTACACCTTAAATCTGGTAAGGAAAACTTCTGCTCTCTCTTTTGTGGTGAAGACAGACAGAGGAGTCATTTCAAAATTCATTTTGCTTAATTTACAAGTTGAGGTTCAACCTGTCCTTTTCTTTAAAAAAGAAAAAAATAGTTTATTTATTTGGGGGGGGGAGGGGAGAGAATGGGCACACTAGGACCTATAGCCATTGCACATGAACTCGACGCATGTGCCACCCTGTGCATCTGGCTTATGTGGGTCCTGTGGAACTGAATCTGGGTTCTTTGGCTTTGTAGGCAAATGCCTTAACTGCTAAGCCATCTCTCTACCTGTCCTTTAAAAAACTCAGTTCCTTCTAACGATGAGACTAGAATGCACAAAGCCTGAGATCTATATCCCTTTGTAAGTTAAGGCCCCATCTAAGCTTCCCAGCACAGGAAAATTAACAGTTTAATGCCTACACATTTACATTTCATGATTAAGTGTGTGTGGCCGGGTGTGGTGGCGCACGCCTTTAATCTAAGCATTCGGGAGGCAGAGGTAGGAGGATCGCTGTGAGTTCCAGGCCAGCCTGGGACTAGAGTGAATTCCAGGCCAGCCTGGGCTAGAGTGAGACCTTACCCTGATTACACAAAAATGTGTGTGTGTGCGTGTGTGGGGAGGGCAGAAGATGAGCAGTACTGACAGAGCAGAGCCTAACATAAGCCAATGACCACATTCCCTCCCAGAGAGATCAGGGGGCCTGGAACGCTTTACCACTCTGCAGAGGACCACTGGTGATTTGGCAGGTTGGGGAAATGCTAACTGGAAATCGGGTGTTCAAGTTTATGCCAGAGGGCGATGGCACAGACTAATAGGTCTGCGTTTTTGAGACATGCATGGTAGACAAAATATGCTACAATAAATCTCACAGAGCCACCCCCCATTCTTGCTTCTTTAAAATAATATCTACATTACTAGTTTACTAGGATACCAGTAAGTAGCAAAGGTTATATGCTTTTTCATATTTTTTTTTTTTTCTGTGAAACGACCAGAAGTTTAGAAGCAAAGTTTAAAAGAGACAGGAAGGAGTTAGACCCCTTAGAGGGCGCGTTGTGAGTGTCACAAATGGTGTGTAGGTTGGATGGAGTTCATCACAGACAGATTTTGTTAAGATAACTTTTTTTTTTTTTTTGAGGTAGGGTCTAGCTCTAGTTCAGGTTGACCTGGAATTCACTATGTAGTCTCAGGGTGGCTTTGAACTCACAGCGATCCTACCTCTGCCTCCTGAGTGCTGACATTAAAGGCATGTGCTACCACACCTATATGTCAATATACCTTACACACACACAGGTAAATAGTCTTCCAGATGCACACGTTATATGTCGATATATCTTATAAACACACAGGTAAACAGTCTTCCAGATGCACACGTTCTGTGTCGATATATCGTACACACATACAAGTAAGCAGTTTTCCAGACACGCACTTTCGTCTACCACACTACAACCAGACACTTACTTTCAAGGGACATCTTCGGATTTTCAAGCTTTTTTCTTAGAACAGAATCAATAAGAACTCTTAGCTGCTTGAAAATGACAGCTATCTTTACCGGGGCCTGTTGAGAGATGACAATTTGGACAAAGTTGATCATGAGTATGAATACGTCTGACATATCAGTGGAAGCATATGTACCTTACAGCTTTCCTACCCTAGTATACCTGGGTAGTTCATATAATAATAACAACTAAATATATTTATACATACATATATGTTTGTTACAGTAACATGATTTTCAAATTTAATAGATTTAAAAACCATATAGGCAAGATAAAATAAGGAAGTCTTTTTTTTTTTTTTTTTCTTTTTGAGGCAAGCCTAACAGATTGGCCTTATTTTTGAGAGAGGGAGGGAGAGAATTAATTGGTCTGCCAAGGCCTCCAGCTGCTGCAATTATACTCCAGATGCTTGTGCACCTGGCTTACATGGGACCTGGAAAGTCAAACATGGGTCCTTAGGCTTTGCAGGCAAGTGCCTTAAATGCTAAGCCGTCTCACCAGCCCAGGAAGTCTTTTAGTTAATACAGAAAAGATTATATAAACTTGAGTAACATTTTAAAAATCTCCCCCAGTGATACTGGAATTTGAAAACTTTATGTAAGAAAGTCATCTGCCATGTGTACCTGAAAGTAGATCCACCCATCAACAGAGAGGAGGCTCTCTCGGTGCTGGACTTCTATGTCACCACCAAACAGCAAAACTGGGAAAGGGGTGATCAGAGTCGTTTCCCGCAAATACACTCGGGCATACCTTATCTACATAAGCAAAAAGAAGGGAGGGGGAGACAACTTCACATGTAAAGATGTAAGAAATCAGTGTGCTATTTTTCATACACATTTTTCTATCTTGTTACTCTATGTTTTACACATTTTCTAGTTATATTTTCATTCCTTTATGTGAATAACTTAATTCAATTAATAATCACCACCTGTGTATTAAAACACTTTAAATATTACCTATAATGCTAATGATACTCATGCTTAAGTTTTAAAAAGTTTCTGGTTTCTAGGTCAATATTCAGCTAGTCCAATATTCCTCCTGCTTTATATTTAAGCTTGATGGTATGCTGGGAATTTCAAAGCTAGTGTTTAAAATTATAGATTGTAGTGGGTTATTTTAAAGGCCAAAGCCATCATTACGGAGATATTACTTTAATAAAAGACAATGCACAGAAAATGCCATCTTAACTTGAACTACACATTTAAAACAAGACAATAGAGTATCAATGTAGTTGAGGCTGAAAAAGTTTAAAACTGTAACCTATCAGTATTTCTACTAAATTATCTTGGGTGATATCATCACTCAAAGGGTTGCCAAGTCACCAGTAGTTCTATTACTCCTTCATCCAATATTCCTCTTATTTGGAAATGGGATGCAGATATCTTCTTTTACTTTTTGAAATCACTTATTTATGAAATAGTTAGGAAACTGAAAAATTATTAACTAATATCTATGTGCTATAGCATCTTTATTCTATGTACAAAAAATTATGATCAGGACAGAACAGAAACCTATTTTTCTCTTATTAAATGAAAGAGAATCTTTTTGTGTTTTGCTTTGAGAAACAATGTGCACATGGATCTCAAATACGAACGAAAGTGAGCACGCCAACTTGAGAACTAAAATCCTACTGGGGCGTCCCATGCTGCGCGCTCAGTGCTGGAGCCTGAGGAGCACTTTACCTTCTCTTGGTACAAGAGCCACCCGTACGTCTGTAAGTCGCGATTTACTGAGGATGGATGTACTTGTGCTTTGCCTTGGGCTGTCTCCACAATGCAAGCCAGTTTTTCTGTCACATCCACTGACTTGGTGTAGATGATCTTGCCCACACTGTCATACAGTCCAGCAGTCAGCACAGCTTTCAGAAGGGCAATATCTTGGAAAGAGAGAGTCTGGGAGGCTCTGCTTCCTTCCCAGCTGCTGGACGTGGTGGAAGATGAAAATCCCGCTGCCTTCACCAACTTTATTAGTTCCTGTTTTACATCCTAGATTTTGTGACAAGAAGAGATAATCATAACCAACTTATACACACAAGAGAAATTAATCATTATTAATTTATACATATATAGTACATAAATTTCCAAATCACTTTGTAACTTACACACCATTTCCTAGAAAATAAAATAGGATGTCAAACTGAATTATTAGGTGACTAGAACCCAAAGCTTGCGTATAGAAAAGAAATCCAGAAGTGAAGGATTAGAAGCCATCTATTCTACCACTTTATTTAAAATATATTTTGTTTATTTATTTGAGAGAGAGAGACAATGGGCACGGTAGGGCATCCAGTCACTGCAAACAAACTCCAAATGCATGCGCCCCTTGTGCATCTGGCTTACATGGGTCCTGGAGAGTCAAATTGGGGTCCTTTGGCTTTGCACGCAAACACCTTAACCGCTAAGCCACCTCTCCAGCCCCTACTTTAACACTTTAGATGCCATGAAACATAGAAAAAGCCTATGAAAACAAAAAAAATGGGTCTGAACACATTTTCATTTGCCATGCCTACTTCAGTACTGGCTTTCCTTAAAAACAACAACAATAGCAAAAAAACCTTTCTGACCATTTTTTAGTCAATGAAAATGGTCATATAGAGAAACTGAGAAGGAATTACAAAGGAACCCTGAGGATACACTACAAATAACCTTCACCATTAGTCTCTGGGAATCTTATCTTAATTTCCTAAAGAACTCTGACAAAGCTTATTCATTAAATAAAATTTTAACTCAAAATATTTTTCTACCTTTACCAGTGCAGATCAGCAAAACTGCTGCAGGACGGATGAAGAGTTTCCAAGGTAACACAGGACACATGTAATTAAGAGGCGATGTTTACATTTAGCATATCCTTTAGGCTTTTGGTTTGGAGCTTAACAGCTCTGGCTCCACAGGAGAACAAACAGAACAGCAGCAGAGCGTGCAAGAAGACCTAAAGCTTTGCAGCTCAGGGAGGGAGAAGAAAGGCCTGGAGAAAGAGGCGGGTGGGAGGCGATCTGAACATTGGGTAGGGCAGATTTAAGAGGATACAAAAGAGAGAATGCTAACTTGAAGAAACCACTACTTCTGGGCCAACTAACTAGGGTGTCCATATATTGAATCTCAAGGCAGTTAGCACCAAAGTGACTACTTCCAGAGTATGGAGAAAACTACAGGGTAATTTAACCTGATTCCTTAAAAAATAAAAACAAAAATTAAGAGACGGATTATGCCCACTAGGTGGCGCATGAGTCTGGAGTTCATTAGTAGTGGCTGAAGTCCTGGCACGCCAATTCTCTTTATCTGCCTTTTTCTCTCTCTCTAATAAATAAAATATTTTTTAAAATATTAAAAATTATTAGAGGGCTGGAGAGATGGCTTAGCAGTTAAGGCACTTGCCTGTGAAGCCTAAGGACCTTTGTTCGACTCTCCAGACCCCACATTAGCCAGACACACAAAGGTGAGGCAAGTGCAAGGTTACACATGCCCACTAGGTGATGCAAGCGTCTGGAGTTCGACTGCAGTGGCTGAGGCCCTGGCACACCAATTCTCTCTCTCATAAAGGCATGTGCCACCATGCACAGCAAAAAAATGAAATAAATAAATAAATAAATAATAAAAAATAAAACTTAAAAAGGATTTAAGAGGAAAATATTAATTAAATATGATGAGTAGACACTTGGATCATGATTTCAACTAGCTATAAAAAATTATGGTATTTCAATATGGTATAGTTGATGATATTAAGAGATTTTTAAAAAGGTGATAGTATTAAAGAAAAAGAGTTCTATGTTTTAGATATACATAATGATCTAATGTTTTGGATTTGCTTAATTCAGGGCAGATATTAAAATATGGGGAACAAAAATAAAATACGACTAGGGGCTGGAGAGATGGCTTAGCAGTTCAGGTACTTGCCTGAGAAGCCTAAGGACTCAGATTTGATTCCCCAGGACCCACATAAGCCAGATGCACAAGGTGGTGCATGTATCTGGAGTTCATTTGCAGTGGACGGAGGCCCTGGCACACCCATTCTCTCTCCCTCTGGTTTCTTTGCTCTCTCAAATAAATAAGTAAAATGTTAAAAAATATTTTTGAAGAAGTATGATGGGCCACAGCTGGTAATTTATGGAAGTGGGAAATGGGCAGGTAGGAGCTCATTCCAGTATTCTGTCTATATTTTGTATGTTTGAAAGTTTCCATAATTAGGCAAAATAATAACTGCCTTTCAGAGTTGAAAAGCACTGTCCATCATTCCTCTTTAAGTCATCTATTTTCCTAAGAAATGTAAAATCTTTTCTCTAAGATTTATTTTAATTAATTATTTTTTTGTTTTCTGAGGTAGGGTGTCACTGCTCAGGCTGACCTGGAATTCACTATGTAGTCTCAGGGTGGCCTCAAACTCATGGTGATCCTCCTACCTCTGCCTCCCGAGCGCTGGGATTAAAGGCATGCGCCACCACGCCCAGCCTTAAGATTTATCTTAATTTTTAATTTATTTATTAGAGACAGAGGGAGAATGAGTGCACTAGGGTCTCTAGCCACTGCAAATGACTCCAGATGCATGTGCCTTCATGTGCATTGGGGTTATGTAGGTCCTGGGGAATTGAACCTGGGTCCTTAGGCTTTGCAGGCATGCGCCTTAACTGCTAAGCCATCTCTCCAACCCTGAAATTTTTTTAAGGCAGGATTTCACTCCTGCCCAGGCTGACATGGAACTCACTCTGTAGCCCAGGCTGTCTTCAAACTCATGGTGATCCTCCTAACTCAGCCTCTCAAGTGCTGAGATTAAAGGCTTACACTTAAAAATGAGAAACTTGGGCTGGAGAGATGGCTTAGCAATTCAAGTGCTTGCCTGTGAAGCCTAAGGACCCAGGTTTGATTCTCCAGGTCCCAAGTAAGCCAGAAGCACATGCTGCAAGTGTCTGCAGCTTGTCTGCAATGGCTAGAGGCCGTGGTACACCTATTTTCTCTCTCTGTCTCTAATAAATAAAAATAAATCTTCAAAAATAATTTATAAAAAAGGTTTAGAAAATATAGAACTTAAAAGGTTAAACATCTTATTATCAAGCTAGTGTTATTCCTATGAAGTCATGCTGCCTTTTTATAAAACACACTTCCTTAATACATTATGACGATTAGGTACTATTCTAAATCACTGTGTAACACTACAGGTCACTTATTGAAAGAGACAACAAAACACCTGCGCGTGGGGATGCACATCTGTAATGTTAGCACTTGGAGGTAGAGGCAGGAAGACCAGGAGTTGAACGCCAGCCTTGGCTACATTGCAGATCAGCCTGGTTTACAAGAGAACATGTCTCAAGAAAAGAAAAGAAAAAAGTACAAACTAACCAGGCAAACAAGCAACTTCCCCCAAAGCAAGAAACTAATTAATTATTCTAACTTAGGAATTTAGCAAGTGTTCATGAATCCCAAAGTAGGTGTCAAGTGTAGTCCTAGGCATTCTTTTTATCTACAATTAACTTATTCATTAACCATCTGACTCTAAATTTGAGAGTGGTCTTAAGAATTCCCTCTAAAGGGGCTGACGAGATGGCTCAGTGATTAAGGCGCTTGCCTGCGAAGCCTAATAACCAGGATTCAATTCCCCAGTACTCACATAAAGCCAGATGCACAAAGTGGTGCATGCATCTGGAGTTCATTTGCAATGGCTAGAAGCCTCGGCATGCGCATCCTGTCTCTTCCTCTCTCTACTTGCAAATAAACCAATAAAAATATAAAAGAAAAAGAATTACCTCTAAGGTTAAGAGCGATGTTCTATTGAGAAAGTTCCTCCGGCAATACGCGATCTCGGAGCGAGAGCCTCCCTCCTGCCGAGCTCTCTTCCACCTACACGAACACGTTCACAGGAAAGGTCACGTCTCCTTCCCACACTCTTTCAGAAGTAGTGATCCAAGTAAGACTTATTAAGTTATGATCACGTAAAAAGAGGTCTTGCTTATTGCAGCAGCTATATCTATATAAATTTTTAGTTTAATTTTTTGTTTCATATATAACAGTAAATTATTAAATTAGTATAAGTAGGAGAAGAATGCATGCTACATAATAATACCAATGACACTTCTCAAATTCAAGAAAGAAGCACAAAGCTAAAGGACTTGTTAATATGATTACGCGTTGACAGACGAAACTAAAAATAAGTTTGAGACAGAAACACTCTCCTGCCATTGCCTTGCTGCTACCACCCCGTTTACTTCCCTACCCCAGGTAGGCATTGTAGATGGTCAGGTGGTCCGAGTCAGCTATGGCCAGCGCTGACTTTGCAAGATCGGCTTCATCTTTTCGACCAATCGGTGTGGTGAAAGGAGACTTCTCCGTCATAACCGCCGCCAGCGTTGCCTGGCCAAAAGTAACCAAAGAAGTAGTGCTAAGGAGGTTCACACTTCAAGGGGATGTGTCAAAAAAAAAAAAAAAAAAAAGCAAAAACAACTGGTTTCTTATTTTTAACACATCTACCATGTTCTACCATAGCTCATTTGTAATTTCTGCGTAAGTAATTACTTTCGGTTTCATTCTGTGAAACAGATAAAATGTATCTGTTCCATACTATCAGGGGATTTAGGAATAGCACTACTGTAAGGGAAGATCAAATCACTGATGTGTACAAGTAACTACAGCCTGTCATTTAGTTGCTGGCGACCTCAGAATCACAGCTCAGTTCTCCTGACGCACAGCGCTGGCAATGCGTTAAGGTGGGGCTCAGGCCATGGCTGAGGCATGGTTGAGGAGGGGCCTTGACCAGAGCCGCGTCCTCCTCGTGCTCTCATCTTAAGACTCTTCAGCTGCCACAGGTGAGAGAGAGTTGCTGGGGGCTGGGGAGGTGGCGCGGTGGTTACTGGTGCTTACAAAGCCCTCAGGCCCCAGCTTGACTCCTCAGTACCCACACGAAGGCACGCGTGCAATGGCACAAGAGTCTGCAGTTCGTTAGAGGCAAGAGGCTCCTGGTACACTCATAACTTTTCTCTCAAATAAATAAAAGTTTCTGCTATTTATTAAGTTAACACAAAAGAAGTTGGGGTAGAAGTGTGGCTCAGTGGCAGAGTACGTTATTTAGCACGCATGAGGCTCTAGGCTCAATCTTCAGACCATTAAAAAGTCCTACTAGAAATACACTGGACTATACAGCCACCTATTTGTTGTCGCAGCTTTTCAGAAAAATGGACTGTGGCACCTTAAGCTTTCAAGAGCTGCTCATCTCTTCTCCCCTCTCCACAGCTGCTGTGTGAGCCACCCCAGAGTGACCAGGTCTAAGAGTCTGGAATCCCCACTGTTAAGGGAGCTGACCCAGCTGCTGGCCCCACGACACAGGAGGAGGAATGGAATGCTACCTCCTCCCTCGCAGCCACCGCCTCGGCCTCAGCCACGTAAGCCCCTTCATTGCACGCAATACCCCCTCCCCTCCCCTCCCTGAAAACCCCTACACTTTCTTCCCCAATTTGCTCAACTTTCAAAGCCATTTCCCTTCAGCTCAGGATTCTCTTGCTTGGCATTAAGAAAAATCTTGGCCCCCAAAACCCACCAGTATCCATCCTTTAGTCTTTAACCTGGAATTCACCATGTAGTCTCACGGTGGCCTTGAACTCACGGCAATCCTCCTACCTCTGCCTCCCAAGGGCTGGGATTACTTTTTGGCAGACAGGCTCTTACTCTAGCTCAGGATGACATGTAATTCACTCTGTAACCCAGGTTGGCCTCGAACTCACAGTAATTCCAAACAGCACTTCATTTTATCTTTATTTATTGAGAGGGAGAGAGAGAGAGAGAGTGGGTGCACCAGAGCCTCTAGCCATGACAAATGAACTCTAGACGTAGGCACCACCTTGCGCATCTGGCTTATGTGGGTCCTGGGGAATTGAACCTGGGTCCTTTGTCTTTGCAGTCATGCACCTTAACCATGAAGCCATCTATCTATCCAAATGATATTTAAAGTGAAGTAACAGTGTTTCCCTTACCACGGGGTCAAGGCAGCCAAATATGGCACCAAAAATGAGCATCTTGCCAATCTTGACGTTCACAGGGAGGGCTGCCAGGTGCTGGCCCAGCGGGGTGAGCTTGGGCTCGCTCAGCTCGCAAGCTCCGATCTTCCGGAGCAAGCTCATGGCATTGCTGATCACCTGCAGCTGAGGAGGGTCGAGCGCTCTGGAGAGAAAATCCTCAGGGAGAGCCAAGGTCACATTTCTGCAGAATAAAACAGTCAGAGAGGAATGACGTTACCCATAGACAGTACTGGAGCTGAAATCTGGCTTCAGTAAGGTCTTGAGCTAAGAGGGGAGAAGTGTAAAGCCTATCTTATCACTTACCTTTATGCAGTGGGGTAGGGGAGAGCACGAGAGGAGAGGTGGACAGGACACACACTTCCACTCCACACTTTGTGTCCTTTCCTCCTCCTGTCTCTCTCTCTTTTTTAGGTTGTTCGAGGTAGGGTCTCACTCTAGCTCAGGCTGACCTGGAATTCACTATGTAGTTTCAGGGTGGCCTCGAACTCATGGCCATCCTCCTACCTCTGCCTCGTGAGTGCTGGGATTATTAAAGGCGTGCGCCACCATGCCTGGCTCTGTCTTTTCAATACTTTCTTCTTTGTGAACGTAATCTTATTAGGTAACAGGTTTCCTTATGGCATTTTTACAATACTTTGCTTTGGCAGACCCTCCCCTTTCCCCTGTCATCCCCTTTCCCTGCTCTATCCTTTCTCCCCAGTATTGTGCCTTCTATTTAAATCACATTTCAGCTTAATTACTGTTTTCGGGGTTTACAGGCCTCAGCAGTACGACAATCTGGGCTGTTCTATGTCTCCCTCATCTCTTCCCTCTAGATCCCAGCAGCATCAGCTCCGCCCAGTTATGACCATCAAAACTGTTTCGAGACAACGCCAAGCGTCTCCTAACAGGCGGGGAAATGCTAGACTCGGTTATGAGGATGTTTTCATCTATACAGGAAGAGTGCCTGTGCCAAAATAAAGCACTGCAGATTTGTTCACAAAGACGGGGAAGGGCATACACTAAAGCAAAGGGAAATTCCTGAACATTTAAAGCAAGCGTTCAGGTCTTCATCTCCTCCTCCCTGGCCAAGAGGAGGTGAGGAGCAAAAGCCCATCTGCGCTACGCTCCCTGGGGTTGCTTACCATGATATGAAGACACAGCTCCTCCAGGGGTACACGCAAAATTTCAGGAACGGAATACTGCAGAAAGCCTTCAAACCTGAAAGGCAGGAGGACACATTACCGGCAAGGCCGCCCCGCGCGGGTGCGTGCCGTGCGTCACAGTGCGGCGCCGTACCTTGCCCTGGTGTACATTCGGAAGCAGAAGCCGTCTCGGACTCGTCCAGCCCTCCCCTGGCGCTGAAGAGCACTGGCTTTGCTGACGAAAGTCTCCACCAAAGAACTCATCTGACTGCTTTCATGGTACCTGAAGAAATGTTTCGGGGAAGGATCACATCAGTCAGGAAAAGCCCCAAATATTTAACTCAAACTCAAGTGGACCGTCCTCTAGGACAAAGAAGAAAGCTTGCTTCACTTTTTAACTTGCTCCTTCCCAAACTAACCTGACCAAGGAATCGTTTTCATTTTTACTGGAATACCTATTAGTTATCCAACAAAATTTCCCTGATATAGACTGACAATCGCTACTTGACAACATTGCAGTTCCACATACCTTTCACATGTGAGAATGTCTCCTCTAAAGGTACAAAAGGGAATTAATTTTCTATTGGATAGCGAGCTTTTGTTTTAATATTGCTAACATCAGGGATAGTATACTTAGACTATAAAAAGAGAACTAAAGGTAGCCTCCCTATTTTATGCACCATAAGCATTAAAGTATGTAGAAAGCAGTAACTATTTTGTTAGAGATTCAGTTGGTTAGCTGTTTGGTTCTAGCTTCTATTGTATGTGTTTTCAGATGGGAAATTTTCACTGTTTCTAATTAACATATGACTGAACTGATGAAGAGAAAGGTTATATATGTTGCTCAAGACCATAGGTTAGAGATTGAAATCCAGTTCTCCAAAATCCACACTTTTATTCTAATTCCATGAGTAATGCTTTTGTTGAAGTACTTTGTTGTGAAATTTTTCTGGTAGCGCTTTTCACCTGAGGGCTCTGGTCCACTCCCGCCTTCTCAAGAGTGGGAGCGCTCCGTCTCCCCTTTCCTTTTCTGCAGCACCCTGAGAGGGTGGGAGTGGACCAGAGCCCTCGACAACGCTCTTCTAAAGGCAGTAGCAGGACACCGTCATTACCTATGCTACACCCATGACACGAAATTCTGAAATTATTCTCAGCCATTTTACGGAATTATGACATGTGGTATTTTCCTTAAATACTTCTGTAATTTCTCCAAAGAAGTCAAGATCCCCAGACACACTTCGGGTGTAAAATACTGAAACATGAGAAATTCAAGCTTACTTATTTTCTTTCGTTCTTCCACTGTCGATGACAAACACCACATCGGGAATCGTGATACCCTGTCTCGGCAATATTTGTTGCTAAAACAATCTGAAAACAAACAAAAGGCTGAAATGCGTTGCCCTCTCTCAGCACTACCAAATCATTTAAACTTCTGGACACATAGATGATGAATTTTAAGAGTGAATTTCAGGACAGCAATGGAGGAAGGGACAAAACCAAAGAATTTCAATTTTATTCACAAAAGCCATAGTATGTTTACTGTGTAATTTTGCTTTATAGTTTCATCAGCTCAGCTTAATGAGACCAGAGCTACACATTTTCATTACAACAAAAGTATCATTTTCCCTAATTCTAGTCAATCATTAAAAAAATGACAGTAGACTTTGGTCTGGAGAATAGAGGCAATTCAGCTGCATAATTATTAGGGATGAAGTAGTGAGAACGTTTTCATGAGACGGCCTCAGATGGACACTCACGTGTCCTTGCTGTCCTGATCTTACCTTCCTGACTCCCGGAGGAGGGACAGTAAAGGCTGCAGCTTGATCTTGAGTGGAAAGAATGGAGTGCAGAGCTATCACCTTGTACCTGAAAGTCAAAATCATAGTTCTTAGCAAGAAAGGCACTGCAAGGAATAACAAAATTTATTTGCATACAGAAAGCAGCTTTTAATCTTTTTATGACAAATTTAAACAAACAGAATTTCATAGAAATAGTCTAACAAAATCCCACATAGAAGTCTCAAATAAAAAATTGAGTCTGAATGAATAGGAGGTGGAGTTTCCTTTGTCTGAAATGCTTGGGACCGGAAGTGTTTCAGATTTTGGATTTAGAATTGGGGGGTGTCTCAATATACATACGAAATACTGGGTTTTAAAGAATTCCAAAAGTCCTAAGCCGGGCGTGGTGGCGCACGCCTTTAATCCCAGCACTCGGGAGGCAGAGGTAGGAGGATCGCCGTGAGTTCGAGGCCACCCTGAGACTCCATAGTGAATTCCAGGTCAGCCTGGGCTAGAGTGAGACCCTACCTCAAAAAACCAAAAAAAAAAAAAAAAAAAAAAAAAAAAAAAATTCCAAAAGTCCTGATGTCAGTGTGATAACCACAGCTGCAGTGATAAACTACATCAGAAGAGACAAAGTGCCGATTTGATAGGGATGGGCATCAGCCTGTAACCTGACTTGTTCTGTAAGACTTGGTGGAGGGAAGGGAGAAGTAAGTCACCATCGTCTACAGGATTCTCTGCTCAATCACATTAAGAAAACAGAATAAATGCAGATATAGTGCCAATTTGTTTTTTATTAGAAAAAAACATAATAGGATTATTAAAACAATAACAACAACAACAAAAAAAGCCAGGCGTGGTGGTACACACCTTTAAGCCTAGGCAGAGGTAGGAAGATCACCCTGAGTTCGAGGACACCCTGAGACTACCTAGTAAATTCCAGGCCAGCCTGCTCTAGTGTGAGACCCTACCCTCAAAACAAAACAAAGCAAAAAGACCCATAAACACAAAAACTTACTTCACAATGAATAAACTGAAGTTGACAAGATTTGAAAGTTCTGACCCAGAGTTTTAGTGTACGGGGCAGAGGTGCTGGGTGGGTGAAACACGGGCAGTGCAGATGTGAGCGCCTACGCTTGGATCTGGGCACGGCAGCGCGTGGCCCGGTCTCAACAGCGGGAGACAGGCAGGTAGACAAGCAGGGCTCGTCCACCTGCGCTGGTAAGCTCTGGGACGGGAGAGACTGTCTCGACAAGTAAGGTGGACAGGACACGAGAGGTCGGCCTCTGACCGCCATGTGGACTGCATGCACACATGCACCCACACATGTACACAGGCCAAAAGGCAGCTTTAATGTATCAGACATTTTCTATTTTAAAAGTGCCAGGAATAGGGGCTGGAGAGATGGCTTAGCGGTTAAGCGCTTGCCTGTGAAGCCTAAGGACCCTGGTTCGAGGCTCGATTCCCCAGGACCCACGTTAGCCAGATGCACAAGGGGGTGCACGTGTCTGGAGTTCGTTTGCAGTGGCTGGAGGCCCTGGCGCGCCCACTCTCTCTCTCTCTCTCTCTCTGCCTCTTTCTCTGTCGCTCTCAAAAGAAAAAAAAAGTGCAAGGAATATAATGAAGCTTTGAAGTTACCGTTCAGAATAAAATCTTCTATCATTTGACAGGAGATCATACAACTGTTGGATATGAGCAAGGCCAGGTAAAAAAACCAACACTGCTCCTTCAATATTTCTGAATTGGGGACTTCTGTCTGAAATATTAAAGATACAATATTTAAAATAATAAAAGGAACATATATAATATGCATTAATATATAACAATACATATAACATACGTAATATTAATAAAATAACTTCAACTACAAGATACATTAGAAATGAAACATACCTAAATACACGAGGAGTTCCAGAATGAGATCCAGGTTGATTTTATGTGGGTTCATGTAGAGAATGGCATGCTGAGTGCGGCTGCTGTACTTCTCGTAAAGCGGACTTAAGTCAGCACCTGCTCCAGTCTGAACTGGGATGAAGTCCTAAAAGAAACCCAACCAGAGAAAACTGAGCAAAACCACTTTACATTTATTTAATAATTTTTAAAATATTTTATTACTTGATAGAGGAGAGAGGAGAGGGGGGAGGGAGAGAGAGAGAGAGAGAGAATGGGTGCACTAGGGCCTCCAGCCACTGCAAACAAACTCCAGGTGCGTGCACCCCCTTGTGCATCTGGCTAATTGAACCAGGGTCCTTTGGCTCTGCAGGCAAATGCCTTAACCGCTAATCCATCCCTCCAGCCCTTTATTTATTTTTAATGATTTATGTTACAGAGAGTGAGAATGGGCATGCCAGGGCCCCCAGCCACTGCAAATGAACACCAGATAGACGTGCCTCCAAGTGCATCTGGATTATGTGGGTTTTGGGGAATTGAACCTGGGTCTTTAGGCTTTGCAAGCAAGTACCTTAACTGCTAAGCCATCTCTTCAGCCCAACTTTTTTTATTTTTTGGTTTTATTGAGGTAGGGTTTTACTCTAGTGAAGGCTGACCTAGAATTCATTATGTAGTCTCAGGGTGGCCTTGAACTCATGACAATCCTCCTACCTCTGTCTGCTGAGTGCTGGGATTAAAGGTGTGCGCCACCATGCCCAGCTTTTGTTTTGAGGCAGGGTCTCACTCAAGCCCAGGCCGGCCTCAAATTCAGTGATCCTCCTACCTCTGCCTCCTGAGTGCTGGGATTATAGGCGTGCACCACCACACCTAGCTTCCAGCCCAACATTTTATATTTTAATAAGACAGAAAGAGGAAAGTGAATATTTGCAATCTTTACATCTTTTTCTCATTGTCTGAATTATCTTCATTTACTGTTTTGCTAAAGTGTAACAAGAGAGTACAATTAATTATTTGATGAATTTATTTTTGAAACAGGATTTTTTTTTTTTCGAGGCAGGGTCTCACTCTAGCCCAGGCTGACCTGGAATTCACTATGTAGTCTCAGGGTGGCCTTGAACTCATGACAATCCTCCTTCCTCTGCCTCCCGAGTGCTGGGATTAAAGGCGTGTGCCACCACACTTGGCTGAGACAGGATTTTGCTTAGTTGCCTTGGATGGTCTCAGCCTCATGAGCTCAAGTGCGTCTCTCTGCTCAGTGCTTATGGGAGCTGTGGGGCACCACTTCATTTTATAGCTAAGGCTGACCCTCGCCATGACACCGGTGCGTCAAGGAAACCAGCAGCAAAGCTCTACATTTGGGGCCTGCACCATCGTGACACACTGATGACAATCACCAGAAGTGCACGCCTCAGTCACTGGTCACTGCTGTGGAACGTGTGGAAGACGCTTCTTAGTACACAAACCCTGATGTTACATGCGTACCTAACGGGCCCCCAACAGGGTAAAGTGACAACATGTGACAAACTCAAGACCACAGTTCCTGAACGAATCTCTTAAATGGCCTTTAAATCTGTTGACACTTGTATCTGTTCCTCTTTTGCTAAGATATACTCAAGTTCACCATGGGTTCCAATGGCAGGTTATAGTAAAATAATTTCTTTTTACCTGGTATTTTTTTACTCCTCCTGCTTTGCTTGTAACATTAATGGTGATTTCCTCTTCCTCCTCCAGAAACTTCTGACAATACTCTGAATCCTTCTCCAGTACAAAGCCCGTCTCTTCTATGATATCTTCAAGATGGAAAACCTGTAGAGTACGGCATGTAAGGGGGTAAATATCATCTTAAAGTGAACAAGGGGCTGGAGAGATGGCTCAGTGCTTACAGTGCAGGCCTGGAAAAGCCAAAGGACCCAGGTTTGATCCCCCAGTACCCATGTACAGCCAGATGCACAAGGTGGCTCATGCATCTGAAGTTCATCTGCAGTGGCTACAGGCCCTGGTGTGCCCTAGCTCTCTCTCAAATCAATCAAATCAAATCAAATCAAATAAATTACAATGAACAAGGAGATAATTACCTTGTGAGTGTCATCAAACTCATTCACACTAGTAGGAAAAACTCAGTATTTCTTGGGAAAGAACATGACTGAAACAGAAGGGTCTGTTGCTTCTGTCTCCAGGGAAATTACGTATGGCCTGTTTCTTAAGTAAAAATTGTTAGTACACTTTATCACCTGAATTGAAATTGAGCATTAAGCCTAGGTAGAAAAGATGCTTCAGAGATAATCCTAGGGCTGGGGGGACATTAGGGAAGTGCTTGTTTTGCAAACATGAGGACCTCAGAACCTATGTAAAAGGCCAGGACTGGCCACGCATGCCTATCATCCCAGTTCCGGGGCAGTGGGCACTGAAAGAACCCTAGGATTTGCTGGACAGCTAGTCTAGCCTATATGGTCAGCACCAGGCCAGTGAGACCCTGTCTCAAAAACGGGGATGGCATTTCCGAAGACAACACCTGAAGTTGTCCTCTGGCCTCCAAACGCAGGCCTACAAGTGTACTTGCATCCATACGTGTGCAAACACATGCACACAGACAGGGTAGCCCTGAATCTGAGGGTGGTTGGAAAAGGAGTTTATCATTGCCAGAGAGACCCCCTCAATCTTAACATGATTACAATTTTTTTAAACAAATTTTTATTTACTTGCAAGCAGACATACACAGAGACAGAGAGAGGGAGAGAGGGAGAGAGGGAGAGAATATGAGTGCCAGTGCACAGTGCCACTGCAAATGAACTCCAAATGCACGTGCTACTTCATGCCTCCAGCTCTATGTGGGTACTGGGGAATTGAACCCGGGTTATTAGGCTTTGTAGGAAGCACCTTAATCACTGAGCCATCTCTCCAGTCCTCAACATGACTTTTATGTGGAACTAAAGTTATATGCCCTATGCCATCAAGACCTGTCCTCAGAGCCAGTACTCAGGAGGCAGAGGTAGGACAATCGCTGTGAATTCGAGGGCATCCTGAGTTCCAGGTCTGCCTGGACTAGACAGAGTGAGACCCTGTCTTGAAACACTCCCCCTCCTACTCCTTTCCATCCTCAGGCAAAGTGGCACCAGGCATCTGATTCTCAAGATTCTCTTAGGACCTCCTCCGACTTGCCGCACCCGAGGATAGTTCTGGGCTGACCACAGGGCCCGTGCTCTGGGGAAAATTTGCCAATGTGGTTTCCGCTTATACATACAGTATAAAGAAAACTCACCTCAACAGGATAGCTTCTTCCGGAAATTCTGAGAATAGGGCAGTGTGTGAAGTATGTGGAAAACTTCTCACTGTCCACAGTGGCGCTCATCAGAATGAGGTGCAGGTCAGAGCGCTTCTGTAAAATTTCCTTCAGGATAACTAGCAGGAAGTCTGACTGCACACTTCTTTCATGAACCTGATAGAAAGACAAAAAATAATGATATATAAGGATTATTAAGAGGCTTAAGTAATCTGTCATTCAAATCTACTAAGTTAATGAATATTTAAGCATATTGTCAGCACATATGGGGACAAGGGGCTGGATGTTTTCAGTAAGGCAGATCTTCACAACTGAAAATAATGTTACTTTCCAAAAGTAACTAATTCTCATAGAAGGCCATGAGAAAATGTATACCATTAGCCACAACAGTAGGACTCCACCCTAGGAGATGACTTGGAAATGACACCAACATATGGCAGACAAGATTAGTTTACCTCCCAAACTTCACTGAGAAGCCAGTGACTCCTAAGACTCTGCTACCGATAGAACACGGCAGTTACTACCACACAAGACAGTCAGTTCATCCTCTGTGTAGAAAGAGGGAGCTGAGCAGTGGGAACCTGACGTGTCTCTGCCACCTAAAAAGAGGGCTTTCTCTCCTCCCACACAAGCACCGAGGGAGCGCGCTGCGAAGCTGCGCAGAGGCTGCGCTTGTCAACACGCCAAACGCACAAGCCTGCTTTCTATTCCTGCGCGCTGACGTTTCTATCCCATTTTATAGCACATCTAAGGTAGCAGAAAGACATAAAGCTCGTCAAGATAATAAAGAGGAGTCACCACTCATCTGCTCAAAAGAGAGACAGCAGTCAATTACTTGAGTCCAGTTCCTGGCTTGGCCACTTACTGTATGACTCTGGGAGAGTTACTCAAATGTCACCAGGACTATTTCATCTTCCATAAAAGGAAAACATAAATAATGGAAAATGTGATAGTGTGATAATCAAATGAGACAATGCAAAGCTCCTAAAACAGAGCCTAACAAACATTAAGGACTTAGCATTACATTATGTGCCAGGAATTAAAAAACAAACAAGACAGTTCTCTTCAGAGTTTTCAGTCCAATAAGGGGACATGGTACAGGATGGGTTCAAATTACATTTAATGACCAGCTTATCCAGGTGGTCAAGATTAAGAGAAACTGTCACTGATCCTAAAAACTAACTCAAGGGCAAAAGAGAGAGGGAAGGAGTTGGAAAAAGGCAGAGGGAGAGGATGTTATAGGGCATTTATCACGTAAATCAACACATTTGTTAGAGGAAATTAAGGAATTATCATATATAAAATCTCTGGTATATCGTAGGCACAAAGAAAATGCTAGCTAATGTTATAAGCAACATATTTTTAATGCAAAAATGTTTACAAATTGTACAGTTATACAATCTACTCACCTCATCTACAATAACATGAGACACATTAGTCAGAAGCCCATCTTCCTGAAGTTTCCTGAGCAAAACTCCTGTTGTGCAATAGAGCAACCTGGTCGACTCACTAGCTCGAGATTCCATCCGGATCTGGTATCCACACAAAGAATTCTGCAGGGAGCAAACAGTCACGATCAGACTCTCACAGGAAACCCGGGAAACAAGCCGTCAAGAGAAGCCCAGGCAGCATATCTACTCAGTGCCGTGTATCACCATCAATGGCGACGTGGGCCTCACGAGGTCAAGGCAGGAATGTTGTGAGGACAAAGCCAACCTGGGCTACAGAGTGAGTCCCAAACCACAGTGGACCAGACTGTGAGACCCTGTTTTAAAAAGCCCCAAAGTGGCCAGGCATGGTGGTGCATCACTTTAATCCCAGCACTTGGGAGGCAGAGGTAGGAGGATCGCTGTGAGTTCGAGGCCAGCCTGACACTACATAGTGAATTCCAGGTCTGCCTGGGCTAGAGTGAGACCCTACCTTAAAAAAATAAAAATATTTAAAAAGTAAAAAAAAATATATGATCTGTAATCTATCCTATTTGCTTCTGGCACGTTGAGTTAGTTACACCAATCCCTATCCTCTGCAGTCACTCTAGTGAAGGGTCAGCCAGTTTTGTGAGCAAACATGCACGAGAAATACTTAAGTGCCCACACCTTTTTGTGCTGCTAGGAACTGACTTCAGGGCCCCCACGCTAACCAGGCAAATCCTGAGCCAGTTCCCAGGCTGCCCCCAGCGCATCCTTCTCCTGGTGCTGTGGTTACAGGCCTGGGTCACAGGTCCAGCTTCCTATTTTTCCTGCAGGATTTTAAAATAATCTAAACATTTTCACTTTATACATTCCACGGAAAACTTACAAAGACTTAATATGATAGTAAAGTCAAATTTGATTCTGTCCATCCATGTTCTTTGAGTGTTAAGTATGTACCATATTAGAACATTCAATTATAACGTATTTTTGTTTTATATTTTAGGACAGAATTACAAGTGAACTTGTTCAGGTGTAGACCATGCTGTCTAACAATGACGACGCGAACAACCAGTGGTGGTCAGAAGTCAGGTGCTGTACGGGTTTCTTTTGGCAGTCGGGAGCGGTGCCTTACCCTTCCTCCGGGTCCACTTTCGCAGCCCAGCTCATCGCACACGCGGGTGGCCAAGCTCACGGCTGAGACCCTCCGGGGCTGCGTGCACACTATGTTACACTTGCTGGCTGCGCGCTCACTCAGAAGCAGGTCTTCCAGCAGGAAGTGGGGCACCTGCGTGCTTTTGCCGCTGCCCGTCTCCCCCGCCACGACCACCACCCGGTGCCGTTTCAGAGTCTCCACGATGGACTCCCGGTGCTTGAACACGGGCAGCCGCTGTCTCTCCTTCAGGAGCCTCAGATACTTAGGTGTGCTTTGCAGTTTCCTAAAGAGGGTCCGAACAGGCTCCAAATCTTCGGCACTGGTGGACTCCAAGGACAGTGCACCGAGATCCTCATCAGAAACCAAGTTCTCCCAAGACTCCTCGGGGTCCTCAGAACTCTCCTTTTTACATTCAGAATGCTGCTGCTGCTGCTGCTGCTGCTGCTGCTGTTTCAACTTATTCAGAAGTTTGGCGATAAAAAGGTCACGTGGTTTATTGGTTTCCATTTTATTTAATTCTTCCCTTTTCTTTTCTTCATCACTCCACTCCAGCCAAACATCTCTGTAAGTGGGAGGGAGTAACTGATGAACAGACTATAAAGGAAAAACAACAAAACAAAACAAAACAAAGAAACAGCAATGTTTTACTTTCACTATTGGACAATAAAACTCAACACAATACTTAGATAGTTATATTCGTTTTTAAAATGTAAGTTTACCCTTAAACTTAGAAGTTGTTAATATAAGATTCAGATATAGGTAATTTATAACCGACACATCATATTCAGGCTTCTTGACTTACTCGCTGTGTGACTTCAGTTTCTGCATTTGGAAATGGCTAATAGGGGCTGGAGAGATGGCTTAGCAGTTAAGGTGAAGCCATCATTCCAGTGACCTCTGAAGCCTCCCATGTCTCACCTGCCCTTTGACTAAGCGATACAGGGCTAGCGTAGCCCCCAGGTGCTGAGCTTGCATGCCGTCCTCCGTTAAGATTGTGGGACAGACAACCAGGACGTCGTCTTCAGACTTGATTACCCTTACCCTAAGAAGAAATAAGAAAAAAAAAAAAGTTAAAAAAAAAATGGTAAGGTCAGATAAAAAAAAAAAAAAAAAGAAGTTAAGCTTGCATCAGTTACTTAAATATTGCCATGGAAGGTACTGCAGTAGGTAACAATCTATAAGCACACTGAACATGAGATGTGAAATTAGAGTTTCCTTGTATTCTTTATTACTTATTTATCTATTTGAGAGAGAAAGGCAGGTAGAGATCGAGAGCAAGCATGCCAGGGCCCTCAGCACTGCAAACACGCCGCAGACACACACGCCACCTTGTGCATCTGGCTTCACACGGGGACTGGGGAAGTGTACGTGGGTCCTTTGGCTTTGCTGGCAAACGTCTCAACCACTAAACCATCTCTCCAGTCCTAGATTGTCCTAAATGTCTACTTTGTTTCTTGTTTTGTTTTGTGTTTGGGACAGGACTATACTCCGTAGCCCAGGCTGGCCTAGAATTCACTATCACCCGCCTGTCCTGGAACTCCAACCTCAGCCTCCCAACTGCGGGGATTACAAGCACGAAGCACCAGGCCTCGCTTTTCTAACTGTCTACCTAGTTCAGAGCAAACAAGAAAGACTTTCATTTAACATTTTCTAGAAGATCATTCCGTTAACCAGAAACACATACCTACATTTCCAGTATCTGCCTACTGGAACTTTCTCAAAGGAAGGGTTCGGACTCTTGGGTAGATTCTTCCTGACCCAGTCAATAAGAAACTGCTTGGGAGACTTTCCAGTCCAGCTTCGAGCAGTATAGTCGAAGTTCCTTACATCATGAGGCTCTTTCTTTTTACCTAAAATAACAAAGACCTGTTCTTTAAAACTGGTCACACAGCGACACAAATTCTCTTCTGAGCCATCAAAACTCTCTCACTTTTGGAAGAGAATAGGTGAAAAAGGCAGACATAAAGATTTGCTTTTCTCCTAGTGATGTCAGTCTCTTAATAAACTGACCCAAAGAAATGTAGGTGTGCGTGCGTGCGTTTTTTTTTTCCTTTTTTTGGGGGGGGGTTTTCGAGGTTGGGTCTCACTCTAGCTCAGGCTGACCTGGAATTCACTATGTAGTCTCAGGGTGGCCTCGAACTCACAGCGATCCTCCTACCTCTGCCTCCCTAGTGCTGGGATTAAAGGAGTGTGCCACCACACCCGGCTCCATGTGTGTATTTTTTGAGACAGGATCTTACATGGCCAAAGGCTAGTCTTGAACTTGCTAAGTAGCCAAGGATGAGACCTTCAAGTCCTGTTCCTCTTGTATCTACTTCCTGAGTGCTGACATTATAGGTGTGTGCCATCACACTGAGTGGATCTTGAAGAACACACATATTTTATATTTACCTATATAAATAGTAAACATAAGATATTTCTAACCGAATGTCTCGCTAAAGAGTATGACTGGTTACTGATGTGAGAAGTTAGTAGAGGTTTCTAACCGAATGTCCCGCTAAAGACTATGACTGATTACTGAGGAGAGAAGCTAGAAGAGGTTTCTAACTGGAAGAATTGGGGATATAGCTCTTCATAGGCCACTTGCCTGGCATGTGCAAGGCACCAGGTTTTTCCCCTGGCATTATAAAAAAACAAGGACAAACAAAAACAAGTAAAAAACTCACATAACAAGCTCTCATTTACATAAACTCACATTTACATCTTTATAGAATGGGAGTTTGGAGAATGCACTGAACAGAGATGGGACTTAGGCAAAGTATTTGCAATTACAAAATAATTAAAGGGCTGGAGATATGGCTTAGCAGTTAAGGCACTTGCCTGCAAAGCCTAAGAATGCAAGTTCACATCTCCAGGTCCTGCTGGGCATGGTGGTGCACGCCTTTAATCCCAACACTTGGGAGGCAGAGCTAGGAAGACCGCCATGAATTCAAGGACTCCCCGAGACTACCTAGTTAATTCCAGGTCAGCCTGGAACACAGTGAGACCCTACCTCAAAAAAAAAAAAAAAAAAAAAAAAAATCTCCAGGTCCCATGTAGCCAGATGCACAGTGATGCAAGCACGCAGTGTCACACATGCGCCACAAGGGAGCGCACACATCTGGAGTTCAGTCACAGTGGCTGAAAAGCCCTGGCACACTCATTCTCTGCCACTTTATGTCTCAGAAAAAGTAAAATAAAGCTGGGTGTGGTGGCACATGCCTTTGACCCCAGCACTCAGGAGGCAGAGGCAGGAGGATCACCGTGTATTTGAGGCCACCCTGAGACTACATAGTGAATTCCAGGTCAGCCTGGACTAGAGCAAAACCCTACCTCGAAAAACCAAAATAAATTAATAAAATAAATAAATAAAGAAAAAATTTGGTTAAGTGAAATTTCACTGCCACCTTTAGCAGGTGTCCAGATGCAAAGTAATGAATGTCCCCATCATGCAGCCCAGGAGTTTGTGACTCCACCTGGCGTGCGCGTCCCTCTCTTCACTCTACCTTTGTCTTCTGTAGTAGCAGCTGCAGATTTCTCGAATAAATTAAGGTTCAGGGCACCTTCCCCTTCTGTGGCTGTGGGAGACCTTTTCCTTTCATTTTGCGGATCTGAAATTTTTATGGCTGGATTGAATACTGGATGGTCTTCTAAAGTTTCCATTTCTACCAAGAGAAAGGATGCGTACTGTCAACCATTTCGTTTTCAGCCTTGTATATTCTGAGGTGCGTGTGAACGCACGTGCACTTGGGTACACACACACACACACACACACACACACGCAGGCCAGAAGCTGGTGTCGGGTCATCAAGTGCTCTCCACCTTAGTTTTTTGAGACAAGGTCTCTCACCGAACCCGGAATTCACTGGTGCTGCTAGACTAGCTAGCTAGCAAGCCCCAGGGCTCCTCCGCGTCCCCCCCCCCACCCCCCTTCAGCACCACAGGAATACGCGGTCGAGCCCAGCTCGAGGTGGGGGCTGGGAGCTGACTTCAAGCCATCAAGCTTGCACAGCAGCACTTCACCACCCGGACCACCTCCCCAGCCCTCACGCCTTGTACTGGCAAGCAGGGTTTATAATTTTATTTACTTATGAGAGAGAGAGAAAGAGGAGACAGAATGGGCATGCCAGTGTCTCTAGCCACTGCAAACAAACTCAAGATGCATGCACCACCATGTGCATCTGGTTTACACAGGTTCTGGGGAAACCTGCGTCCTTAGGTTTCCCAAGGAAGCACCGTAACTGCTAAGCCATCTCTCTGGCATTTCTTCTTTTTCCTTGCAGCCAACTACTTAATTCCTTCTAGGAATATATGGTAGAAAACAGAGGCAATTTCTTAGTTTTCATGACTTATATACTAAGAAGGAACTGTTTAATAGATGTGGTGGGATAAAATGATGACAACAAAAATCTGTCATTAGAAATAAGAGAGCGTGGTGGTACACGTCTTTAATCCCAGCACTTGGGAGGCAGAGGTAAAAGAATCGCCATGAGTTTGATGCCACCCCGAGACTACATAATGAATTCCAGGTCAGCCTGGGCTAGAGCAAGATCCTACCTCAAAAGAAGAAAAAAGAAAGAAAGAAAGAAAGAAAGAAAGAAAGAAAGAAAGAAAGAAAGAAAGAAAGAAGAGGGCTGGAGAGATGGCTCAGCTGTTAAGGCGCTTGCCTACAAAGCTTAACCGACCTGGGTTTGATTCACCAGTACCCAAGTAAAGCCAGATGCACAAAGTGGCACAGGAATCTGCAGTGGCTAGAGGCCTTGGCGTGCCCATTCTCTCTCTCTCTCTCTCTGCTTGCAAATAAATAAATAAGCCTTTTTATATGGCCTGTGAGCTAGGGTGCTTGTTATTGCTACAGTTTACGATGGTTGGCAAAATAAAAGAATACTGATGCAATCACAGAAAGTGTGCAGCTCGGTGTTAAAATGGGATTACAGCATACGCACTTTTACAGTGTGCATGGCTGTTTTTCTGTCCTAACAGAAAAGCTGTGACTCAGATGACAGACTGATAAGTCTACAAAGACTACAATATTTAATACTGGGCTTGTTACAGAGAGTATATCAACTGACAGGAAACAGCAGACATTTTACAAAGACCATTCACATTTCTACATGCAGGAATTTTAAAGTACTTACCTCGTTGACATTTTCTAATTTTCTCTTGGGCCTCTTTTTGGCCTTGTTTGTTTTTTTCTAGTTTAAAAGCAGCTGCTTGCTCCTTTGCGTTGAGAAGTTTGGCTGCAAGTTGCAAGTACCTTTCATTCTGCACCAAAGAATAAGAGGAAAAATAAAAAGTGTAAGAAGTTTTACATTGTACCGAAATCTCTTGACTTTACCCTTTGATTCAGGAAATCTACTTTAAGATTAAAAGAAAATTATTTGCTTACTTATTTGCAAGTAGAGAGAGAATGAATTAGACAAGGAATAGGTGCACCAGGGCCTCTTGTCAATGCGAATGAACTCTAGACACAAGTGCCACTTTGAGTGTTTGGCTCTACATGGGTACTGGGGAATTGAACCTGGGTCATTAGGCTTTGCAGGCAGGTGCCTTAACCACTGAGCCATCCCTTGAGCCCATGACCTTCACCCCTTTAGGGCGTTTCTACACTTTTGAGATTGCTATGGACACAGGGTCCATCAGTCTCCTCCAGGACTTTTACTTAAGTCTTCAAAGTACACATCCAGATGTGAAATTGGTGGGTCATATAATTCTACTTTAAAATTTCTGAGGAACGGACAAACTAGTTTTCACAGTAGCTGGATAATTTTACATTCCCGCCACATCTACCTACATTTTTTCTTTTGGTTAGAAGTCATGATTCTAATGGACAAGACGGTATCTTGCTGTGGTTTGGTTTGCCTTTCCCCAGTAATAATGTGTAAAATCCCTTCATGTACTTACTGGCCACTAGTGTATGTCTTTGGGGAACTGTTCCTTAGCCATTACATTCAGGAAGTCACCAATTTCTATTGATTCTTGCTTATTCAGGAAGTAATCAATTTCTAACAATTCTTGTTTTAAAATGTCCATCTTCCTTTTTAATTTTAGTCCCTATTGCTTTACATCTAAGCAAGTACAATGGCTGAAAAGACAGAGTAGCTTTCTAACTCATCCCGTTCTTGCCAGCCACATGCCCCACACACGGACTGGCTCTTTACTGTACAGTGGTCAACTTCACTGCAGGTTATGAAAATCTAGTGTCAAGTCCACTCGTCCTTCCCTCCTACTGCCAGTGCTCACGATGCCTTCATGTCTACACGTGCACGCCTCTTTAACGCCCGAAGGCGCCTTGCACGATTCTACTTTCATGCTTTTCTTCATATTCTCTTACCCATCTGGACCATGGTCCTATGATTTATCTGCCTATATGAACTCCACATAACCTTCAAATTTCATTTCTTGCCAGGGCGTGCTGGCGCCTGCCTGTAATGCCAGCACTTGGGAGGCAGAGGTAGGAAGATCACCTTGAGTTTGAGGGCACCCTAAGACTACACAGTGAATTCCACGTCAGCCTGGACTACAGTGAAACCCTACTGCAAAAACAAAAGCAACAGCAAAAAAATTCATTTCTTTAACAGTTCTAACCTAATCCTTCAAATAGCATCCTTTTCTTCGAATCCCAAAGTAGATTTACACAGCCCTAAAGATTTTTATTGGTAATTTTAAAACTTCTATGCATAGAAGAGTATACAGAAATTCCGGGCTGGAGAGGTGGGTAAAGGACTAAAGAGCACTTCTGGTTGGTCCACAGGACCCACATAAACAGCTGGGTGTGGCCACCTATGTCTACAGCCCCAGTCCTGTGGGGAAGCTGACCCCAAAATCACTAGAACTGGTACAAGGACAGCAAGCTCCAGGACCAGGGTGAGGATCCGGGTGCGAGTGATGCACGGGACACCTGCTCTCTCCAGCCACCACAGCCGAGGGTGCCTTACCGCAGGCGAGAGCGTGCAGAGCCACGCGGACACACACGTGTGCACACACCCAAGCATGGCTGTATCTCACCCGACCACCCTCATCCTCATCACTACTGAGTGGTTTGGGTGTCTTTCTAAATACAGGGCAAGTATGTCATTTTTTTCTTGTATACACATGGATCCAACATATTATACAAGCTGTTTCTAACTTACCACTTTCGTTTGTTTATTTGATTACATATAGACATATAAGTTGTCTTTAGTGTTTGGTTATTATGAAAAAAAACTTCTATGAATATTCATACATAATTTTTTTGTTATTCTGAAGTAAATACAAATGAAACTGTTGGGTCATTTGGTAAGTGTATATTTAACTTTACAAGAAAAGGCCAAGTTTTCCAAAGTTAATTATTCCATATTATACTCTCATCATAAGTGTTTCGACTGTTCCACACCCTCTCTAACACAATATTATCATCTTTAAATCTCAGCCTCTGGGTATCTCACTGTCATTCTCATTTTCACTGTTTAATAACTAGTTATATGGAACATAGTACCACATTACCATGTCAAATCTTAGCCTTCTGGGCAGATATGCAGCATTATCTCGCTGCGACTTTCGTTTTCACTGCTTTAATCACTAGTGATATTAAACATACTTTTACGTGTTTATCGGCCAATCATGTCTACTTTTGCGAGGTGTCTGTAAAACGTTCTTCAGATAGTTATGGAAGTCCTCTGTTAGATACCCGTACTGCAGCGTGCCCGTTCCACTTATGTTTTCAAATGTTAGCTGTGCCCCAAACACCTAGCGCTCAGTCCCAGTTTCTGGTGGTGGGCGCTTGACGGGACACCGCAGTGGAAGTTACGTCACTGGGATGTGCTGGAAGGGGGTTTGCAGAATCTAGGCCCTTCTTCTTTCTTTCCTTTCCTTTCTCCCTTCCCTTCCTCCCTTCTCCCTCTCCTTCCTTCCTTCCTTCCTTTCATCTTTCTGGCCACCATGAAGAGAGCACCTCTTCTTCCTCCCATCATGACCTTTGGGGTCACCGCAGGCCCCAAGGCGGTGGAGATGACTAAGGGTGGGCTAAACCCCTCGGGAACAGGAATCAGAACAAACATGTCTCCTGTTTACCTGGTTCTCTGGGGTACTCTGTCAGTGATGGAAAGTTGACTAACACATTCATGAAACAATATTTTGCTTAATTTATTAAAAAAATTTACACACTAAATTTTTTAATGGCAAATATGAGAAGTTAATGGCAGAGGTACATAGCGTAGGAGATTAAGCAAGTTCCAAGAGAGTCCTCAATGCACTTTGTGTCATAATTAGCTAAGCTTGCCTGTCTGAGAGGATGCTGAACTTTACAGAGGTTGCGATGGGAAGATCTATAAAACTCATGTGAATGCAGGGTTTACAACAGAAATTGTTACAAAATGTGGAGTTGTGAAGGGAAAAGTGGAGGAGGGGAGGGAATTATCATGGTTTATTGTTTATAAGTATGGAAACTGTCAATAAAATTTTTCAAAAAAAAAGAAATTGTTATAACCTAACTGTACTGTTTTTTCACTAACAGACTTTAGACAATTATAACAAATACTTAGAAAATATGCTAAAATTACAAAAACCAACATAAGTCGATCCATATGAAATTTGTGGAGGCGCAGATCTTTACGGGTGTACAATACAGTGTGAAGCCTCTGCACACGGGGCTCTTCAAAGTTTTAGAATTTTACTCTAGAAATTATTAGAAGTATGAATCAGAAACCTAGTTCTCCTAAATACAATAAATTTAACTATTTATAAATCTAGGAAGCAACCACCTATTTGTTATTTATATTAACGCATAAATTTAACAGACTAAATTCCTTTTTAAAGAGTATTTAAATATTTTTAAAAATATATTTAATTTTTTCAGCATTGTGAAGACTAATATTTCTAAATATTTTTTTCTCAAGCTTTTATATGTTTAGTGACTCAGAGTGTATCTATTGCTAAAAATACTATTTATAAACTAATCAATCTCTGAATGTTACACATGTCCAAGTAAGCTCACAGTATATGTGCAATAATAAGCCAATAGACGGTATGGGTTTCCTCTGTAAGAGAAATTTTTCTCTTGAGATGATGAGCTTCCTCTGTAAGGGAATGTGTCTTACCATTTTTTTCTTATGCAAAGAACTTAATGATGGGGAAATGTAATTAACAGCTACTGATCAATTACTCTGTGCCAAGTTTCCTAATGTTATTTTGTTTAATATTTGTATTACTCCCTAGTGGTATTTGTACAATTCACAAATGACAAAAGTAAAGGTTAGAAATATTTGCCTGGTAGCATCCAGCTAGAAGCCCAGCACAAAATTCTTACTCACAGGGTCAAATTTTTCTTCTTCCTCTACTTCTTGGCTTTTGGAGTTCTCACTCTTTTCTTCTTCATCTTGTTGTTCAGCATATCTCAAAATCCACTCTTTCATATTTAGGTCCATACTTTTTTCTTCCTTTTTTGGCTAAAGAGAGAAAAGAAATATCTGAAAAATTGAAGACAGAAAGAGATGTCAAAACTATCAAGGGTCTGCTTTTATAATACAGCAAATATATAAAATTATCAAAAATCATATCATTTAACAAAGGGCAAATGAACTAAACATTACTATAAGACGTTTACACTTACACAAACCAAACTATATACATTGCTCACACACCAGTAATTCCATTACCTTGGGGGCTGAGGCAGGAGGACTGTCAGTTTGAGGCCAGCCTGGGATACACAGTTGAGACTCACCCCCAAAATGAAGAAATAAAATACAAAATTAAAATGATTATGTTTACTCCTCTATGACGTAATAAAGAATGAAAGACATATTGTTAAAAAAAAAAAACACCTAGTATTCTTCCTTAAAAACTGTTTGGGGCTGGAGAGATGGCTTAGTGGTTAAGGTACTTGCCTATGAAGTCTAAGAACTTAGGTTTGACTCCCTAGAACCCACATAAGATAATATACACAAGGTGACGCATGCATCTAGAGTTCATATGCAGTGGCTAGAGGCCCTGGCACACCCATTCTCTATCTGCCTCTCTCTCTCTCTAATAAATAAATAAATAAATAAATAAATATTAAAAAAATTTTTTGTTTATTTTTATGTTATTTACTTGAGAGTGACAGACAGAGAAAAAAAGAGGTAGAGAAAGACAGAGAGAATGGGTGCACTGCAAACGAACTCCAGATGCATGCACCACCTTGTGCATCTGGCTTTATGTGGGTCCTAGCAAATCAAGCCTTGAACCGGGGTCCTTAGGCTTCACAGGCAAGCACTTAACCGCTAAGCCATCTCTCCAGCCCAATAAAATATGTGTTTAAAGAAGTGCTTCTACTAGGACAATGCTTTTATAGGTGTACAGTAACAAATGAACTACATTTCCCAGTGTCCCAATATTCATGTTCTTAGGAAAAATGTGCATCTGTACTAAACATGAAAGCCCCCCCTTTTTTGTTGGCCAGTGTTTCCTAAACAATATAGGAGAGCAACTACATACATAGCACTCACATTATACCAGAGATCAGAAGTAGTCTAGAGAAGACTTAGAGAGTGGATGTGCACGGGTGATATGTGTTGGGCCTTGAGAGGCCCGGACGCGAGGCCTAGTGGAACTTCCTGAGCCTAGCTAAAGTTTGGCGACCTGTCTCTGGCCAGCTAGGACTCAGCAAGACGCCTAATGGCTTCTTGCCTGCTACTTCTGCGTGGGAGTTGGAATTATCATTTCAATAGTCACAGTTTACTATTGGCCCTTACCTCTCCCCCCATCCTAGAATCCCGCCTTCGTTCTCAACATTATATAGGCAACCCCCTGCAACAATAAAGCGAGTTCCTGCTTCGACAAGACTCCCGACTCAGTGTGGTTTTTCTCTGGTGACTAGGAGAGGTCTGAGTCGTCGACACTCATCCTCCTCCTCAACCCCTTGGGAGGAACCAGCGGGCCTGGTCCTTCCTCAGCACTACCTGTTGGGGGGAGCCCGGCAGATATGTACATACCATGTCATTTTATATTAGGAACCTAACACAAACCTTTTTTTTTTTCTTTTTCTTTTTCAAGGTAGGGCCTTGCTCTAGCCCAGGCTGACCTGGAATTCACTTCAGGGTGGCCTTGAACTCATGGCAATCCTCCTACCTCTGCCTCCTGAGTGCTGGGATTAAAGGCTTGTGCTACCACGCCCCTTTATTAGGAACTCGAGTCCCTAACATAGTAACTGCAGACCTCTGGTATCCCCGGGGTCCTAGACTAGCAAGGGCAAATGCACTTGTTCTTGGAAGCCAGGCACCAGGCTCACCTATATGTGAGGACACCTAAGAAAATCACTTGGAGAGACCAGGTGGAGGAAGGGGTGCCTGCCCGCTGGCCTCTAGTAGGAGCAGGAGTCAGTCACGTGAGTGAAGGAGTGTTCTGGATGCTCCCAACCTCGTAGGCATTTTCTAGAACTGTCCAGGTGAGCCTGGTGCCGACTGCAGAATCATGAAAACTACAAGCCTGACTGAAGCCAGGGTTTGGGGGTGGTTCGTCATGCAACCGGAGACAGAACAGCCCTGCAAAGTGTTTGTGTTGGGGACAAAGGCTCATGTACCCCAGGCCGTTCCAAACTCACTCTGCAGGGGAAGACCTTGAATTGTCGATCCTCCAGCCTCCCGCTCCTGGGGACTAAGATCAGTACATGCACGCACCACCGCGCCTGCTTTCCAGGGTGCTGGGGACGCAAGCCAAGGTTTTGTGCATGCTAGACAAGCACTGAGCTACATCCCCAGCCTTGTTTATTTTAACAAGTAAGAATGCCAAGGAAGTCTGCTACTTACACTCTCATAAACTACAGCTACTTCATTCTGATTGAACACAACTTTAAATTATTAATTTAAATGGCAATTCCCCCCTTTTTATTTGGGGGTAGCACAGGCAAGCTTCAACCTCACCTTCGTGGTCCTCCTGCCTCTGCCTTCTGAAAGCCGGGATTATAGGTGTGCTCCACCCCTCTAGGTCTAAATGCTAAAATTACCTTAATATTAAGGTCTTCTTCCTGTTTTTTTGTTCTAGTTTGCAGTGGAGGTGAGATAGCGGCTTGTATTTGAAGAGACTGGAATTTTGGCCTACTTTTAGGTTGTTGGTCTTCAAATTCCTGACTGAATCCTTCAGGAAGTGCATCTTAAGACAAAAGAAACTGTGATGAAAATAAACACGTATATGATATACCAAACACACACATATTTATCAAGCTTACACATAAGCCCTTCCAAGACTAGCATCTAATGTCATCTACCTCTCATCTCCTGAGAATAGAAATTCTATGATGAACTTGGCTTAACACAGGAAACTAGGCCATTTTATTTTTTGGTTTCCAAGGTAGGGTCTCACTCTAGCCCAGGCTGACCTGGAATTCACTATGCAGTCTCACGGTGGCCTCAAACTCACAGTAATCCTCCTATCTCTGCCTCCGGAGTACTGGGATTAAAGGCGTGCACCACCACACCCGGCTAACAAGGCCACTTCTCTTTGTCTGTCTAGTTCACCCTCACTATGCCAGGCTCCTAGACTTTCTTGATAAAAGACCTCACCCTTTCTCACTCCACCCGTGGCAGTATTCTAAATCAGTCACAAAAGTTATTTGCACTTCAGTTTCTTGTCAGAGGTTATAACCACAACCCAGTAATTAATTCAAGATTATTTATCCCAGGACAGTATATACTTTTTTTCTATAAAAATGTATCTATTTGCAAGTGGAGGGGTGTAGAGTAGTATTAGGGGCCCCTTCCACTGGCAAAGGGACTCCAGATGTGTGTGCCACTTTGTGCATCTTGTTTATGAGGGTACTGTGGATTTGATCCCTGGCTGTCAAGGTTTGCATGCAGGCACCTTTAACCACTGAGACATCTCCCCAGTCTCTGAATCTGTTGTACCAGTGTGTTATAAAAACGATAGTAAACAACACACAAAATACAACTTTTTCTTACAGGACCTCTAAAATAAAATATTCAGAAACAACAGGACTGATAAGAATAGAGTACTGCTGGGTTGTTGGCGCACAGCTTAATCACTGCACTCGAGAGGCAGGAGGACTGCTGTGATTTCGAGGCCAGCCTAGGCTAAAATGAGACCTTACCCTGAAAACACCAAGGGGGGGTGGGAATTATTTTAGGATTGGGGAGATGGCTCAGTGGTTAAAAGCATCTGTTTGCAAAGCCTGACAGTCTGGTTTCAATTCCCCACTAGCCATGTAAAGACAGATGTACCATGTGACACAGGTTAAAGAGAAGACTCCATCTCAAGGAAAGAAATACATGGTAAGCAGTAAGAGAAGACACCTGATATTTTCTCTGGCCTCTGCACACATGTGACAGGGGCATGTGCACATACAACACATCACACACACACTCTACAAACACCTGCAGAATGAATGAGTAACAGTACTACTACACATACACACAAGTTTTTTCTGAGGCAGGCCCAGGCTGATCTAGAACTCACTTTGTAAGCCAGGCTGGCCTCAAACTCATGATAATCCTCTTACCTCAGCTTCCCAAGTGTTGGGATTATAGGCATGAGCTACCACACTTGGCTTAGTAAGAATATTTTAAAAGTAAATAAGTATAAAGGGAAAAAATTTTAAATACAAGTCAAAAGGTTGAAGAACTCAATGACAGTGCTGTTTACCATCAGGAAGGTTTAGACAGAGCCAGTCCAAGGCTGAATGCAGGTCACCTCCATGTAAGAGTGTGTTGGTCATGGCATCTTCAATGTCCTTCGTCTTAAATGAAAATGCTTGTAAAGCCATGTATAAATCCTATGAAAAACAAACACAAGTCACACCTGTCAATTTTCTAATCCTAGTTTTATTTTTCTCTTAATTTTAAAGCAGAAATCCTGACCAAAATTATAATTTCAAAAACATGAGTGGCAGAGTGAACAACTGGGAGCTAAGGATATATTTTTTTAAAAAAGAATTTAGGAGGGACGGAGAGATGGCTCAGTGATTAAGGCACTTGCCTGCAAAGCCAAATGACCCAGGTTCGATTCCCCAGGACCCATGTAAGCCAGAAGCACAAGATGAACAATGGAGTTTATCTGTAGTGGCTGGAGGCCCTAGCACACCCAATCTCTCTCTCTACCTCTCTCAAATAAATTAATAAAAACAACAAACAAAGAACAACAACAACAAAACAAGAATTTAGGAACAGGCACTCATTTTCTCCTCCAAAGATAATGTTTATAGTCTAATGTTTTCTCTCCTGTAGTCTTGTAAAGCCGACTTCATGTAACGGTTTGATGTATGTTCCAAAATTATTGGAAATTCTTCCTTAGCATTAAAGAAAATTTTATGAGAAGAGACACAGAAAGAATGGGTACTACCAGGGTCTCTTGGTGCTGCAAATGAACTCCAGATATATGCATCACTTTGTGCCTCTGGCTTTCCGTGAATACTGGAAAGTTGAACCTTGGCAGGTAGGCTTTGCAAGCAAGGGCCTTTATCCACTGAACCATCTCCCCAGCCCTCCTTAGTGCTTTTGGTAACTATGTACCATTGGGTAAGGCACATCATTATTTAAGCACACATTTTCTTATGTGTGAATACTCAGGATTTTTTGTTATTAAATATTTAAATGAGTATTTTTATACAGCATTTAAATATACCTCCTGTGTGTTACAGAGTTAGGCAAAACTGAATTAAAACCAGATTGGTTAGCCGGTTGTGGTGGTGCCTACCTTCAATCCCAGCACTTGGGAGGCAGAAGGAGTATCACCATGAGTTCAAGGCTACCCTGAGATTACATAGTGAATTCCAGGTCAGCCTGGGCTAGAGTGATACCCTACCTCAAAAACCCAAAATAAATAAATAAAGTGAAAAATCAGATTGGTCTACTTACTAATGAATTACCTTAGGCTACAGCCTGCTATCTTTCCCAAGCCTTAATTCTTTCATCTGAAAAAATGGGGGCAAATTATTTGCCTAGCTTATGAGGTTACCATGCCCGAGGATGTGTGCACAATACAGAGTCCAGAATCTAAGACACAGAAGTTCAACAATAGTTTTCAGAAGGTAACTTACTTCTCATAGTAAGTTCACCATGTCACGTGCACATCTGTAGCAAAGACAACTCCTTCCCTGTTCTTGCAGATGGAAGGCAACTACATGAGAGCCCAGTGAAAGTTAAAAATGCCATCTTTAGCCTCATGTATAGCTGTCTTTAAACATGGTCTGGATAAGAGCCAGGCATGTTGGCACACACATTTAGTCCCAGCACTCGCAAGGCAGAGGTAGGAGGATTGCCGTGAGTTCGAGGCCAACCTGAGATTACATGGTGAATTCCCGGTCGGCCTGAGCTAGAGTGAGACCCTACCTCGAAAAACTCAAAAAAAAAGAAGAAGAAGAAAAGAAAAGAAAATGGTGTGGATAAACAATGTCCTGAGTTCAATCACTAGCTTTGGAGGGGGGGAAAAAAAAAGCTTTGCAAATACCTGTAATTTTTTGGCAGTAAGTCTTCCAGAAATCACTCCTTTGTCATTATTTTGCTTTTTATGCTCATTGATCACACCAATAATTCTCTGCTCTAGTTTGTTATTAATTACCACCTGTTGAGGCCAAAATGTTACATCATCAGAAACTAAATCATCAAAAATCACAAGCTAACTGTACACTGTTGTATTCCTTCCAGCCAAGCCCAGGGTTCTCGTGAAGCGCAGCTGCGCCAATCACCACTCATTCGGCCACACTCCTCCCACATGCTTAAGGGGAAAATGGGACACGAAACAAGGAGCACGATCACGTTTGGTAAGACATGAAATCCTCGTCTAAAAGCCTCCCAAGGCCAGTATCTGGAGATGTTGTCCTTGGCCGACAAAGCTCACTAAGGCCTACCCTACTGAAGCAGAATTCCTGGGATCACAACCTAGAAACGGGCCTCCCTGTAAGCCAGCCCACACACATGGCCTCACAGACCCAACGCTACAGTCACAAGGGCGTATCAAGCCATGCGTGGTGGCGCACACTTTTAATCTCAGCACCTGAGAGACAGAGGTAGGAGGACTGCTGTGAATTCAAGGCCAGCCTGAGACTACATAGTGAATTCCAGGTCAGCCTGGGCTAGAGTGAGACCTAACGTCAAGGGGGGAAAAAAAAAGCCCACAAATGGCATATTAGATAAAAGTACAAGTACACATACAAGAGCAGGTTATGTATCATGTTGGCTTTGTTTCCTGTTTTTCCCTATTAGCCATTTAGGGTATCTCTGGATATTTTCAACCTAATACACAACCAGCTACCTACAAGATATCTTCCCTCTATCACTTCTATGCTGAATGCTGACTGTGAACTAAGCATAAAAATACACTCCAGGGCGGGAGAGATGGCTTAGTGGTTAAGGCGCTTGCCTGCCAAGGCTCAGGACCCATATTCGACTCTTCAGATCCCAAGTAAGCCAGACGAACAAAGGTGAGGCAAGCACAAGGTCACACAAGCCCACTAGGTGGAGAAATTGTCTGGAGTTCAATTGCAGTGGCTGAGGCCCTGGCCTGCTCTCTGTCTCTCAAAAAAAAAAATATATATATATATACATATGTACATGTACATATAAAACAGCAATTCAGTCAAGCTGGGAAGCATTTACAAAGAAACACATGGTCATCCAGCATGGCAATGCTTTACAAGGAAGGCTAAATGCTAACAACATCACCAAGAAAAGTGCTATTCTGAGTTAGGAAGGACACCATGAAGTCAGAGAGGGTCTTATCCATTCCTTCCTTAACTTCTTCCAGCCTCTCAATGTGTCTGATTTATTGCCATTTGGCAGAGATGAGCTTTTAGGAACTAGCTATAAAAAATTTGAAACATCTCATCATTTTTTTACTATTTGGGCATTAAGTTTTCTTTTTCAAAGGGAACATTTCCTAAAGCAACTCAAAACCTTGTTTACTCACTTTCAAAATAGATTTATCCAGACTTGCAGGGCCACCAGAATCATTTGCAGAGTTGAAACTATAAATTTTTGGACCTGTATATAACAGACAACAAATACTGAAAACAACTTAATGATCAAAATTCATTATGCTATTTTTTTCGTCTAAAGACTGCTAAATATTAAGTACCTGATTACAGCTCTTTTTCTCCAACCTCACCAAAGGCAATAGTTAGCAATTATCTCTACATTTCCCAAACCATATTAACCACTAGTACTCATCTAGTTTAACCAGTTTCTCCTCAACGCAAACATCTAGATATCATTTATGTTCAGTTTATCTCCAACTTAACATTTCCTGACAGATCTTTACTCCTGACGCTTAGCTAAGGGAAGACTTCTTGGGGAGTTTGGCACTGCTGGGCAGTTCTCATGAGAAAGCGCTCCTCCTCCCAGCTGGAATGCAAAGTGCGAAGGGAAGGGAACGTTCCTACCCTCTCTCCCCCTTGCTCTCAAGTCCAGGGTGCTGTATTAGTTTTTTAAGAGTGCCATAATAGATGGTCACACACTTGAAGGCTGCATGCAACAGAAACCTGTGATTTCACAATGCCAAAGGCCACAAGTCCAAAATCAAGGCGTGAGCGTCCTCTGAAGGACTGAGGCAAGATTTCTTTCTTGCTTATTCTGGCTTCTGATAACCCCAAATGCTGCCTGGCTTATGGAACACCCTCCCCACCGCCCACCCGTCCTCTGCATGACTTTCTTCCCCATCTCTCCATGTCAAAATCTTTCTTTAATACTAGGTGTTGGATTTAGTATTCATCCTAAGTTTAGGATAGTTTTATCTCCATAGCTTCAACCAATTATATCTGCAAAGGCTATTTCCAAATGAATCAAACTCAAGGTTCTACGTGGCCACGAACATTTGGAGGAATACAAATTTGGAGGAATAACCCACTATAGTTATCAAGTCAGTTCTAGTCAACAACTAGAGGAAGAAAATTGTTACTTTGTAAGCTAATTAAAAAAAAATCTTTTTTTAAAGTGAGAAACATCATCAAAAGTAATATTTGGTGCTGGACAAACAGTAACATTAAAAAAAAAAAAAAGCTGGGTGTGGGGGCACATGCCTTTGATCCCCGCACTTAGGAGGCAGAAGCAGGAGGATCCCTGTGATTTTGTGGCCAGCCTGAGACTACATAGTGAATTACAGGTCAGCCTGGGCTAGAGCAAGACCCTATCTCAAAACGAAAAACCCAGTTGGACTGGAGAGATGGCTCAGCAGTTAAGGTGTTTGCCTGTAAAGCCTAATGACTCTGGTTCAATCCCAGGTACCCACATAAAGCCAGGTACAGAGTGGCACATGCATCTGGAGTTCATTTGCAGTGGTTTGGAGGCCTTGTTGAAATTATTCTCTTTCTCTCTCTCTCTCTCCTTGCAAAAACTAAATAAAAATACTGGGCTGGGGAGATGGCTTAGCAGTTAAGGTGCTTGCCTGTGAAGCCTGAGGACCCAGGTTCACATCTCCACATCCCATGTCAGCCAGATGCACAAGGTGGTGCATGCATCTGGAGTTTGTATGCAGTGGCTAGAGGCCCTAGTGCACTCATTCTCTCTCTCTCTGTCTCAAATAAAAATAAACTTAATAAAAATTAAAAGAAAAATGAAGAAGTAGGGGGAAAGGTTAGTTTGGGAAGAGAAAAGCAGTTTGGTATTAATCAGGTTGAATTTGAAAAGCTTGCCAAAAATAAGTAATTTAAAGGGAAGGAAAACGTGGTCGAAGTGAATGACGAAATGGCTGACTTGGGCTTGAACACAGCCCTGTATGAGAATGCTGACTGACAAGTCATCTTCAAAGACGAAGGCCGAAGAAAACAGCAACCAGTGAACTCTGCAAAGAGGCTACAACACACTGTCAAGGACAGATGCTCTGAGAAAGAGGAACATTCGAAGGAAAAGAAAGAAAAAGAGTATAACATGTGACAATCAGGAACACCGAAGAATTCAGAAAAATGTCAGCAAAGGATGAAAGTAGAAAAGATACCGATCCACAGAGGAAAACTGCCACAGAACAGTCAAGGAGAAATTCCATGATCTGAACTTGCGACCATATTAATTTTGTGGATAATGTAACAAATTGCAGGCAAAAAAAAAAAAAAAAAAAGGATTATCTATTGTGGTGGTTTGATTCAGGTGTCCCCCATAAACTTAGAAATGCTAGGTTCCCAGCTGATGGTGATTTGGGAATGAACACCTCCTGGAGGCAGTGTATTGTTGGAGGCAGGCTTATGGGTGTTAAAGCCAGTTTCCTCTTGCCAGTGTTTGGCACACTCTGCTGTTGCTGTTGTCCATCTGATGTTGGCCAGGAGGTGATGTCCACCCTCTGCTCATGCCATCGTTTTCTCTGCCATCATGGAGCTTCCCCTTCGAGCCTGTAAGCCAAAAGAAACCCCACCCCCCACCGTACAAGCTGCTCTTGGTCAGGTATTTTCTGCCAGCAATGCGAACCTGACTGCAACATCTACTTCCCAAGGTAGGTGTGGAGCCTGCTCCAGATTCCCTTTCCTGCCTTTGGAAATGCCTATATTGTATAAATTTCTCAAGCGCTCCACGTTCTTTCCCTTGCCCCCCAACATTTTACTTCTATTCTCTCTAGTCCCATTTTACATTAGAAATGTCAACTATTGGGCTGGAGAGATGGCTTAGCGGTTAAGCACTTGCCTGTGAAGCCTAAGGACCCTGGTTCGAGGCTCGATTCCCCAGGACCCACGTTAGCCAGATGCACAAGGAGGCGCACGCGTCTGGAGTTCGTTTGCAGTGGCTGGAAGCCCTGGCGCGCCCATTCTCTCTCTCTGTCTCTATCTGCCTCTTCCTCTCTCTGTCTGTCACTTTCAAATAAATAAATAAAAACAAAAAAAAATAAATAAAAAGGTGTGTGCCACCATGCCTGGCATTAAAAAAGAATTAAAAAAAAAAAAAAGAAATGTCAACTATTTGGGAAAGGTGTGTGGTGTCACGGATAGTGCACACAGCAAAGGACACCTCTATTCCTATTCGTAAGGTATTCTGGGGTCCTCATGTTACTTCCTTGCATAAGGGAGACAGGGGCAGAAGCCTGCTCACACTCCCTCTCCCAGCACACAGACTTTGTAGGCTGAGAGAATCTATGTGAACAACTGTAAGTTCAGAACAACAGAGAAAAGAGACACCAGAAGTGAGCCGTTCAGAAAGCCACATTCTATCTTGACTCAAGATCTTTGGAATGCTATTTCTTTCTTTTTTGGGGGGGGGTTAGGGGGACATTATTTCTTTAAAAACATTTTTTTAATTGTTTATTTGGAAGCAGTGAGAGAGAGAGAGAGAGAGAGAGAGAGAGAGTGTGTGTAAATGGGCACAGCAGGGCATCTTGCCATTGTAAGTGAACTCCAGATGCATGCATCCTTTTGCCCATCTGGATTTATGTGGGTACAGGAGAACTGAACCCAGCCCATCAGGCTTTGCAAGCAAGCACCCTTAACTGGAATGCTATTTCTACCAGGCTTTACAGTTAACTCAGCCTCCGAAACTGTCACTTTTCCCAAGATCATCCATTATCATTCCTGTTCCTCCTCAGTAAAAATTAAGGCTACCCTGTTAATCTCTCGTGCCAGCCTTTTTTTTTTTTCCTTGTGGCACCTAACTGGAAGGCTGTATGTCTGTCTGTGTGATGTGTCTGTTTTTTTTATCTTACTGCCACCAAGTCAGACACATCTGGTAAGCATTTGTTGCCGGAACATTGCAATAAGAGCTACAAGCAAACAAAACAAGCAGAACACCATACAATTCTCATGTTTTGGAAAGAGCTAGCATAGTGGCCAGCTGATTTGAAGCAGGAATTGTTCATCTCTGCGCAATCCGATCAGCATGCAAAGTAAGCCAAATTGCGGGGCTGGCGGGGGAGGCCAGGTAATTTTTACAATACTTTACACCAATGTCCATTGTGTCAAGTGCTGTAATTCTTACTAAATATCGAACCCCCTGCCCCAGAACCTATGGGGACATGACAGATCTTGACTCCTACTGTCTCTGCGTTAGCTAAGGAGCCGAGGGGATAATTTTGGTGCTGAAACAACTTAACAGCTTTGTTCTTAGTAGAAAACGTCTGAGTTAGAAAGGATTGGGGAGGGGGCGGGGTTTCTGGAGAGATGATTCAGCGGTTAAGGCACTTTCCTGCAAAGGTTCGATTCCCCAGTACCCATGTAAAGGCAGATGCACAAATGGGCGTAAACATCTGGAGTGCCCATTCTTTCTCTCTCTCTCTCTCTCTCTCTCTCTCCTTTCTCTTTCTGATTGCAAATAAATAAATAAAAATAGGTGGGTGGGGGGAGGGAGGAGGAGCTCCAGGCTGGAAGAACTCTGAAGGTCCCAAGGCCTCAGACTGATCTCAATGAAGGCAGGCGGATCCTATGGGTAGCTAGCAGAGCTCAGCATGGGAGACACTTCATTGGGACGAGGAGCAAGATGGGTCGGGGGGGGATGGGCAGACTCCGGGCCGAGGTCGTACCTTGCTTGAGTCGGGGGTCGCGGGCGCCGGCAGGGGCGGCGGTGACCGGCCTGGCCACGGGCTTCTTGCTTTGTGCTTCCGCCAGCGCGCCCACGGCCTCAGCAGATTTGGCCCTGGAAGCTGACACCGCGGCCCGCACCGCCGCAGCTCCCGGAGCCTTGTGTTTCTTGTTCTTGCCGCCCATGGTGCAGCTCCAGGGCCGGGTTCCTTGTACTCCAACCCCCAGCCGCCAGGTCTCCTGCACGTTACCCGGCTCCCGCGCTGCTCACCTGGCGTCCCCGGCCTGGGCCTTCTCGCGACCCGTAGCGACGGCTCCGTTGGTCCGATACACCTAGGCTCCGCCTATTAGGTCTTCGACCCGGCAACCAGCGGCGGGTCTGGTGTCGCCGAGTTCTGGGACCTGGTGATGCGTTCTGTCTTTAGCCATTGACCTGCCGGCCGAGTAGTGGATGCAAACAAAAAAACAAACAAACAAAATTAAAGGAAACAAACCTGGGCTTTAGGATTTGGCTACTTTTGTCTCCTGCGAGCCACCGTGGAGCCTCTGCCTTGCGTCACTTGACGGTGCGCGTCGCGGTGCATCGTGGGTAGGAGGAGATTGGTTCCTTCAGCTGCGGAAGACGGCGGACGCCTTGGGGATGATCTCTTCAGCATGTTCGCGAGTGTCTGGGATCTGGTGACACGTTCCGTCTTTAGCCATTGACTTGCCGGTCGAGTAATGGTTGCAAAAAAAAAAAAAGTAAACAGGGCTTTTCCTCCGGCTTTATGATTTGATTACTTTTGTCTCCTGCGGGCCACCGTGGCTCCTCTGACTTACGTGACAGTCTGTGCGCGTCGCGGTGCATCGTGGGTAGGAGGGAGATTCGTTCTCACCGCTGCGGAAGATGGCGGACGCCTTCGGGGATGATCTCTTCAGCGTGTTCGAGGACGACTCAGCGGGACCCAAGAAAGACAAAGAGAAGGGCAAATGGAAGGGAGCGCCAGGGTCGGCTGACAAGGCTGGGTAAGGAAGATTTCCGAGGTTTTTTTTTTCCTCTGGTTTATTGCTATTTTTCTTCCTATTTGACGCTGAGGGAGGAAACGCGGGTCTCGTGTATGGACTGAGTGGAGAGGGGAAGTGAAGAGGTTTGACAACTGTTGGCAGAGGGAGAAAAGAATGTTGGTTTGGGGCGTGGAAATTCAGGCTTGGCGTTCCCCTTCTCACCCGATTCCGAGCTCGGGCCCGCCGCGCACGTCCAGATCCCCAGGGCCGCCACGGGTTCGAGTCTGAGGTTCGCCGGTATCAGCCACCTTAAATCCCTCGCACGTACTCTTGAGCAAGTTGAAGGGAACCCCGAGCTGCGCAGGAGACGCTTGAGGGCTGGGCAGACGGCTCAGCAGTCAGAGGCGCTGGCTTGCAACGCTGGATGGTCTGGGTTCGATTCCCCAGGACTCTCATAAAACCAGATGCAAAAAGTGGTGCGTGCACTTAGCGGTTTTTTCTTTTTTGGGGTGGGGATTTTCGAGGTAGGGTCTCATTCTAGCCCTGGCTGACCTGGAATTCACTATGGAGTCTCAGGGTGGCCTCAAACTCACAGCAATCCTCCTACCTCTGCCTCCCGAGTGCTAGGATTAAAGGCGTGCGCCACCACGCCCCGCTTTCTTTTCTTTCTTTCTTTCTTTCTTTTTTTTTTTTTTTTGAGCGGCATGATATCCTACTGCACCCCCTTTTTCCCACATGTACAAGTAAACAAAATTTCAACACACACGTGTATGTATGTATATATTTTGTATGCAGAGCCGGGCGTGGTGGCCCACGCCTTTAATCCCAGTGCTCGGGAGGTAGAGGTAGGAGGGTTGCCATGAGTTCAAGCAAAACCCTGCTCCAAAAACAAAAGAAAACAAAATTTGGCATGCAAAGAGCAAGTAGCAACAGGAGGGAGATATTTAACCCCAAAGCTATAGGCTTCTTTGTTTGTTTTTTAAATACAGTTGTTGGTTTTTTTTTTTTTTTTTTTTCTGTCTTCGAGGTAGGGTTTTGCTCTAGCCCAAGCTGACCTGGAATTCACTATGTATTCTCAGGCTAGCTTTGAACTCTTGGTGATCCTCCTACCTCTACCTCCCGAGCGCTGGGATTAAAGGCGTGCGCCACCACGCCAGGCAAATACAGGGTTTTAATATTTACCCAGACTGGCCTCAAAGTCTCTATCCCTTTGCCTCAATTTCCCCAGTGCTGGGATTACAGGAGTGTGCCAGGGCACTCAACCAAACTAGTTATCTTGCCCGTAATGTGGAGATTAGTAGTGATGCCCATGACGATTGTTATGAAGGTTAAATGAGATAACCTGTGTTAAATGTCTGACAGCTTTAGTACATAATAAAGTCAAGCAAATGCAAGCTCTGGGTGAGTTTATTCAGAAAATATATATGTGCATACAACTACCAAATATAAAGAACTGTTTACCACTGGAAGAAGAGAAAATTAAAGTGGTTCTGCTCTTTCATTTTTATTTTTTAATTTCTGTTTATTTATTTGAGAGAGAGATTAGGTGCACCAGGGCCTTCAGCTGCTGCAAACGAACTCCAGTCCATGTGCTGCCTTGTGCATCTGGATTACATGGGCCCTGGGGAGTCTAACCTGCTCCTTTGGCTCTGCAGGCAAATGCCTCAACAGCTAAGCCATCCCTCCAGCTTGTTTCTTGAAGTCAGAGTCCTGTAGCTGATGCTGGCCTTGAGGCCCTGCTGCTCTTTCCACCTCTTCAATGTTGGGGTTGCAGACGTGAGCACACACACCTGCCTGTTTGCTTGCTTGCTTGCTTGCTTGCTTTTTCTGCCTTTTTTCTTCTTTTTTGGTTTTTCAGGGTAGGGTATCGCTGTAGCCCAGGCTGATGTGGAATTCACTATGTAGTCTCAGGCTGGCCTTGAACTCACGGTGATCCTTCTACCTCTGTCTCTAGAATGTTGGGATTGAAGGCGTGTGCCAGCACACACACAGCACTAATGCTTTTTTTTTTTTTTTAATTTTTGTTTGTTTATTTGCAAGCAGAGAGAAGAGAGACAGAGAGAGAATGGGCACACCAGGGCCTGTAGCCACTGCAAACGAACTCCAGGTGCATGTGCCCCTTGTGCATCTGGCTTATGTGGGTCCTGGGGAATTGAACCTGGGTCCTTTGGCTTTGCAGGCATACGCCTTAATCGCTAAGTTATCTCTCTAGCCCTAATGCTTTCTTTTTGTATGTGTGGAGGTCAAGTGCTGGTCCTCATTTTCCACGTCATTTGAGGCAAGGTCTTTTCTCGTTCGCTGCTCTCCTTGTCAGGCTAGTTGTCCCCACTTCAGCCTCTTGCAGATTTTCCTGCCTCTGCCTCTGCATTGGGGTGCTAGGATTACAGCAGACAGCTACAGCATCCAGCTTTACTTGAGTATTGGGTAGCCCAACTCGCACTCAAGCATGCAGAGCAAGCTTTATCCACTGAGCCATCTCCCCAGACTCGGCTGACCTCGAGTTCAGTATGTAGTAGTCTCAGGGTGGTCTCCACTTCTCAGCGATCCTTCGACCTCTGCCTCCGGAGTGTTCTACTAAATGGTATATGTAATATATGACATAATAGTTTATTGTGTTACTGCTGTTTACTTTTTAGGAAACATTTTGATGCCAAATTACAGTCTGAGTCTGCCAGTACTGGAAAAAAGAGAGATGCAGACTTTGAAGGCACAGATGAGCCCCTTTTTGGCAAGAAGCTCAAGATAGAAGACTCCGTGGCTGAAGAGTTAAGGTAGCGCCTCTGTAGCACAGATGGTAACTTGGTTAGGTTTCAGGTGGGGTCTCTCTCTTAGTTTACTCTTAATTTGGTTGGTGTATATAAACTCTTAAGTTGCTTGTATATTATTTTGTAATATTAAGTCTTTCTATAGTTATACAAGCATGTAAATATAGAATATTTGTCCAAATTTGGAGAATTAGAATACGCTATAGAAATAACTCACATTTGATATTTTTGGAATCCAGCTATGAGGTTCTTGGAAGTTGATTTTTTTTAATCATCATGTGACATAGAAAAATTTATTTTATACAACTTAATTATTTTTTTTCTTTTCTCAATTTTTATTAACATTTTCCGTGATTATAAAAAATATCCCATGGTACTACCCTCCATCCCCCCACTTTCCCCTTTGAAATTCCATTCTCCATCATATCCCCTCCCCATTAATTCTTTTTTGAGGGAGAAAATACATATTTCCTTCATTGTAAATGTATCATGATGACTGGTAGAATATTAAAGGAAAAGAATAAAACTGACTTAGTGAAAGGAATAAGTAGGAAACACTAGGAAAAAACAAAACTTCATGGGGGGGGGTCCATGGGTATGTGTGGCTGAGTGTTCTGGTATTTTTGTTTCTTGACTTTTGAAAGCTGGAACATTATGCAGTTGCTGCAGTATTTTATTTGACCTCTTTGCTGTTGTGGTGGTGATCTCTGCAGTGCTGTCAGCCTGCCTTCCTCCTCCCTTCACCCCTCCATCTCTGCTATAGTCTAGTAACTTATTTAAAATTTTTGTTTCTTACTGTTTCAACTTTTGTGTTTTTTCAAAAGTATGATTATTGACTTAAATATTAGAATATTATAATGAAGAATAACAAATCCAGGCTGGAGAGATGGCTCAACTGTTAAGGCACTGGGCTGCAAAGCCTAAGGACCCAGGTTCGATTCCCCAGGACCCACATAAAGCCAGATGCACAAGATGGTGTACGCATCTAGAATTTGTTTGCAAAGGCTAGAGGCCCCGCCATGGCATTCTGTCTTGTCTGTCTGTCTCTCTCTCTCTCTCTCTCTCTCTCTCTCTGTCTGCCTTTTTCTCTCAACTAAATAAGCAAATAAATTTGAAAAAAACAAATAATAAAACCATGGCCAGGTGTAGTGGAACACCCTTTTAAATTATTAATACTTATCTGGGGCAGGGAGAGAATGGGTGCACCAGGGTCTCCAGCCACTAGGAACAAACTCCAGACTCATGCATCACCCTTGTGCATCTGGCTTACATGGGTCCTAGGGAATCAAACCTGGGTCCTTAGGCTTTGCAGCCCAGTGCCTTAACAGTTGAGCCATCTCTCCAGCTGTGGTGCATGCCTTTAATCCCAGCACTTGGGAGGTAGATATAGGATTGCCTTGCATTCAAGGCCTCCCTGAGACTACATAGTGAATTTCAGGTCAGCCTGGGCTAGAGTGATGCGCTATCTTGAAAAACAAAACAAAAAAGAATAACATAGAAACAGATCTAGTTTTCTTCAATTTATTGTGTCCCTTGCATCTAAATAGATCATCATGATGTAGATTGAGAATATGGGATACCATAATAAACTATAGCAGCATCTGAATTTATTTTATATGTCCTATCTTTAAATTTTTAAATAGCCTGCTTTGTGTTTTGAAGTGTTGTCAGTCCTCTGAAAAGGTATTTTTTTTTTTACATAATTCAGAGCTAAGGTGACATATTCATTGAATAGTCCATGTGACAATCTGTTCTTTATTTGTACTAAGAGATGTTAACTGAGCATTTCAAATTTCCAGCATGTATTTGAGAAAATTTCTGAATAGTCTTAATAACTAAAATTCTTTTAAATTTATAGTTAGTAATTGAACTGCTATTTTCAAAAGTATAGATAAGGAGCTTATTGTCTAATTGTAGGAAATTTATTTCTCATTTTATAACTTTTTTTTAAGTTTGGCAGACCTGATGCCTAGAGTCAAGGTGCAGTCCGTTGAAACTGTTGAAGGCTGTACACATGAGGTAAGCACAGACAGCTTAGAGATGCTAGTATTAGAAATGTAGCTGTATTGTTTAGTGTGGTGACTAGTAAGCAGTTTAACTTCAAAAGCCTTGGAAACAAGTAGTCTCTGGGCGTGCACAGTCCCTGGAAGAGCCGTGGCAGCCCAGATGCTGCCCAGCAGCTTCCCTAACTACAGTTGTAGGTAGATCTTCCAACCTCTTAGAGCATTGTCTTTTTAACGTAAGAATTTTAGAGCAATGGGACTTGCCTCATGGGATAGTTATAAAAATAAGAAAATTAAAGCATCATTGGTTTTGGAGTCCTTAATGTCATATAATCAGTTGCTGTTTCCTTGTCTAACTTTGACATCAGGTTGCACTTCCTGCGGATGAGAATTACTTACCACTTAGACCTCGAGTTGGAAAGGCAGCAAAGGTCTGTGCTTTGGATGATACAGTTTGTGAAGTTCTGTGGGGTTCTTTTTCTTTAAAAAAAAAAAAAAAAAAAAAAAAAACTTCTTATCGACAGCTTCCAAACATGTAGACAATTATTGATCATAATCCCCTCCCAGCACCCTCTCTTTTCCAAACCTGGCTAAACCCCCTCTACTGAATCCTTTCTTTCCAACTAGTCTCTCTTCTACTGTCTGGTTTCTTTTTTTGGTTTTCCGAGGCTGGGTCTTACTCTAGCTGATGCTCTTACCTCAGCCTCCTGAGTGCTGGGGTTGAAGGCATGCACCACCACGCCTGGCCTTAGATTCTTTTTTTAAGAAACCTTATAAAGAAAACATTTGGAATGAGATTCTAGTATTTACTTATATATGCATGTGAAGAAGAAGCTTCCTGCACAATACAGTATGAACTGAACCTTGCTGGGAACCAGGCTGTGATTCTCAACCTTCTTAATCTAGGGGAGATTATCAAACTGGCTCCAGGGTGAAAAATGCACATATACATGTTTTATTTAGTTTTGAGAGCTTATAAAGCTTCTAATGAAACCCAAACTGATTTTTGTTGTTATGTTTTTAAGACAAGGTCTTGTTAAGTAGTTCAAAATTGCCTCCAACTGTTCATTCTTTTGCCTCCCAAGTGTTGGGATTTCTGGTGTGCCCCAACTATCCTGGCTTCACAGTCTGTTTGGTTTTTTTTTAAATATTTTATTTTTATTTATTTATTTATTTGACAGAGCGAGAGAGAGAATGGACACACCAGGGCCTCCAGCCACTGCAAACTAACTCCAGATGCATGTGCCCCTTGTGCATCTGGCTAACGTGGGTCCTTTGGCTTTGCAGGCAAGCACCTGAACCACTAAGCCATCCCTCCAGCCCCACATTTTGTTTCTACTAGAGAGGGATTTTTAAAAATTCTTTGCTAATTTTTAAAAAATATTTTTATTTATTTGAGAGAGAGAAAGGAAACATGTATATGTAGAGAGAAAGGGGGCGCCAGGGCCTCCAGCCAACTGCAAACGAATTCCAGACACATGTGCCACCTTGTGCTTCTGGCTTATATGGGTCTTGGAGAATCAAACCTGGGTCCTTTGGCTTTGTAGACAAGCACCTTAACCACTAAGCCATCTCTCCAGCCCTCTTTGTTAATTTTAAATTATTTGTTTGCATGTGTGTGCGCGCACACATGTGGTCCAGGCCCTCTTACTGCTGTAAGTTATTTATTGCCAGATGCTTGTGCCACTTTTGTGTTTGGCTTATGTGGTGGGTTTGGGAATTGACCTTCAACCTGCAGCAGGTTAAAGTTGGTCCATCTTCCCAGCCCTACTTGATAGGTTTTGAAGTCTTGATAGACCTTAAAAGGTTAAAAGAATTTTCCAAATTTCCAAATTTTCCAAAGTATTTTCTCTAACTAGCAGAAAGCAGTTTAGAGAAATAGCATGAACTAACTCTTAAACTCTGGTAAATTACTGCTCTGACTTTGCTGAGTAACAAGAGATTTTGTCTCTCACACCATCAGAGCTCTGACCTGTGAAGGGAATAACACATAATATATGCATGTTGTATGGGTTGTGAATTTTAATCATTATATATGAAAAATGTATTGCCTAGAACCTACTACAGAATATATTTTTGATCAGTAGCAGTCATTATTTTGTATTATTTGTTTCTGAGTTATATACAAGTATAGTGCAGTAACTAAAAGATTAAAACAGTACAATTAACTTCAGTGTTGTTTGAAAAAACTACGCTTGCTTGCTTTCTTGTTTTTACTCTTCTTAATTTTTACTACTGGGTGAAAATTTTCCTAAATTGAATCTCAAAGGAATCCCTCCAGAAAGCTTTTAAAATTTATTGTGAGTATGCCTGTGTGTATGAACTTGTGTGTGTACACTCCAGGGTTCAACCATGGGCACCACACACATGCGCCACTTTTTGAGATGGGCTTCATATGGGTGCTGGGGAATCAAATCTGGCACAGCAGGCTTAGCAAGCAAGTGCCTTTAATTGCTGAGCCCTCTCCCAGCCCCCAGAATGCTTTTAGAGGGTAGTTCTTACTGGAGCTTTAAGTGTGCTGAAGATGGCTCATTTCTGTGTAGATACTAATACTTTCTTTTTGTAGGAATACCCATTCATTCTTGATGCTTTCCAAAGAGAAGCCATTCAGTGCGTTGATAATAACCAGTCTGTGTTAGTGTCTGCACATACATCAGCAGGGAAAACTGTATGTGCTGAGTAAGTAGCTTTTTTTAAGTGAAATCTTAAAATCATTTTCATTCCTTTTTTCAGTTTTTGGAAGTTTCTGTTTTTCTCTATGGATTGTACAAACAAAGGTGGTCATACTTGTACCTTTCTAATTTAGGTATATTTAGTTTCTTTTTCTTGCTGTTAAAGAATTGATTTTTAGTACAATGTTTTAATAGACATGATAGATAAGCCATCCTATCTTTGTTCCTGATGTTTGGGAAAATCTTCTAGTTTTTATGTTTAAACATATAGCTTGTGAGTGTTTCTTATATGCCTTTTATCAGTTGGAGGATGACTTCCTCTATTCCTAGTTTGTAGAGACCGTAGATTTATTTATTTATTTATTTATTTATTTATTTATTTATTTATTTATTTTTAGGTAGGGTCTCATTCTGGTCCAGGCTGACCTGGAATTAACTATGTAGTCTCAGGGTGTCCTCGAACTCACGGTGATGCTCCTACCTCTGCCTCCCAAGTACTGGGACTAAAGGTGTGCGCCACCATGCCCGGCTATTTTTATTTTTTTAATTTCTTTTTTCATTTACTTATGTGAGAGAGAGAAAGAGAGAATGGGCATGCCAGGGCCTCCAGCCACTGTAACAAAGAACTCCAGGTACATAAGCCACCTTGTGCATCTGGCTTATGTGGGTCCTGGGGAATCAAACCTGGGTCCTTTGGCTTTGCGGACAAGTGCCTTAACCACTAAATCATTCCTCCAGCCCCTGACTTCCTTCTATAAATAAGAAATCATACTGAGATAAGCTCCCTTTGGTCATTCTGTATAAATATTATATTGTTGGATTTGGTGAGCTAAAATTTTGTTAGGAATTATCAGAGAAGTTCGTGAAGGCTTTTAATTTATTATAATGTCTTTTTCTGGTTTTGATCTCAGGCTCAAGTCTCTCTCTCTCTTTTTCTCCCTGATTAACCTGGCTATAGACGTATTATGTTGATCTTTAAAACATCTGACTTCTGGTTTTATTTATTTATTTATTTATTTATTTTTGTTATGGTCCCACTCTAGCCCAGGCTGACCTGAAATTCACTGTGTAGTCTCAGACTGGCCACGAACTCTCAGCAGTCCTCCTACCTCTGCCTCCCAAATTCTGGGATTAAAAGGCATGCACCACCATGCCCGGCCCATCTCATTGATTTTTTTTTTTTTTCTTACTCTAGTCTTATTTCTTTTACTTTGGGTTTCAGTTGCCCATTTGCTAGTTTCTTTTTTGTTGTTGTTGTTTTGTTTTGGTCACAGTCACATTGCAGAGCTGAAGAGGGCTCTGTGGGAGAGTAGCCCCTGCCACACAGCAGCGTAGTCCAGCAGTTCTACATACTTACCGTAAGGACTTAAAGCAGATACTCAAACGCTTGCACGGAATGTTTACGGTGATACTATGAGTTAAAGTGTTCTTGTTCCTTTAGATTATTACATTTCAGGTAAAACACAATTATTAGAATAATGGTTTGTCTATAGTAAGTAGACATGAAGGTTTTACAGAGTATTTCAGATCAAAAATTCAGACAGCTTAGATATTAATGGAGTATTAATACTAATAAAATTTTAAAACCATATAATTTAAGGAAGTCTTTTTAAAAAGAGTCTTATAGTGACTTGTTTATTTTCATGTTTTTAGGTATGCTATTGCTTTGGCTTTAAGGGAAAAACAACGTGTAATCTTTACCAGCCCAATTAAAGCCCTAAGTAACCAGAAATACCGTGAAATGTATGAAGAATTTCAAGATGTTGGTCTTATGACTGGAGATGTTACTATTAATCCCACAGCATCTTGTCTCGTTATGACTACAGAGGTAATTTATGTAGTCCCTCATCTAACTTTTCCTTTTTATTTGCTCAGTGTATCCAGTTAGCACATTCCATGTTTTGCATGTTGTTCTTTTTTTTTTTTTTCGAGGTAGGGTCTCAGTCTAGCTCAGGCTGACCTGGAATTCACTATGGAGTCTCAGGGTGTCTTCGAACTCACAGCGATCCTCCTACCTCTGCCTCCCAAGTGCTGGGATTAAAGGCGTGCGCCACCACGCCGGGCAGGTATGGATCTCTTGAAGAAACTAGAAGAAAGTGCCGCTTTCTTTTTCTCTTTTTAGTATGGAATGTTTCATGAATTCGTGTCGTATTTGCGCAGGGGTCATGCAAATCTTCTCTGTGTCATTCCGGTTATAGTATGTGTGCTGCCAAAGTGAGCACAAAAACTCCACATAAGCAAAGTGGAGATAATCATTCTTTTTTGAGTTGGTGGGATCTGATCTGATTGTTGAAAAGTCAAAGATATGTAACTCCCTAGGATTATTTACCACTTCTAGTTAAAGAATATCCAAAATTCCTCTTATAAGTTGCTAGATATCATGTCAAAATCCTGCTAAATCTGTTTCATTCCCTTTAGATTTTGAGAAGTATGCTGTACAGAGGTTCTGAAGTTATGCGAGAAGTTGCTTGGGTCATATTTGATGAAATTCATTACATGAGAGATTCAGGTATATTCTGCAGTATTGAGATGTTTACTTGCATTTTCCCTAAGAATGGCATTAAGAATTTTGAACAAGAATGTTGAATTTTGCTTTCAACTTTTATGTGTCCAGAATTTTACTAAATATTGCATGTTCAAATTCTAGACAACATATAACATTCCTAATAGAACTGAATTAAAATGTAGTTCTTTAATAACTTTCATTGGATAAAAATGCACAATTCAGATGAGCAAATGTGATTTAAAATTAGTGCATGGTGGTACATGCCTGTTAACCTAGTAATTGGAGAGCTGAGGCAGAGGATTATGAGTTTGAGGACAGCTTAGTTTATCTAGCAAGCCCTCCCTTAATAATCATTCATAAAATAAATAGCTCATTAATATAATTAATATTGAGGAATTTATAGAACTTCTGGCTTTCAAAGTTAGCATTTTTGATTTTTGTTTAGCTTTTTCTTTTTTTTAAAGTATATTATCTGAGAAAGAGAATGGGCACGTCAGGGCCTCCAGCCACTGCACATGAACTCCAGATGCATACGCCCCTTTGTGCAACTGGCTTACATGGGTCCTGGGGAATCAAACCAGAATCCTTAGGCTTTGCAGGCAAACACCTTAACCGCTAATCCATTTCCCCAGCCCGTTGTTTAGTTTTTAAACCTATGAAATGCATATTTATAGTAAAAAAAAAAAATGAAGTGAGCATCATGAAATAAAATAAACAGAAGGAGGATAAAAACATAACTACATTCTTCTCAGGCCATCAGGCAGTAGAAGCAAGTGCTTTAAACCACTGAGCTGTCTCCCCAGCCCCAGACTCTGCTTTTCTAACTGAAGTGGAAATAACACTCCCTGTCCTGCCACGGCGGTGCAGTCTGGAGCTGCTCTTTCAGAGTTCGGCTTGTATTTGGTAGCTTAGCGTTAACTAACTTACTGCTCCAGAGATTCATTGTGAGGGTGATAACAGTTCTCAGTAAGGGTCTGTAGCCAAAAATGTGCTCATGTAAAGTGGTCTGCATTTTTCATTATTAAGCTGGAGAGAAAATGAGTTTATTTGTTGTCACTAAAGTAACTCAAAGGGACATTACTTTTCCAGAGCGTGGTGTAGTGTGGGAAGAAACTATTATTCTGCTTCCTGATAATGTCCACTACGTCTTTCTTTCTGCCACTATTCCCAATGCCCGGCAGTTTGCTGAATGGATTTGTCATTTACACAAGCAGGTATTCTCATCTTCTCTTCTTGATGACTTTGGTATTTAAAACTGTTGCAGGTTAGACTTAGCATATAATTCCTATGCATTTGCCAATTATGGACAAAGGTGGCATTTTAAAAATTTATTTTTATTTTATTTTTTGTATTTTTTTATGAGAAGAAGAGGGAGAGAGATGGTGCACCAGGACCCTCCAGCTACTGCAGTCAAATTCCAGATGTGTACACCATCTTGTGCTCATGTGTGACCTTGTGTCACCTTGTACGTCTGACTTACATGGGACCTGGAGAGTAGAACGTTTGTCCTTAGGCTTTGCAGGCAAGCACCTTAACCACTAAGCCATGTTTTCCAGCTCCAAAGATAATATTTTAATATTAAACTATATCTCAAATCAAGTAGTTTATCAAAATCAGTTGACCAAGCCAGGCATGATGGCGCACGCCTTTAATCCCAGCACTTGGGAGGCAGAGGTAGGAGGATCTCCATGAGTCTGACGCCACCCTTAGACTACATAGTGAATTCCAGGTCAGCCTGAGCTAGAGTGAGATCCTACCTCAAAAAACAACAACAAAAAAATCAGTTGGCCAGCTTTTGAGAACTGCCGATTTCTGTGCCTTAAGTCAAGTCCATGTGTATGTCTCTGGGAGTAGGGCCATGAACGTTCTGATTTTCCTAAGTTCTCAAGTCAGTCCTGATAATCTGCCAGGTTTGGAAATTGCTGCACTAAGTCTGCCAGTGAGTCAGTCACAAGTACACAGCAGTTTTCTTAAGGCCTTGTACCAGGAAAATCCTGTCAGCTCTTGAGCATTTAACTTGATTTGATAGTTCTCATGCCCAGTTGTTCACTTTTTTCACTTTCCATTCACAACCTTAGCTCCTGGTGTGGGAAGACTTTGTAACATACATTTGTTGATGCGTGCTGAGTCTGTTCTTGGTTTTGTTTCCTGTACGCACTTTATACTGTTGTCCCCGTGAGCCTGTTCTCATTGTGAGCAGCTGTCCGTTAGTGCTCCGCAGCACTCAGCAGCCCTGTCTGTCCCTTCTGAGACTTACCCACTGAGTCTGCTGCTTCCTCAGTGAGAATTACAGACCTTGAGTTTGTTTTTATCTCAGGAACCTTTTGTACCACTGAGTTACTCCTCCATCAGAACAGACATCCTTAATTACAGCATCCCAGGACTACGTAATGGGGGAATTAAAGTTTAGATGATGTTTTTGGCCCTGATTAGGGAATTAGTAAATTGAAAAGATGGTATATATTTTTCCAGTTTTCACTTGTCTGGCTTTTAAAATTACTTTAAAGTTTTTTTTGTTAACTATTTAAATCACAGTTTTATTTCCTCAAAGTTTATTGATTAGATTAAGTATACTTTATTTTGAAGAAATAAAATTTTCTAAGTGTAGTTCTTTATTTTTACAGCCTTGTCATGTGATCTACACAGATTATCGGCCTACTCCATTGCAACACTACATTTTTCCAGCAGGGGGCGATGGGCTTCACCTTGTGGTTGATGAAAATGTAAGGAAGTAATTTGCATTTGTAAATCTATAATGTCATACTTCTAAAAAACTTTCGGGGTAGAGAGATTGCTTAGTGGTTAAGACTCTTGCTTGTAAAACCTAAGGACCCAGGTTCAGTTCCCCAGTACCCATGTAAGCCAGATGCCACATTTTCACTTCTGACTTTAAGTGGGTGACTTAGAAATTGAACCCAGGTCAGCAGACTTTACAAGCAAGTGCTTTTAACCACAGAGCCAGCCCTGTGATGTCATGCGTTGAATGTGGCTTCTTAATTTTGAGCTGGAGAAAAATGTCAAAAGCCTATTTTTGCCTCATAATTTTACGATTCAAAAATGAGTATCTAAAATACATTTTTATTTCAAAAATTACAGTTGATGCTGGTATCTTGGTGCTTAACTGTGGTTTTGGTTTGTTGGAGGCTGAAACACTTGGATCACTGGCTTCTAAGAATTCAAAGCCAGCTTGGACAACATGTCGAGACACTGTCTTAAAAAATGTTATTTAAGACATATTTTTCTTAAGTATGAATTTGCGTTCTTCTTGGTATTTAAAGTGCCTGAATAGTAAAGGGACCTTTGTTATTGTTACATTAATGTTTTGTTATTTGAAGGAGCTTTGTGTTTAAGGAAGGGCAGATGTTTGGATTAGATTTGATATTTATGATGTTCCATGAGAAAACTCTGATTCTAGGGTGACTTCAGAGAAGATAATTTTAATACTGCAATGCAAGTGCTTCGGGATGCAGGTGATTTGGCAAAAGGAGACCAAAAGGGGCGGAAAGGAGGAACAAAAGGTAATTAGGTCTTTGTTTCAAGAGAGGATTGATTATGCATGTCAACAGAACACTCAAATCACTTAATTTTGACTTTTATGATATATTTTTCAGGGGTTTACTTAAAGAGTGATGTGATTTATGACAAAATTGGATGAATAATGGTGATCTGGTTTTTTTTGTAGGACATTTATAATGTAATTTATGTAATAACCATTCACTTATTTAAAGTGTATAATTCAGTGAATTTTGTTACATTCACATAATTATACAGCCATTGTCAGTCAGTCTTTTTAATTTGGGTATAATTCATCTACCATGAGACTTACTCTGCACCTTAATAATTTTTAGTACATTCCTACAGTTGCTTAACCATCACCACTATCAAATTCCTAATTTTTTAGCAACACTATTATCCTTAAACTATATACATTATCAGACATTCCCTGTCCTTTTTCCTCCTCACCCAACAGACTAAACAGTCAATATTTTATTTTGTATCCTTATATGTTTGCCTTTTTTAAAGATAGGGTCTTGCTCTAGCCTAGGCTGACCTGGAATTCACTATATAGTCTCAGGATGACCTTAAACTCATGGCAATCCTGCTACCCCTGTCTCCCAAGTGCTGAGATTAAAGGTGTGTCTCACCACACCTGGCACTTGCCTTTTGTATATATTTCATAAAAATCATGTGATCTTTTTGTAAGTGGTCGGAAATTTCATGTTTTTAAAATTCATCCCTGTTACACTGATCAGTATTTTATTCTCTTAAACTCACATAATATATCATTGTATCCAGGTGTGGTGGCGCACACCTTTAATCCTAGCACTTGGGGGCCAGAGATAGGAGGATTACCATGAGTTCGAGGCCACCCTGAGACTATGTAGTGAATTCCAGGTCAGGCTGGACTAGAGTGAGACTCTTATCTTGAAAAACCAACAACAACAAAATAATAATTTTACCATTGTAAGAATGTACATTATTTCTCTGCCCACTAACAAATGAACATTTGAGTTTTTCCTAGTGTTTTACTGTTAATAATGTTATAAATGTTCTGGAATGGACTGTAGGATTTGGGGAGAATATGGTTTTTTTCCTGGTTATGTATCTAGGAGTAGAAATGCTGAGCAATGAATGGTAAGTCTGTGTTTAACCTTTTGAGTACTACCAATTTTTTTCTTTTTTTGTTTTGTGATTTTTGGTTTTTCGAGGTAGGGTCTCACTCTAGCCCAGGCTGACCTGGAATTCACTCTGCATTCTCAGGGTGGCCTCAAACTCGAGGTGATCCTCTTACCTATGCCTCCCAAGTGCTGGAATTAAAGGCGTGCACCACCATACCCAGCGTGTTTTGTGGTTTTTTTGAGGTAGGGTCACACTCTAGTCCAGGCTGACCTGGAATTCACTATGTAGTCTCAGGGTGGCCTTGAACTCACAATAATCCTCCTACCTCTTCCTCCTGAGTACTGGGATTAAAGGCGTGTGCCACCACGCCTGGCTCCTGTTTTTTGAGGTCGGGTCTCACTCTAGCCTGACCTGGAACTCACTTTGTAGTCCCAGGCTGTACTTGAACTCTCAGTGATTCTTCTACAGTGCTGGGATGAAAGTTTCCCCAGTGGGATTGAAGGCGTGCACTGCTCTCCCAGATCAAATTGTTATTTAAAAGTGATTGCTCCGTTTTAAATTCCTATGACTAGTGTGTCAGAGTTCCATTTCTTCCACATCCTTTGCCAGTACTTTTGTGTTCGTTTGTCTGTGGTCACTCCTACTAGGATGTAGGAGTGAAGTGTTATCTCATTGTGGTCTGATTTTAAAATCCTTTCATGTGCTTGTTGGCATTTGTATATCTATGAGAAACATCTGTTATATTCCTTTATCCAATAGACAACTGGAAATCCCCCCCACATACACATACTATAGAATGGGCTTGTTTTCAGTTACTAAATCCATTAAAAATGCTTAAGAGTTTTTCATGATGGAGTCCAGTTACCTGGTTGTACCTGGACTTTTGGTCTTCAGTTGTGTCCGCTGCTGTCATGACAAAGAATGCCTTACCTGATCCAAGATCGTGAAGATTTCATCCTGCGATTTTAGTGTTTCCATTTCAGGGCTGTGGATCACTGTGAGTTAATTTTTGGATATGGTTAATCTTCTCTTCACAGGACCATCAAATGTGTTCAAGATTGTGAAGATGATTATGGAAAGAAATTTTCAGCCTGTAATTATATTCAGTTTTAGTAAGAAAGATTGTGAAGCATATGCTCTTCAAATGACAAAATTGGATTTCAACACAGGTATTACAGAATTTCCATAGTGTCTTAATGATTTACATAAGTCCGTTATAAATAGATTTATGGTCACGTAACTATCTGTATTACTACAAAATGCGTTTCTCCTGCAGTCATAATGGTAAGTCCCTACCTAACACGTGTATACAGACTTGAGAAGGCTCTCTCCCTCTCAGTCTTCTCCTCCTGCCTGCACACAGTGCATGCGAGGCATGCCTCTGCCTGTACGTGGACTCAGCCCTCTCCTAGTGCTTTATAACTACATGACTGAAACTAGACAGCATCCTGAAAAGCATTAGCACCGTAAGTTCTTACATTCCATTGCCGTGCCCTCAGTTATGATTCTCTTGTCTCGCTCTCTTGTGTAGTGAGCTCCGCATGGAAAGCAGTGTGCAGCATTCTTAGAGAAATTCAGACTTGCCCTTTTCCTAAAGTAAGCCAAAACATTTAGTGTTGGAAAACTTAGCAAATACATATTCACAGTCAATGTCTGTCACTTAAGAGTTAGATGGCTGGGTAGTACATGCTCTAGCCAAGAGTCACAGTGTGTGCGATACCAGCCCAGGAGTTCTTCCTATCGCATATGTAATCCTGTGCAGGAAGAAGTAAAGACCTTGAATCATCCAAAGTCCAGATTCAGTTGTATCTAGATGGTGGCCCATTCCTACTGTACTAGTACTTGAAGGCGGACACACTGGATTCAGTTTGAAACATGCTTGGGCAACATAGTAAGACACACCCTCCAAAACAAAACAAAAGCAGTTATACTGTTTTCTTTATGTATTTTAAAACTTACTCTTTTTTTTTTTTTTTTTTTTTTGGTGTTTTGTTTTTTGAGGTAGGGTCTCACTCTGGCCCAGGCTGACCTGGAATTCACTCTGTATTCTCAGGGTAGCCTTGAACTCATGGAGATCCTCCTACCTCTGCCTCCCGAGTGCTGGGATTAAAGGCGTGTGCCACCATGCCTGGCTTATGTTTTTTAAAACTTTTTCATGGATTGTTTTGCTTATAAATGTTTCTCTTAACTACCACTGCTGAAATAAGCTTAGACATTTAGGTTTGTATATTGACTAATTCAGCAAATATATTTTAAAGTATCTATTACCTGATCAACGTAGTAAATAAAGAATTGCAGTCTCTAGGACATGGGCTTTGGCTTGTAGTTTTCTTTCTTTCCTTTTTTTCTTTTTTCCTTTTATTTAATCTGAAAGAGAGAAAGGGAGAGAGAGAATATAGGCATGCCAGGGCCTCCAGCCACTGCAAACGAACTCCAGATGCATGTGCCACCTTGTGTGCATCTGGCTTACCTGAGTTCTGGTGGATTGAACTGAGGTTTAGGCTTCACAGGCAAGCGCTTAATAATAGCTAAGCCATCTCTCCAGCCCCTCTTTTCTGCTTATCTTTTGTTTTTTTGAGGTAGGGTCTCACTCTAGCTCAGGCTGACTTGAAATTCATTATGTAGTCTCAGGGTGGCCTCGAACTCATGGCAATTCTCTTACCTCTGCCTCCCTAGTGGTGGGATTAAACTGTGCGCCGCCACGCCTGGCTCTTTTTTAGGGATGGTCTCGCTTTAGTCCAGGCTGCCCTGGAATTCAGCAAGTGCCTTGATCATTGAGGCAACTCTCCAGCCCTTTTGTCTGGTCCTTTGGCCAGCTTAAATACTGATTCTTTTCTTTGGCTCTTTATAAACTCCTACTATTTATGCACTCTTGAATTTTCTGTCATAGATGAAGAAAAGAAGATGGTAGAAGAAGTGTTCAGTAATGCAATTGACTGCTTGTCTGACGAGGACAGAAAGCTCCCTCAGGTGAGTTAACGTCAGTGAGTGCGGACAGCAGTTAGCTGCGCTGCGCCGGTGATGGTGATGGTTGTTGTTGATCGTTTTACTGTGTCGTGCTGGGCTTGTTGTTCTGAGTGCAGCACGTGGTGCAGCACCCCAGGCACCTCCCTCCTGAGGCTTGAGTAAACTTCCGGTGTCCCTTCCATCACTCACTTGCCTGGTGTTCCTTGTGACAGAGTTTCTTACTGATTCTGGAACTTCCCATATGCAAGCCCCAGTGGTTCTCTGGTCTCCACTCCCACAGGACTGGGGTTACATGTGTGTATGGCCATGCACTGTTGTTTCGTGGGTTTCAGTGGCTTGAACTCAGGCGGTCTTAGGCCTTCATGCTTGTGCAGGAAACTCAGTTAAGCTGAGCCGTCTCTCCAGCCCTGTTTCACATTGCAGTGTAGGGTGCTTTATGCTCTGAAATGACAGCTTACATGTCCTTGTGGGTACACATGTGGGTGGGTGCAGGTGAAAGCCAGAGGGCAACTGTGTATCATTCTTTAGGAATGGTGTACACTTTTTTTTTTTTACACACAGTTTCTCAGTGCTCTGAGCTGGCCACGTGGGTAGATTTGCTAGCCACTGAGCCCCAGGGATCCCTCTGTCTCTGCCTCCCCAGCTCTGGCATTATAAATATGTGCCTCTGTGTGCTTTCATCTTTCCTAGCGTGGGCTCTGGACATTAAGTTCAGGCCCTCATGGTTGTATGTAAGCTTTTTTCCTGATAGGTTTTAAACTGCTAAACAGGTCTCAGGAGGTAAGACTTGCTACCTGGAGGAATTTTTCTCGAAGAGCTAGCTAACATAGTCTGGAAATTACTGCTTATATCCCCATAAAAGGCATAGTACTGATTTTAACTCATTATATTTCTTAGCTCCTAAGAAAGCCACAAGACTGTACTTTCCAGTAAGGAAATTAACATCCACTTTGCTTTAATCCAGTTTGTTTTTTCCTTTCACTGTTGGAGTTGCCTGGGGTTTTGGAATACGGACATTTGGGTGGTACTCCCAGAGATTCTTCCTTAACTGGTTCAGTTTATGCCCTACTTGGAATTTCTCGAAAGCTTCCTGTGTGAGTCTACTGTGCCCTACAGCAGTCTGGTACATTCAGGTGCTACTGTGTGGAAAGGGAAAATTGGAAGTCATAAAATATACAAATGAATGCTTTGATTTGTAAGGGATTTGTCCCAAGATTGCAGTAGTATATTTCTTGACATTTAAAATGATATTTTAACTTTCAAGTTTTTTTTTTCTCAATAATTTTTTTTGGAGGTGTGGGTTGGATGTAGGGTCTTGTTCTAGCCCAGACTGGCCTGGAATTCACTATGTAGTCTCAGGATGGCCTCAAACTCAGTGTTCCCCCTGCCTTTGCCTCTTGAGTGCTGGGATTAAAGGTGCATGCCACCACTCCTGGCTAATTTTATTCTTTTGGTTTTGATTTGTAAGAGATTTGCCCCAAGATTGCAGTAGCATATTTCTCGACATTTAAAATGATATTTTAACTTTGAATTTTTTTCAATAATTTTATTCCCAGCTGAATTACTTAGTACTGGAGAGCTGAACCATGTCTTTATACATCTTGTCCTAGCATAATTGTAATAATAAGCGTTTAATTGAATTTGGTGGTATAAATGAGAAGGAATAACTCATTTGTTTTTAAATGAAATAAATACATGTTCAATGTTTTGTAGTTACTTCTCTCGAGTTTAAGTTGCCCATATTGCAATATTGCCCTGCCTGGCACTAAAGAGCTATACTCACTTGATAGTCCTGCCTCAGCCGCCTTTGTAGTTGGGTCAACAAGTGGAAACCACTGTACCCAACTTAAAAGTTGATTTTTGTACAGGTATAAACTCTGCTGTTGTAGCTCATACTCTTTGGAGGGGATAAAGTCACATGTAAAACTGCAAGGCAACAATACGTTTGTAAAATTTATTTAAACAGGATTGTCCTGTTAAAGGTAATGAGTGCTTGGCTAGACTATCAATATACAGTGTTCTTCATTTTGTTACCTATTCTCCTTAGTTTGGTAAATTTAACAGTTTTGGAATTCCCTCCTTATATTGTTCACTCATAAATGTCACTCCACACCTACAGGTTGAACATGTCCTTCCTCTTCTGAAGCGAGGCATTGGTATTCACCATGGTGGATTACTTCCTATTTTGAAAGAAACTATAGAGATCCTCTTTTCTGAAGGACTGATAAAGGTACCGTGTCTCTGTATTTACCTTCCCAGAGTGATGCTTGTGAGTAGTGAGGATGAGAACAGTGCTGGCGAGCACACCTGGGGTCTTGCCTAGATAATGTGAGCACCTGTGATCCAGTGCCATATTGTTTTCTATTTATTTTTAAAGCTGGGTTATACGGAATACTTTTAAGTAGTGAACCTGTCTTTTTTTTTAAATTACTTTTTATATCATGTATTAGTGTTAACAAAAGTTTGGAGTATAATTTTAAAAAATCATGTGTTTAGTTCCTTAAGGTAAGAAGTAGTATCACTTAGATATAGTAGAAGTTTGGAAAAGTTGCTGTTATTAGACATGCAGTTTGATAACTGGAGTGCTTCCTACATTTAGATTAAAAGGATTAATTTAGAAAAGACAAGGTGAATTCTTTGTTAGACTTAGGAAAGACAGTTCTTAGGATATTCTGATTGAACTCGAGATTAATTTTAAAAAATGACTGATGCATATACCCATATTTGGAAAATAATTTCAAGATATGCCTATATGTGATTATTAACACAAATTATTTTGTGTTCAGTCATTAAAATTTAGTACATGAGTGTTTTATCTCAAGAGCCTAATCTTAAGTAGAGTGTTTAATAGAAATTTATTACCCTGAAGAATGCATTTAATGTACTTCCATAAAGTACTGGTCAATATTTATTCTTGGGTCCTGGTAAGTACTTGGTATTCTTTTATAGGTTATAAGTTTTGTGAAGTCTTGCTATTAATAGATCTTGAGTGTTTATTGTAAAATCAAGTAACACAGTTCTAAATTAAAAAAAAAAAGATCAGTATGCCCTTTTACTTTCTAGAAAGGTCCACTAACATATTCAAGTTGACATAAACAGAAGGGTGATTATGCTATTCATGTTATTTTCAAATTTTGGCACTTATACAGTTCATTTTTTTAAATGAATGAATAGCATCCTTTTGAGTTTATAGAATATTTTCTTGTGGGTTAACATTTAGCTTTTATGACTTGTGCATATATGTTTGTGTGCCTATATCAACTCTTTTTCTTGATAAAGTCTTGGAATTAAATAGTAATTGATCGTGATGTCCCTGAAAATCCAAATGTGAAGTGGTCCTCAGAACTGCCGTATCTCCCGTGAAGAAAGCCAGGAAATTTGACTGTGCTTAGGAAAATTCTCTACAGCCGTTTCATAGTCTGTTGGACCAGTTGTGTTCTTTCCATTTACCAACCCTGGATTTAAGAAAGACTGGTTCCCCTGAATTAGCAAATCCCATTTGCAAATTTATATGCAATAGGAAAGACATAACATGTTTCATTTTTATAGGGCCTCATTAAACAACTAATTTAAAAATTAATACTTTTATTTGAAGATTATGACTAATTTTTCATTTAAATGCATTAATTAATTATATAATTATTTATTTAGGCATTGTTTGCCACAGAGACTTTTGCTATGGGAATTAACATGCCAGCTAGAACCGTTTTATTTACAAATGCCCGTAAATTTGATGGGAAAGATTTCCGTTGGGTAAGTAATGTAATATGTTTTGAAATAATTTTTAATTTTAATTATTTTACCTAACATGACTTTCGCTCATGTAGTCATTTAGATTTTTAGTTCCAAACACTTAACCTGTACCTGAGTTAATAGAGGTAGAGTTTCCTTAATTTGAAAATATACAGTGCTCTAAATTCTAAAACTTGTGTATGATTATGATATCCAAAATGTTACGGATTTTGGAGCAGAACAGATTTTGGTTAGGTGCTCAAATGGTAAATGTGTGCCAGGCCTGGCAGCCCGTCTGTCATCCCATTGAATTCCAAACAGTGCCCGTGCGGGCTGGCTATGTGGACGAGTGGGACTGGCGCCCTGGGTTCACGTGAGAGGTCCTGTCTCCGTAGTTAAGATGGAGAGTGACTGCATTGAGGGAGACCCAACATTAACCTCTGGCTTACACACATGCACACATTCCAAACAGGCACGTGTGTGTATGTGCACAAACACCTGCTGCGATACAAACATCCCAAAATGTGAGACACTAAAGATCCAAAGTATTTCTGATAGGAGAGCTATTAACCTCTACAACTTCCTTGGCTGACCTGGAATCCACTATGTAGTCTCAGGCTGGCCTGAAACAGTGAACCTCCTACTTCTCCCTTCTCCTGAGTGCTGCGATAAAAGGCTTGCGCTACTATATCTGGCTCCCTTTAATTTCAATCCTAATCGCCTTCCACCCCATGTCATCAGGTTTCCTTTAGGTGATAGTTTAATGAAGAAGGACAAGTGTACAAATGGTTGGTTGAAGTATTTTCTGCTTCTTCTTAGGTGTCATTAATGCATTTTTCAAACATTAGTCTTTTCCTTTTATTCTGTACCCCCATTTCCCCTCTTCTTCCTCCCCTACCGTAGCTTTCTTTCCACCTTCATGATGGGTTTTTAGTACCCTGCTTCAGAGGCTGTAGTTGCACCGTGATTTTGCCCATCAGCTTTGAAACAGAGGCCACGGCAGGTATATGTAGTCAGGTCTCTTTTTTCCAACAAAGGAAAGAGAACAAAGGGAGTTCATGGGTAAAACACTGAATCTTGAATCCCAAGACAAATGTCCCACCCACCAGGCAATTCTTAAACTTAAAATAGAGACTTAGAGCCCGAGTAGACATTGAAATGCTAAAGTAAAACCAAAAACTACAGAGGCTATGCTGGCTCACGCTTTTAATCCCAGTCACTTAGAAGGCAGAGACAAGGAGAATCTGCAAGTTTGAGGCCAGCCTGGACTACACAGTGAATTCCAGGCCAGCCAGGATGACATAGGGAGAAATCCAACTTCATATGTGTCATGTTACATGTAAACATTTCAGGTTCTTGGGGAATAATTGTTGAATGAAGCATAGAAGTCGGTGTGTATGAAGGGGAAAGGAACTTTTCGTAGAGAAGGTGGCAGTCCTTAAAATAAGAAAACAATGCAAACGAATATCTGTCAGTCAGACAGTGGAACAGGCAGGGTGAACAGTGATGGAAGGAAGATGTTTGGTTTGAGTCCATTCCAGTCCACAATCTCACTTTATCTCGCATTTGAAAGATGATAGGTTATTCTTTACCTGACCTCGTACTCTAAAAAATGGTGACTAATAGCTGCTTTAAAAAATCTCTCTCAAGAGTAATTCATCAGCAAAACCCAAAAATGTTCTGGCTGTACACACGGAAGGGTAAGCGCCCCCCCCCACCCCCACCCCGGGGCTGTAGCTGAAATCCACCCAGTACATGATAGGTAAATATGGGACCAACTGAACCGCATTCCCAGCCTGTCTTTGATTAAACAAACATGTTGTCTTGGATACTCCACAAAAGGGAAATAGTAAATCACCATCTAGTAATGGTTTTCACGGTGTGGGTTCCAAGTTGAGTAAGTGGATAGGTTAGCAAAGCAGTCTCTTCTTGACAAAATAATAATTATGAAATTTAAAAATTATGATGTGTAGAGCTGAGCGTGATGGCACACGGGAGGCAGAGGTAGGAGGATCGCTGTGAGTTCGAGGCCACCCTGAGACTACATAGTGAATTCTGGGTCAGCCTGGGATAAGATGAGACCCTACCTCGAAAAAAAAAAAAAAGTATTACAATGTAATGATATCTTTGGATTCATGCTTAGATTTTTTTTTAAATTTATTTATTTGAGAGAGAGAGGAGAGGATGTGTGCGCCAGAGCCTCCAGCCACTGAAAATGAACTCCAGATGCATGTGCCACCTTGTGCATCTGGCTTATGTGGGTCCTGGGGAATTGAACTGGGGTCCTTTGGCTTTGTAGGCAAGTGCCTTAGCTGCTAAGCCATTCCCCCAGCCTCTGCTTAGGTTTTTATTGGACTGTTTTGAAATGTTGTGATTTTTGTTTGTTTGTTTGTTTGCATGTGTATATGTGTTTGTTTATATACCTTTAGGCACATGTGTGTTCAGGTTCATGTTTATTGAGACCGGAGGTCATTGTCAGGTGTCTTAAGCACTTTTGAGGCAGGATCTCTCTCTGAACCCAGGATCTTGCCAGTACTCTCACAGTAGGCATTTTACTGAGGTGCCAGGGTCCAAACGTTGTTGTCAGGTTGGTGCAGCATGTGCCTTTCTAACTGGACGGCGCTCTCTCCAAACCTGTCCTGATCCTCAAAGATTGGCTTTTTTGTTCTGTCCTTCTGGTGCCTTCCTTCTTCCTAGGCTATCAGTACTATTCCTTCTTGTGGATAATGTTTCTTAAGTTATCTTTGGTTCCAGCAAAGACGGCTCTCCGTAAGAGAATAGCACACGTACACTTCTAGAAATAGCTGCTGAGTGTTAGCTTGTTCAGTGCTGGCCGGTGTATGGGAAGATTACTGACCTTTCCTTGTAGGGTGAGCTTCAGTGGCAGGACTTCTACCTGCCCAGAGACATAGCAAGAACTGTGCTTTTTGTCCAGGATTAATTTTTTAAAATATATTTTATTTATTTGCTTATTTATTTGAGAGAGAAAAAGTCAGAGGTTGAAGGAGGAAGAGATAGAGAATGGGCGCGCCAGGGCCTCCAGCCACTGCAAATGAACTCCAGATGCGTGCGCCCCCTTGTGCATCTGGCTAACGTGGGTCCTGGGGAATTGAACTGAGGTCCTCTAGCTTTACAGCAAACATCACTGCTAATCCATCCCTTCAGCTCATGTTCAGGGTTCATTTTATGTTAATTTAAATTTTCAGATTAAGAAAGTTAATTATGGGAGCTTGGTAGAGAGCTCAGTTGGTAAAGAACTGGATGTATAAGCATGAGGACCCAAGTTTGACTCCTAAAGCCCGTGGTAACCCAGGCATGTAGCTTCTGCCTGCAATCCCAGAGCTGAGGAGATGGAGGTAAGATGATCCCTAGAGCTTGCTGACCAGCAGAGAGTCTGCCCAATGAAAGACCCTGTCTCAAAAAACTTGAATAAAGGACACCTGACATTGTCCTCTGGACTCCATGCATGTCCATGTCTTCATACACATTTAAACCAGCACCCACATGAGCACACACACACATACACACAAAGAAAGTTAATTATGATCAAGGAACAAGTGATAGTTTCTTTTTTTTTTTTGGTTTTTTTGGTTTTTTGAGGTAGGGTCTCACTCTAGCTCAGGCTGACCTGTAATTCACTATGTAATCTCAGGCTGGCCTCGAACTCATGGCAATCCTCCTCCCTCTGCCTCCCAAGTGCTGGGATTAAAGGCGTGCACCACCACGCCCGGCTTAGTTTCTTATTTTTTTTTTAATATTTATTTTTATTTATTTATTTGAGACAGAGAAAATGGGCATGCCAGGGCCTCTAGCCACTGCAAACGATCTCCAGACACATGCCCACCATATGCATCTGGCTTACGTGGGACCTGGAAAATCAAACTTGGGTCTTAGTCTTTGTAGGCATGCACTTAGCTGCTAATCCATCCCTGTAGCCCAGTTTTTGTTTTTTTGAGGTAGGATCTTACTGTAGCCCAGGCTGACCTAGAATTCACTATGTAGTCTCAGGGTGGCCTCACAGTCAAGGTGATCCACCTACCTCTGCCTCCTCATTTTTGGGGTTAAATGGATGCACCACTACGCCTGGCTTGTTTATTGTTTTCTAATTCCTAGACTGTTAATAATAGATGATAGATATTTATTTTTAAATATTTTTATTTGAGAGAGACAGTAAAATTGTGGATTCACAAGGGCCTCTTGCTGTTTCATTGAGTCCAGGTTGATGTGCCACTTTGTGCATCTGACCTCCCATGGGTAATGCGGATTGATTTCAGGCTGTCAGACTTTCCAAGCAAGTGCTTTTAACCACTGAACAGTCTTACCTGAAAGATATAAATTATGATAGTGAATAAGCCAATATTCCCTTGTAGCTGGCTATTTGTGAAAGCAGAAACTAGTGGTAGTTGACTCAGTATAGTCAATCCAGTAGGGAGCCAAGTTTTTAAGTTTCATAACATTTTCTAGTGTTTTTCAAGTTTTGTGTTTTTTGCTTTAATTCTTCTAAAGGTTTATGTAATTTTAAGTCATTTCTTGGCATATGTAAATTATGCTTATGAGTTTTACAATAAAATTACAGAATATAGCCGGGCATGGTGGCACACGCCTTTAATCCCAGCATTCAAGAGGCAGAGGTAGGAGGATTGCCGTGAGTTCGAGGCCACCCTGAGACTCCATAGTGAATTCCAGGTCAGCCTGGGCTAGAGTGAAACCCTACCTCGAAAAACCAAATAAATAAATAAATAAATAAATAAATAAATAAAATTACAGAATAGGTTTTTTCCTGATTTTGAAATTATAATTTTGTTCATTCAGATTTCCTCTGGTGAGTACATTCAGATGTCTGGCCGTGCTGGAAGGAGAGGAATGGATGATAGAGGAATTGTAATTCTTATGGTAGATGAAAAGATGAGCCCAACAATTGGAAAACAGCTACTTAAGGTAAGTGCTTTTAGCAAGCTTTGAGAAACAAACTTAAATAACCACCTTGAAGTTAATTGTATTGGTCAGATGCAGTTCCGAGTAAATGAGTTGATATGTTAAACTAAGAACAGGATGTAGGACACATGGCACCATGATTACAGGTTATCAGCTTCTTCAGGGCGAGAATGTCTAGTGCAGTATACCTTTCTGATTCACCAGGTTGGTTTAAATATCCTAATCATAAATTTAAATTTTAAGCTTTATTGACAATTAGTCTTCTATTTTTGCTTTCTTTCTTGAGTTGTGGATAGTCTCATATTTTTATTTATTTGTTTTTGAAGAACTGGTTTGGGAGTGGGCTCGGTATGTGTGTTCACGAGTGGCATGTGTGTGGAGTGCAGAACAACTTCAAGTGTTCTTCGTTTTGTACCTGGTTTGAGGTGGGGTCTGTTGCTCACCATTGCATTTACCAGGCTAGCTGGCCAGTGAGTTTCTGGTAGATTCCCCTTCCCACCTCCCTTCTCACCTTAGGCACACTGGGGTTATTAGCAATCATATTGCAGTGTCCGACTCTGTGTGAGTTCTAGGCATCTGAACTCAGTCACTCATTCCTACCTTCGCAGCAAGTGCTTTATCCTCTAATTCAGCTTCATAGCCCCCTTGTTTTGGTTGTTCCAAACAAGCTCTTATATCCAAGGCTGACCTTGAGCTCCTGAACCTCCTTCCTTCAACTCCTATGTCCTGGATAGGTGTGTGCCACTATGCCCAACTTTTAAAAAGCTTAAAGAAGGTTTGACTTTTTTGCTTTCCTGTTTCTCCACTTTGTAAGAAGTTATCATAGCCCTTGAGAAAGCTGCTTCTAAGATAGAAAATTTAACATCAGTTAAAAACATAACATCAGCCAGGTGTGGTGGCGCACACCTTTAATCCCAGCACTCAGGAGGCAGAGGTAGGAGGATTGCCGAGAGTTCGAGGCCACCCTGAGGCTCCATAGTGAATTCCAGGTCAGCCTGGGCTAGAGTGAGACCCTGCCTCAAAAATGCCCCCCCCCCAAAAAAAGGGAAAAAAAAAAACCCCGTAACATCGATTGCATGCTCAATGGCTTCATTAAAGCAGCTCTGACACAGGCTAAGATGAATTTATGTCATGACAGAGCTACAAAAGACAGTGTATTTTACTTCCAAGATTGTGACTACATGGATAGTTTGAAATGTGGTATGGAAAAGGGAAAAATAGATAAAAGTGTATACATTTTTCTTCATTTTTATGTGCGATGACAAAGCTTGTGTGTACATATTTGCAGCTGTTGTAAAGGTAGCCTTTGTTCATTTGAAGACAGGCTTGCACTAATCAGACTGGCCTTGAATACCTCAACCTCCTTAGTGCTGGGTATTATGTAGTCCACCACACCCAGTGATCATATTGTATCTTAGTTTCAGTGTTGAAGAGATACTTGCAAACATATTTATAAACATCCACATAGCTAGTTCTTCATGGGGAGAAAGTTTCCCAAGACTGAGAACTGTGTGTTTTTCTTTTCTTAATACCAGAAAAGCTATACCAGTCACTACTTTCTTATACTTGGCATGGGAAGCAGGGGCCACATTACTATATTGTGGGATGTAGTGCTCTTAGACAGCATGTAGCTCTCTTAGGACAGAACTTTCATTCCATTTATTTGACAATTTTAGAACTTCGTACTCTATAAGTGTAAAGTTACTATTTGATTCACTTTCTTTTTCTGGGGGGGTGGGGTGGAGTTAAGGTAGGGTCTCACTGTAGCCCAGGCTGAAATTCACTATGTAGTTTTAGGCTAGCCTTGAACTCACAGTGAGAATTGTTCCTCAGCCTCCCAAGTGCTGGGGTTAAAGGCATGCAGCACCATGTCTGGCTCTAATTCACTTTGTTAAAACACATTTGTCTCATCTTGGAAGAAAAGTGAAATTTAGGAGGAATTACTTGATTACAGTGTCTTGTTAATTTACATAATCATATATTATTTTGAGTAAAGTCATGTATTATAGTGAAAATAAATTTGACAGTGTTCCAGTTGCTTTCATGTTGCTGGGATAAAATACCCAACCAGAAACAGCTTCTTAGAGTAAGGGGTTTAACTTGGCTGACAGTTTCAGAGAGGAGGGTCTAGCATGGCAGTAAACCCTATGTTACATCCTCATACCACCAGGGAGAAAACAGATGAGAGACTAGAAAGCAGGGCTGGACGAAAGACCTAAGTCCTGTCCCCAGTGACATACTTCGTCCAGCAAGGCTCTGCAATCTTCCCAAACACACCACACCAACAGTTGGAGATTCAGTGTTTAATACAGTCTCTGGGGCCATTTTACATGAAAACTACTCTGGGGGGCGGGGGGTTGGAGAGATGGCTTAGTGGTTAAGGTGCTAGCCTGTGAAACCTAAGGACCCATGTTTGACTCTCCACATAAAAGGTAAGGCAGGCACAAGGTCGCACATGCTCACTGGGTGAAGCAAGTGCCTGGAGTTTGATTGCAGTTGCTGAGGCCCTGGCGTACCAATTCTCTCTCTCTCTCTCCCTAAAATAAAAGAAAAAAGAAAGAAAACATTTGTAAAAATAATAAAACCGTCTGTGGAAAGATCAGCTGGCATATAGCAGCAGCATCCAAGTCAGTGGGAAAGAATAGTTTGGGCTAGAGAGATGGCTTAGTGGTTAAGGTGCTTGCCTCCCAAGCCTAAGGACCCAGGTTCAATTCCCCAGTACCCACATAAGCCAGATGTATAAGTCTGGTTTGATGAAACAAAAGAACTACTCTAAAATATACTGAGTAAATTAATTGATTTAAAAGAAGTAGGACTGCTGGAGGGATGGCTTACCGGTTAAGGCGTTTGCCTGCAAAGCCAAAGTGCCCAGGTTTGATTCCCCAGGACCCACATTAGCCAGATGCACAATGGGGCACATGCGTCTGGAGTTCATTTGCAGTGGCTGGAGGCCCTGGCGTGCTCATTCTGTCTCTTTCTCTCTCCCCTTCTTTCTCTGTCAAATAAATAAAAATAAAACATTAAGCCGGTCATAGTGGTGCACCCCTTTAATCCCAGCACTCGGGAGGCAGAGGTTGGAGGATCACTGAGAGTTGGAGGCCACCCTGAGACTACACAATGAATTCCAGGTCAGCCTGAGCTAGAGTGAGACCTTACCTTGAAAAACCAACCCCCCCCCCAAAAAAAAGAAGAAGAAGTGAAACAAAAAACATGAGTAGCAACTTCTAGTTATGTGAGAAATAGTCACAAGTAGGGAAAAGCAAGAGATAAGTTTCATTTTATAGTGTGTAACCATGTATTTATCATCTAAACTTTAGCACAGTAAGACTGAAAAAAGGAGCTGTTAATAGTTCTGTCGGCACAGCAGAGCACACTTACCCTACCTCGTGTTCACTTAGGTGCCATGACAGAATGTCATGTTAACTTTCCAGTCACTGAGAATTCAGATGTGTGTAGCAGTTATTAATATGGAAATAGAGGTCGGCTTGGAAATGAACATATGCCAGATTGAAATTCCGGATTTAATAACAGAAGAAAAACATAGCAGAAAATTTAAGGTTGGGTCTGTTTGCCAAATGTAAAGTAGCTAAAATTGTCTTAAATTCCACTCTTGTCCAACAATCTGGTTTTCATGTAACTTACCTAATTTGATTCTTATTTTTAAAGAATGTGGCTAAAAATCAGTGCCTTAAGGACTGATTCCCATGGTATACATAGTTCTTGAGTTTTTAAAAGTAAAGAAATACCATCATTTGAAGCTATAGTAAAAGTTCTGCATTTGGCTGCATTTAAAATTCTGAATTTACAAAATAAATAAATATAAATAAATAAATTCTGAATTCCCTGTGGTGGCCTGTGGACCTTAATTTAAGTCTCTGAGTACTCTCAGGATGCTTACATATTTTTCTGTGCTATTTAGAAATATGTGAAACACATAGTAGCACTTGTATGTATTTCAGTATGTGTCTTCCAAGAATTTTATCAGCCTCTTTTCGCTATGCTTGTGTGGGTTGTGTGCTGCATGCACACGCGGTGCCACCTGCTTGTCTGCTGCAGTGTACACTTACCTCTTGTGGCCGAAATAGAACCCCAAGTGCCCCGCCCGATCACTTTTGCCCATTCTTATCTTTAGCCAGAGTTTCTCACTAATCTAGAGTTGCCATGTTTTAGTGGATTTGTATCTCTACTCTCCTCAGCTAAAGGAACAGGACTAGTATATGTCTATATGCATTTCTTCTTTTCCTTTTCCTTTTCCTGTTTTTTTTTTTTTTTTTTGTCTCTCAAAGTAGCGTTTCACTGCAGCCAGGCTGACTTGGAACTCACTCTGTCACCCCAGGCAGGCCTCAAACTCATGGCAGCCCTACTACCTCAGCCTCCTGGGTGCTGAGATTATAGGCGTGAGCCACCATGCTCACTTAACAGATTGATTTATTAACTTTCGAATGTTAAAAACTTTTGTCAATTTATTTGAGAAGACTACAAATCTGTCATGCTCTCTTTCTTCTCTCAGGGCTCAGCTGATCCTCTAAACAGTGCTTTCCACCTGACCTACAACATGGTTCTGAACTTACTCCGTGTAGAAGAAATTAATCCTGAGTACATGCTGGAAAAATCGTTCTATCAGTTTCAACATTATCGAGCAATTCCAGGAGTAGTGGAGAGTAAGTACAAAATGGCCTTAACAGAACCTAGTTTAATTAGACTGAACAATAGAAGAACTACGTTATTGGTGTTTGTGCCCCCCATCCCCTCACCCCCCCCCCCCCCCCCCCCCGCCAGCAAGGCTAATTCTGAGCCTTAGGCTAAAGCGTGGAGCACTGTAGCCTGGTCTTTATAGACTTAGAACATTTCAGAGTACGTTTAAGAAAACCCCGACAAGTCACATTATCCTAATTACTTTAACTCACTATTGATTTATTGTTTTAGACCTGTATTTTATGTAGAGCTCAGGTCCCTGAATAAGGATGACCTGTACTTTATCATTTGCACTTGAATTTAGCAATTGCAGAATCTTTAATTCCTAATTCTAAGATAATACTTTCTAAAGTCACAAATTAGGTTTATGGCAGCTGTATTCAGCTAGAACCCTGCATTGGTTCTAGTCGTAAAGGATACTCTGGCTGATTTTTATGCAAAACTGATTAAAAACTAAAATAGTGACAAAAATGTAAACTAGCGGTTTGCATCAGTCTAATAAAACATGATGTAAAGTCATTTGTTTTTGTTAAAGAAAGGGAAATGCTACATAAGAGAAAAATTAAAGCCAATTATAATCTCACACAGACATGTTAACCACTTTATAGCTCTTTTCTTTCTTATATTACTGTTTTTCAGTTCCATAGAAAAATATTATATGGAGCTGGGCATGGTGGCCGCACACCTTAGTTCGAGGCCACCCTGAGACTACACAGTGAATTCCAGGTTAGCCTGAGCTAGAGTGAGATCCTACCTCAAAAAACCAAAAAAAAAAAAAAAAAATTATTGTATGTACCATGGAGGATAAAAAGAAAATTAAGGCTCTATTCATGACATATAGCTGGGTACAGATTGTGCAGTTGTGACTACGACTTTGGTATTCACTCTATGAACTTAAAGATCACTCTCCTTTCTCCATCCCTGACCTTCTGTCTTTTTGTGCTCCAGCCTCCCTTGCTCTGTGCATGCACCTATGTCTTGTTTTCCGTGGAGTTCTGGGCCACGCTTCTGCACGGTCTTCTTACACTTGGACTCTCCTTGCTTCTTTCCTCTGATTTAATATGACATGACCCCTTTGTCTAGATTTGTGATAACATGTTGATAGGCTGCCTTTGGGGCTTACTCAACTAATCTTTATTTCATAATAGAGAGCAAACTTAGTGGGTATGTGGGATGCCTTTTCATTTTGATTCACTGAATCCACTGTAAAGTTTTAGTGAGCTGTAAGGGGTGTGTTAGTTACTTTCTACGACCAAATACAGATACCTGATCAGAAGCAACTCAAGGAAGGAAAGCATTTATTTTGGCTCATTTTTTCAGTGGGTAGGGTCTGTTATTGGTAAGGGGGGATATGGCGGCAGGAGCAGGAACTGGCTGGTGGCATTGTAGCCAGAGTCAGAGGACAAGTAGAAAGTGGGGTCAGGCTATAAAGCCTCAAAGCTGGCCCCTATTTTGCTGTTTGAGTTAACTTCTTGTTGCTGTGAGCAAAACCTGGCCAAGTCCAGCTGGTCTGCATTTCATGGCAGTCCTCTTGCCTCAGCTTTCCCCAAGTGTTGGGATTATGGGTCTGAGCCTCCACCCCTAACTCTTTTAAGTATATATTTATTTGGAGCAAAAAGAAAATCAAAATCAGGTCACACTCACTGGAATGTGGATCTTTTATGAACAGAAACAATAAAATACGATGGTCACTGTGGAAAAAAATTTTACAGTTCCTTAACAAGTTTAATATAGCATTACCATGTAGCCCAGCAACTCTACTCCTGCATATATATTTAAAAGAATTGAAAACATGTTCAAATGAAAGTCCCTAACAGCACCCTAGACAGTAGCCAGAGTATAAAGAGTACAAATTTCCTTCAGCTGGACAAAGCTTAAAGGAATGTATATTCATAGAAACTTCTGGATCTATACAATTTTGGTGATTGAATACACTGTGAATGTTGTAAATATCTCTTGTTATGTGTATTTTAACATAACAAAAATAGTTTGTTTGACAGTGGGCTTGCAGCATAATGGGATGAGTGAGGAAGGTAGGGTAGCACTGGGACCAGGGACAGGGCAGGGCATGGAGCCTTAGACAGTGAGTAACCACAGGAAGAGAGAAAAAGAACCTTCCTGAACAAGGGGAAATTAGACACAGTGTCTTAGAGTTATTTCTGAAGAATCTTTTCAGTGTAATCTTCTTTCTTTCTAATATGATCTTTGTAAACTGACTTTGTCTCTAGAATTGTAGTAGGAAAATAAAGATGTCTTAGGTATAATTTAAGTAACTTAGTTTTTTCATAGCACATATTTTATTTACAGAGGTAAAGAAGTCAGAAGAACAGTATAATAAAATAGTAATTCCCAATGAAGAAAGTGTAATTATCTACTACAAGATTAGACAGCAGCTTGCCAAACTAGGTAAAGAAATTGAAGAATATATCCATAAACCAAAATACTGCTTACCATTTCTACAGCCAGGACGATTGGTAAAGGTATGTCATTGGTTTCTTTCCAAACATTTGATGATTAATTACCTTAAAATGTTTTCAATGTTAATTAAATGTTGTAATATTTATGTTAGTAAAATGCTTCCTGCTCCAATACTTGGTCTGTATCAGTTACCGTGTCTGTTTCACATGGGTTAAATAGAGGCTTACATGAAGGTGTTTTTATCACCTCTGTTTTCATTTCACGGGGTGTAAAATAAAATAGTTTTGAAATTTTCATATGAATTACTCTGATTATGAAATGCTACCTAAAATTGAGGCAGTTTAGGTCCTAAACATGTTCATTAGCTATGAAAGACTCTCAGAACAAATGCACTGTCCTCTGTAGCATTTGTTTGGAACTTGAGAGAGTCCTGTTACTGTGTTCTAGAGAACCATGACATCTGGTATTTCTTTCTTTTTTTCCTTTTTTTCCCTGTAGGATTACTATCTTGTGATCTTTTAAAAGATATTGGGAAAGCTTGAATCTTTAAATCTTATTAGCTTTTTTTGGTTTGTTTTTTGTTTTTTGAGGTAGGGTCTCACTCTGGTCCAGGCTGACCTGGAATTAACTCTGTCATCTCAGGGTGGCCTTGAACTCATGGCGCTCCTCCTACCTGCCTCCCGAGTGCTGGGATTAAAGGCGTGCACCACCACGCCCAGCTAAATCTTATTAGCTTTTAATGTAACTATGGAAGCCTATGATTGCCTTTTAGATATAAACATTTTTGGTTATTTGCTTTATTTTCAGGTGAAAAATGAAGGTGATGACTTTGGCTGGGGAGTTGTAGTGAATTTCTCAAAGAAGTCAAATGTTAAGGTAAACTGTTTACCATGAAGTGATGTGTGTATTCCCCAACGATAACAAAAAAAAAGATTATTTTCATGAGATTATATTTCTCCTCTGAGCAATTCCTTCTGTCGATCTTGTAGTCCTCACCTAAGATAAATTCTTTTCTTTTGGTATGTAATTTTATGCGTTTTTGCTATTATACATGTCTCTGTATGAAAATGGTCTGTTCTTTGCATTTTTCCTACTTATAATTGAGTGAATTTTCTAGATATGCAAATTTTTAAAGTTTTCTAATAAGTCTAGGTTTTTTTTTTTTAGCTTTGTGTTTTGATCATTTTCCTGTTCTGTTTTTGACTCCCTTTTTTCTCTGCCTTTCCTCACCCTTGTTCCATTGAGCACTCTCCTCTTTCCAAGTAAACCTTCTGCTTTAATATGTCATTCTTTTTGTCCTCCTCTGTCATATATGTCACAATGTTGATGGGCCCAGGATTGTGCAGGTCTTATGGAGGTAACAGCTGTTGTGAAGTCATGAATGTACCAGTCATTTCAGACTGGAGGACAGTGCCCCAGAGTATTCCTTCCTACCCATTTGGCTCTTGAATTCTTTCCGTTCCCTCTTTGGTAGTGTTCCCTAGGCCTTGGAAGGCATGATAGAAGAGTTGAGCTCTCCACATCCTCTCATCTTCAGCTTTTTTTCTTTTTAATATTTTATTTAATTATGAGAGGAGAGAATGGGCATGCCAGGGCCTCCAGCCACTGCAAACAAACTTCAGACACATGTGCCCCCTTGTGCATCTGGCTTATGTGGGTCCTGGGGATTTGAATCTGGGTCCTTAGGCTTCATAGGCAAGTGCCTTAACCATTAAGCCATCTCTCTGACAGGTGCGCCTTATTGAGTCTCTTCAATATCACCATCTCCATAGAGAAGCTTGCCTGGCTCAATGAGAGCAGCATTAATAACTTCTTATAGTAATGCATTATTACTATTATTATATGACTTATTATAATATATTAATATCATTTCCACCACCTGAGCTCTGGCGGGTGTGGTAGATGACTCATCCAGTGCACTGGTCTTTCTCTTCTTACCTTGGTGAGTCTTGGGTCTCTCCAATATTTACTGCCTGCTGTAAAAGAAGCTTTTCTAGCAAAAAATGTGAGCAGCATTACTCCATGGCCATAAACACGTATATTTAGAAGGCAATTTGATGAGCTTATACGTGCATTTTGCCAAACTATACTGGTGTCTTGCCCCTAGGGTCTATGTCCTCCCCAGCCAAGCCATATACTTCTGACTCAGTCTTCAGTACCAGGCAGGAACTCCTTCCAGTGAGCAGACTTCAACGCCGATAAGAGAGCGGCTGGTCACCCCTGACTCATGTGCCGCTCTTGCACTGACAGGTGCGCCTTATCTGACTGGTTTTGAAGCTTGCTGGGTCCTCTGCTTGTTACGATTGTTGCTGACTTTTCTTTAACAGCTCATGTAACACTTTTACCACTGTGGCAATTGGCTATCAGGGAGGAGCCTTCCAGCTCAGTTCCAGCTTGATTTCTCAGTTTTCTGCAACTTCAGTATGTGCTGTCTTCAACAATAGGGTTTTACCATTTAGTTGTGATGGGTAACCGAAAGCATGAAATGCATGTTTTAAAAATTTTTTTGTTCATTTTTATTTATTTATTTGAGAGAGTGAGACAAAGAAGCAGATAGAGAGACAGAGAGAACAGGTACGCCAGGGCCTCCAGCCTGTGCAAACGAACTCCAGACACGTGTGCCCCCTTGTGCATCTGGCTAACGTGGGTCCTGGGGAATCAAGCCTTGAACCAGGGTCCTTAGGCTTCACAGACAAGCGCTTAACCACTAAGCCCTGAAATACATTTTTTTAAAATTAATTTTTGAATCTAAGCCAGAATAATGACCCCCAAATTCTTGTGGCCAGTTGAGTTTGCCAGAAATAAACACTGATGAAGAGAAAATAGTTTAGGAAATAGAAGTTTAATTTTCTGTATTTATCCCATATTTTTTGTTAAAGTTTAGGATTATAAAAAATACCTTTAAATTTAGTAATCTTAACTCATAGCAAGAAATGAGCCAAGTTTTAAAGGTAAGAAGGAAGTTAGGAAAGTTCAATTATATGATTAAAATGTGAAAATTAGGCCATTTGAATAAACTTTAGCAAATTCAAGGTAAGACAATAATTCAAAAGTTAAATACAACTCTTTTTGTGTGTTTATTTTCAAAGGTAGGGTCTCACTCTAGCTCAGGCTGACCTGGAACTCTCTGTAGCCCCAGGCTGTCCTCAAACTCACAGTGATCCTCCTACCTCAGCTTCCCAAGTGCTGGGATTAAAGGTGTGAGCCACCATCCTGGCTTGAGTTTCTAGGTTTTATATATGTGTTAAAATTATGTCTGAGCCGGGTGTGGTGGCACATACCTTTAATCCCAGCATTTGGGGGGCAGAGGTAGGAGGATCACCGTGAGTTCAAGGCCACCCTGAGACTACATAGTGAATTCCAGGTCAGCCTGAACTACAGTGAGACCCTACCTCAAAAAACCAAGAAAAAAAAAAAGTCTAAGTCCTTACAGGTTGCTTTCATCCAGAGAGTGTATGTCCTTTTAACATTTTGTTAATTTATTCCTCAAATGGTAGAGTGCATTCTACTGAGAGGTTTTGTCTTCCGCTCCAGAAATACGGCAGTCGTTGAGTCCGCTTATATTTTTGTCTCCTTAGGAAGAGTTGACAGTTGGTCATAACTATTTGTTTAGGTCATTGTTTATAGTACTTAATGACTATGCTGCATGTATACATAATCCTTGCCGATGGAGGCCATCCAAGTCAAAACCTAGCTGTCTTTGATTTGGATTTAAACCAACCTGAAGAACATTCTTTTAAAATAACCATCGTTGGGAACAGTTTTGCTGAGAAAAAGCTATTTTCCTTGTGGATGGGAGGTGGAGCTTATGCTTTCTTTCAGAAACTTTGAATTCAGCACCTTAAAGTAATGATTGTGTCTAATAGGTAGTAACTTTTTGTAAAAACAGGCTATAGGCCTGGGTTTGCTCTCACAAATAACAGATTATCTTATTTTTTTGAGGCAAGTTCTCTGCTTGTGCCATGCTTTCCTCTACTATCATAAAGCTTCCCCTTAAGACTGTAAGCCAAAATAAATCCTTTTCCTTCATCTGAAAGGAAAAACAGTCTTTCAAATATTTTATTAATAATCTTTTTTGGTGGCTGGAGGACTGACTTAGTGGTTAAGGCGCTTGCCTGCAAAGGCAAAGAACTCACGTTCAAATCTCCGCGTCCCACATAGCCAGATGCACAGCGACAAAAACATGCATTGTTGAACATGAACCACAAGGGCCACACTTGTCTCGAGTTCATTTGCAGCGGGCTACAGGTCCCTGATGCACCCATATTCATATTCTCTCTCTCTCAGAGTGAGTGTGTGTGTATATATACATATATCTCTCTCTCTAATAAATATAAATAAATTTTTATTTTTTTGGTTTTTCGAGGTAGGGTCTCACTCTAGCCCAGGCTGACCTGGAATTCACTACGGAGTCTCAGGGTGGCCTCGAACTCACGGTGATCCTCCTACCTCTGCCTCCTGAGTGCTGGGATTAAAGGCATGCCACGATCACGCCTGGCTAAATAAAATATTTTTAAAACAACAGTTAATGGACTTCCTTTATCCTATGTTTTCTAGCCCAATTCTGGTGAACTGGATCCTTTGTATGTTGTAGAAGTGCTTCTGCGCTGTAGCAAAGAAAGCTTAAAGAACTCAGCCACGGAGGCAGCCAAGCCGGCTAAGCCTGATGAGAAAGGAGAGATGCAGGTTTGTGCTTTACCTTTCATCCTTAGGTTTCACATGGTTTGTTATTAATCATCTCTACAGTATTAATGTGGCTATAATTAAAATTTAACTTAAAAAAGTAGCATCTGCCACGTAGCACTATAGACTGACTTATTTGGATCAATAAATCATCATGGGATGTGGAGCTGGGAGTACTGAAGAAGATACGCATATTAAACATCTTTAAGTGATGACTTAGAGGTTAGTCATTCTGAACAGTACTCATTGATCTTGTTTTTCAGTCTTTTAATTTGGTCTCCAGAGTTTCACCACCAAGAGAAACTTATACGTCTTTTTTCCATGCTTATTTCACTGGCTTTTAAATTTTACCTGTTGACTACAGACTAGAGCTCACAGTTTGGCACATGTTCACCTTACAGGCTGTTGCAAGTTGCAGTGGCAAACGTGATGCTCACCCCAAGAGTCTCCCTCTCTCAGGCAGATGCTGTGAGTCACGGCTCTGTCAATGCTAACAGTGGAACTCTCTTCCAAGAAAATTATCCACACAGCCACTGCTAATTTGTTGGGCGTTAGTGACACCTGCTGCTCCTCCTTTTCTCCAGGCCCTCACTTACTCGTCCTAGCTGCTGCTTGTATCTGTACGTAATCACACCACAAGCTGCCTCCTTGGGGAAGCCTCCCTGAGCCCTGGGCAAACAAGATCTCTTGTCTGCTCCTCACAACACTTCCTATTCCTTTTAGTTCCAATAATATTGCTGGGGAAACTAAGGGAGGAGGTCTAGTAACATGAATTTGTATGTGATCTTTGACTACAAAGGAATTGCAGCTGAAAGGGTGAGCATTGTCTGCATCTTCAGAGACAAAAGAGCACTGTTTGTATTTCTAGTTGCCTAAGGAGGGGAATTAGTACAGCAAGCTTTATCATGCAGTTAGTGTGGTTTGGATGGCAGGAGAGGTGGGGATCCTTTTTGGGTTACAAATTGCATATACATATATATACAATTGCATTCTCAGCACAGGAAGTAGTGCGATGAACATAAGCCTACTTCCTTTAGAAAGACCTCCGAAGTTACTCATGACAAAGACATATGAACACAGTAAATAGTCAGATGTGCCTTCCAGAGCAGAGTATGTGTAAACATAAGGGAACCTCAGCTCTAACTGCAGTAATTATGTAGCACTAGTCAGGAAGTGAGGCTCAGACTTCCATTGTTTGAGATGTGAAGTTTGCATAATCATTGTTTTCCTCTTCAATTGGGTGTATATGAGACCAAAGTGAGCTTCTGATCATCTTTTATACAAAATATTTTTGTGAAGTAACTTTACCTTTGGTGGTAAATATTAGCAAACTTAATTTCCAGAAAAAGTATAGGGCTAGAGAAGATGGCTTAGTGGTTAAGGCACTTGCCTGCAAAGCCAAAGAACCCCGGTTTGATTCCCCAGGACCCACATAAGCCAGATGCACAAGGAGGCACATGCATCCTGGAGTTCTGTTGCCGTGGCTGGAGGCCCTGGCATGCCCAGTCTTTCTCTTGCTTGCTCACGCTCGCTCTCTCTCTTTCTCAAATAAATATAAATATACTTTAAAAAAACAGTATAGAGTGAGTATATATGAAAGAGGAAGAACGTATTTGCACACAGCAACTCTGGATTGCATTAATTACCAGAGATTAGCAGGTTGAATGTGTGTTCTAAAGTTTGCTTGTAGTTTTATTATCATTGCTATACCAGCTTCTATTGTATCTGGCCAGTGTCCTTTCATATAACCACCTTGTGACAGTTAAATATGATTGAAACAGGAAATGAAGACCATAATTGTGAACTCTAAATAAGTGCTTTCTGACATAATTCTCTAGGCAGAAAACTCAGTAGAATCATTCCACGTTAGCTAAAAGTCATTGAAACAAGTACATAGATGACTTTAGACTAACAGCAGCTGCTTGAGTCCAGATGCCAATAACTGGGGTTAGCAGTTTTCTTACTGTTTCTTTCTGTCTGTGTGTGTACAGGAACACGTGTTCATGAGTGAACGTGCACAGAGGTCAGACGACAATCTCAGGTGACACGTGGCTTTTTTTTTTTTTTTTTTTTTTTGAGCCAATCTCTTACTGGCCTGGGTTCACTAATTGGGCCTAGACTGGCTGGTACTAGAGGTCCTCCTATACCCAGCACTGGGAATCCAGACTTGTACAACCAGGCCTGTGATTTTTACATGGGTTGGGCTCATGCTTGCACAATAAGCACTTTATGGTTTTTTTTTTTTAATCCTTTTTTTAAATCTTATTTTTATTTATTTATTTGACAGAGAAAGAGGGAGAGAGAGAATGGGTACACTAGGGCCTCCAGCCACAGCAAACAAACCCCAGACGCATGCCCCCCCTTTTGTATCTGGCTAACGTGGGTCCTGGGGAATCAAACCTGGGTCCTTTGGCTTTGCAGACAAATACCTTAACCACTAAGCCATCCTTCCAGCCTGACAATCTTTTTTTTTTTTTTTTTAAATATTTTGTTGATTTATTTGCTTGAGTGAGAGAGAATGGGCGCACCAGGGCCTCTAGCCGTGGCAGATGAATTCCAGACACACACACCACCTTGTGCACAAACGCCCTAACTGCTAAGCCATCTGTCCAGCCCATGTTTTTTTATAGCAACACAGTTTTAGTGTCCCCCAAGCTGGAAGCCCCATATTCTAAGCTTGAGTCAAGCAGTTCTCCTGCTTCAGTCTCCCATGTAGTTGGGCCTCTCTGCATACTCCATGTTCAGCTAGGAACGCTGGAATCAGATTTTATTTTCTCCTTATAAACTTTGAACATATTTAAAATAATTTGTGGACTTGGAATATAGTTAACTGGCAAAGCAACTTAGCATGCGTAACTCAGCACTGCCCCACCCCAGTTTTTAAACAGCTGACTTAAACTCTTACCTATTCAGTCTGACAACTCTACTTCCTCAGGGGCAGTTTCTATTAGCTGCTGTTTTCTCTGTCTGGATCATACTTTGTTGCTTCCTTCACATATCTTGTTTGTGTTGAAATGTGAATAGTTTAAGTGATAGAAGGTAGCAACAATGGGAAGTAAGGTTTTCCCATCCTGCCCTTCACTCCTGTAGGTATCTGTGGTAGTGCCTCTCTGAACTAGTTGTGTTAAATTTGCTCTATTAGTTTTCATTGTGCGTGGCCACAAGTGTGTGCTTGGTCAGTTCAGTGACCATGCGGTGGTGTGCAGAGGCTCCCTCAGACATGGCTCTGTTGCATCCCCAGTGCTTGATGAGGGCCTCAGCACTGACAGGCACTTAATGTCACCTTGCTTCCTGTTGCCCAGGGTGAGAGCATGCAAACTTTTTAGGTTTTTCTTGCGCAGATGCATAGATCTGTGCATGCACATAGCCATCTGTATTCCCAGGAGCAGCTGTGAGGTTTTCAGCCCCCCTGTGGATGGATATCTTACTCCCAGCTTTTACTTTTAATGTTCTGATTAGCCTTTTATTTGCCTCAGCTACTGTCATCTACCATCTCAGGCAGCCATGATGTTAAATAATTGCCTCTTACTATTTTGGACAAATGCCTTTAGAGAAAAAGTTGTTGGCATGGAGCAGGCTCTGAGTGAGGTCAAGCAAAGACCGCCTGTGGATACAGCCTTCCAGGGAACGACCAGACAAGTGAAGTAATGACAGTTCTCTGAGCCTGGGCCTTTGAAGGAGTTCCAGCCGTGATCCGTCTGTCCAGTGGCTGCCAGACTGGTTGTCATTGGGATCGCATGTTGTTGGCTTCAAACTATTAAGCAGCAAGAGCGTGGAAGAGGGCATCGGACAAGTTAAAATGCCCCAGGACTTGCTGTTCTTAACAAGTCAGCCATTTTCCTTGAAGAAATGCACCTTTTAAGCTTTTGTACAATTTCCAGGATTCGGAAGAAGTTGATTTTGATGATTTGGCCAGTGTTATCCTTGCTTTTACCAAGAAGATTTTAGGGATTCATGTTCCAGTTTTATTGACATTCTCCTAGATAAAGTTAGAAAAATATCAAGTTCTTAAGTAAACTGTTGTGTTAGTCAGCTCTTAAATTTGATCAAGGCACACATTCAGGTTTCTTTTCATTCCAAAATTTAATCAGTACCACAATAATTTCAGTAACCCTGCTTTAACTAGATAAAAAGTCAGACTAACAACTTGTGCCAGACCTTGCAAAGCAGGCCTGCAATCCCAGCTGCTGGGATCATAAGTTCAAGGCCTGCCTGGCTACAGAGTACATTGAAGATTGGTCTGGGTGACATGATGAGATGCTGTCTCAGTGGAGAGTAAAAAGGGCTGGAGCCACACCTCAGTGGTAAGAGTGCTCGCTTAGCCTCTGTGAGGCCTGGCCTTCTGCTATGGACCATCCAGACCAAACAAAAATCTTGTTTATTGAAAATTGGAAAACTACCCAGTATTTTCGCTAGTAGTCTTGGATTAGGGAAATTAGATTGCTTGAAATTCATTTAGAATGTATTGACTTCAATTTTATATTATCTTCCATCTCATTTACTTATTTAGGGGAAAATTGACTCATGGCAAACATGCAAAGAACAGTCACATCTGAGGACAAAGATATTCCCACTACTGGTATTCTAGCCTCTTGTCAGTAATTACCCCATGATTGTAGAGATGGACCCCAATTCTGAGTTGCTGTATAAAAGTAGTTAGGTTTAGAAAGTGGAATAAACTGCCATGTGTAAATATTTTGCGTTTAAATCTCTCTGAATTTAGAGATATGCAAGTTTACGACACCTATTTATGTGGCTGTTAAACATTAAATTCCTTATTTAGAAAACTTCATAATTCTAATTGGGGAACCTTAGAATCTCCTTTTCGTGAACTTACTACAATGAAGTGTGTGACTTCTGTTATATACAGATTTGTTGATATTTGCTGGATATTTTTATAGAGAATTACTTGTAAAATAGCTATGCATGTTAAATTGTTTTACATGCAGTGAACTATCATGTTTAATAGCTTAATAAGGCAAATGTGATTTTATCCCACCCCCTCTTGCTCTAGCCCAGGCTGACCTGGAATTTACCATGTAGTCTCAGGGTGGCCTCAAACTCACCGTGATCTTCCTACCTCTGTCTCCCAAGTGCTGGGTTTAAAGATGTGCGCCACCATGCTTGGCTCTTACTCCTATTTTAATTTTTTATTTATTTTTTAAAACAGAAGAGTTAGCTTGTTCAAGGTCACACAACTCGTTGAAGAATGAATTCACTTAAACAATTTTTAAATGTGTATGTGCCTGTGTGGCTGATTGCATGGACCTGCCAAAGTCTTTTTCTATTGCAAATGAATGCCCATCTGGCTTTACATAGGTGGCTGAGTTGAACCCAGGCCAGCAGATTTTGCAAGCAAGTGCCTTTAACCACTGAACCATCTCCCCAACCCCTGAAGATTGATTTCAGACACAGGCTGTGTTAACTAAACCATTAACCATTTTTTCTTGCATAAAGCACTATGTTTAGATTTATTATCAGCAATCCAATAAGAATTCATTTTTTCGGTTTCTAATAGTATAAAACTAGCTATGGAAGGCTAAGTGCTCACAGATGGGGACCTGTGAAGTTGGTGGTGCTGCTCAAGGTGACAGCAGCCCTCCTATTTTGAGAGTCCTTGAGGGAAGTACTGATTCCATCAGTAGGCACACCTAACTGGAGAAAGCATGGGAGAAAGTTTGAAGATACATGCTCTGGAAACTTACATCTAAAGATGTTATTTTCCCTTTAAATATGTTTTGTGTGTGTGTGTGTTTGCACACATGTGTTGCGTGCGTGCGTGTGTGTGCTCCCTTGTGAGCATGTTGGGTATCTCCTGTGGTAAGACTGAGGCAGTCGTCCACCGAGCCGTCGGTCAGCCTGGCCGAGGAGAAGTCCCAGTGATTCTCTCGCCTCTCCCTTCCTCAGGACTGGGGTATAGGCTACTTTTGACCATGCCCAGATTCTTATGTGTGTTGGGAGTCAAGTGCTCTTACTCACCGAGCTGTTTCCCTGGCCCTAAAAGACATTTTTTGCACTGGGTGATACCTTATGCCTTTATCCCAGCAAAAGGGAGTTGTAGGTAGTGGAATTGCTGTGAGTTCAAGGTTAGCTTGGGTGCTGCTGTTGTAGTCAGTTCCATGTTGCTGGGGCGAACATCCAAACCAGGCCCAGTTTAGGGAAGAGATTTTTTTTCAAGCTTGCAGATCTGGGGGGGGGGGGGGGAGGGGCTTGTCTTCTATCAGTGGTGGGAGAAGCTGGCTTCATTTCACAGATCTGCACAGAAAGAAAAACTGCAACAAGTGAAGCACTAGCATTCACATGCACACGCGCACACACAGATACACACTCACCAACCAAAAAGCAGCAAGCACAAAACCAGCAGCAAACAGCAGAGATCCTGCCAGAGCTCAGACTGCTCTGCAGACCCTTGGGCTGGAAATCACATCCACCCCAGTGACACCTCCTCCAGCCAGGAGCCTGGAGACCTGTCTGAGGGGGTCATACATTCAAACTACCATAGCTACAGATAGTCCCAGGCCAGCCTGGGCTACAGTGAGACTCCCACCTTAACACAAAAATAAACCTTTGCACCTCTTCCTTAGCCTAATCTGGGGCTACATGTTCTCCCCAGGGCTGTCCAACCAGTCACAACAGGTCATCAAGGAGCAGTGCTGTGCTGCTGTATTTATGTAAAACACTAAGCAATGAGAGCAGAAGCAAACTGCGTTATGTATTGAGATGGTCTTTCATGTGCTTTTTCTCTACTGTTATTTGCAGTGGTGTTTACGTACTAAACATTACACTCTGCTAAGCCGTGAGCCGCAGCAGCTGCTCCACAGTGAGGTCCTGTGACAGCCTGTACGTGCGGCTTCTGTTGAAGAGCAGGTGTCCGAATGACAGTTTGAAAGTAATTGTAATGGTTGTATGTAATTATGTAACATTTGGTTGTAGGTTGTCCCGGTTTTGGTGCATCTTTTGTCTGCTATAAGCAGTGTTAGGCTTTACATTCCAAAAGACCTTCGGCCTGTGGACAACAGACAGAGTGTTTTAAAATCAATACAGGTATGTATATTGGCTTTATAACGTAAATATACATTTTATTTTATTTTTATTTTTTATTTTTATTTTTTTAATATAAATTTCATATGAATTTATATAGATACAGAGAACACATGATATAGTACAAACTCATAAAATAGTCATGGCAGATCTGATGGCAGTTTGTCTTCTCTTTGAATTGACAAAAAAGTAATATTAAAGGTGGATTCATAAAACCAGAGCATTAGTCCTTATGTTAACTGTCTCTGAACTCTCTGGGGTTGTGGTTTTTACTCCTGACTGCCCTCCCCCCTTTCTGATAGGGTGCCTCACTGTATTGCCAAACTGGTCTCAGATGCCTCGGGTTCCCAGGGAGCTGGGACTGCCGGTGTGTACCACCACGCCCAGCCAGTGGTCATGTACATATCCCCTTTGCTTTGTTTTCGTCCATGCAGTTCCTGGGGCGGAGTCTGGGGCTTAATGCGTTACCAGGCAGGTGCTAGCTGGTCCGTCTTTCAGACCTTTAAGACCTTCAGTACTGAAATTCTCCCAGTGCAGTACCAACAAGCACTAGATCCCCCTCCTGAATCCTTATTCTTACTGCTTAACCATATAACAGAGAAGTAAGCAAAGGAATCGGCACTGGTTAAGAGCTTGAGATTTCTAGCTCCATCAGTTCCCTGGCTAGAATCGACCCAAAGCTGAAATTTGAATTTTGCATTTGAGATGTTAGCTACAGGACTACTTATAACAGCAAGATTTCACAACCACCTAGATAATACTACAGTGGTCTCACCAGGAATTTGTGCCATACCCAGAACTCTTGTACTGTGCAGTGCCAGATTTATTAGCAAATTATAGTATAAGCACGTAGCAGTAGTTATAGCATGGAAATTGACAAGGAATGTTCGCACTGGCATGCTAACACTTGCCTGTAATCCCCAGAACTCGGGTGGCTGAAGCAGGAGGATGGCAAATTTGAGGCCAACCAGGGTTGTGTAGTAAGACCCTGTCCCACACTTCCCCATTTCCACCCCTAAAAATAAAGTTTTTGAAATCAAATGCAATGGAAAGCTGGCCTTCAAGTTAAAATGGGAGAAAACACATGTAGCATCGTTTTTGTTCGTGGGCATAGGAAAAAAACATAAGAGAAATACTGTGACTTAATTTAGTCTTAACAATTTTGTCTATAAGAGAGAAAAAAGAATCTTACATATTTTGTTTCAGGAAGTTCAGAAACGTTTTCCTGATGGCGTGCCCTTACTAGACCCTATTGATGATATGGGCATTCAAGATCAAGGGCTGAAAAAAGTCATTCAGAAAGTCGAGGCTTTCGAGCATCGCATGTATTCTCATCCACTTCACAATGATCCAAGTTTGGAAACTGTGTATACACTTTGTGAAAAAAAAGCACAGGTACGACAGAGTGTTTTCTTAGAATTCTTTGTAGTCCACTGAGTATGTATTTTCATTTTCTTGTCCTATTTTTATCTGCTGAAACAGGAAAGTCTACTTATCTTTTAAACATTTTATTTATCTGTTTATTCATTTGAGACAGAGCAAAGGGAGAGAGAGAGTGAATGGGCACATCAGGGCCTCCAGCCGCTGCAAACGAACTCCAGACACACGTGCTACCACATGCATCTGGCTTACATGGGACCTGGAGAATTGAACCTGGGTCCTTAGGCTTCGCAGGCATACGCCTTAACCTGCTAAGCCGTCTCTCCTGCCCTGCTTAATTATCTTTTAAATAAGCTATCAACTCTGGAACCTGTCAGTCTCAACTAGCAAATCAAGATGAAGATTGTTTTACTTTGTAATATTTAATGAGTGGGAATTTAGTTCTTTTTTGTTTTGTTTTGTTTTTTCAAGGTAGGTTCTCACTCTAGCCCAGGCTGACTGGGAACTCAGTGTGTAGTCTCAGAGTGGCCTCGAGCTCACAGCATTCTCCTACCTCCTGTCTCCTGAGTGCTGAGATTAAAGGTATGAGCCTCCACACCCAGGTTGTTTGTATTTTTATTTATTTATTTTTAATAATTTTGAATAGTCATGTTGGTTTTTTTTTTTTTTTTTTTGAGGCAAGCCCAACAGACCTTTATTTTATGTGAGAGAGAGAAGGTGGGAGAGACAAAAAGAGAGAAAGAATTGGTTACGCCAAGGCCTGTACCCACTGTTAATCAAACTTCACATGTGTACTCTACCTTGTGCACATGTGTGACCTTACGTGCTTGCCTCACCTTTGTGCATCTGGCTTATGTAGGACCTGGAGAGTGGAACATGGGTCCTTAAGCTTTGCAGGCAAGTGCCTTAGCTGCTAAGCCATCTCTCCAGTCCTCGATTTTTAAAAAATATTTTTATTTACTTGAGAGAGAAATAGGCAGGTAGAAAGAGAGAGAATGGGCCGTGGTGGCACACACCTTTAATCCCAGCACTTGGGAGGCAGAGGTAGGAGGATCGCCATGAGTTCGAGGCCACCCTGAGACTACATAGTGAATTCCAGGTCAGCATGGGCTAGAGTGGGACCCTATCTCAAAGAAAGAGAGAGAGAGAGAGAGAGAGAGAGAGAGAGAGAGAGAGAATATGAGCAAGCCAGGACCTCTAGCTGCTGCAAACGAATTCCAGATGCATGCTCCCTCTTGTGCATCTGCCTTACATGGATCCTGTGGAATTGAACCTGGGTCCTTTAGGTTTGCAGGCAAATGCCTTAACCTCTAAGCTATCTTTCCAGCCCTGCATTTTTATTTTTGAGAGAAGGACATATGTTCTAACGCTGGTTGGCATGTTACTATGTAGACTAGCCTGTCCTCAAATTTACATCATTCTACCTGCCTTGACCTCCTGGCTGCTAGGATTTTAGGCATAAACGTATAGAATTATTATTATTTTGTGTGTGTGTGTTTTATTCAGATGTGGTTGGTTGGCCTAGCACTCACAGTGATCCTCCTTAGCCCTCCTCCCCCAAGTGCTGGGATTATAAGAAAGTACCTTCAATATATTTGTCTCTGTGACCCACAAATTTGATTTTAAGCCCTTAGGGTCAGTTCTCCTATTTCAGCCACATTATGATCTGCCTTTAAGATAGATGCCCAGGGTAGATGGTTCTGGGCTAGTAAAAGTGACATGATAGCTTAGACTTGTAAAGCATTCTCTTTTCTAGCTTTTTTGGACTGAGTTCACAGTAACTGCAAGACCCATTTCACACCCCTTAGTTCTGCCTAAGAAGTCTTCAGAATTTGGTCCCTCTACTGTCAGCATTTTGAGTGCCTACATCTTCTGACTTAATTTTTCCCACTTACAGGAACTGAGCTGTGAAATAAGGCAGTGTGAAAGATGTTCTTTTAGTACTGCTTAGAAAGCATATGAATTAATGAACAACCTCAGTGTTCACTGGTAGGAAAATAAGTAAATTATATCTGTCACCACTATCAAGATGCCTGCTGAAGAATGAGGCGTACTCTTGGGAAGAGAGATCCCAGTGTCTGACGTAGAAGCGGAGCTGCTCTCACCGCTGGCTGGGTGGGAAGTGCTTTGCTTCGTGTCCAGACCTGCATGGCGCCCTCATCTCTTCTCGCTGCTGCTCACTTTATCATTTCTCCTCTTAACTGGATGTTAGTACTCAGCGGTCTGCACAGTGTCAGGTTTTGATTTTCAACTCCTCAATCCTAAATGTTTCTATAGGGCTTCTTTTTTTCCCTCCTGAATTTAAAGCCTCCATTTCAGAGTAAAACTGTCTTCTTCCTCTTGCAGTGCTGTATTCTTGTCATATTTAGAAATGTGTAACACCTACAGATTAATGAACTTAAAAATTCATACGCTTTAAAGGGTGACCTAAAGGGCTGTTTTCATCTTAAGACTTCGTCTGTATTACATAAAGGCTCTAAGTAATTGAGGGGGGAAAAGTTATTCTTTCATGTTTCCTAAGATACTGCCTGATTCCCTAATGGTGAAAAGCTAGTTATAGTGAGATTGGTGTTTTAGAAGCATGATTATGCAGTGAATTCTATCTGGAAAGAACTTGTCCTCATTCATGAGTGACCTCACTACCTTATCACTCCAGCCCTCTCACACCACTCCTGGCACCTCTTTCTTACCCACCCTAACTGAAGAAAGGACCTTGTTTTCCCCAACTCCTTAAGCTTAATAAAATTCCCAGTATCTCCTGCTCTGCATCACATATTCCACATGACCATTTTGTATTTTTCATGTACTTATTTTAGCTAGTGCCTAATAACTTTTCAGATACAGCCTTCTTGTTGTGGAATAGCATCCTGTACCAACCCACTGTCAGCAATCTAGAAGTTTTGTGAGAAATGTGGCCTGGGATGTTTTGTATTCTGTCCATGAACGATTCTACTTTACATTGCTGGGTTTATTGTTGCGTGTTCTTTACTTTCCTTGCTGAAGATTGCTGTTGACATCAAGTCTGCAAAGCGAGAGCTGAAGAAAGCGAGGACCGTCCTCCAGATGGACGAGCTCAAGTGCCGCAAGCGCGTTCTGAGAAGGCTGGGCTTCGCCACCTCTTCAGACGTCATAGAGATGAAGGGACGAGTGGCATGTGAGATCAGCAGGTATAGTTTGCAAAAGCTCGTCTTAAATATAAAAATGGCAAAGTATCTTTCATTTTAAATACACTTTGGACCATGAAACTGAGGAATTAGAAGAAGCTGCTGGGCCTCAGTAACTAACATAAGCACCCGGCCTTTGACTTCTCTCCTTCATACACCTCCTTAGTGCACTGCCACAGTGCTCACGTAACGTAGCTGTGCACCGCTGAGTTATATCTGACTTCGTAAGTCGTTATTTACACATTGTTTTAACTGTGAGCCTGTTCACACCTTGCCACTTAATCTAGTAACTATTGCGTGAGTGCGCATGTGGGTGGGGGGCAAATTTTAGTGATTTATTTTATTTATTTATTTTTGGCTAACTACTACAACAAAGAAAATACAACTTAAAACTGGAGACAACAGCTTTTCTGTGTTCCCATTCATAGTCATATCCATTCTCTCTGTGTGTTATAAATAAATAAATATTTTTAAAAGATATGAATGTCTTACATTATGACATGTGAAATTGATTTTCCTTTTTGTGACATAGTGCTGATGAGCTCCTTCTCACTGAGATGATGTTTAATGGCCTTTTCAATGACCTTTCAGCAGAACAAGCAACGGCATTATTAAGCTGTTTTGTGTTTCAAGAGAATGTGAGTTAATACATTTAGTGTGCTTATTTATTCACACATAATGTCATTTTGATTAGCTTAGTGTAATGGATATTTCTCCATTATGGACTGGTTTTATGTTTTGTTGATACTGTTAATTAGAAAGCAAGGCAGTATTACAAATATAATAGAGAATTGGAAAATACATATCAAAAATGAGATTAAAGTAAGATTTATTAGCAGTGATTATTAATCAGATTCCAAGTTTTTAACTCATAACCCAATTTATTATGTGAAGATCTGGTCTAATCATATAGTCCTAGAAGAAAACAATTTAAGTGAGGTAGGCATGGTGGGTCGCATCTCTAATCCCAGCACCTTGGAGGCAAAGTAAGAGGTTCGCTGTAACTTCCGGTCCAACCATGGCTACGTCCTGGTGAATCGAGCCTCAAACCAGGGTCCGTAGGCTTAACAGCTAAGCCATCTCTCCAGCCCCCCCCCCCCCCCGGCCAATTTTTTTTTCAAGGTAGGGTTTCACTCTAGCCCAGGCTGACCTGGAATTCACTACGGAGTCTCAGGGTGGCCTCAAACTCACGGCGATCCTCCTACCTCTGCCTCGCGTGTGCTGGGATTAAGGCCGTGCGCCACTATGCCTGACCCTTGTGGCCTTTTAACCTGGGTACCAGGGTTTCAGCTTAGGTCCTCATGCATGCATGCCAATTACTTTGTCAACTGAACCATCTTTGTAGCCCCACTGGACTTTATTTGTAATGTTCCTCAGCCTGCATTTCAGATTCTACAAATTGGAAGTTTACTAGAAGCTCACATGGTTTTCATAATTAAATTCTGACTAAGCCAGTTATGTCAACAAAAATTCACTTCTATGTGGTTATAGTATTTTCTTGCTTCCTTAGCTCCAAACACTGGCTGCTTGGCGCACATTGCAACGTCAGTAGTGTAGCATCTCCCTCTGACGTGTTGGAGCTGAAGATGTAAAGAGCAGTGCTCTTGTTTATGTGAATAAAATGTAGATTAGAAATTCAAACTGCTAATACCCAAAATCTTATTGTGTGACATTAATGGAAATTATAATAGCACTGCTACATTTTAACAAGCAAGTAGCTCACCTGTATTTTGGGTTTTTGTGTCTTTTATTTTCCATTTCTTAATCTAGTCCAGTGAGATGCCCAAATTAACAGAGCAGTTGGCGGGACCACTTCGTCAAATGCAGGTAAGCTAGTGATGATTAAATATCCCCTGTACCCCAGCCCCCATGGGTTAATCATAGCATTTTATCACCCTACAGGCAGCTAGAGCTGGGATTAACTACATTGGGTGTCAATCCTGTTATTTAATGGTATTACAACCTTTTTTGGTTGCTCAGTTAAGTAATTAAACATTCTCCCTCATTGTTATGATGTATTATTGAAATCTGTAAGTACGATTTTAAACTGAGCAGTATGGATAAGCTAAGCTACACTGACCATTCGTTGCGTATATCATTAGTTTAATCTTTGTTTTTTGGTTTTCCGAGGTAGGGTCTCACTCTAGCCCAGGCTGACCTGGAGTTCACTATGGAGTCATCTGTTTTATCATTAAGAAGTTACTTATGTGTAGGGCATCAGAACCACAGTCTCACACAGATACGAGTCTTTATTTGCTTAGGGTTATCAGGGATAGATTAACTGAGGGTTAAGAACAAAATGAATTCTTAAAAAAGGACCTTATAGTGGAACATTTCACATCTGTTAATGCTACTAAGAAATTGCCAAGATTTTTATTATTTTATTTCTTTTTTTTTTTTTTTTTGATTTTTCAAGGTACGGTCTGTCTGTCTGTCTGTCTTTCTTTCTTTCTTTTTGGTTTTTCGAGGTAGGGTCTCACTCTAGCCCAGGCTGACCTGGAATTCACTATAGAGTCTCAGGGTGGCCTGGAACTCATGGCGATCCTCCTACCTCTGCCTCTCGAGTGCTGGGATTAAAGGTGTGCGCCACCACGCCTGGCTCTTTTTTTTAAATTATTGTTTGTTTGTTTTTTGGTTTTTGTAAGGTTAGGGTCTCACTTTAGCCCAGGCTGACCTGGAATTCACTACCTAGTCTCAGGGTGGCCTTGAACTCACGGTGATCCTCCTACCTCTGCCTTCCGAGGGCTGGGATTAAAGGCGTGCGTCACCATGCACAGCTCTATTTTTATTTTGTATTTTGCTCTATGAGTTGTACTCTATTTTAATTATTATTGTTTTATTCACATACCACTTTAAGGATTTGCTTAAGTCTTTAACCTCCAACTCTCAGAAGAAGCGTATTTCAAGCCGGAATTCCGAGTGAGCTGCTAACTGTAAAATGTTCTTGGGAAACTGGCCAAGCCTGAGGGCCTGGCCAGCCGAACATACTCAAGTTACAATGAAAGGACGCAGTACACTACCTTTCATTTTTGTCTTTGCTGTGTTTTATTAGTTCCTTGTGCCTTAAAATGTAATACTGTTGAATAATTTTGATGAAAAGTTCATGACTTTGTAGAATTGTAGATATTAAACATACTATGAATACAGGCTTGGAAACCTAAAGAGAAATGTGATATAGGAGCTCATGAGTAACAACTTGAACTGTATCTTTCATCATTTAAAGGAATGTGCTAAAAGAATTGCAAAAGTCTCAGCAGAAGCAAAACTGGAAATTGATGAGGAAACTTATCTGAGCTCATTCAAACCTCACTTAATGGATGTAGTATATACTTGGGCAACTGGAGCTACATTTGCCCACATCTGTAAAATGACCGATGTTTTTGAAGGTATGTTTAAATTTTACATACACATATTTTTTTCCTTATAAGAAATGTACTTAATAAAAAAAAAATAAAAAAGAGCTGGAGAGATGTCTTACTGGTTAAGGCATTTGCCTGCAAAGTCAAAGGACCCAGGTTCAATTCCCCAGGACCCAGATGCACAAAGTGGCACATGCATCTGCAGTTCTTTTGCAGTGGCTGAACGCCCCAGTGTGCCCGTTCTCCCCTCCCCCACCTCTCAAATAAATCTCTCTTCAGTAAATTATAATCGTAAAAGAAATATGCTGAGGCTAATGGTAGTGTACTACTGGCCTATCTTGTCAGGCTTTTGGGTTTGATTATCTGCTCTTAGGAGAGAGTGAAGGAGGACGTAGGTCATTTTAACTAAGCAAAGATAAAATATTTTAAAACTCTCAGCCAGGCATGGTAGCTCCCACCTTTAATCCCAGCACTTGGGAGGTAGAGGTAGGAGGGTCACAGTGAGGACACCCTGAGACTACATAGTGAATTCCAAGTCAGCCTGGGCTTGAGTGAGACCCTACCTCAAAAAACAAATGAAAAAAAAAATTATTAAAACTTTCAAATAAAACAGACTCTTAAGCCAGGTGCGATGGCACACACATCTTTAATTCCAGCACTCAGGAAGCATAGGTAGGAGGATTGCAGTGAGTTTGAAGCCAGCCTTGGACTACAGAGTGAGTTCCAGTTCAGCCTCGGTTAGAGTGAGACTCTACCTCAAAAGAACCAAAAAGAAGAAGCCAGGGGGGGGGGGGAGACGACTCTTTGGCCTATGTAGGTCAAATTCCTGTAAAAACCTTTGTAAAATATTGAATGCATGCATTCTGCTTGTTCTGTTTTTTAAATTTTTGTTTTATTAGAGAGAATGGGCGTGCCGGGGTCTCTAGCTACTGCAAACAAACTCCAGACGCAGTGCCACCTTGTACGTTTGGCTTTATGTGGGTCCTGGGGAATCGAACCTGGGTCCTTTGGCTTTGCAGGCAAGGGCTTTAACCACTAAGTCATCTCTACAGCCCATTTTGTTCATTCTAAATTACTTAACTAACTGCTCTGTGTCGGTCATTATAATCATAAATGAACAGAAGATTGTAGTCTTATTTGTGTGCATGTTTTTCCTTTGTTCTGTTGGTGAGAACAATGATTTATTTACTGTAAGATTTCACTAAAAATAGCACAGCTAAAAATGGTTTATCATTATTTAGTAGTAAAAAAGATAAGCAAAATATTTCAAGACGCCCATTTTAAAAATACTATATTCATCTGGGGAAAGGTAGGCCTGTCTAGGTTTGTTTTGTTTTGTTTGGTGGCGAGGCAGGACTGGGGAGGGAGCACGTGGCCTTGCTTGTGCGAGGCTTGCATTCTACCACTATAGTACACCCCAGCCCTGGAGACATTTTAATGGGATTTTTTTTCTGTTTTGTTTTTTGAGGTAGGGTCTCACTCATTCACTATGCAGTCTCAGGCTGGCCTCGAACTCATGGTGATCCTCCTACCTCTGCCTCCCATGTTCTGGGATTAAAGGCATGCGCCACCACAACCAGCTGGTAATTTTTTTTAGTTAGATGTTTATATAGAACTTTCTTAAAAATGAAAATAGGGGGCCTGGAGAGAAGGCTTAGTGGTTAAGCTCTTACCTGTGAAGCCTAAGGACCCCGGTTCAAGTCTCGATTCCCCAGTACCCATGTAAGCCAGATGCACAAGGGGCCACACACATCTGGAATTCCCTTACAGTGGATAGAGGCCCTGGTGCACCCATTCTCTCTCTCTCCCTCTCCCTCTGTCTCTCTCACTTTGAAATAAATAAATAAAAGCTTTTTAAAAAATGAAAATAGGGCTGGAGAGAATGGCTTCAAGACAGGTGCCTTAACCGCTAAGCTAAGGACCCAAGTTTGATTTCCTAGAACCCATGTAAGCCAGATGCACATGGTGGCACGTGCATCTGGAGTTTGTTTGCAGTGGCTGGAGACTCTGGCACACTCATGTTAAAAGTGTTCATAGAAATTGTTATGAGAATATTTAAAATACTATGGATTATAGGTCTAATTTGAGAAAAAAAATCCATTTTCACATACCTGTTATTGTGTGTCTTTACTGACACTGTGGTTTGGTAGCTTCCTGGTGAAGCACAAATGGGCCTTTCCCCCAGATACTGCATGGCTCACAGAGCAAAGCGGTGATGTCACTGCAGTGAACAGAGCTGATTGGAGTTACTCCTGGAGCATGTGCAGCCCCCAGGCAGCTGCTTTGCCCAGAGCCACCTCAGGAGCTAGGCCGGGTGGCGGGCTCCTCAGCATCTCTTACTGCTTCTCTCGCCTCCCGCAGCAGGGAGTGCTTCAGCTGAGGAGAAACTGCTGTATGGTAATGTTAGATTGATGCTGTGAGTCACTCGCTTTTGTGATGCACACGCTGAAGAGACATGACAGTTCAGAATAGGCAGCTGACTGGTGGGTGCCGTGGCTTTTATGGAGAGAACTGGGTGTGGCTTCTGGATGAAAATGGGGCTTCTTGGGATGTGGTAAAATGAGGTAGTGAAGGTAGTGACACTGAGAACCTACAATCATGCAGGTGAATTTTATGACAGATGAGTCATATCTCAGTGTTTCAGAATGGCCATGTAAGCCAGAGAATACAGAAGGGTAGGGACACCAACTTGTATACTCAACATGGATGAGATGCTGAATTTTTTGTTGCATGTTTTATCCATTTGAAAAAAATAGAAAAACAATGACTAGAAAGAATTTGATTCCTTTGAGAGGACCAGAAGGAAAGATCTGTAACAAACTAGTAGGTAGCATCGCTTCAGAGCTTGTGCCTGGGGTACAGTTTGAGGCTTTCATTTCTTAAAAAATTCATTTATTTAGGTTTCTTAAAGTAGGGTCTTTCTCTAGCCCAGGAAAACCTGGAATTCACTATGTAATTTCAGGATGTTCTTGAACTCATGACAATCCTCCTACCTCTGCCTCCCAAGTGCTGGGAATAAGGGTGTATGGCACCACACCTGGCTGATTTTATATAGTGGGGCCAGGGCCTCAGCCACTGCAGTTGAACTCCAGAGTTGCACCACCTAGTGGGTGTGTATAACCTTACACTAGCCTCACCTTTGTGTGCCTGGCTTGGGATCTGGAAAGCGAACCTGGGTCCTGAGGCTTCTCAGGCAAGCACATTAACTGCTAAGCCATCTCTCCAGCCCAGTGGCTTTCATTTTGTACCTAGTCTCGTTGGTCCTAATTGACTAGGCCGAATGCTTTCCCATGTGGGAGTGAAGGAAGCTTGCACTACAGAGAACCTTAGCAGATGGGGAAGAAGGCGTTCTCACTAATCCCTGTGGGGAACAGCCGGGCCAGAGCATAGTTAGTGTTTGTGCGCACACAGTGGTTTTGTTGATGAGACTGGACCACATCTAGAGCCACTTGAGCTGCAGCCTCGTGCCTGCTGACCTCATTTTCTTACTTGTTCTTTTGTAATCGGAAGCTGGGTCAGAACTACAATTTCCACAGATTGTTTGCAAAGGGTGAGATGAGCGTGATCTGGCTTGGGTGTATATACTCTTGCTTTAGTTCTATACTTTGCCTTAATAATTTACTCATGGTGTGGCCTCTGATAACTCACAAATTCTGGATAAAAGTACTCGTATTTGCAGAAGCGTTATAACAGTGTCATTGCATTCCTGGTACACATTTGCAGTCAGTGTTAAAGAAAGTGCCTCACTTTTTGATGCTCTACATCAAAAAAGATTGTACTTCAGTCCTGTAAAACCAGTGACTATTCTGGTCTCTTTCTAAAATGTGCTGTGTATTTCTATTTAAGCAGCTGCCTAATTTCTTCTTGTATAGTTTTCATAAACATTAAATATCTAGTTGCATATTAATTGGCTGTCTATCCAACACGTTAGTTTTTCTTGATATCCCAAAACTTGTGCTTCTGAGGCAGTCCTGGGGCCAGCAGCCTCGTGTCTTGAGAGCAGCATAACAAGGGAGGCCGGCAGGTAGGGGACGTTTCCAACAGTTACTGAGGAAGACTTGGAAGGAAGGTAAGAGTGCTTTCGTTGGCATGGGGTGTAGCCCAGGACCTTGCACATGTATACAGGAAAACACTCCCCCTGAGCCACCTCTACAGCCCTTTTTGGTGTTCTGTTTGAGCTGGACTCCTGCTGTTTAGTCCAGGCTGGCTGTAGCCTCCCAGGGAGTTGGGATTACAGATATGTATCACCATACAGAGTTACTGGTTTACATTTAGCAATACTGAGTTTGAGGCACCTATAATATATCAATCTTTATTGGCAAAGCATAAAATTAGATTGCCTTTGTCTTTTGTAGGTTTTATAGCCTAATTTTTAAAAACAACAATATATTAATTGAATCAAAAGTAGTAATAGCAATCTGGGAATAGTTGTGACACCTATAAAAGCATCGTTCAGATAGTAGTAAGATTTACTTTTCATTCTCTTCTCCTAGGCCATTGATGGAGCATTCTCCCTCAGTAACATTCTCCTTGTCTGATCATCCTACAGCTAAGTCCCTCAGCCAAGGGTCCAGCAAAAAACCAAAACAGTATCGTCAACTTTTATAAGGTTCCCATCTTGTAAAGGCACAAGATTCTTCCATGAACTCTGACCCCTAAGGTTGAAAGGGAGGCCATTGGTGCAAAGGGAAGCCAACAGATGTTTCTCCACTTTCACCTTGGGTGGGGCACGTCAGAAAGCTATTAGCCTGTGCTTTAAAGGCGCTAACCACTTCTTTCTCATTGGTAACAGCAATAGCTGTGAAAAGTGGCCAGTGACAGTCAGCTCAAGTGGAAGCAGTGTCTTCTGTGAGAGCAGGGGTTTTTTTTTGTTTTTGTTTTTGTTTTTGTTTTTATAAAAGTACAAGAAACATCAAACTCACTTATTTTCCGGGTTTTCCTGAATCTTGAAACACTTGATCAGTTAGTATGAGCTGCCAGACTAACAGGAAGTACATAGGTGGATATCAAATCGCCACTTCCTCAATCTTGGAGGCCTGAGACAAGGAATAGTCTGTTTTGAGAGCATCTTCCTCTGCGCCCTCGCACACATCCCCTTTTCTAGCCACAAGGGTAGATTAGGAAGTAGCTGGGACTTACTCTCTTTACACCACATTTTGAGACTAACACAATACATGCAGTTTTCTTTGCAGCCCCAGATAAATCTTTTCTTGTGTGTGAGAGAATTACTAAAGTTGAACACTTGCCTCTGGAACACAGCAGTCTAGATTGACATTTGAATTCTGCCTCTGACCTTGGTCTGTGTTTGTGTATTTCTCCTATCCTAGTGCTAACCAGGCCTGACCCTGCTTAGCTTTGGAGGTCAGATGAGATCGGGCACGTTCAGGGAGCATGTATGCCTGTCAATTACGTATGTAGCTTCCCACCTCTTCTCGGGGCCTAGGGTGTAGAGCTGGCTGCTTAGCGGCATGATCTGGTGACGACCTGTGTTTCCACCTCAGCTTCGTTTCTGTGGCGATGTCTCCACTCACTCTTCTGAACTGCAGCTAAAATAAGTGATGTCTGTATGTAGAGATGGGCATTATTTAAAATGGAGTGTTCCCTAGGCTCGCATTTTTGAGCATCGGGCTCCAGTACAGTGGCAGTGTTGGGGAAGGCTGTAGAACTGAGGAGGTGGGTCACTGGGGCGCGGCTTGAGGAGCCCAGCCCCTCTCCCTGCTGCTTGTGCTCCCACGCCTTCTCTATGAAACATCCTTCAAAACCCTAAGCTAGAAATCATCTCCCCTTCCCTGACTTCTTTCTGGTCAGGTGTGTGTTCAAAGCAACGTAAAGAGAACACTTGAGGACACACTACGTAAAGAAAGCACAGAGGAAACAGTTGAAGGTCAAGAAGAGTAACTGTTTCCATCTTCAGGATGACATGGTTAAGCTTGTTCCACACTGCCGTAGGATAATACGGGTGATATGCACACGCCTGAGCAGGCCACACCCAGGGTCTTTGAGCTGTGCTTGGTCAGGCCTTTGTGCACTCTGTGGAGATGTCATGCTTGCCAGCCATAGTTGTCCTCTTTTTTGTTCACAAGGTATTTGGTTTGCCTGCCCCTAAGAGCAAATGCCAACGTATTAATTACCGATAAATTACCAGTAAGTCCCAGTACTTTTGGTCAGGGATGACAACTACAGCTTCTCAGTAGCGGTTGTAGTGCTTAGCAGACAACCAGTTACATCTGATGGCTTACTGACTTCATAAGAAAGAAATGCCCCATTAACCTGGCTGTCTTCCCCTGCCTTGCCTCCTAATACATGTCCTAGTCTTCCTGATGACACTCATTTTATAAGAGGTTTACTCCTTTTCTATCAGGCAGCATAATTCGTTGTGTGAGGCGTCTAGAAGAACTACTACGACAGATGTGTCAGGCAGCAAAGGCCATCGGAAACACCGAGCTGGAGAATAAATTTGCAGAAGGTCAGTATCCAGTTTGAGCCTTTTCTAATAATTCACATAAATCTTGTGAGATTGGAGCCCATGGCACAACTTTGGAGGACATTTTGAGGTATCTTTTTTTAGATTTCCATGGGGGTATGTGTTTGTATACATATACTTACAAGTTACAATTATGTCTTATTGGGTGACAACTAGTATTTTAGTCACTAGAGATAGCAATAAATGAAAAACAAAATAAACACAAAACCTCCTACCTTCTTTGGATCATATGTGAGACGGATAATAGGTCAACAACTAAAATAAGATTATATCAGATGGTCATTAAGTCTTCAAGAATAAAATGAGAAAAACAGGATTGTGGGATAAGACCAAATAGCGCAGGGATTGCACTCAGGTGTTTGACAGCGGGCAGCTAGTGTAGTGTGGCTGGAGCACTGTGGACCGTGAGAAGTATGGTTGTGGGAACAGGAAGTGATGCATAACCCAGCCTTGAATGGTGTGTTTTGCCTTGAGTTTTACAAATGTGATTCTTATACCGAATCAAGTCTATAGAGGAGCAAAATGGAGCAGGGACACCCGACCAGGATGGATGGCCTAGGGCAAGGAGGTAGGATATGGGTGGGCTGCAGGGGTGGCCAGGCGAACTTGTAAGTAATGTCATCTTTACTTGAATCTTAGCCAAAAACTGAACTAAAGATCAAAGAATGCCAGCTCCAGCTTCGAGCCAATCCATGCTAGTGATTTCTGCTAATAACTACAAAAGCTGGCTTATATCTCCACACCGAGCTGAATGTAGGGCTGTGAAGTTTTCCTTTATCAACCAATTTATGAAAGCTTTCACAATGTATATTGCTTTCTGATATGGGATAAAGATAGGTGCTTTCACGATCTACTGACAGCTTCATCTTTTTCTAAATGTCTTAATAGATTTAGACACCTCCACCACCCAAGGCTCTGTTCTCTAGGTTTTTTTCTTCAGGTGGCCATGAACTCCTCGCTATCTTTTAGACCAGCAGTCTTTTTTAGTTTAGAGAGAATTGGCATGCCAGGGCCTCAGCCACTGCAATCCGACTCCAGACTCTAGGCTAACCTTAGTGAGTCTGGCTAATGTAGGATGTGGAGAATTGAACATGGGTCCTCAGATTTTGTAGGCAAGTGCCTTAACAGCTAAGCCTTCAGTAAAAAGTTAATGTGCTTTGTGTTCTTGAAAGTCTGAACATGCTTTTCTTTTTTCTTTTAGGAATCACCAAAATTAAGAGGGATATTGTGTTTGCTGCCAGCCTCTATTTATAGACTGAAAATTTTAAATTATTCACCATCTGTCTGCTTACAATTGACTGCAAATGCTTACATCGTGTTCAAGTGGTTTTCCCATCTTAAGATAGCTGTACGCAATCAAACATCATCCTAAGGAAGCACAGACATATGTACATAAGCATTACATCTTTTAATAAAAAATGTACAGGTGGGGTACTGTTTTAGTGGAAGACTTGAAATTTTTTTATATGAACTTGGAGCTATTAGACCCTCGTTGTGGTAAATGTAACTATATACACAGATAAAGTGGGCATCAGCAGCAGCAGCTCCATTCGGCCTGAACCCCGGGAAGCACGACGCCGCCAGTGCCGTCAGAAAGCAGGTCAGCTCCTGCCATTCACGGCTGGTGATTGGTCCTGTAGTGATTTCCTGCCGTTGGTGTTTCATGCAGAGTTGTGTGAGAATCCTCCTCTTTCCGTTCTGTAAATGCTGATTTCCTCTCCTTGAAGAAATCTGACACATAGACAGCCTGTATAGAACAGATTATATACTTAGAAATAAAGTTTCAGGAAGCAGTTTAAAGAAAATAATACTGATGCTTTATTTTGCTTTGGGTAAATACCTTCATTCTACCAACATTTAGTGAAAGAATTATTCTCTATGTAATGAGTTTTTTGTTCATATCAAAAATATTACTTATGCTCGTCGTGGTGGCACACGCCTTTAATGCCAGCACTCGGAGGGCAGGAAGAGCACCATGAGTTCGAGGCCACCTTGAGACTACATGGTGAATTCCAGGTCAGCCTGGGCTAGAGTGAGACCCTACCTTGAAAAAAAAATTGCTTATAACCATAGGCTTTAACAAAACATAGGAGTAAAAATACTAAGAATTTTGTAACGTGCAGTTACCTAATTTTTCCCTTTCTGATCTAAAATAGTTCTAAGGAACTGGGTCTCAGTATTTCCTAGTAGGTAAGACTCCCTGTCTCATCCCAGGTTTCCTACTTATTTATCCAAGTGTGTCTACAAGTATCTGATGTAGGATGCACCATGTGTACTTACAACCAGTATTGCAACCACAGCTCCTTGAACAAGTCCAGTCAGCACATCACTCCAGTGATGTTTATAATCAGAAACTCGGGAAAGGCCCACATAAATGGAGAGAGAGACAAAACCAAATTGCAGTGTAGGCCGTAAGAGTCTTGCCCAGTCTCCCTTCATCCTTGCTTGAAGATACAGCTAGTAGAAACGAAGGGAGAAAACAGTTGAGAATCACCAAACTTCTAAAGGATTGGCCTTTACAATGATTATCAAAGTCTTTCTTAAATGGAATAGAACTTTAAACAAGCGTTCTTATACTCATTAGTGCCTAAAAGTTATAAAACTTTTAAGCAAAACTAAAAATGCTATTGCCCCGTTGACATGTTCGGAAGAATCCACTGGCTGTGTGCTTACACCACCTGCCCTTGGCACTGTGGGGCAGGATGGTTGCAGCAGCTCTTTTGTGCAGTCTGGGCCATGCCCAACTCCCATGGTCAAACTCTTGAGTTCCTGCTCCTGGGATACACTCAACAGTCTGACCACAGTTTCTCTTGCCCTGGGCCGGTCCAGGTAGGGACTTGTGCTTAACTATAGTTTACTCGAGTTTTGTCCTAAGTAATCATCTGTGTAAGTACATACAAGAATCTGCCCTAATTAGCACAGGATCCAGCAAAGGCTTACCCTCCACTAACTAGGCCTGAGGTACGCCCTTGCCCTGACCTGAGTGCATGAGTACCTTAAGTGTTAGATACAGAAGTAACTCCCGAGTGATTAAGTCTCTCTTTCAGCCAGCAACTAAAAAGCCTGCCATTCCACTTCACTTCTAGCCACGCGGGACAGTGCAGATGTCAGTATGGACTGCCCTAGGCCAGCTTGGGTCCAAGATTATTAATAAAATATCAACCTCTGAATATTCAAAAATCTTCCCAGTCACTATGGCCCAGACCTAAATACGATTTTCAGAAACAAGTTACATTTCTGCTCCTTGACACTACCTGTTTAAAATAGACACACCAATCCATTCCCTGCTGTGGGCATGGTATTCAGTTCTCGGCAGCTGGCAAAGCCCCAGAGGTTGTCTAATTTTATCAAGTGCAAGTCATTAGCTAGATTAAGTGCTCGGCTCACTGAACCCTTCCTCCTCCTCCTTGTTTGTAAAAGTTAAGTAGTAAAAAGAACCTTAAGAGTCACTTTATTATCTCCACCCAAATTGCAAAGTAGATTTTGGGGTTTGTTTTGTTTTTCAAGGCAGGGTCTTGCTCTGGCCAAGGCTGTCTTGGAATTCACTATGTAGTCTCAGGCTGGCCTTGAACTCACAGCAATCTTCCTACCTCTGCCTCCCAAGTGCTGGGATTAAAGGCATGCGCCACCACGCCCGTCTTTATTTACTTATTTTTAAAAAATATTATTAGAGGTGTGAGTGCCAGGGCCTCTTTCTGCTGCAAATGAGCTCTAGACGTATGTGCCACTTTGTGTGTCTAGCTATATGTGGTTACTAGGGAACTCAACATGGGCTGACAGGCTTTTCAAGTAAGCACCTTGAACTGCTGAGCCATCTCCCAGCCAAGGTTTTAGAAGCCCTTTAACACTATCTTCCTTCCAAAGGATCCTAACTAGGTAGTGTTCAGTCATACTGAATACTATTTTGACCAGTTTTTCCCCCAAGTACCACAAAGAACCTTCACTATAGGTCAGTAATCCAGTAAGCTTCATACTTTGTAAGTAAACAGTTTGCTTATATATCCACCTATATAGATGTTTCCCCCATCAGTGAAACAGTGACTGTGGACCCAGAAATCATTTCACCTCGGGGGAAAAGAGGGCTGGGCTCTCTTGTCCTGCTCTGGAGGTGACAAGTGCCCATAACTTGGGTGTTTTCTGTGGCCAGACTTGGCTCCGTAAAATCAGGTAATTGCAATGGCTTCCTACAGGCACTGTGCACCTGCTCCTTTGACGACATCCACTCCCACTGCACCCAAGAGTAAATACCAGGGGTTCCTCGGGTTTCTCACTGACGCCCCAAACCCCACTCTGACTTCTGTCTGAGCTGTGATTCCACACTGACCGTACTTCACCATTGTGCAGAAGGCCACTGAAGACTTAGAATTACTTGAGAGGCCAGAGCAGCTCAGTAGCATTGCCCTACCAGGGAAACTGACCATGCGCAGACATGACTGAAGGGCTAAGCCCTACTAGACTGTTATGCTAGCCTTCTCTTAGGGAGGGGAGGCAGCGTCACTGACTAGGTGGCTTAAACCAGGCCTCAACCACATAATGTGCAGGGGAATCAAACCACTGGGCTACCTTCCCAGCCCGTATGTTTTATCCTTTTGCAGGGGGGCATTTCAAGGTAGAGTCTCACTCTAGTAGTCGAGGCTGACCTGGAATTCCCTATGTAGTCTCAGGGTGGTCTTGAACTCATGGTGATCCTCCTACCTCTACCTCCCAAGTGCTGCGATTAAAGGCGTGTGCCACCACTCCCGGCTCAATATTCTATTCTTGCAATAAGAAACATGGTTCATTCCCTCATCTTCCATTTTAAAGTCAAGGGGTCAGCTTGGAACACTAACAAGTTTTTCTATTTTTTTTTTTCAGTTATTTTTGGACTAGGATGTACTTTGTTGTCCTTGCCTAGTATGTATTTGTAGGGCTCCGGGTTTAATCTCCAGCACCACCACCAGCAAAAAGAAAAATCGTGGGTTTTTTGTTTGTTTTTAAAGAACACATATATGATTTACACTGTCTATACCTGGGACAGGTGGGGCTAGTAAAGGCATTTTGTGGGAAAAAAAAAAAACTATAATTCAGAGTGAGGGAAATTTTGTAAGAGGCAAGGATATAAACTTCAACAGCTAGTATCAGGAGAAACTCTCTAGGGTACACTCTCATTGTCCTATACCATGGCCACTCTGAATAATGGAGTACAGTCTGCGGTGGGCGGTCACACCGCCCACGCTCCCAGCAGCACTGGCTGAGCGCTGGCACCCCGCACTAAGCAGGCCTGGGCCACCTGCCAGGGCACAACAATAGCGGCACAAGCTAATTTCTGGGTGTCAGGAATTCTTGAGCATTTAAATGACTGTACATCTCCACCCAAACCTGGGACTGACCCATAATGCCGAGATGTTCAGGAAAACAAGATGAGTCACTGAGGAATTCTGGAGGGAGAATGCTGAATGTATGTAACTTGGAAAGCGAGGAGACATCTGTCTACTGAAGGCTGAAATCAAAGCTGGGACCACATCCCAAGCAAGTAAATATTTCCACTGCCTACAGTCAGTGAAATGTAGCTTGTGGTTACTTTTGTCCAGAAATGCCTGGTTTTATAACAAATTTATGTATCTTGATTTTTTTCTCATTACAATTTACATTTAAGTGGCTCACACCGATCCAATTACCGCAGTTCTGAGGTAATTGTTGCTGTGCACAAACTGCTGGACGGTACCTGCGTCCCCGCCCAGCTCATCCGTGCCACTTGCATGAATCCACACAGCGTGGCTCCTGACGGGCAGGAGGCGCCTAGAAGGCTCACAGATGTTAGCAGCGGCTTCCAAGACCTCCACTCTCTCAGGGGCAGCTCGCTCCTCGTGCCCTCCTTCATGAAGATCGTAACTAAGTATACACAGCAGTGCAGAATGCAAATCGTCAAGACTGACCAAAACAGATTCCCATGTGTCTGAAGGACACACAGGTGACTAAATTATGAACCACAGGCCTGGTGGGTTGGGTCACGCACTCCCAAGTCTTTCAGCGTAGTCGCAGACTTGTGCTTTGGAGCAAGCTCTAAAGGCACGGTTGCTCCTATCAGTGCCCAGCCTTCCCTTTTTTCCCCAGTGCCTTATTAACAAGCTAAAAATTTGTTGGTTCCTTTGCAAAGAATGCTAATTTTCCCCCATAAGATAAACAGGCTGGTAGAATGATATTTCCTGCTAGCTACTCGAGTAAGTCACACTCCCCATGGCACATCTATAGAAACGTTTGGCTTGCTCGTCTTTAAAATGAAGCCCTAAATTCTGCTGAGTCTGTCCCCTGATGCTTCCTCAGAAAATTAAACCAACATAAAATGAGAGCCTTGATCTTTCCAGAAAAATTAGAGAAACCCAAACTGAACTTGTATGGGCTTGCACTTGTGGGTTTGAATTTTATGTAACAGCTGCAATTTTTACTGTTTTACTTGGGAAATGTGGTTTTTGAAAGAATAGAAGATTCTAGTATAGTTTACTTTAAATTCTGAGACCAAATTAACTCTCATTAGTCTACCCTTAACATTACCAATCGGATTCTCTTTTCTTTTTCTTCAAGACCAAGTCTCGCTATGTAGTCAAGGCTGGTTTACAATGTACAATCTTCCCAAGTGCTGGGATTACAGATGTGTGTGTGTGTGTGTGTGTGTGCACCATGCCCAGCCACTAAGTATTAGATTAAATACTAATATTGTACTTAATGTGAGCAATAAGAATCTACTAATTTACATACAATACAACTATATAAAAATCAACCTATTGGGGCTGGAGAGATGGATCAGCAGATAAGGCACTTACTTGCCTGCAAAGCCTAACAACCCAGGTTTGACTCTCTAGTACCCAGGTAGAGCCAGATGCACAAAGTGGCACATGCATGTAAACTCATTTGCAGTGTCTGGAGGTGCCCTGGTGTGCCCATTCCCTCCCTCTCCCCCCTTTTTCTCTCACTCTCACTCCCCTCCCCCCTTTCTCTGATTGCAAATACATATTTTAAAAATCCACTTGAGACAAAAATTATAGCTGATCTGTTAGGGCAGAGAGTTTACATGTTGGCAACGCACTATATAGTAATGCATATAATTCTGTGAATGATGATGTAAATAGAGAAAGAGCATAAAAACTAAAATTGACCTTTAAAACATTCCTTGAACATGTCCTACAGCCTTATCTTTTATTATTAACTCTCAAAAATTATATATTCAGGGGCTGGAGAGATGACTTAGTGGTTAAGGTACTTGCCTGCAAAGCCAAAGAACCAGCTTTGATTCCTCGGTGCCCACATAAAGCCAGATCCACAAAGTGATGCATGCATCTAGATGTCCTAGGACGCCCATTCTCTCTTTCTCTATCTGCCCCTCACATAAATAAGTTTAAAAATGATATATTCATCCCTTGTCTGATAAGCAGACTTTGAGTGCAAACCCTTCCTGAGTCCATGATGACCTGGAATATAGCTTATACAGTTGGCCATGCTGGTCTCCAGGCTGCCCGTCATAACTGGGCGCTGCACAAATGACCTGGCAGACGACAGAGTCTAGTCTGGTGGAAGGCCGTCTGACGTGTTTCAGAACGTGAAAGGATGACAAATCTTGCTCGAAGCAGAGCCATCGCAGCTGCCTTCCCTTCCACTGGTCAGAGCTGCGCTCTCCAGGGCACAGTGCAGAGGGAAAGGCATGCGGATGCTGAACCCAGAGAGGGCAGGATGGGCCTTGGGCAGGTACAAGGACCAGCGAGTACACAGAGCTGGCTATGCACTCAGAGAAGACTCCCACTGAGGGTGCGCACCGACGCACGTCTGGTAGGGGCAGGCTCTGACTCTGCTTCTGCGCATGCAGGACAGAAGACACCTCCGTAGAGCAGCCACCCCACACAGCACCCGCCCCAGGCACCAGACACAAAATACTCACTGCCAAGAACAGCATGCAGTACATGGAGAAGGACGAGTGGCCCGAGTAGAAGGACAATCTAGAACGGAAACAAGAAATGTTACTTCCTCTCCTAGAAACCAAGATGGTCCTTTTTCCTTTGGTGCTAGGGATCAAATGCAAGGTCACGTGCATGCTTGGCAAGAGCTCCACTGTTCAGGAGATGGCTCATTTGGTAAAGCGCTTCCTCACAAGCAAGACGAGCTGAGTTTGGAGCCCCAGCCACCATGTAAAGAGCCAAGCATGGTGGCATATGCCTGGAATCCAGCACTGGAGAGTACACAGGAGGACCCCAGAGGCTAGCTGGCTAGCCAAGCTGCTGGGACCCTGGTCCAGTGAGTGACCTTGTCTCAAAAAATAAGGCAGAAGCCGGGCGTGGTGGCGCACACCTTTAATCCCAGCACTCGGGAAGCAGAGGTGGGAGGATCGCTGTGAGCTCGAGGCTACCCTGAGACTACATAGTGAATTCCAGGTCAGCCTGGGCCAGAGCGAGACCCTACCTCGAAAAACCAAAAATAAAATAATAAGGCAGAAACCAACAAAGACACCATCTACGCACAAAGACACCATCTACGCACACACACACACATATCCACACACACACACACACACACACACAAAATAACGTTTTACAAGATTTCCACTAGTGAACCACTCTAGTCCTACTGATTTCATTAGCTTCAGAGATCTTATAGTCGCTCACTTCCACCTTTAGGGGTCAGCAGGATGGAGGTAAAGGGACAATGATCACAAGGACAGACATGACCTTAAGCAGTCTGAGGTCAGATGTCCGTCCAGTAGCAACCGGCTGAAGCTTTCAGGATGGGAGGTGAGTCATCTGACGACACTTGCCAAGTTCTTCATGGTACTGGTGGAGTCATCCTTGACAAGCCATAACTGGCACGAATGACCGTGACTTTGTTACATAAAAACTCCTGATCATGACTTAAGTGTTATTTCCACTTGCAGGATTTGTCTCCGAATAATGGAATGCCTGGAACACTCAGGAGGTGATCAGTTTTTCCATCCGTATTAGTATTTTCGTATTTGAATGAGCACACAGCTGGCATCAGATTCTCCAGCACAGAGCGAAGTGCTTTTGTTTGACACTTGAAACAGCTGCTAACTGACAGTGTGTTCCTGGTGAGCCTCATCTGCATACTGCCATCCCACCTAAAAGTGGCGGTGACTGCAAAAGGTAGTGTTACAGCCCTTCTGAGAAAGGTGACTAGAGCGCCCTAACATTCCAGATGTAAGTTCTGCTCCAACGGAAGTGTCCTGACACAGAAAAGGCAAATCCAGTGGATGCAAGGAAAGCACGCATGGAAGACATCTGTGCAAATCATCACGGGCTTCTCCTAACTACGTTCTCACATAGGAACACGAGTCTTTTCTTTATGACTCCCGCCTGTTCAAAAGCAATTTCAGGTTGACACTGGACCCCAAGATTCAGAGGAGAAAGTCTCCTACAAGACACTGCAGAAATTCATGGTGCCCAAGAAGAGGGAGTAGGCGCATAATCCCTTTCCTACCAAGAATTTTTATCATCTGTTTTGCAGTCACATACACAGTGCCCACATAACCAGATGCACCTGTGTCTGGAGTTCATTTTTAGTGAGTAGAGGCCCTGGCATGCCTGTTCTCATTCTCTCTCTCTCTTTCCTTCTTGCAAGTAAGTATTTTATTTCATTTTTTTTGACAGACAGAAAGAGGCAGAGAGAGAGAATGGGCACACCAGGGCCTCCAGCCACTGCAAACAAACTCCAGACGCATGTGCCCCCTTGTGCAGTTGGCTGACGTGGGTCCTGGGGAATTAAACCTGGGTCCTTTGGCTTTGCAGGCAAACGCCTTAACCGCTAAGCCATCTCTCCAGCCCCGCAAATAAGTACTTTAAAAGGCCATCAAGTCCATACAACTGTGATCACAGAAATACCCTCAAAGCGAAGTTGCTTAGAGAACTCCACTGAATCCTGAACCTAATACAACAAATTCAAACTGTAAACCACGCTGGTTTTTCACTTCTGTGTGCGGTGTCCATGTGTGTGTGCGTGCGTGCGTGCGTGCACACACGTGGGCGTGGGAGCATGAGCATGAACATTCATGTGAAGGCCAGAAGCTGGCATCACGTGTCTTCAGGTACCTGTCACTCTCCACTTTATTCACTGTGGCAGGGTCTCACCTGAACCCACAGCTTGTGCAGTTCGGCTACTTAAGCTGGACAGCGTGACCTAGGGACCGCATCAACAAGCAGGACACCACACTCAAGTAGCCTTTCTGTAGGTGCTGCGGAGCTGGACTCCAACCCTCATGCTTCACAGTAACACTTTATCAAGACAGTACATGCGCCACCTCCCCAGGCCTGAAGCTGTAAACTACAGTAGTTTTAAACAACTCTCAATCTGTCAGAGTGATTTTATTGGTTGAAACAAAAATTATTTCAGCTTTTTTATTCTAAATATATAAGAGATACTTTTATTCACTTTAGAATCAGCCAAGAAGTGTGACCTTGACTTGGACAGACAGGGATTTGATCTGTTTCTAAATTGTCACCCGTAGTGACTTACCACATAGATCATGGCGGTGTGGACTTCCACTACTATTAGAAAGGTGGGCTGCGGAGAGGGCTTCACTCAAGCCTGGTACCCAAGCATCATCTGCAGACCTTCATGCCCGGGCAGGCTTCTGTGACCCGAGCATGCTGACGTGAGGCAGAGGCAACCTCCCAGAAGCGCGCAGTGAGCTCCGTCAAGAACCACAGGACACAAAACCCCTCCTTAAAGGAGGCATAAGGTGAAGACCTGTCCCAAAGTTGTCCTCCGACCTCTACTCATGCTCCCTGGCACACGTGCACCTGGGTTCATGCACACACACATGTGCACACACGGTTAGGAGCTGGTACAGCGCCTGCCTTGCGCTCCAGAGGCCCTGGGCTCAATACCCGGCACAGGAAAACAAATTCCACATGTATGAATGTACCAGTGCTGGAGTCTCCTACAGTATCTTATCTTATCCGTAATTCACAGGGTGCACAGGCTTGTATGCGCGTGCTCCAAGGAAGCTCACCTGGTACTCCAAATGCAAACTGCTGTCACCCTAATGACCTCAGCCGAAGTGCTGACTCGGGTCTAAGCAGGCATCTTCACATGTCACCAGCCTGAGACCACCGCCACACGCCACTGCAGCAGCCTCAATGCAAAGGAGGCCAGGGAAATCCAGCTAGCTCCCATCCACTTTTCAGGAAACTATTTCAGAGAGGAAGTACACAGATGCAAAAATAACATATTCTAAGTCTCCTCTGTTCTCACTAGTTCTGGGGACTGGTCTCTGTCAAACGATAGGCAACCTGCAGTTACCCAGTATGCTGGCCTTGACTGTGTGACTTTACTGTGGGGTAAATTCTGTCACTAATGGCAAACTTAAGATTTTCCCCTCATGTCTGTCCGTCAGGGCGCACCGTTCTCCTAGAAATGAACTAAATTCAGCCTGAAGCTCAGTATCACAGCTCAGTGTGTTCACACCCAGCCTCTGCCCACCCTCACAGCCGCATTCCTATGCGCTTCACACTCTGCACCTCCGCCTGCACCCCAGCTTTTCACCCATGCTCAGCCTTACAAACCGGCCCCAAGGACAAATCCAGCCTTTACCTGCCACCAGCAACAATCAACTCCCAGCACACATTTCCTGGTATCTGGGACTCAGGAGGAGGCTGTATCACAAGGAGCCCAGTTAATCCTCCCTCTACTCTCCCCCCACCCCCGACTTTCTTCCCCCCTTACTGTGCACAGAGCAGTTAGAACCACCATTATTTTGCATCTATTCCTGAGCAGCACTTTTCCTCAGTACAGAATTCCAGGCTGACAATTTCTTACCCTTTTGAAGATGTCATTACACCACCTATGTCTTGTTTTATTGAAATGTAAGCCAGCTCTGGGGTCAGGCACAATGGCAGATGTCTGTAATCCCAGCAGTTGCGAGGTTGAGGCAGGAGGATCATGAGTTTGTGCTCAAGGCCAGCCTGTTTTAAAAGGCCAAAAAACACACACAATTCCTCTGCTATTCCTTTCTATGTGGGATGTCTTTTCTGGTTTTTTGCCCCTCTTCCCCTGATCTTCAATATTCGTTACTATCCAGTAGGGACTTTTATTTATGTGGCTGCTGATTTATTGTTGTTCCTAAGGATTTAAATATTTTTATTTATTTAAGAGAACTGGTATGCCAGGGCCTCCAGCTGCTGCAAACAAACTCCAGATGCATGTGCCCCCTTGTACATATGGCTTACGTGGGTCCTGGGTAATCGAACCAAGGGCCTTTGGCTTTGCAGGCAAGTGCCTTAACCACTAAGCCACTGAGCCATCTATTGAGCGCCCTGAGGATTTATACTCTCCGGCAACTTTCTTTGAAGATTGTGAGGCATCTCTCTTTCCTAGTACCTCCCTCCATTCTGCCCTTCCCAGCTCTAAACCCTTCTTTTGCATTGTTAATCTTGGTCTCTTCAGCTCTACCTAGATCTACCATCTTCCATTTCAGTCCTCCCCCTCACCATGTGAGCTCATGTCCTGGGGATTCAACCTGTGGGGAACCTCAAGCCTTGGTCTGAAAGAGAACTGGGTTCACTATCAATCTACTTAGAACTGTGACCTTCTTTAAAGCCATACAAGTGGTATGAATTCTGGCTCCAGATAGGTGTGAACGCTATCTCATGCTTAAGAATTCTTAATAGTTACCGCTGGGAGAGTGCTGCCTGCTGGGACTCCTTGGATTATTCCAGAGCCTTCAGTTTTCCTATGCTCCTCAGCCTCCATCTTGACATCCTGTCCCAGGACACAGCCTATCAAACTTGGGCTCTAGGCTTCCAGGAGGTGGCACTTTTAGGGCACATATTAGATCTGCGGCACTAAGTGACCCTTACCTCACCATTAAACAGTTCACTGAAACATGCACTTGGTTTCTAAATCTACGTACGTAACCAGTTTTAGATAAGTATATCCAAAGACAAGACAGACAGACAGATGAGTAAGTGCTGTTGTCTTTTCAGGCCAGAGTTGTTGTGAGCTCCACTCTCAAGAGATCTTCCATCCTCGCCTCCCAAGTAGCTAGGACTGTAAGAGCATGCCTCTGTTCAGGACAGACAGACAGATAACAAAATCATATAATGTGTGTTATGTTTAGTTCAGCTCTATCAGAAGGTATTCATAGTCTCATCTATTCCAGAAATAGAAGCAGGCTTTTTACAAACAAGATTTTAAAGTAATAAATGCTATCTAAAACAAATCACCTTATTGGGAGAGATGATCATTTTATATATTATACAATAGCCAATGTCTGCAAATGTTTCTAATTATTACTATGCTACCAATTCCCTTAGGTATGCCAAAACTGACTCTTGTGATTGAATATAACCCCCCCCCCTTTCCCTAAAAATCACCCTGAAATTGACTCTTAAAACAGTCTGAGGTAAAAGTTGTCAAGTGTGTTAACTGTTAAAAATTATCAAGAGCAGGACTGGGGAGAGTGTGCAGTGGTTACAGGCACCTGCTTGCAAAGCCTGCCACCACCCATGCGGAGCCGGTCACAAAAAGTGTCTGGCATTTGTTTGCAGTAACAAGAGACCCTCATGTGCCCAAATGCAAATACATAGGTTTTTTGTGTTTTTAAGTTACTGAGTGTTCAGGTGTTAATACACAAGATTTACAGTCCTCACGAAAGCCCTCAGGTGTTCACACAGAGAACATGACCTTCACTCACACAGGTTTAGTAACTGTCTCAAAGGCTCTCTCAGGCTCAAGTCTGAGTGTTTCCAACTCTTAACTGTGTCATGACTCTACTCCTGTGAATGGCCGACAAATCCAAGAACTTCAATCTTATTATCTCCACATTGGGAGTACCCATTAAATAGAACAGGAATTGCAGTTTTTATGTGGCAAAGTGTGTGAAGTAAATAAACACTCTATGAAAAATAAATGCTATTGTATATAATTTTAAAATACCTATTTGTTCTTTATTCACTAAAAAGCAAAATAAAAGAAGTCATTTTCTTTAAATGTGATCTGCTAGTTATATAGTTTATATGACATGGATTAATTTGAAGCATAAGATACATTTCTCTCTGTGATAACTTTCAAACATTGACTGTTTTTATTTTTTAAAAGGTTGAAAATGTCCTATACAAGGGAATATATCCTACACAAGAACATGGGAGCAACTGCCTCCTAATGAGTATCAGTCCTACTGCAAAAGGGTTTCTAGAATCAAAGCCAGGTGTGGTGGCGGTGCACGCCTTTAGTCCCAGACCTTGGGAAGCAGAGGCTGGAGGATCCCTGTGGGTTGAGGCCACTCTGAGACTACACAGTGAAGTCCAGGTCAGCCTGGGCTACACCAAGACCCTACCTTGTAAAACCAAATAAAATTAAAATAAAAGGGTTTCTAGAATCAAAGAGCCAGGCGTGTGGTGATCCTGTAATCCTAGCTCTTGGGAGGCTAAGGTAAGAGGTTTGCTGTAAGCTCAAGACCAGACCAGCCTATGCCACACAGTAAAACCCTGTCTCAAACCCTTTTCCTACCAAATAAAAAAAAGGACATCAACAATCAGTAACTATGCTATGTGCTCCAGCCTTAAGTATCAGGTGATCTGTACAATCCTCAGCTAGGGCACCTGGGGAATCGCACAGGTAATGACCAGATGAAGCTGCACTGTCTGATGGTACGGCCATTCCGCCAACATGGAAACGTTCTACTCCATGTCATTCATCTTAGAGAAGTATACAAGTGTTCATAAAAAAGAAAAGCAACGCACAAGGACGCAGTAACGCTGCTGGCAACTCAAGGACCCAAGGAGGGTGCTGGCACTATTCTGAATACCATGTTTGGATTAAACTGACATATATATCCCAGACATATTTGAAAACATGTCATTTATTTAAATCAAACAAAAACATACAATTCACAGTCATATAAAAATTGACTGAAAGGACATGCAAGCAGCCCCAGGTCTCGGGAAGACACAAGCAGGAACTAACTCACATCACCTACCAATGCTGTGGGACCTGTAACTTATTACGGCATAATCTACATAAATATACAGTTAAGTGTGTCATGGCTTCAAAATACTTCTGATATGCCTGCAAGAACTGCCTCCCAGTCTCCCCCGCAGTCCATGTCCCGATGCAGATGGCCCAGCAGCATGCAGGCTGACAGTCCACTCACTCACATGCACCCCACCCTCACGGTCACGCCCAGAACTCAGCAGCCACTCAGGCCCGACAAACCTGGTCTTCAACGTCACTGTAGGAAGCAGATCTAATAAACGTGGTATTCTGGGCCTGGGCAAAGTGCTCGCTGTGCAAGCCTAAGGTCCCCAGTGTCATGTGAAAGGCAGGCATGGCGGCCCCAAGCCTGAAACCCCAGCACTGGAGAGGCAGAAACAAGAGGATGCCCAGGGCTTGGCCAGCTAATCGAGCTGAACCAGTGAGCTCTAGGTTCAGTGCACAAATAAGGCAGAAGAGAGGAAGACACTTGAGGTTGACTTTTGGCCTTCACATGCATGCACACGTGCACACACATACAGGAGCCCACCCACATATATGTACACACATATATGAACACACAAGCACACACATATACACAAGACCATATGTTTTAACATTAAATGTTTGAGAGGGGAAATTGTTTAAGATATGTGATTTTGGATCTGGAAAGGATTATACTAAGTGAGGTAACCCAGGCCCAGAAAGCCAAGTGCCACATGTTCTCCCTCATATGTGGATCCTAGCTACAGATGATTGGGCTTCTGTGCGAGAAGGAAAAAACTCAGTAGCAGAGGCCAGTAAGTTAAAAAGGAGATAGAAAGGGAAGAGAAAGGAAGGGAGGAGGGCATTTATTGTTGGTATTGTATATATGTATGTAGAAAGATTTGAGATGGGGAGGGGATATGATGGAGAATGGAACTTCAAAGGGGAAAGTGGGAGGGGGAGGGTACTACCATGGGATATTTTCTATAATCATGGAAAATGTTAATAAAAATTGAGAAAAAAATATAAATAAATAAATAAGAGAGTCAAAATAAAATAAAATAAAATGCCATTTCAGAGTAAGGATTTGGTGTAAGAGCCAGTTCCAGTGATAACAACAACAACAAAAAAGATATGTGATTTTAGGGGCTAACAAAACGCTTCAGCAGTTAAAGGTGCTTGTTTGCAAAGCCTCTGGGCCAAGCTCTATTCCCCAGCATCCCAAACCCCATAAAGCCAGATGCAAAGTGACACAACAATGGAGGTGGACCCAGGGGGAAGCAAAGCTCTGGGGCTCGCCTGCCTGCCGTGGCAAGGGCCAGTCTCAGAGAAGGTAAGGGCAAAGATACCTCAAAGCTGTCAGAAGACCTCCTTATGTGTGCTGTGGTATGTGCGTACACACACACAAATTAAAAACAAAGACATTTATTTATTTATTTATTTGGGGGGGGTTTCGAGGTGGGGGTCTCACTCTAGCCCAGGCTGACCTGAAATTCAGTATGTAGTCTCAGGGTGGCCTCGAACTCTCCATGATCCACTTACCTCTTCCTCCAAAGTGCTGGGATTAAAAGAGTGTGCCATCATGTCCGGAGATATTTGATTTTCGAAAACTCTATAAATCTAAGAACACATGGCACTTTTCTCTTAAATAATACAAAGATGAATGTAGTAAGTGGTAAAGGAATATAAGATGCTCATAACCAAAATTAGCTTAAATAAAATATAGTACTAAAAATGATGAGACTTTTCAAGGCAGCCTGGCTGCATATTTTAGTTACACGAGACACACGCATTATCTCACAGGAGAAGGTCCGTGAAAACTGAAGCATTACCAGTCTGCTTCCCTCCTCCCCAAGTGAGAACACATCTTAACTGAACTCGGACCCCTGGCATGCTGTGGTTCTTGAGCATTTAGGACGTACTTTTTAGCTGAAGCAGAATCGAAACTTTTAGGTGATACACCAATAAATTATACCTTAACATGAGCTAAGTTATTTGATGTTGCCACCTTATCTACGCCGATGCATTTCCCCAAACACCAGTTAGAAACCAGCATTTTTTTTTTTTTTTTTTTTTTTTTTTTTTGGTTTTTCGAGGTAGGGTCTCACTCTAGCTCAGGCTAACCTCGAATTCACTATGGAGTCTCAGGATGGCCTCGAACTCACGGCGATCCTCCTACCTCTGCCTCCCGAGTGCTGGGATTAAAGGCATGCGCCACCACGCCCGGCAGAAACCAGCATTTTGATGCATCAAAGTTCTATAATCCTCATGGGCTGTTACCCCAGAGACGGAGTGGCACTGCTCTCTTGCCAGCGCCCTGCCAAAAACCTCAACAAAGTGAGCCACCAAGTTCTACGTATGCTCCGCTTGACTGTCTGGCTCAGACTTAGAGTACAATACTCCAACCCCAGTGTCTGACCCCAAACTTACGTACCCCAGTGTACTGCCTGCCTGCCTGCTTGTGATCGTGTGGCACCTGAGACTTCAGACGTATCCCATCCCAATCTCCACATCTGACTCCTGTCCCTGCCCCACGACGCCTTTCACTAGAGCGCTGCCGTCCTGACGCTCTGTAGCATCGTTCTCCCTTCACGTCATGATCACCGTCCAGTCCTGGGACGTGTCTCATCTGTGCAGCGCGCCCATAGGTGCGAAGGCCCACACGGCAGCTCATGAAGTGACAGGAACATGACTCACAGAACAGGGGGCCAGAAGAAGGTGCTAATGTTTAAGTGACACTTTTTGGATAGGACAACTAATGTCCTTACAAAAAGGGAAGGCTCTTTTAATATCATACTGAACTTCATTCTCCATGTCAGTATTTCCATATAGTTTTATGAATAACAAGGTTATATAGTTAGATATACAAATGCACAACAAATACTGTGAGACTGAACAAAGGACTCTTTTTAGCAGTATAACACTTAATCTAACAGTGTCTACCACTGGACCATAAAGAAGCCACTCTAGCAAGTTTACCAGATGCATACAATACAGCCAGACCGCTAGCCTAGATGTAATGGGTTTTTGCTAAAAGTCAGGTCCTTATTTACCTGCATGTGGGTCTCATTTAAAAAAGAAAATTAGCCAGGTATGGTGACACACGCCTTTAATGCCAGCACTGGGAGGCAGAGGTAGGAGGATCGCTGTAGTTCAAGGCCACCCTGGGACTACATAGTGAATTCCAGGTCAGCCTGTGATACAGTAAGGCCCTACCTCAAAAAAAGCACAATAAAAAGCCGGGCGTGGTGGCGCACGCCTTTAATCCCAGCACTCGGGAGGCAGAGGTAGGAGGATCGCTGTGAGTTCAAGGCCACCCTGAGACTACAGAGTAAATTCCAGGTCAGCCTGGGCTAGAGTGAGACCCTACCTCGAAAAAACCAAAAAAAAAAAAAAAAAAGCACAATAAATAAGAAAATTATTTCTTATACTTGGTAATACATATTACAACTGAACATCTAAACCATATCACAACCCAACCAGCAATCACTCTGCACTGAGTGCCCGATTAACAGAGCTTCAGACTTGAAACTCAGAATTGGTCAGAAGCTAGTTAGGGATGCAGCACAGTATATGCAAAGTCCTGAGTTTCATCCTCACTAATGAATGAATGAATGACAAAAGAGAGAGAGAGAGAGAGAGAGAGAGAGAGAGAGAGAAAAGGAAGAAATGGAAAGGAAGAGAGCAAGAGAGAGAGCGAGGAGAAGGGAATCTTACAGAATTAAATAGGTTCCTATACTGTACTATCACAATGGTCCAACCGATGCACCACCTGCAATTCTCTTGTCTACAGCGTAAATCCAGCCCCCGTATGCTCAGACAGGTATCATCTTTAAGGAACTGTCCCCATAATCTAGGTGGTCTAAAGCAGTGATTCTCTAAATGTGGTTCTAAGAGCAATAGCAGCATCTGAAAACTTGCTTGAGACACCAATTCTCAGGCCCCATCTATCCCAACTCTTCTGTATCCACACTGGAGGACACAGCCCAGCAACCTGTTTAAATAAGCCCACCAGAAGATGCTAATGAACCACCGAAATCTGAGGGGCATTTGTCTGAAGAGAGCTTGGACTGCAAAGGGAGTGCACTTCTGAGCAACAGGCTCGTTGCTTTCGTTTTGCCTCCCTCTCCACACCACAGAGTCATGGCCGTTTCACTGGCGTAAGTGAAGGTGCGTGTAAATTTCTGTGTGTGCCAGGATGACAGTGTGTACCATTATGTCTGAAAAAAGCGGCCGTCTTGAAAGCTACATGTTCTTTTAAAAAAATATATTTACTTGAAAGCCGGGCGTGGTGGCGCACGCCTTTAATCCCAGCACTTGGGAGGCAGAGGTAAGAGGATTGCCATGAGTTTGAGGCCACCCTGAGACGACATAGTGAATTCCAGGTCAGCCTGAACTACAGTGAGACCCTACCTCGAAAAACCAAAAAATATATATATATATATATATTTACTTGAGAGAGAATATGGGCATACCAGGGCCTCCTGCTGCTGCAAATGAACTCTAGATTCATGCACCGCTTTGTGCGTTAGGCTTTGGGTACTAAGGAAATGAACCCAGGCCATGAGGCTCTGCAAGCAAGTGCCTTTAACCACAGAGCCATCTCTCTAGGCCTGATAGCTGCATGTTTGGTCTTTCAATCTATAAAACATCATCAAGTATTAAGCAGTGACCAGAATATGCTAGCCAGCTAGCCATGGCCAGTATTCCATCAACGTACATTTATGCTGCCACTTCTGTGTCCAAGAGCTCAAATCATCAGAGCTGAAGCCCCACCGAAGTCCTGTGATGTCACTAATGTCAGACAGAGCACAGAAGTGTGCACACATGTAGGAAAAGTGGACATGCATGTAGGAGAAGGAAGTGGGCGAGAAAGTAAAAGAATGAACAGGAAAACAAACCAACCAACCAAAGACCAAAACTGTGGGCTATTCTCATGGCGACGTGGAACTCTGACTCGTGTGTCGTCAGCAGAAATGACTCACCTTGGCGCTCATGCTCCCTTTCCCCGTGCCAAGCGTTGTAATTTCATAATTAAAAACTTCTACGGGAGCAGGCGAAGGAGGTAAATAAATCCGAACAGATTACATCATAATAGTACCCTATAGATAATGGTTTCGGTAGACCAACCTGTGGCTTACGGGCCGCGTGGAGCGCGGGACGGCCATGAACGCAGCCAGCACGGCTGAGGATGAAAGCACCCTTCACAGTGAAGGGGGACCCTCCTGTACGCGGAGTGGTCTCGGTTCTCAGCTTCCTGGCCTGGCTTTTAAAGTCCAAGAGAAAGGAGCAGGAAAGTCTTTCACCAGCCAAACTGCATTCCACAACAGAACAGCAATGCAAAGCCACAGCTCTGGGCCAATGTTATACAGCTCTGAGACTAGAATAATGAGTTCATCTGGAGACACTGATGGGATTTTCCTAAGACTACACAGTGTTCCTACATTCCATTTCTACATCTTATGTTCTTTTTCCTTGTTCAGAACCCTTCATTGAAGGAATCCCCTCATTGAAAACTATAAATAGTAATTACTTTTAATGTACGCAACTCTGCAATTTGAGTTATACAGATGCCCATACCACTTTTCAGGGGTTATTTTCCCAGCCCTTCCTTAAACAGCCTCCTCTCCGTCTTACAGGGCACCTCATGCATACCAGACATGCACAGTGGGTAAGGGCTCCTTCACTAACCACAACCAGACCCTCATGGGAGACTTTCCACACGTGAGCTTTCATGCATCAATGTACAAACCCAAGGCGGATGCACAGGAGGCCAAAGCGCTCTGAGCTGAAAAGTGCGTAGGTGCCGACTAGGGATGTGGCTCACGGTACTTGCCGAGTGGGCCGTGGATTTGGTTCCCCAGCACAGAGAAAAAGGAAAAGCCTCCTAAACAGTATATTTTCTGGACCTGAGGTAAACTGTTATCACCAGAGTGACTTTCTTAAATTCCCTGGCTGAGAGGAGGTTTGGTTTTCTGTTCTGAGGTAGCTTCTGTAGGAGACACATTACCACAGAGCAGAAGGAGGCTTGGGAGAAAAGTACAAAACCAGACAGGCGTGGTAGAGCATGCCTTCAGTCCCAGCACTCGGGAGGCAGAGGTAGTGGATAACTGAGTTCAAGGCCACCCTGAGACTACATAGTGAACTCCAGGTCAGCCTGGGTTAGAGACCCTACCTCAAAAAACAAACAAACAAAAAAGTACCTGGAAATCATATAAAAGCAATAAGACACTGTTGGATGATTAACAAGGGCAAAACTTAATAGTTACCTAAAAATAGAAGTGCATGGGCAGATAAAAAAGTCTTAAATTAAGCATAGTGGCTCACACCCATAATCCCAGCACATGGGAGCTTTAGGCAGGAGAATCAGGAATTACATAAAATCCTGTTGTTGTTGTTATTGTTTTTGAAAAGGTGGGCTGGAGAGATGGCTTAGTGGTTAAAGGTGCTTGCCTGCAAAGCCTGCAGGACTGGGTTCACCAGGCCCTACAGTTTCTACATAAAGCTAGATACATATGTATTTGGTGTTCATTTGTGGCATCAAATGATCCTAACATGTCCATTCTCTCTCTCTCTCTCTCTCTCTCTCTCTCAAATAAATAAATTAAATATTATTTTAAGAAAAGAGGGATAAATCAGTGGATAAAGTGTGGACTCTTTGAACCAGAGTACCCAAAACCCCACATTAAAAAGCCTGGAAGCCAGGGGCTGGACAGATGGCTTAGTGGTTAAGGCACTTGCCTGCAAAGCCTAAGGACCCATGTTCAACTCTCCAGGTCCTACATAAGCCAGATGCACAAAGTGACGCAAGCACCCAAGGTTGCACATACGCACAAGGTGGTGTATGCGTCTGGAGTTCAAGTGCAGTGGTTGAAGGCATTGGCATGCCAATTCTCTGTCTCTCCCATTAAAAAAAAGAAAATGGGTGTAGTGGTGCATGCCTTTAATCCCAGCACTTGGGAGGCAGAGGTAGGAGGATTGCCATGAGTTTAAGGCCAGCCTGAGATTGCATAGTGAATTCCAGGTCAGCCTGGGCCAGAGTAAGACCCTGCCTCAAAAAATAAAAAAGGCCAGCTGACAGAAAGCTGGAAGAAGTCATTCTACATATAGTTCAATGGGAGAGAGATATCACCAATGAAGATACTCAACAGTGGACACTGCAAGCCTAATAATTGGCCAGCCAGGCCAAATGAGCCAACGGGTACAATAGTGGCACGTCTGTCATGGTGGAAACCAACTGTCCTCCAATTGGACTGGAGGCCCGCTCCATGGGGGGGAATACATCCCTGATACTGAAAATTTAAAACAGGGGTAGTCATGAGCCCTAGGGGTGTAACATCTGATGTCTGGAAAAAGGTATATACTATGCTTATCAAACTGCCCAGTAAGCACTTCTCTTAATATTTATACCCTTATATTAATGCTACTCTCACTTTGGGTAGAGAATCTTCTCTTTTCAGATGGCAGTGACGTTGGGATGACTCAGAAGGCATCATGGTGCTGGAAAGCAGTGACTGGAGTACTGAGTAACATCTTGATCACACCTTCCAAGGCTCAGGGTCTAATGCGGAAGAGGTGGCGGAAAGAATGTAAGAGCCAAAGGAAGGGTAGGACTCCTTACAACGTGCTCCCTCCAGACATAAAATGGCCTGGATATCCATGACCTCATAATGCCTGACACTACCTACACAAGACCATCATAAGAGGAGGAAAAGATCATGACATCAAAATAAAAGAGACTGATTGAGATGGGGAGGGGATATGATGGAGAATGGAATTTCAAAGGGAAAGTGGGGGGAGGGAGGGTAGCACCATGGGATATTTTTTATAATCATGGAAAATGTTAATAAAAATTAAGAAAAAATAAAATAAAATAAAAATAAAAAAAGGAGGGGACACTTGACTGCAAAATCTAAGCTTCCATTCCCCAGTACCCACATAAACCAAATGCACAAGGTGGCACATGTGTCTGGAGTTTGTTCACTAGAGGCCCTGGCATGTCCATTCTCATATTCATTCATTCTCTCTCTCGCTCAAATAAATAAATAAAAATACATTTGTTAACTCTGGAAGCCATGGTGGGCTTGCATGAGCCTAGCATGCTGAGACTGAGAGAGCGATGGGAGGTGGAGAAGGCAGAATTTCCCAGGAAGCTAGTGGTGAACACAGCCAAGAACCCAGAGAAACCGGGCCTCAAACAAACTGGAAAGGTGAGAACGGACCCAACCCGAATGTGGCCCTGTGACCTCCACACACGGCATCATGGCACATGCGCACCTACACTCACACATTCACACATGAATATGTACATACCACACACACACACACACACACACAGGGTCTCGCTCTATCCCAGGCTGACCTGGAACTTACTCTGTAGTCCTAGGCTGGCCTCAAACCCACAGCCATCCTCCTACCTCTGCATCCCAAGTGCTGGGATTAAATGGGATTAAAAGCATGTGCCACCACACCTGGCATAAAAAATTTTTTTAAGACACACAACTCAACGACTTGAGACGAGGAACTGGCTCTCTCCGAACTATTGGGTTTGCTTAACATTATTGGGCCTCTATTTTTTTCCCCACCTCCATAAAGAAATTGGACCTGTTAGTTTCTATGCACTGCATTTCCTTCACGTGTAACAGCTTTTGAATGTGAAAAGAAATCCAAGAAGGGAACATAACACAAAGACACCCTGGGATGGCAGGGGGCTTAGCAGGTAAGAATGTTTGCTGCACAGCATGAGGGCCTGAGACGGCCCGAGACCACCTAAGTTCAACTCCCCAGCACACGTGTAAACCAGTGAGTGTGGCTGCACACATGCCTGTAATCCAAGTCCTGCGGGGAGCAGAGACCAGACTACTGCTGGGGCTCAATGGTCAGCCAGTCTGACCAAAACCCAGCAGCTCTGAGTTCAATGATCAACTGTATCTCAGTGAGATACACACGATAATAGAAGAGGACACCCGAGTTCTCCTCTGGCCTCTGCATACGTGCATCTGCACACACACAAGTATGTACACACACATACACACACTACAATCACCTCACACACCACACACACGCAACAACAAAGAGACAAACAAAAACAAAGACTTACAAAATAACAGAAGACCCTCTGGGCGGGGACTGTCTCTCACTAACACAGCACTTGTCCAGCACCTGTAAGGCCTGTGTCCTGTCCCTAGCATCACCAGAAGGACAAAGACGACGATGACAGTGGACAAAACAAGCACTTCAGACCAACACTTACCTGCCTTCCCTGACTTTTACAGCGTTCCCCCGACATATGTAATTCTCAATATAACCATCGCTGCAGTTGATTTTTGACCAGTCTACGTCACAAACGTCCAAGAAATGAGGCCGTAATCTACCTATTGAATACTTGGCAATGTCAGTCAGGGACTGACTAGCAGCGGCACCAAACAAAAAAGTTCCTATGGCTTTGTAGATAGTGGCTATGTAGTTATTCCGCACAAAGGAATTGGAGTGCAATAGGTTAAGGTGAACAGACAGAGTTTCTCCAACAATCATCTGAAAAAGAAACACAAAAGTAGGTTAAAACAAATAGGTACTTAAAACAAAAAAAATGAAGATAAAATAATAAATTACAATAAGATCTTTAAACATACTATTGCCCTCCTTTTTTTTGTTTTTTTTTTAACAGTCATCTTAGATATCTGCTTCTAAACAAAGTGGAAGGTCAACCAACTACAGACACTCCTTAGAAAGCAATGGCCAAGCCACAGCAATGCAATATATTAATACTATTACTGAAATAGTAAGGCCTAGTTCTCTTCCTGTATTCAAATAGACTGAGCCTCAATAGGTAGACAGTGAGACATACTATAGAAGACAAAACTATGGCTTATTCAGAGAACATAAGCTTTCCCAATCATAATCTCCCTTATATAATCCCTTTAAAAAAACTCTTGACAGGCTTCATTTTTCTCTGACATTCCTTTGAATCAAAGATATTCATCATATTAAAAAGAGTAATACAGTTTTAGGGAGTAGGAAAACAAAAAATGTAGGCTGGAGAGATGGCTTACTGCTTAAGGCGCTTGCCTGCAAAATGTAAGGACCCATGTTTGACTCCCCAGATCCCACAAAAGCCAGACGCACAAGGTGACACATGCGCACAAGATAGTATGTGCATCTGGAGTTTGATTACAGTGGCTGGAGACCCTGGCATGCCAATTCTCTCTCGCTCATAAAAAGCAAAAGGGCCTGTCTGTTGGGTTTGCCTGGAAATAAAACAACAACATCATAGAATCCAGGCATGGTGGCACACGCCTTTAATCCCAGCATTTGGGAGGCAGAGAGGTAGGAGGATCACTATGAGTTCTAGGCCACCCTGAAACTACATAGTGAATCCCAGGTCAGCCTGGGGTGCAGTGAAACCCTACTTCAACCCCCACTCCCCCCCCCCAAATGTGTATATATGAATGATATACAAGCAGGAATGTAAAGACTGAGATTAAAGGTACAAAGGGCGGAGCTTAGGGCAGACTCCCTTAACAAGGCTTACAAAAGATACCTGGTGGCCTCATCTTCCCCAAGGAAACATTTTAAAAGGTTCTTCACTTTTCTTTTCACCGTCATTCAGAAAACTAGAGTGAAAGCCTTCCCACGGCTACGCTGTAAGTAACTGACTGCTTTTGCACAGCGCCCATGTGGGAAGCACACCGATGTGAGGAGGGCAAAGCTGTGCGTAACGAGTGCTTCACAAGCTCATCAACCAACATTCTAAGAACTACAAAGAGGGCCAAATACAACACCGTAACATTTTCTGATTAAATAAGACAGCAGGATACACTGTAGGCATCTGAAACCCACACACTTAGAGAACAGTAGGTTTACTAACTTTAGGTAGGTGGAGAGACATACAACCCAGTCTCTTACAGCACTCACTAGCTTCTCTGGTTCATCTTAACTTTACATAAACCATTTTACAAAGCATCCAAACATTTAGACTTGGTGCAGATTAACTGTCTTCAGGGTTAGCCTTGTCACAGGTGAATAAATGGTTGCTTCCAGAGAGGAATTTCAAGAGCCTAATACCAAAAATTCTTTCCTCATCAGACTCACTGGCTCCTAGAATTCCACACTTACCAAACTTGGACAGTTAGAGTCTAAACTCTGTAGAACAGGGCAATTTCTCAATTGTTAAACAGAAAACTAGTATCAACCAGGGTCTAAAAGAGTAGGTTGTCCATCACTTTTATCTGAACGTGACTGCCTGGGTTGAAAGCTAAGCCCTCTTAAAACACACTAAACCTCATAAAAACGCAGTCTCCATGGAGACGAATTCATCAAGCTTTTCTGACAGCAGGTTGCAGGAGAGGAAGACTGCGTTTCTCGGGACATCGCCGCCTCTCTGCTTTGCTTAGAGTTACTGTGCCTCAATGCCTAGTGGTCTGCTGTAGAAGTGCTTCCCCTCCTTAGGCCACCGGGGGTCCTAGAAACTCCAAGTACTGCTGGTTACAATGGGTCCTGCTGTGGAATTGGCCTAGGCTAGTAGAAACATACCAAGCGCATTGCTCAACTGTAATTCAGCAGTGCAAGCTGCACAGCCCAGCTGTCGGCTATGTGAAGTTCTAGGCCACTTTCCAGAAGCAGGTGCTAAGCCTCCCTGCCACACTCAGCACTAGTGATGGGCGCCCAAATCCTGTTCCTCCCACTTCCAGAAGAACACCAGCTTGCTGATTTTCAGAGCGCCAAACCCAGGTCACCAGCTGATGTACACAAGGAGTGTCAGCTGGAACCTAACCATCAATCCTGGGATGGTGGGGAGACTAAACTAGCAAGTGCCCCATCCTCTTACCTCTTTGCAATCTTGCTCCTCTCTGTATGGAAAGAAAGGAGCTTGAGGAGTTCTAAAGCTTTTGCTGAATTAAATGTAGAAACTTTCCAGCTGATCTGAATGTCACAGCTGTACTCTTATTTCATTGAAAACCTTATCCACCCACCCTTGGCTCCATTACTGCCTATTTCTCATCTTTGGTCAAGTCTATACCTAATTACTGTAGCCTAGTTAACCCTAAGATCCAGCTTGCTTCTCACTTATTTCCTTAACTATAAGGACATGATACATTATTTAAAAACTTAAAAAAAAAAAAAGCCAGGTGTGGTGGTATAAGCCTTTAATCCCAGCACTTGGGAGGCAGAGGCAGGAGGATCGCCATGAGTTCAAGGCCACCCTGAGAATACAGAGTGAATTCCAGGTCAGAGTGAAACCCTACCTCCAAAAAAAAAAAAACCAGTTTTGGGAGTAAAACAGGATACTTATGAAGATCCAAGGTAGTAATTATCTAAATTATTGCAGCTTGCCCCTTTTAAGTCTATACCTCATTGTGTTCTCTCAGTGTCCCCTTCATGTCCCCTCTAAACAGGATTAGGTTCCTATAGTGTCCCTACACTTTTCTCTCCTTCAGAGTTTCTATCCCGAAGGAATACTCTAGAACCAAACTGCCAAATAGCCCCTGCACTCCTTATCCCGCGGAAGTGCACCATCGCTTGAACAGAATTTATCCAGCTCCACTTACTGTGACTTCTCAGGAATGGCTGACTTTGCTGCCCATCTTTCCCTTACCAAAACTCTCCCCTGTCTCCTGAGAAACTACCCTAGTCCCTCACTCATGCAACTATGCACCATTTGCAAGTCACATCAAAGGGCTGGCATGAAGTAAGTTTGCATCAGTGACTATTTTTTATGATTTATAAACATACACAAGTCTAATCGAGTACTGCCTGCAAAGAGCTGAGCTGATGAACAAAATGGAACTGTTTTAGATTAGCATGTCACTGTGCCTGAGCAGGGTTCGTCTTTGCTGACAGGAAAACGGCACCTTCAGAGCACCGTTGGATAAGGAGCCAGGCCCGTGCTAGTGCTCTGGTCACGTGACCACGCGGACAGGTCTTTCTCAAGGGCCGGGTTAAGACAGTGGAGGGAGGAGGTGCGAGCTCCTGAAGATGGGCCGCCCCGGCTGTGCTCCTCCACGCAGCTCTCAGCAGGGCTTCTCCATGCCAGAGCGGACTCACACTCAGAGCCTCAGCCTTGTGCTGCATCTTATTTTACTGCCAGAAAAGTACAACTGAAATACAAGTATATTTCTACCATTTAAAAGCTATTTATTTATCTAAGACAGACAGAGAGAATGGGTGCGCAAGGGCCTCCAGCCACTGCAAACAAACTCCAGATGCATGCGCCCCCTTGTGCATCTGGCTTACATGGGCCCCGGGGAATTGAACCTGGGTTCTTAGGCTTTGCAGGCAAACACTTTTAACTGCTAAGCCACCTTTCCAGCCCTATTTCTAGCATTTTTTATTTGAATACATGAGTTTTACCTCATTTCAGGTAATATTTGCAACTACGAAACCTATTTTTTTGTTGTTGTTGTTTTTTGAGGTAGGGTCTCACTGTAGCCCAGGCTGACCTGGAATTCACTAAGGAGTCTCAGGGTGGCCTCGAACTCATGGCGATCCTCCTACCTCTGCCTCCCGAGTGCTGGTATTAAAGGCATGTGCCACCACACCCAGCTTACAAAACCTATTTTAATAAAAACATTTACATTTTTAGTCTCAGAAACTTTTCCTTGTTTGTTGAGGGGTGTTTGTTGTTGTTTTATTTGTCCCAAGACAGTCTTGCAAAGTAACCCAGGCTAGTCTTGAACTCTCAATCCTCCTGCACCAGCCTTCCAACTGCTGGAATTATAGGCATGGACCATCATGCTGAGATACGAATCATGTATGTATACTTAAAAAAAAACTAGCCAAACATGTCTGTAATCCCAGCTACTCACTGAGACTGAGGTGGACAAACACTTGAGCCCATGAATTGGTGCTCAGCCTTGGGAACACAATAAAAGCCTTGTCTCAATAGAAAACAAAACAAACTACTCTCTTCTTAGTGGAACAATCACAGTAGTAAAAACTTAGCGTAAAGTTCTGGCTACACTAAAGGAACCCTTGATTTCTTAAAACTCTGACACACAGGGGGAGAGTCACCAAGGTTCCTGCATGACTACCCCACCATTTCATTCACACGAAGAGCTTCATGTAAGCACCTGCAACAGGCCCAGCTTCAAGGCTGGCAGTAGGACACCCAGACAAAGTAGCACCTTGCCTTTCAGATCCTCAGTCTTGTGAAACAGATACGTATGAGAACAAGTTTTCTCACATCAGCTGTTTACCACAAAGTATGAACCAATTACCTCTCACTACTAAGACAGTGTGACCATAAACAGACAGGGTAATACACACTGTCATCTTGTTGGTCTCGTCCTTGGACAAGGCCAGGCTTTCTGCTTTTAACAAACATCAAGTTTGTTTCTAAACTTACAGTGTTAGAGCACAAAATGTTTAATTAATAGAATTTCTGGGCATAAAGGTCATCAAGTTATCTAGCTTGTCACTAAATTCTGCCTTGGGCTACGGTCTCTAAACATTTCACCTGAGGCACCAGAAAAGAGGCTGGCACTGCGCGCCAAAGACTCAGCCTCGCTTTCAGGACCAGCAAGGCTCTGCAGGGTCCACCACTACCCAAAATTTCCGCTTCCACTTAAGGTGGTATCTAAAAATTCTTTAAACAACATGGCTTGGATGAAGTTCTAACATTAGAAATGTGTCTTACCTGACTCAGTAGTAAAGAATATTTCACAGATACAGTAAATTGTAAAATACCTAATATATACAGCATGCTGGAACATATCACTGTAATATTCCATGATTAATTGAAGAATTACTGAAACAAGTTACAGCTCTAAAAATCACAATGACAAAAAAGATTAGCATCAATCTACACACATTCAGTTTCTTCTAATTATACATTATCATTTTGACCTCATTTAAATTAGCCAAGAATATCTTGATCAAGCAAACCTTCTTGTGAAAGTTTTTTTAAAAAACATTGTTTGGAGAGTTATACATGTAATAACCAATACACTAACAAGATCAAGCTAAGTGCTCAAATGTTACAGACTTGGAAAGTGGATTTCACTTACAACGATAATATTGAATGGAATGATTATTCCACCTAATAACGCATAGGGGATGGTGTCTTCTTTGTAAGGGTACTTGATGGATTCATCATTACAGAATATTCCACGTTGAAAGGGGGTATGCCTTGCAGTAAGAATTGCAAAAGGCAATCCAGCTAGCAAAAGGGAATAAATGAAAATATCATTAAAAATTGTCAAAGCTGATCAGTGGACATAATCACCCAGAGATGATGCTCAAAAACGCATTTGGCAGGCAAGGAAGAGCACACGTAGGGAGGAAGCCAGCGATGCATGCAACAGAGCTCACAGGCGGGGAGCGCAGCTCAGGCTCCCTGGGCTCTTCCACGGGAGCCGCCACAGCACCTGCCTGCCGCCAGCCAGGTTAACAAAGAGCACCTGCCGTCCCCCCTTTGCTCCGGCCCCAGTACAAGCAACAGACTTCAGGGGAATCTCCTCTCGTGTCCTCCTTGTTATTTAATCAACCAGGTTTTCAGCACGTTAAAAACCAACTTGTACTGGATTCTGCTTCCAAAAGGAAAATAAGATTCTGACAATCCCCATTTTATCCCCACTGCTGTGACACTCAGACCGATCACCGGCTAGGCTATCAGAGTGAAGGAAGCTTTTGTCACTCGCCTCTGTGTTGTGACCAGACCAAGTTTAGTGCTGCTGAGGGGCTGACTCGGGACTTACATCGAATTTCCTTAGAAAAGATGGTCACTGGTGTCAAGCACAAAACCACCGATCACACAGCACCGCTTTATCATTAACATTTTCTGTGTCACTCAGGGCTCAAATTCACCTCTTGAAATGCCTAACTTCTGTCTAAACGTGAACTTTATTAAACCAGTTCTTTACTTCACGAAATATCCACATGGCGTTGTAAAAAGAGATGCAGTTTAGCAAAAGCCCTCACCATGAGGGCGACTTCAAGACTGATCCAAGCATGAAAGGCCTCCCCTAAGTCTTTCTACGCTCCATGCAGTATAGCTTAACCACTAAGCAAACCTGCTCACTGTAGGCCAAGGCGTCATCAATCCACTAAGGGCTGAATGACCACCAAACTCTGCCGCTCTGTCTGACTACATTCACAACATTCACAAATGTATCTAACTTACCCAGGTCAAAGAGAAGATGAAATCACATCTCCCTTTTATTAATCTTGTTATTTTTCGTTTAGACCCCGAAGACATAGACCACATTGTATTTCTTTTCTTTCGTTTTTGTTTTTTTGTTTTTGTTTTTCGAGGTAGGATCTCACTCTAGCTCAGGCTGACCTGGAATTCACTATGTAGTCCCATGGTGGCCTTGAACTAACTGCAATCTTCCTACCTCTGCCTCCCAAGTGCTGGGATTCACCTGGCTTCACAGTGTATTTCTTTATGTGAACCACAATTACCAATAGTTGTTAACCGTTTAACAATCTGTAAGATGTTACAAGGTTCCCAAAGCCATACTTCTAACTTTGTTAACTAACCCCTTACACTAAGTATCTCTCATTTCTGAATGAAGACTATCTTGATCCACCAACTTACTTGCATTTAGAGGAATGGAGTAAAATGTCCAAGCCTTCAATACGTATACCATGGCTACAGCACAACTTCAAGAGAGTTACATAATCATTTTGTACTTATCAATGCACACTGTGGCACTAAATACACAGAGCCATGGTTTTAGTTGCTGCCTGCCCTAGTCAATTACTAAACATTTAGCTTCAAACAAAACCCTACAAAGAACTATTAATTCATTTTATCTGTGAGAGCTCCACACAAAATAATGGAGATTTTTGCTGTTTACAGAGCATTTCTGAATTGGCTACATTATTTCAATAAGCATCTCTTCTTTCTTGAATAAGATATTTAGTACTGAAACCCAACTTACATATTAGTATTCAAAACTCAGGCTTTATGTCTTTATTCTAAGGAAAAATTCATCAACTCTTAATTTATCAAAAGCAATTATAAAGCTATACAATAATTACTACAATATAGTCTTAGAACATTTTATTACTCTAAAAATTCTCTTGAGACTTTACATTTGGTCCGTCCTCCTACCACCAACCTGAAGCAATCTTACTCATCTGCTTTCTGTCTCTACACAGATCTGTCTTTCCTGGCATTTCACATAAAGGGAATCATACAACACGTAGCATTTCACACGTAGCTTATATTATTTGATGTAATATTCTTGAGGTTAATCCATGTTGCAGCATACAATTACCCCTGTCAATTGCTACCATATGCTATCGTACATACATAGCACATTTGTTTTCTCCATTCACTAGTTAATGAACATTCTAGTTGTTTGCAGTTTGGGGTTATTATGACTACCACTGCTTTGAATACTCACATACAAGTCTTTGTGTAGATATATTTTCATTTCTAATAGGCAGATGCCTGCAAGTGGAATTACTGGGTCACATGGTAACCGTACGTTTAACTTTTTAAGTAACTGCCAAACTGTTTTCCAAAGAGGTTGTAGCATTTTACATTCCCACATCCTGCTCCTTAATATGCCCAATGGATGAGCACAATTAGCCATTCAGAACTCAGGTTTTCTGCTGGTAACCGAACTCATCCTCAAGTCAGTAAAGCTTTCTACTTCTACCATATTTATAATGAATGGCTCAGGAGAACACAGTACAGTAACTCACCACTTCCACAAAGTAAGTAACAAGAATGTGTCTCTAACTCTTACTAGAGATAGAGACAGCAGAAGAGCATGGTCACTTCACAGCTTCTTTTATATAGAAATATTTTATATTTATTTATTAGAGAGAGAGAGAGAGAAAGAACGTGACAGAATGGGCCCGCCAGGGCCTCCAACCCCTGCAAATGCACTCCAGACACTTGTGCATCTGGCTTACATGAGTCCTGGGGAATTGAACCTAGATCACTTGGCTTTACAGGCAAGTGCTTGAACCGCTAAGCCATCTCTCCAGCCCCATCACAGCTTCTTTAACATCCTCTTGAATGAACACTTAGGATTTGGAACCTTGATAGATGTATTTACAGGTCGTTTTCATTAGAAACACTGATGGTGAAGCGCCAGGAAAACCGACACACTTTGGTTTAAGTCCTCTTCTCACTTCTGGTGTTAGAGAAAACTATGCATATGCATCCTTGTGTTTTGTTTTTTTCAGACGGGGTCTCAAGTAGCACTCGCCATCTTCAAACTTCTGATGTTCCTCTTGCACCTCCAGACCGCTAGGGTTATAAGCACATGTTCCACCCCGATGGTATGCAGACCTGGGGATCTAATTCAACGTGTACAAAATAATGTTTGAAGGCAGAGTCCACAGTGGCAAGAACCAGAGTGAGATGATCCCAGCACTCAAGAGGATGAAGCCGTATGGGGAGAGTTTCAGGCCAGCCTGGGCAGCATAACTTGAGAAGGGGGAGGGAAGGAAAGAGAACAAAGACCCACACTACATAACTGAGTGTGTGGAGCCTGCTGTAGAAATGTGGCTCCTTTCTTGTGAGCAACTCTGGGCAAATACTTTACACATAACGTGTTCATCTCACATGACATGAACAGCTTGTCTGGAGTCTTTACTGAGGGCAAGGGTGACGTGCCTGTGGGTACGTGCAGTGTGCACTAGGTGCATGCATCTGGAGGCCAGAGGCTGATGTCAGATGTTCTTCTTTCTTCTCAGCTAACCAGTAACACCCAGAGATTCTCGTCACTGCCCCCTCAGCTCTAGAACGATGGGCACACGCCACCACGTCCAGTGTTCTTACGAGTGCTGGGGGTCTGAACTCAGTCCTCATGCTGGTACAGAGGGAACTTCACCCATTGAGCCATCGCCCCAGCCAAGGAAGGTTTGAAAAACTCGAAAATGGGCTCGGCAGTCACAGCATTTGCTTGTGAAACTAGATAGCCTGAGTTTGATTCCCCAGCACATAAAGCCAGATGCACAAAGCGGCACATGCATCTGGAATTCGTCTGCAGTGGCAAGAGGCCTTGGCGCACACATTCTCTCTCTCTGCCTCTTTTTCTCACAAATAAAATTTAAACACTGGCAGCTGGATATGGTGGCACATGCCTTCAATCCCAGCACTCAGGGGTAGAGGCAGGAGGATTGCCATGAGTTTGAAGTCAGCCTGGAACTACAGATGGAGTTACAGGTCAGTCTGGGATAGAGTAAGACCCTACCACTCCCCCCCCCCCAAAAAAAAAAGAAAGAAAAGAAAGGGAAAAGGAAAAGAAGTTGAGAAATAATTATTTTCAGACCTACAGTGCAAAACTGAAGATATATAAACTGAAGATCAGAACCTTCCTATTTGTAACCTTTCACTAACCCTTACAGAGAGACCTGTGGGGCCTAGGGAGACGGCTAGAGAACGCAGCCCGGCAGCAGAGCACATCCCCGCACACGGGCGGCCCTGGGCTGGATTTGCAGTGAGGGTTGGGGAAAGGGGAGCCTTTGCCACTTGATAAAAACATAAATAGGTCATAATTTTTAATTACAAAATAGAAAACTATACAACTTTCCTGGGTCCAGCACACTTCCACTGCGCCACTCTGCAGATTACACAACCTAAAAGAATCTTTACAATATAAAGTTAGGCAAAGAACTCTTACGCACAACACAAAAAGGAGTCTATAAAAGAAAATAAGAGAAGCTTGATTTATCCAATTTTAAAACTTTTGTTCTCAAAGAGCAAATTTAAGAGAATTTAAAAAAAAAAACATAAACTGGGAGAAAATACCTGCAAGTCATATTCAACAAAAAGGCATTATGGGTTCAGATTATAGCAGCACCCCTCAAAAACTCTACAGTAAAAGAGGATTTAGAAAGCAAATGGCTTGATCTGGAGAGATGGCTTAGTGGTTAAGGCACTTGCCTGCAAAACCTAAGGACCCAGGTTCTACTCTCCAGATCCCACGCAAGCCAGACACACAAGTTGCCTCAAGTATGCAAGGTCGCACATGTGTGCAAGATGGCACACAAGTCTGAAGTTCGACTGAAGTGCCTAGAGGCCCTGGCATACTAATCTCTCTCTCTTTCTCTCTTTCTCTCTCTCTCTCTCTCTCTCTCTCTCATTAAAAAAATACAAAAAGCCAGGCTTGGTGGCACATGCCTTTAATCCCAGCACTTGGGAGGCAGAGGTAGGAGGATCAGCATGAGTTTGAGGCCACCCTGAAAATACACAGTGAATTCTAGACTAGACTAGACTAGAGTGAAACCCTACCTCGGAAAAAAAAAGAAAAGAAAAAAATACAAAAAAAGGAAAAATAAAAACAGATGACTTGAAAGTACAGCTCATCCAAGAGCATACACAGACAGCAAGTACATGAAAAGATGTTTAGCATCATTAGCAATTTAAAAAAGAAATTAAAGGTCCACTAAGATGTTATTGCATATTGCATATCTACTAGTATTTCCAAGATCAAAAAAAAAAAAAAAATCCAGGAGTTGGAAAGATGACACAGTGGTTAAAGGTGCTTGTTTGTGACGGGAGTGGTGGCGCATGCCTTTAATCCCAGCACTCGCGAGGCAGAGGTAGGAGGATCGCTGTGAGTTCGAAGGCACCCTGAGACTACATAGTGAATTCCAGGTCAGCCTGGACTAGAGTGAGACCCTACCTCAAAAAAAAAAAAAAAAAAAAAGTAAGGTGCTTGTTTGCAAAGTCTGCCAACCTGGGGTTCAAGTCTCAAGACACCTCCTGTAAGCCAGATGCAAAAAGTGACACAAGGGCCTGGGTTCATTTACAGCACCAAGATGCCCTGGTGTGCCTACACACGTGTGCAAATAAATATTAAATAAAATTTTACCAGAAAATACTAGTGCTGTTGAAATGTGGAACCCTTCTGCTGGTGAGAATTCCACGTGATACCACCATTGTGGAGCTTCCTTACAAGCTCACGTGTGTATTTAGCAAAAGACATAGCAAACCACATCTGCTTCTCCACCGTAGTAGAATGAAAAGGTACGTCCTCTTGAACACCTGCAGATACTTGTTCACAGAGCTTTACTTACAACTGGCAAGAACTGTAAACAACTGTGATGTCCCTCAACAGACAAACGGTCATACATACATACAAGGGAGTAATACTCAGCAATAAAAGGAAGAAATTACTGGTTTATACAAGGTGGAAAGATCTGAAGGGTGCTTTCTCTGAGTTGCTTTTTTTTGGGGGGGGTGGGAGTGGTTGAAAGTAGAATCTCACCCTAGCCCAGAATGACCTGGAACTCACTCTGTAGTCCTAGGCTGGCCTTGAACTCAGGGTTCCTCTTACCCCTACCTACCAAGTGCTGGGATTAAAGGTATGCCACCATGCCTAGCTATTCTAAGTCGTTTTTAAAGAAGGGGTACCTCAAAAGTCGCGCAAGGAGCTACGCAAACATGGTAGCTCCTGTTGAGAGAAGTCATCATCTTTGGTATCTATTGAGAAACTATGAAAGACTAGACCAAAATAGGGAAAGTTAGAAGGTGTCTACGGAGTTGTATATGAGGGTACACAAAAAAATTACAGGCCAAGAGGTAGATATAAAGAAAATCAGAATTGAAAAGTGAAGAGAAAAAGGTTCCCAGTGCTGTAGAATCAGAAATTTCTCGGTAAAAGGCCTTTGTGGCTGTGAGTCTAATTCAGCGGTAGAGTATATGCTTCACATGGGCAAAGCTCTGGGTTTGATCCCCAGCAGCACACAAAACAAATCATCTTCACGGGGCTGCAGGATGGCTCAGAGGTCAAAGCCTGAAAACTGGGGCTCAATTCCCCAGGACCCACGGAAAAGCCATCTGATGCACAAAGTGGTGCACACATCTGGAGTTCCTTTGCAGTGGCTGGAGGCCCTGGCATGCCCATTCTCTCTCTCTGCTTACAAATAAATAAAAATTTTTTTTTAAAAAATCATCTTCAAGGGGCTGGAGAGATGGCTTAGTGGTTGAGGGGTTTCCCTACGAAGCCAAAGGATTGCAGTTCAGCTCTCCAGGACCCATGCTAGTTAGATGCACAAGGGGACACACACATCTGGAGTTCGTTTGCAGTGGCTGGAGGCCCTGGTGCACCCATTCTCTCCCTCCCCTCCCCGCCTCCCTCAAATAAATAAAAAATATTTTTTAAAAACTTTAAAAAGTCATCTTCAAGATACATTCATACAGGATTCCTGAGTACAACTCACCTTGGAATTTCTTTCCCTGAGTCTCAAGAAGTATTTCAACATCTAGATTCTACAATTCCCAATTCTTCATTTCTAAGTGTTATTCGTACCAAATCCCACAGGGAATGTTTTTCGTTCTAGAAGAGTTCCCTGCAGAGACTTAAAGCCTCAAAACATACTGACGACGAAGGAAAGTAGCCCGACTCTGGAACAGCTATCACAGTACACACAGGGTTCTGCCAATCTCGTGTGACCTGCTCCAGTGTTACCACAGTCAGCTCGTCACTCAACTACAGCCGACATCCGGAGGACGGTTACACATCCGCGGAACAAACAGCTAAGAAAGGACCCTCTACGGGAATTCAGAAATTGGTCAGCTCTTCAGGATTTTAAGAATCCATCCTCTGCACTCCCCTGAAAAAATCCATTTCTGAGCTGGTATGCGTGACAGCACATAACTATGATCTCAGCACACACAAGGCTAAGGACGAGGGACTGCACATCCAAGGCCCGTCTGCAATACAGAGAGTTCTCAGCCAATCTGAATTACCAGTGGTGAAATCTTGTCTGGCGCGTCTCTCTCTCTCTCATTTTGGCTTTTTGAGACAGAGTCCCACTGCAGCCGAGATGGACCCTGCAGCTGAGTGCTGGGATTACAGGCATGAGCCAGCCACCAAGCCCTGCTGCCCTGACTCCAAAAAAGAGCATTTCCCAAGAGAAAATTAGCAAGTCTTATGCTGCAGGTAGTCCAAAACTTGTATGAAAACAGTTTAGATATGCTCTTGAAAATATTAATCTGTGGATCACTCCATGAACTGCTGGCAAAATGGCACTGAATTATCAAGGATAATTCTTTTGATGATTTGAATAATCAAGAAAAGCAAAAACTTTACACATTATACCACGAACACATACTTGCATCTTTATTATCAAATCCTTTTTTTTTTTTTTTTTGAGGTAGGGTCTTGTTCTAATCCAGGCAGACATGGGATTCACTATGGAGTCTTACGCTGGCCTTGAACTCACAGCGATCCTCCTACTACTGCCTCCCGAGTGCTGGGATTAAAGGCAGCTTATCAATTCTATTTTTGTCTTAAACATATATTTGTTTTATTTTCCTCAGAATTTAAACTGTACTTCATGTGGTAATTTCAAAAGTATAACTTAAAATAAAACTATTGTCTATATTAATTTAAATATAATTCCAAATATATGTTTACTACTACAATAAAATGATAAATCTTGGAGAGATGGTTTAGTGGTTAAATAGCTTGTCTGCGAAGCCTAAGGACCCAGGTTTGATTCACCAGTACCCAAGTAAGCCAGATGCACATAGTGGCACACACATCTGGAGCTTGTTTGCAGTGGCTAGAGGCCCTGGTGCACCCATTCTCTCCTTCTCCCTTTCCTCTCTCTCTAATAAATAAAAATGGTATTTTTTGTTTTGTTTGGTTTGGTTTGGTTTGGTTTTTCGAGGTAAGGTCTCACTCTAGTTCAGGCTGACCTGGAATTCACTATGGAGTCTCGGATTGGCCCAAACTCACGGTGATCCTCTTACCTCTGCCTCCCGAGTGCTGGGATTAAAGGCATGCGCCATAACTCCCGGCTAATAAAATGCTTTTTGAAAAGGATGCATGCAGAATGAACCCATGTATGTAACCAACGTGAAATGACAGCACAGTGGTAACAGAGAATACCTCCCTCAGCACTTGCCAAGGATGGCTATTTAGAGAAGGGAATGTCCTTAAAGGTCTACCATGAGGGAGTTTCTCTGGGTAATAGAAAGGCTCTGGACCCTGACTGGTTATGGTTACACAACTCCACACATGTGGTACATGCCTGAGAATTATACAGGAAACACACAGTGCATATAAAAGCTGGTGAAATCTGAAGAAGACCTATAGTTTATTTTTTAATATTGGTAATTTCTCCAGAGTTAAGGAAAATATTATCATCAAATGAAGCTGGATAGAGCATGTGGAAACTCTTGGGACTATTTTTGCAATGCCTGCATGAGTCTAAAGTTACCATGACTGTAACTTCCACTCAACAGGATGATAGGACAAGAATCACCTTAGTCTCATCTTGGCCATAATATAACTTGCTGGACTTCAGCAAGTACCTGGACCCATGTTTCCTCATTTGTACACTAAGAAGAGCTGGTCCAAATGTATTCTTCCATTATCAGTCTGGGCCAGGCATGGTTGCACACTCAGCACTTAGGAGGCTGAGGAGGGAGGATCGCAGTGAATTCAAGGCCAGCCTTGGCTACAGACGGAGGTCCAGGTCAGCTGGGGCTAGAATGAGACCATGCCTCAGAAAGCAAAACAATAATAACCATTTTGTAATTGAATGACTTTAAGTCACTGTACCAATATCCCCTTCAACTGGAGAGCTGTCACTCTCTAGGAGCAAGCAGTGGGTTCCCCCTAACCACCACCCCACATCAGCACTGGGGAAGGCAGGACTTGAACTGACTGCCCCCTCCCAGCTCCATCACTTCATACACCCTCCATTATAACAAGCCCACCACTATCTACTTACTAATTTACTTACATAGGAAATGGGTAAGCCAACCCCCACCAGGATGAGCATGGTGGTTGTGACGGTACTGTCATGGTACGAGTACTTGATGCTGTTGTCAGAACAGAAAAAGCCTCTCTGAAATGGGTATATTTGGCCCAAATTTAGAACAGTCATAGGCATGGAAGCTGTCAGGAAGGGAAAAAATACACACGATTAAATTCAATTCACTTCTTCAGGAAGGAAAGGGTACTGAACAGGCTACAAATCTTAACTATATTTTGTTCTTTCTGGAGAAGGATCAATACACACAATTCCCAATAGTAAAGGTGGATGAAACCATGCAGCATCTGCATATCCAAAAACCAGCATCTTACTTGCATTGACCTCTGATTTTGGAGACAATGAGAAAAGAAATCACCAGGGAGGAGAGCAAAATTGATCCACGGAAAAAGAAAGCTGAGAATACAGGAAGGTTTTCTATTTTATATTCTATAAATAATTCCGAATGATGAAATCATTTAGAATCTTAAATATGTTTAAGGTAAAAGGCAAACTCTCACAAATGAATTTACTAGTAACATCATCACAAAGTACAAGAAAGATGTAAAAATGTGCTTAACATTAGAATTAAACAGGGCTGGAACAGAATAGAAACTTTATGTATAATAGATAATAAAAACAGAAATAAAGGAATAAGGCCCTGTTTTTCAAAAACAATAAAAACTGGGTTTATGAGCCCTGGAAGGACTCCAAATTCACTTTAACATGGCACCATGCTAAACTTTTTTTTATTATTGTTGTTGTTTTGTTTTTTGTTTTTGCTTTTTGAGGTAGGGTTTTGTTCTGACTCAGGCTGACCTGGAGTTCACTCTGTAGTCTCAGGCTGGCCTCAAACTCACAGCGATCCTCCTACCTCTGCCTCCCAAGTGCTGGGATTAAAGGTGTGCGCCACCACGCCTGGCTAATGCTAAGCTTTAACATGCCTCACCCTAGCAAGTAGCTGTGTCTACAGGCATGTACCATGGTACCCTTAACATATTCAAATTTATTTATTTTAAAAAATATTTTATTATTTTTGGGGGGAGCAGGAAGTTAGAGAGAGAATGGGCACACCAGGGCCTCCAGCCACTACAAGTGAACTCCAGACACATGTACCACCTTGGTTTATGTGGGTCCTGAGGAATCAAACCTAGGTCCTTTGGCTTTGCAGGTAAGTGTCTTAACCACTAAAGCCATCTCTCAAGCCCTACTTATTTATTTATTTTGTTTTTTTGAGGCAGGGTCTCACTCTAGCTCAGGCTAACCTGGAATTCACTCTGTAGTCTCAGGGTGACCTTGAACTCACAGTGATCCTCTTACCTCTGCCTCCCAAGTGCTGGGATTAATGGTGTGGGCCACCACACCCAACTATTTTTTATTTTTGAGGTAGGGTCTCACTCTAGTTCAGGCTGACCTGGAATTCACTATGTAGTCTTAGGGTGGCCTCGAACTCGCAGCAATCCTCCTACCTCTGCCTCCCAAGTGCTGGGTTTAAAGGTGTGCGCCACAGCACTTTTAGACTTTGTTTTAAATAATTCAATCATCTACTCATTCCCCATATACTCCACACAGATCTACTCCACATGTACTGAAGGCAAAGTACTGTACAGCAGAGGCTAGGTTCAAGTCGCTCAACTGGGGCTGGGAGACGGCTCATGGCTAAAGGCTGCAGCTTACAGAGCTTGGCAGCCCAGCTTCTACTCCCCAGTATGCATGTAAAGCCAGATGCAAAGTGGTGCATGTATCTGGAGTTCGTCTACAGCTGCAAGGGTCACTGGAGTGCCCATATTCTCTGTCCCTCCCTCATCTCTCTCTCTCTTATAAAAATAGAGAACTGAAGAGATGGCTTAGCATTTAAGGTTCTTGCCAGCAAAGGCAAAGGACCCAGGTTTTATTCCCCAGTACCCATGTAAAGCCAGATGCACAAGGTGGTGCATATGTCTGGAGTTTGTTTGCAGTGTCTAGAGGCCCTGGAGTGCCCATTCTTTATCTGACCCCGCCCTCTCTCTCTAATAAATAAAATAAAATAAATCTAAACTGTATATGTAAAAACAGAATTGTATACTCAGAAAACTGTTTTAAAAGGAAATACCAAGACATGTTTGGGGTGGGAGTGGTAAAACTCTTCCACATCTTGACTGTGATGGTTAATTCCCAAACTATTCTTACTGCATGTAAATTCAAAAGGAACAGGCAGAAATGTGCCATAAAACAGAAATAGGAGGGTTAAAATGGGATGAACGGACCTGTAGGCTCTCAGAGGTCAACGTAAACTCAGGAAGTTAGGAAAGAGCGTATTTCAGAGGGAAGCAAGGTGAACTGGGAACACAGGTGCAGCACAGGCGGTAGGAGAGGCGCAGAGAGCAGCACGGCGGGGGCAGGGCAGCAGGACAACCGCACCCACGGGCGCACACAAGGAGTGAATGAGCGAGGGCTCTCCCGGGCACGATCCACACCGCATGCTCACAACACATGCAGGGCACTGGACTACCCAAATCAACTTACTCCTGGTCTTGACTCTGTGAAATAGGTACTATCTGGATCCTCATCTTCTCATTAAAATTATTATTGACACTCAAAGAAATGAACGCTGCTCACACTTTACGTGGGGGAGGGGGGAGGCTAGGCCAACACAGGCCAGTTCTTAAGCCAGTAAATATATATATACCTTCCTACGGATACAAATGATCTGGCTAAGCTGGGCGTGGTGGCACACACCTTTAATCCCAGCACTCAGGAGGCAGAGGTAGTAGGATAGCCTTGAGTTTGAGGCCACCCTGAGACAACACAGTGAATTCCAGGTCAGCCTGGGCTAGAGTGAGACCCTGCCTTGAAAAACAAAAAAGGGTAAAAAGAAAATAGTTATCTTCTTTTGCTCAAGGTCAGCAACATTGTAAAGTAAAGGTTTTAGAAATTAATGACTTTTGGACTGGGTAAATTGCTCAGTGGCTAAGGTGCGTGCCTGGGAAGCCTAGGGACCTGAGTTTGATTCCCCAGGACCCACGTAAGCCAGATGCACATGATGGTGCATGGGTCTGGAGTTCATTTGCAGTGGCTGGCGGCCCTGGCGTGCCCATTCTTATTCTCTCTCTCTTTCTCTCTCATTTGTAAACAAATAAAAATTATAAAGAGGGGCTGGAGAGATGGCTTAGCAGTTAAGGCACGTGGCTGCAAAGCCTAAGGACTCAGATTCGATTCTCCAGGTCCCACGTAAGCCAGATGCACATGGTAGAATGTGCATCGGGAGTTCATTTGTAGTGGCTAGAGGCCCTGGTGCGCCCATTCTCTCTCACTCTTTCTCCCTCTCTGTCTCTAGTAAATAAAAATAAATCTTTAAAAAATTAACAAAAAGAAATTAATTACCCTAACAGGGTGAAAGAGAAAAGGTAAATGTTTAATACAGCTTCGAAATTACAGAGAAGTTAGGCAGTAAGTAGCATGTTGATAGTCCAAACAGAGAAAGACACAAGAACATTTTGAAGATAAAAGGCACAGCTTGAGGACTGATCACATTGCTGAGGCAGACCTTAAGGTGACACTTCAGAGCTGGGAAGTACAGAGAAGGATCATCAGATGACAGACAGGGAGTTGCAAGGAGGCGCGCACCTTGATATGAGTATTTAGCGTAGTGCTGAGCACACTGCCTTTGGAGCAATTTAGCACATGTCTCTGTAGCCCCTAAGGCTCCTGTTATATTGGACCATCTGCTATCACCCTACTACGCTCTCAACCCACAACGCGTCCTTCCGTAGTCTCAAACTCCTACTGAAGACAGGTGCCTCCCTGTCTACCTCAGGTCCAAGTCAGATGGTGCCTTATCTGTTCCAGGGTGCTCTGCACACACATTGATTGCACTGCATTTTAAACTGCTTAGAAAATTTTTTTTTAATTTTTTTGCGAGAGAGAGAGAGAGAGAGAGAGAGAGAATGGGCGCTCCAGGGCCTTCAGCTGCTGCACACAAACTCCAGACACATGTGCCACCTTGTGCATCTGGCGTACGTGGTCTTGGGCTTTGGCCTCACGGGAAAGTACCTTAACTGCTAAGCCATCTCTCCAGCCCCTTAATCTGCCCTTTCAAAATCTTCCAGCAACTCTAAGGGTAGGTACTATATTCTGTAATGTCTTCTCAGCATCTAAATTATACATCACAATTGGCTTCATTGTGACATTTTCATACATGTACATAACGTATTATACGTTCACCCCCCTACCTTTCTTGTCCCCCTACTATTCCCAGTGATGCCCTTCCTCTTCCCAGCTAGTCCCTGCTACTTCATGGTTCTGCTGCTGCTGCCACTACTGAGTGGGGCGTATGTGTCTGCCATGCTTGCCAGTGCCAGGCCCATCTACACACCAAAGGGCAAAGCCAGCCTCCTGGCAGTGAGGGCAGAGCAGACAACCAAACCATAAACAATACTCCAGCTCTGGCGAAGGTAAAGTTAGTCAGGGAAAACAGTAGGAAATAGATGGCACCTGGATGTGGGAAAGACACTATTAAGATGTCTTAATTTTGGATTTTATTCTGTAGATGAGGAGACCCACAGTCCAATGTGTGCTTTAATGGGGATCAAGAGTCTGGGAAGAGGTATGTAAAATAAAAAGTAGTGTGACAGCAGAAAAGAGAGACAGAGAGAGAGTACGGACACACCAGGGCCTCTTGCACTGAAAATAAACTCCAGATGCATGTGCCACTTTGTGCATCTGGCTTTATGTGGGTCTTGGGGAATAGAATCTAGGCTGCAGGTTTTGCAAGCAAGTGCTTTTAATCACTGAGCCATCTCCCAGCCCCTAGTCATCATTTCCTGCAAAATCTTACAAAATAATGGCAGACAGATGATTACAAAAGAGTGTCATTATCTTTTTAATAATGTATAGTACAAACAATATTACTCTAGTGCTGGAGAGATGGCTTAACAGTTAAGGTGCTTGCCTGCTAAGGACTCTTGTTTGACACTCCAGGTCCCACATAAGCCAGACGCATAGTGACACAAGCACGCAAGGTCACACATGTACACATGAGTCTGGAGTTCACCTGCACTGGCTGAAGGCCCTCGCATGCCAATTCTCTCTCTCTCACTCTCACATTAAAAAAAGGCAGTCTGGGGCTGGAGGGATGGCTTAGCAATTAAGGCATTTGCCCGCAAAGCCAAAGGACCCAGGTTCAATTCCCCAGGACCCACGTTAGCCAGATGGACAAGGGGGCACACACATCTGGAGTTTGTTTGCAGTGGCTGGAGGCCCTGGCATGCCCATTCTCTCTCTCTCTCTCTCTCTCTCCCCCCCCTCCCTCCCTCTTTCTCTGTCAAATAAAATAAAATAAAATATATTTTTTTTAAAGGCAGTCTGTTCAGCTTGCCTCATAAATATATAGTACTCTAGTGAGTTTTTCAAGTTTGTGACATTAAAACACTCAAGTCTCTGGGCAGACTTAGTGGCATACACCTATAATCATAAACTTGGGAGGCTGAGGCAGGAGGATCCCAAACTCCAAGCCAGTTTTAACTACACAGCATGTTTCTGCCTGGGCTACATAGCAAGATCCTGTCTCAAAAACAAACAAATAAATAAACTAACTCAAAGTTAATTATATATTAATATAAGTCAGCTGTAGTTTGATGGGAAATAAAATAAGTAATTCAGGGCAGTGCTATCCAACTGAATTTTCTTTTTTTTGTTTTTGGTTTTTGGAGGTAGGGTCTCAGTCTAACTCAGGCTGACCTGGAATTCACTATGTAGCCTCAGGGTGGCCTCGAACTCATGGTGATCCTCCTACCTCTGCCTCCCGAGAGTGCTGGGATTAAAGGCGTGCACAACCACACCCAGCTCCAACTGAATTTTCTGATAAAAGAAATGTTCCAGTACAGTATCTAGTGGCCTCACCAGGCTAGTGAGCACTTTATATATGGCTAATGTGACTGAAAGATTGAATTTTAATAATTTTAATTAAAACTATTCATATCCTCCATAGCTGTGGAAAATATCAATTAAGTATATATTCATAGTATTGAACATTTCACACCACATCTTTAAAGATATATAAATGAACAGTTTGAGCTAAGCATGTTAGCTCATGTCTATACTGCAAACACTTAAGATGTGAGGCAGGGCGACTGCCACAAGCCCCAGGCCAGCTGAGGATACATAATAAAACCTTGTCTCAAAAAAGGAAGGGAGAGGAGGGAAGAAGGGAAAGAAATTAATAAAACAAATACTAGTGCAATAACCTGTTTTTTTTAGAAATGCAAGGAAGTAAAAGGAATATAGAATAGAAATTAATGGAAAACAAAGAAAAATAGATTAAAATGAGGGGTTCTGTAGGTTAATGAAATGGTCAGTAGTGCTTTAGCTTAGGAGAGAAAGGGCAGAACTGAAGCACATCATTTTTTATGACGTGGCCCAGCGTTATCAGAAGCTCACAGACATGAAGTAGCTGTCTGGAAGGTAAACAGCTCTGGGGTGTGAAACAGAGCAGGTGACCTGTACTGCACAGTCGGTAAGCAGGGAAGACAGATTTTAACACTGTGTCTTCTTTCCACACATCACACCAGCACCTCTCCTCCACGCAAGGAGTCTAGATCTGTTTCCTGACCTGTGAGGAAGAATGGCGTGATCTCTGGGCCCTTCAGTCCTTAGAAATGAATAAAACTCTCATGTAAGAAGCAAGTTAAAAAAAAAAAAAGATTTCAGTTCTTTACTACTTTGTGTTACCTGAGCAGTTTTTAGGCAGTTTTGTTCATTCCAAACTTAAGGAATGATCTTTGTGTCCAAATCAGTTTGGATAAAATACATTTTGGGAAGAAAAATATGAAATATTCTCTATATTTTTCTTGCTATCTTTGCAAATGGGTGTTGCACATTCTTCCAGGATCACATGAGAAAGCCTCTTGGGAATCAACAACTAGGTGTTATGCCCGAACAGAAAGGGTTTTCATCCCCTCTTCCTAAAAAGGTTAGTAGGTACATAAACTTAAAAGATAAATAAATAAATCTTGAAAAGAAGTCAAAGTTTTGCCAACTTAGTAGGTGAGGCAAGTAAATTTGCCAGTTAAAATCATTTGTTTCCCTCCTGATCAAATGCAGAGACCACTTCCTGTTAATCCTGACCATCTGACAGATGTTGCCTCTCTGGTACATAAGTAGACATTCGTATCTGGCACTCAGAAGAGGTATGTCGAATTGTCAGTTACAAAGAGAATAGATGACTATGAAAGACTTCATTAAGATCACTCAGAAAAAGTGACAAGATCCAGAGTCTTGGACACAGAACAGGAATCCATGCAGCCCATAAGAAACGAGCTGTGAGCGCCCAGGCATCTCTCATTTGCAATACCTGGGATCACCAGCACTCACAAAGCTTTGGATTTTCAGATTAGGGACGCACAATTTATACAGAAACTAGAATGGACAGCATGAAAGAACAGTGTCAAAGAAAGTGAATAGGCACTTTTCAAAATGTGAGTAACAGGCAACAAAGACCCAGGGCCCAACTACACTGCATGGCTACACAAAGCAAATACGAGGCTGTGTGTGCTGTGTGCATGCATGGGGAAGACAGAGGGTAATGTCGGGTGTCCTCCTCAATTACTCTTCCACCTTTTTTACTTTTGTTTCTTTAGAAAGGGTTTCTCACTGAACTTGGGTCTCATAATTTGGCTAGATTAGCCAGCCAGCAAGTCCCAAAAACCCTCTTGTCTCTGCTTCCCCAGCACCGGGATTACAGGTACACACTAGCACACCCAGAATTTATGTGGGCACTGGGGCTCTGTACTCAAATACCCATGTTTGCACAAGTGCTTTCAAGACTGAGCCATCTTCCCAGCCTTCAAAAATGTAGCTTTTTACATGGAATCTCTATCACACCTTCCAAGGCTCAGGGTCCATTGCGGAAGAGGTGGCAGAAAGAATGTAAGAGCCAAAGGAAGGGTAGGGCTCCTTACAACGTGCTCCTCCAGACACAAAATGGCCTGGATATCCATGACCTCACAGTGCCTGACACTACCTACACAAGACCCTCATAATAGGAGGAAAAGGTCATGAAATCGAAGTAAAAAAGAGACTGATTGAGAGGAGGAGGGGATATGATGGAGAATGGCGTTTCAAAGGGGAAAGTGGGGAGAGGGAGGGCATTACCATGGGATATTGTTTATAATCATGGAAGTTGTTAATAAAAAAATAAATTAATTTTAAAAACCTATAAATAAAAAAAATGTAGCTTTTTAGCTAGGCATGGTGGTACACGCCTTTAATCCTAGCACTCAGGAAGCAGAGGTAGGAGGATCACTACGAGTTCAAGGCCACCCTGGGACTACATAGAAAATTCCAGGTCAACCTGGGCTAGAGTTCATTTGAGAGAGAGAGAATGAGAATGGATGTGCCAGAGCTTCTTGTCACTACAAACTTGAGACTCATGGGTCACTTTGTGAATCTGGCTTTATGTGCGTACTAGGGAGTCAAACCCTGATGGCAGGCTTTGCAAGCAAGTGCCTTCAACCACTGAGCTCCTTCCCCAGCCAAGTGCAATAATTCATACCTTTGATGCCAGCATTCAGGAGACTGAGGTAAGAGAATCACTGAGTTTGAGGCTAGCCTGTAATACATAGTAAGTTCCATGTCAGCCTGGGTTAGATTAAGAACCTGCCTCAGAAAAAGCAAAAAACGGGGACTGGAGAGATGGCTTAGTGGTTAAGGAGCTTGCTGTGAAGCCTAAGTAAGAGAGATGCACAAGATAGCTAGAGGCCCTGGTGTGTCCATTCTCTCTCTCTGCCTCTCTCTCAAATAAGTACATATTTTTAGGGCTGGAAAGATGGCTTAGCAGTTAAGGCACTTGCCTGCAAAGCCGCAGGATCCAGGTTTGATTCCCCAGGACCCATGTAAGCCAGATGCACAAGGTGGCACATGGATCTGGAGTTCATTTGCAGTGGCTGGAGGCCCTGGCATGCCTATTCTCTATACCTGACTCTTCTTTCCTCCCTCTTTCTTTCATTCACTCCTTCTCTCCCCCCATCCCAAATAAATAAATATTTTTTAAAAAGACCAAGAGGCTGGAGAGATGACTTTGCAGTTAATGTGCTTGCTTGCAAAGCCTAAGGACCCAGGGTTTGACTCCCTGGAGCCCACATAAGCCAGTCACGCAAGGTGGCGCATGCATCTGGAGTTCAATTACAGTGGCTAGAGGCCCTAGTGTGCCAATTCTCTCTCTCTCTCTCACACACACACACAAATTTAAAAATAAAATAAAATAAAAAGATCAAGGATTGACTCAGAAATAATTTAAGAAAAGCATATAATAAAAGAGTGAGGGCTGGAGAGATGGCTTAGTGGTTAAGGTGCATGCCTGTGAAGCTTAAGGATCCTGGTTCGACTCTCCAAGACCCATGTAAGCCAGATGCACATGGTGGCATACATGTCTAGAGTTCGTTTGCAGTAGCTGGAGGCCCTGGTGCGCCCATTCTCTCTCTGTGTCTCTAATAAATAAATAAAATAAAACTATTTTTTTAAAAGAGTGAAATTTAAAAATGTTTAATGACCACGAGCATGGCAACATCAGCCACTCATACACCATTCGGTACTGGAAGAGCTGGGTTCTATTACCACCTTTTAGTTGTAGAAACACGGAGAAATGCACAGGAGGGACGACGCGAAGGAGGTGCTGCGCAGGGCAAGAGAAGACTCCGAGCACTACTGGCCATCCTCCGTGACAGGAAGAGGCATGCCTGGGAGTGCGGCCTAGACTCACCAGGCTATAAAGCCTTCTACGTTAAGTTTGGAAATGGTGCTATTTGCTAAAAAGTAGGTGAACCAGAGGAGCATGGGCAGGGTGGGTGGACTGGTTTTTGTGGGTTTTGTTTTCCTTTTCTGCAGGGCATAGGGGAGGGAGGTCAAGACAAGGTCTTACTCTGTAACCTTGAATTCACTGACTCCTCCTACCTCAGCCCCCACAGTGCTGGGATTATGACAATGAGGTACCACACTAACTGCTCTCAAGAAATTCATATCCTCTCTCATTCTCTCTCCTCTCCCCCCCCCCCCACACTAAAGTAAGTGGGGGATAAGCCAGGTGTGGTGGCACACACCTTTAATCCCAGCATTTAGCACTTGGGAGGCAGAGATAGGAGGATCGCCATGAGTTTGAGGCCACCCTGGGACTACATACTGAAGTCCAGGTCAGCCTGGGCTAGAGTAAGACCCTACCTCGAAAAACAAAACAAAACAAAACAAAACAAACAACAACAACAACAACAAAAAAACATGTGGGGGACAGGCAAATAAGAGAAACGTGAATGGACAGAGCCAAACTACAAATTGAAGGTCTTCAATTCTAGGCAAATAACTTGATGAAGACTCCACATGGTCTCTTGAACAGAAAAAGACTTGGTGAAAACGGTACTTCAGGACAGAATCGGTCTGGGCAGGGTAGAGGTGAAGGAGAAGTCAGGGCTGCAGAGCACTGGACAGCTGGGTGTGACTCAGAGGTGGCAGAGTATGAACAGGGCACCGTCAGCTTTCGGAGGCACCTACACTCTGGTCACTGGCTTGCAGCCACCACCTCCTCTGTGGCTGGAGGATTCTACTATAAAAAGTACTGACTTACCTTTTTTAAAAAATTGGGACAAAAGGGAGAAAATTCAGTTTGGAGGTAAGTGATACTTACCAAAGAGGTTTTACATTTTATGGTTTTGAGTCAATAATTACCTACAATGTCCTCAACCTTGAAGCATTCTAAGACACTTAAAATAAATTTATGTACATATTTAAATGGTTTTAAAAAAAATCTAGAGCCAGGGCTGGGATGCAGCTGAAATACAGAGCATTTCCCTAACATTCATGAGGCTCTGGGCTCAGACCCCAGGACTATAAAACAAACACAAACTCTAAAGTGGTTGGGATAGATTAACCAGGGTTCTGAAATTTACACACACACGCACATATACACACATTCACCTACTTGTTCATACCCTAACAAAAATAAACATCAAGAAGCCGATCACCTGTTGTTCCTGCTTCAGAAAAGTACACTGAAGCAGTGCCAAGCGGCCAAGTGCACTCATTCCTTCCACTCCCTCATGGGACCAGCTGTCCCCTTTCTTGTTCAGGCTGGCCAAGGTCACCATCAGGAGCAAAGCCTCTGCAGGGACTTCTATATGCAAGAGCAGGTAGATGACTAAGAGGTAGCCTATTTTATTTTTCTAGTTTCCCTTTTCTGGGGCTTATCAGGAAATCTACTTGTGGTTTCCTCAGTCCTTGAGGCTATAACTTAATCTTTTATTAGCCAAAAGAAAAAAAAATCTGCTTGCATTGTACTGGAGCTAGGATCATATGAGCACATTTTGAAAGGCAAAAAACAAAAACCAAAACCCTAGAGCAAAGGAAAGGGTTCATTTTCACTTAGACTCAAGGGAAAGTCAATGATGGCAGGGGAAAAGGTTGGCATGAGCAGAGGGTGGACATCACCACCTCACCAACATCGGGTGGACAACAGCAGCAGGAGTGTGAGCCAAACACTGCCAAGGGGAAACTGGCTATAACACCCACAAGCCCGCCCCCAACAGTACACTGCCTCCAGGAGGCGTTAGTTCCCAAATCTCCATCAGCTGGGAACACCTAAGTTTATGGGGGACACCTGAATCAAACCACCACATTCCACCCTGGTCCCCATAAACTGATAACCATCCATGATGTAAAATGCAATGTATTCAGTCCAACTTCAAAGGTCCCCGTAGTTTTTATCAATCCTAATGATGTCCAAACATTCCTATAGTCCAAAATCTTTTAACTGAGCCATAATAACAAAAAATAAAATCTCAAAAAAACCATAATTTCACAGAATACACATTCACATTGCAAAAAAAATGGCATTTGGCATAGCAAAGAAATATTTTAACCCATACAAGATTTAAAACTACCAGGGCAATTACCAAACTCTGTAGCTCCAAGTCCAATAAATCTAGTCAGTGACAAATCTCCAAGTCTGACAATTCTAACCAACAACAAGTCTCTGGAGTTCCAATTCCGCCCCTCCAGCTAGGCTACTCACAGTCCTGGAAAACTTCATCAGGGCTGGCAGCTCTACTTCGCAGCCATCTCGTGGTCTTGGCATCTCCACTGGGTCTCCACTGCAACCCACGGTTCATCCTCATGGCCCCATGGGGTCTCCATACAGGCATCCAGCAAACCTGCTTCACACTGCCCATGGCCATTTCCAAAACACAAGACCATGTTGCAAACTCAATGACCCTCTCTTTCCTGTATTTCTTATACTCCACAATACCAGGTAGGGTGCCAATTTGTTAATCCAGGGGGGAATAAAGCAGACTTTGAAGAACAGGCTACTCCTTCAACTGGCCCAATCTCAATGGTTGTAATCTTTCATACAACTGCAGCTGAATGGGCAGAAGTTTCAGCCCAAGTATTTCATTTTTTTCTGTGCCATATCCCTCTGCTCACACCAGTCCATTTCTACACACATCAACCCTGCACAAAAAATTCTCAGGACACGCGCATAACAGCAAGCCTCTCACAAAACTGCTAGCCCAGTGCAAGCAAAGCCTTCTCGCCCTCATAAGCCAAACCTCACAGTCCATAGTTCTTATTGCATTCAGGTCTTTCGACTCTGACCAAAATAGTCCATCAAGCTGTACTTACAGCACTGCAAGGTGTGTCTTAAGCCAAGATTTCAAATTCATCTACATTCCTCTTAAAAATCAGCTCCAAAAGGCCAAAGCCACACAGTCAGGTTTCTCGCAGCAATGACTGCACTCCTCCGTACCACTTTACTGTTGTAGTCAGAAATCACCCAACACGGCCTCCAGGCGGCTTTAATTCCCAAATCTCCATCAGCTGGGAACACAGCATTCAGATCACCTGAGTTTATGGGGACACCTGAACCAACCCACCACACACCTCCTTTGAAAGTGGGTCTTTTAATGATCCTGGAGCTTACAATTAGGCTAGGCTAGCTGCAGGGATCATCCTGTCTCCACCTCCTCAGAGCTAGAGTTACAGGTGCATACCAACAGAGCTGGCATTGTATGTGGGCTCTTGAAAGGCGAGAACTTTACTCTCCCCAGACTCCCTACATGATTAAATTCTAAATTGTCTAAATTCATAGAACTATACACCGAGAGCGAATTTTACTATGTGTAAGCTTAAAAACAAAACAAAACAACAACAACAACAAAAACTGCTGAGGGTTGGTTCAAGCTTCGTCTCATCTCTCTATTCCCATTACCTGCAATACACCTCTTGTCATGCTCTACGCAATGGCCCCACCCCCTCCACCTGGCAGAGGCCTACTTGCCACACTAGCTTCATTAAGCTGCTCATGGAATCCTCCTTTGGTGTGGCAGGGTGGGGTCCCGGACAGAGTTGGGTAGTCAAATACACCTGGCTGGGTTTATTGCTGGCACTCTCCCAGTTACTACCTGAGTGAGCACAGGCAAATGCCCTGCCTAAGTTCAGTTTCCTGATCAAGTAAGTGAGAGTAAGGCTTACTACCTCCCAGAACGGTTGTAAACGCAGAGCCGGAGAGTCTAATGTAGTGCCCAGCACACTAGGAAGGCTCATTCAATCCACACTTACTTCTTTATCTTTCTCCTTTCTCTCTTGCTATGCCCTGTGGATGTGACAGATGCGTTAAGTCTACTACAATGCTCAATTCAAGTACTGTAATATCTCTCCAAACCAAATATGTCCCTTTAGCCTTTGAATTTACAGAAGCCAGCATATTCATTGTCTGACAGTGAATGCTTTCAAGTCTAATCTGCCATCTGATCTGACTTTGTTATTGAAGGAGGAGCTAGTTACCAGAAGAATGAGAGCAGCAGGCAGAATGGGCTACGGTACGCTGAGATAGAAGGGATGGATGCGTGAAGGTTTTCAAGTTTCTACAAGGATGCTGTAGGCAGCGTGACAGCACCAAAACTTGCAGGTAACATAAATAGTCAAAAATGGGGGACAAAGAGGTTTAAGCCAAATTTCACAAACAGTGAAATACCCCATTACTATTAAAACTTTGTAAAAGAAAAAAAATTTTTGTAGAAGACTAGCTGGGCATGGTAGCACATGCCTGTAACCTCAGCACTCAGGAAGCTGAGGCAGGAGGACCACAAGTTTGAAACTCATCTGGGCTATATACACGGTGAGTTTCAGACCAGCCTGTGCCTACATAGTGAGACCCTATCTCATTAAAAAAAAAAAAAGAAAAAGAAAAAGAAAAAGAAAAAGAAAAAGAAAAAGAAAAAGAAAAAGAAAAGTTAGGAGCCAGGTGTGGTGACACACATCTTTAATCCCAGCACTCAGGAGGCAGAGGTAGGAGGATCGCCGTGAGTTCGAGGTCACCCTAAGACTACATAATGAATTCCAGGTCAGCCTGAGCTAGAGTGAGACCCTACCTCGGAAAACCAGAAAAGAAAAAAGGCTGGGCTGGAAAAATGGCTTAGCGGTTAAGGTGCTTGCCTACAAAGCCAAAGGACCCAGGTTCAATTCCCCAGGACTCACGTAAGCCAGATGCACAAAGGGGCACACGTGTCTGGAGTTTGTTTCCAGTGGCTGGAGGTCCTGGCACGCCCATTCTCTCTCTCTCTCTCTCTGCCTCTTTCAAATAAGCTTTTTTAAAAATACATTTGAATTTTACTTAAGAAGTTGCACTGAGAAGGGAAAGTGTGACAGGTTAGGAAGACAGCCAGGTCAGGCTGAGGATCGTTCCTCCTTTTGCCGCCTTTCCTTCCTTCTGCTACTGCCTTGCCTCAGAGTCCACGCTGCCCTGGACTCTTCCTGCATCAGCCTCCTCAACACAGGGATCACACATGGTCCCACGACCACACCCTGCCTACTAGGATCAGTTCTGAGGAGAATGGGGAAACCCTCACAGTGTGGGACAAAAGGTCGTCTGTCCTACATGCTGTAATGTTTTAGAAGGGAGGAATGATTTCTACCGATAAAGGAAAATCCCCTTAAATCAGGGATAAAGAAATAGTTTGACTCTGATTAGTGAAAACAGTTTATTGAACAAAGCTGGGCATGGTAGTTATGCGTATAATTCCAGCACTCAGGAGCAGAGGCAGGATTGCTTCAAATTTGAGGCCAATATGGACTACATAATGAGACTTTGTCTTGAACATAACAAAATAAAATATCAGTTTTTGGTTTTTTTTCAGTTTTTTGAGGTAGGGTCTCGCTCTAGCCCAGGCTGACCTGGAATTCACTATGTAGTCTCAGGGTGGCCTCGAACTCACGGTGATCCTCCTACCTCTGCCTCCCAAATGCTGGGATCAAAGGTGTGTGCCACTATGCCCAGCGAATCGGTTGTTTTTTAGTAACTGTTACCAAGTATTGTGGAACGAGTCTGAGATTTGGACTCTGGTATTCACAAATTCAAAATTCTACTTTGCAATTTTCTTGAGTCGGGTCAACACGGTTAGTTCACCGTGTAATAATGCAGAGCACGGTCTCACGGACTTGTTAGGCTTAAATGAGAATGCATGTAAGGAGCATACCTGGCCCTTTAGCACTCAGTACTGTTCCATGCCTTTTTTCTTGCCCTCTATTGCCAGCTATTTAGCGTAGAGGTTCAGCACCAAATGCCTGCCCACGGCCTTAAAGAAGTACTGTGTTTTCTTCAGCTTATCTCTTGTGTAAAGTAACAGGAGTGGGACAACCATGAAAAGAACTTTGCCAACATTTCTTGGCTTGTATGCTTCATGTCTGTGTACATTCTTAAAAATATGTGAGTGCTGTAAACAAAGTATACTAATTTAGATAGGCCAATTTGGTGACTTCCTGACAAAGTACAAGTGTTTGTGTTTTTCTTCTGACACTAAAATTAGTATAGCTTTATTTTAGTTTCTGGACCTCTGCCACGTGGCGTAACTTCAGACTAGATATAACTGATCCACGTAAATACTTGGGAGATTTGAAATCTGTTTTGTTGTATTTCCAGGTAGGGTCTCGCTCTAAGCCCAGGCTGACCTGGAATTCACTATGTAGTCTCAGGGTGGCCTCAAACTCACGATGATCCTCTTACCTCTGCCTCCCAAGTGCTGGATTAAAAGTGTGCACCACCATGCCCGGCTTTGAAATCTGTTTTTATTTGGAAGAATATGAACTGTATTAGGTCTTAGGATGTGAGATCTCAGGTCTGGAATTTATCTGATTATTGATACCCTCGTCAGCTGAATGTGGGACCTTAAACATGCTCGGCAAATGCTTCCATTGCCCAGATCCCATTTGTTAACTCTCTCAGTCACAGAACTCTCCACTCCCTCCAGCTCATCTCAAGTGTCTGAGCACCCCAAAGCACAACCCTGAGTCGTCTTCTCTCCTCCCTTTTTAACTTCCTCCTGGGATTACACCTCTTCTTAAGATTTCAATGGCCACGGATAAGCCAATGACCCCTAGAAGCCAGACTCCCCTGGGCTCTAGAACCATTTATCCACCTTGATATTTCTGCTTTTACTTCAAAGGTATCTCAAGCATAACACGCCTCAAGCCAAACTCACTGTCTCCTCCCCCCTGCGAGCCTTCCTAACGGTCTCTAGCACCATGACTGGACTGCATCCAGGTACACAAGTCAGAAATGTAACTCTCACCTACCTGTCCACTGAATATGTCACTAACACAGGTTCCTATAATCTCCCAAATATCTCTCAAATCCAGCTCTACCACCCAAGTCTGTAGTAATCTCATTACCATTATTAGTTCAAGATGTTTCAAAAGCCTCCTAACTAAAAAGCTCTCTCTTTTGGAGGTCTCATCTATTATTCTACCCTACAAAGGTTTCACTTTATTTATTTATTTATTTTACTTTTGGAGTTGGGGCCCCCGCGGCTTTTGTACATGATGAACACCTACTGAGCTACATCCCCAGTCCCAATGTGGTCATTTAAAAACCTTTCAGTATAAACTACCATGACACCCATACCCCTCTTTCATGAGCACTTACTGGCACATTTTATACCTGTGTGATTATTTGCATCTGTGCCCCTTAACATAGAGCCTGGTAAACAGTATTTTTAGAATAAACAAATGCCTAACATGTAGTGAACACCACCAAACCACATACCAAGGACATACAGATGAAGAACCACCCATTCCTTTTCAAAGCAAATGAAATTGTGAACTTATGTGATTTACCAAAGGGCGGGTGATAACACTGAGATTCCAGCAATTTTCAGTATCTATTCAGTACCTATACTCTACACATACCACGACACAAAAGAATTCTGCAAAAGCTCAATGCACTAGTAAAAACAAATGACAATTTATTTCATAGCTTGATAAAAATATTTTAATGACGTTCCTTTGAAATTGAAAGGAAAGTGTCCCTAGCATTCTAGCTTGTTTAACATGGCACACCACAGGGCTAGAGGTCAGCTAGTAATGAGCCTGTGATCCTGACACTGGGACAGAAGCAGAAGGATCCCTAGGGCCTGCTGGCTAGCTGTATTTAGCCAACCCAGTGATATTTGTAAGAGACCCCCATCAAAAAATAAGGTGGAGAGCCGGGCGTGGTGGTGCACACCTTTAATCCCAGCACTTGGAGGCAGAGGTAGGAGGATCGCTGAGAGTTCGAGGCCACCCTGAGACTATATAGCAAGTTCCAGGTCAGCCTGGACTAGCGTGAGGCCCTACCTCAAAAAAGAAAAAAAAAAAAAAAAAAACAAAAAAACAATAAATAGATAACTCTGGCCTAGATTAGCTAACCAGGAAACAGCAGGGACCTGCCTCCCTAGTCCTGGGATTATAGGCATGCACCACCATACCCAGCTGCTTGTGTTGTGTTTTGTTTTGTTTTGTTTTGTTTGAGGTAGGGTCTCCCTTTAGTCCCAAATTAACCTGGAACTCACTATGTAATCTCAGACCAGCCTTGAACTGACAGTGATCCTCATACCTCTGCCTCCCGAGTGCTGGCATTCAAGGTGTGCACCACCACTATGCTCAGCCCAAACCAGCTTTTATGTGAATGCTGGAGATCAGAACTCAGGTCATGCTGGCTTCTGGCCTCCACATGCATGTGAACCCTCCCCAAACACATGCCCCCTTACACACACACACACACGCACGCAGAACCACCACCATACACTCACAAGAAAAGAAAGGTTTAATGTTCAACTCCCCTCTTATGTTAGCTAATGATACTTTTGCATAGATAACAATTCTAGCCCATTCAAAAAGAGGACAGGACTCATTTACATCCATCATTACAGAAAGTATGAGAGGCTTACTGCTTCTTACTTTAAGAACTTTCAGTCACTATAAAGATGAGCCTCCGTACTTAACATCGTGCTCTTCACAGTCTCTCTACTGGGCAGCAGCCATCATGGGGGATCCTCCTGTCCCCGATCCTCTCAGCCACGCATCTTCCTCTGAACCCTTCTGGAAGGCAACAACAAACTACCTGGCAAAACACTTTTTTTTTCTTGTAAAAAAAAAAAATTAAAGGGGCTGGAGAGATGGCTTAGCTGTTCAATTCCCCAGTGCCCACGTAAAGCCAGATGCACAGAGAGGTATATGCATCTGGAGTTCATCTGCAGTCTCTCTCAGCTTGCAAATAATTTTAAAAAAAAATCTTGTCCAACCCCCCCCCCCCGCCCAACTTTCTTCTTGGTCTTTTTATCCAAAGAAACTGAAATTTAGTCAAAGCCCACATCAAGGTCCGTGGACAGCATAGGTTCCCTTGAGGTGAGAATTTAAGTTGTGATTATGGAATAGCACAATGCCTTTAAGTGTTTAGCAAATACAGAACAAACTTTCACATAGGACTCAAATGTGTCAAGATTTACTTGTTACCCAGCAATGGTATTATGATATTTTAACGCTTGTGCATATTTTCAGTTGATGCTGGGTCTCTGTGTGAGCAAGGCAGATGAACCTCCTTCAGGCTCAATGGCATCTCTGTACCCCAGTACCCCGTGGTAATGGCCCATCCTGCCGGCTTCAGCCTCAGAGCAACATCCAAGTTCCACCACTTCAGTTATGGGTCCACTGGTGGGATCGCTCCAGTGAACGGGTGTTTCTCCCCTCTTGACTGCTCTGCATGCTCTAGGAGAATTACAGTATTAACAGTCCCCTGCTGTGTCAAATCTTTGCCCATAAATATGTGGCCGACTGTGCTGGTAAGAGAAGACAAACTACTTTTGATACAGTGGACAGCTCTTGATATTCAATAGTAGACCAGATTTGTGGGGCGAGGGTTCTTTTGTTGTGGTTGCTTGATTAAATAGTAAACATTAATCATCATTTTTCAAAATTGAAAATCCCCCTTTGCTGAATAAAACGACAGTGAGTCTAACCAGTTAAGAGTCTGCTCTGGCCTCTCAAGGCAGCATGTGTCACCGTATCTCACAGTGCTAGTGACACTGGACCATCCACGTGGCTGCAAGATTTCACTAGCTGCTCGGCCACTGATAAAATCACGTAAACAGGAGAAGTGCCACGACCTGGCACCTGTACTCATCTCCCTGCGTGACTATGCGTGGCGCGCCTGGGCCTGAGCGTTCCCCATTCTCTGCCTACGGCAGCACTCGCTCACCCGTCCTTAGCCAGGCTAGGTTCACAGCAGATCTGCAGTGCGGTGCAGTCACTCACACCATCCGCTCGTACAGAACTAGTGCTCTCTGCCTTCCTTCGCCGAGTCCGTGGTACCCGGGACTACAGTGAACTCTGGAGCCAACTGATGCTCCTCAGCAAGTCAAGTTTGTTTACCACATGCAATGACCCTGCCAGACAACGAGCGAGAGGGACATCACCGTCACTATGAAACAGCCCCGTGACCGTGGCCATGAAGGTCACAAGGAATAGTAGAGCCACCACCAGAACCAGACTTTCAAATCCATGGCTTTTCTTATTAAATCACACCTCTAACTCTGTGTGTGTGTTTCAAGGTAGGGTCTCGCTCTAGCCCAGGCTGACCTGGAATTCACTATGTAGTCGCAGGGTGGCCTCGACCTCACGGTGATCCTCCTACCTCTGCCTCCCGAGTGCTGGGATGGAAGGCTTGTGCCACCACGCCCAGCTTCCTTTAACTCTTTAAACAAAGTTACACAACAAATTTCCATTCACTGAAAGTTTACCTACAATGTTAAATCCTGAACAAGAGAAAAAGACCATGCAAAAACATATCTTCAGGGGCTGGAGAGATTGCTTAGTGATTAAGGTGCTTGCCTGCGAAGCCTAAGGACTCATGTTTGACTCTCCAGATCCCACATGAGCCAGATGCACAAAGTGATGCAAGCGTGCAAGACTGCACATGTGCACAAGGGGGACACACATCTGGAGTTTGATTGCAGTGGTTAGAGGCCCTAATGTGCCAATTCTTTCTTTCTCTTCCCCTTTCTCTCTTGCTCTCTTGCATTCAAAAAAAAAAAAAAAAAGAAAAGAAAAGAAAAGAAAAAAGAAAATCTTCAAGCCTGGAGAAATGGCTGAGCAGTTAAGGCACTTGCCTGCAAAGCTTAAGGACCCAGGTTCAACTTCCCAGTATCCATCCATGTAAGCCAGATGCACAAGGTGGCGCTTGCATCTAGAGTTTGTTTGCAGTGGCTAGAGGCCCTGGTGCATCCGTTCTCTCTCTCTCTCACTCCCCCCCCTCTCTCTTTCATTAAAAAAAAAAATTTAAATCTTCATGCCAGACATAGTGGCACACAACTTTAATCCCAGCACTTGGGAGGCAGAGGTAAGAGGACTGCTGTGAGCTCAAGGCTACCCTCAGAATACATAGTGAATTCCAGGTCAGCTTGGGCTACAGTGAGACCCCACATCGAAAAAACAAAACACACACACACACACACACACACAAACAAACAAATCTTCCTGGGGCTGGAGAGATGGCTTAGCAGTTAAGCGCTTGCCTGTGAGCCTAAGGATCCCGGTTCGAGGCTTGATTCCCCAGGACCCACATTAGCCAGATGCACAAGGGGGCGCCCGCATCTGGAGTTCCTTTGCAGTGGCTGGAGGCCCTGATGTGCCCATTCTCTCTCTCCTCTCTGCCTCTTTCTCTCTCTGTCACTCTCAAATAAATAAGTAAAAATAAACAAAAATTAAAAAAAAAATCTTCCTAACAGAACTACAATTTGTTTCCAGATTTCATTAGTAGACTATACTCAATGGCAACATTTAAAAGTTCATACACACTGCAGCAAGTAGAGTAAGTTTTAATATAGATATCCAACATTAGCTATAAAGTTAGCATTACCCATACCTGCCAAACGAGTTTTGATAACATCAAAGCAACCTTTTCTCCAATTGGGCCACTGGGTCAGACCTAGGCAATATTTTAAAAGGAACACATTTGATGATTCTGCCTCTTAGCTAGGCCCTTTGAAGAAAAAAACTAAAACAAACACCTACTGCCCTTCTGATACTACATGACTAAATCAAATTGGGATATTATTTTAAATGTTAATTACTTAAGGAGAAACTGTATGAGTGTGAATTTTAATAGTCATGTATTTATCAAACTACCCCCTCTGAATAAGACTATTATCTAAAGCTAAAATTATTCCAGACTATTAGAGATGAGTGTAATTATTAAATATATCCTTTTCTTAAGCTCTTAACGACCAAAAAGTTATAAGGAGAACTGTCTATGCAGCTCATTCAACCTGCACTTAAAGTTAGCACTTGACCAGTCTGTACTCAAGAAGGAAAATCTTCGCATTTTTGGAGCTGGGTCCTACCAGAAGTTATGACTATCTAAGCCCTGCTAGTCCACCCCACGATCACCTTATTTATTCCTGTTGCTAGTTTGCTGTTCTGGCTCATTCATTTGGGTACCTTCCCTGTGAACTGTGAGAATACCACTCACCTAGAAATACAATCACAAGTACAGGGTATCAAATTCCAGGAAGAAATAGGTCAGAATTAATCAACGCAAGCCTGGCCATGTGGCTTACACATTTCATCTCACTACTCAGGAGATAGCCACAGGAGTACCAGGAGTTAGTTATTCAGGGTCATCCTAGGCTACACAGTGGATTTGAGGACAACCTGGACTACACACGAACCTATTTCGAGACAGGGAATTAAATGAAGTTATCAGAACACTTGCCATAGTAATCTAGGTACTAGTAAATACAAACCAAGTTCTATCTTCAATGCTGTTTAAATTACAGACAGGGCTTGGGCTGCAGCTCAGTGGCAGAACTCTCACTTAGCACGTATGAGGCCCTAGGTTTGAGTCTCATCATGGATTAAAAAAAAAAAAAGTTCCAAAATAAAAGTCACCAGCTCATCAAACCACATTTAAATACCACTGTGCTAGGGGCACAAAATTGGTGTATTAGCTTAATAATGATAATGATTTGAAACAAGAGCAACATTTTAGTGCCTGCTACAGGCCAGGCCTACACTAAGTGCACCCCAAACATTGTCTCACGCATTATCTCATCTGACCTCACAGCACTATGAGGAAGGTGTTATTAGCATCACCTTTTCCTCATTAGATGAAGAAACTTAAGGAGGCACAGTGACCTGCCCAATGTCACAGTGACAGAGTAAGAATCTCAGAAAAGTGGCTGACTCAAGCATATTGTCTATTCATTCATGTGACAAATATCTGAATGCATTCTATTTACCTCTCATCTTGTAAGCATGCATAATAAACTAGTATGTATAAATAAGTATCCTGAATTTTCTACAGGACTTATTTCCAGAATTTAGCATTAGCCAAAAGTAGTATTCCTGAAGCTTTACATAACCTTTGTTGAAAAAGAAGAGCAATACAGTCTTCTGGAAAGCTGTTCTAAACAAAAGCAGGTATTTGAATGAAGCCTATCACTTCTTACCAGGCTGAGCACCTCTTGTGCATGGAGACCTTGTTTCACTCACTACTGGTAATCTCAGCGTTAGGACTTAACAGGCTCTCACGAACATACCATATAGTACGAACATACTTTCTTACAGTAATCTTATCTTCCACAGTAAACAACAAGCTAGTAAAAGATTCGTGGTTTTTGGTTTTTTTTTTAGCCATTTTTCGTATTCCCAATAGTAGGGCATAAAATCACTCATTTTTTGTTTGTTTGTGTGTTTGTTTTTTAGGTAGGGTCTCACTCTACTCCAGGCTGACATGGAACTCACTCTGTAGTCTCAGGGTGGCCTCAAACTCACGGCAATCCACCTACCTCTGCCTTCCAAGTGCTGGGATTAAAGGCGTGCGCCACCACGCCCGGCCACTTCATAGTTTTTAATATTACATGAATTTATGTAAGACTTTTACCAAAAACATATGATAGCCTTCAACAAATAATGGTTTTCTTTCTTTTCATTTACCTTGCTAGCACCTAAGCAGCCAACCCATCTCTCCTATCTTTGATGCACATGAGCCAAAAAGCAAAGCACAGCCCAGCTGAACCAGCTGCCTGTCAACTCAAGAGCTCACCTGCTACCCATTTCCTACACTTCGTTTTCCTGGGCACGTCACCCTGAGAAGACACGGGACGCATTTCCCAGCAGCTACCACAAGGACCTAGCTCTATCTGCTGAACACCTAAGCAAAGGTGGCTGGGCACCATACGCATGATTCACCTGAAACGCAGAAAGGGCCTCGGCTCTTCCCTTCCTACGAAGACTCGGACAGAATGCTTACAGCCGCAGTGCACTACAAGGAAAAGGCTGCAGGCACACTACTGGGCAGGGCAAATGAGTTAACCACCTCAACCAGTCACCCCGCTGCTAATTCTTGATAGCTATGAGAAATTAAAATGCCTCTTTTGGACAGAAATACACGCTTAAAGTATGGTCAGCAGAAGCTAACTCTGAAAATACATCCTAACTAAACAAGACGAAGATAATCATAGAACATTTCAGTTACATACAATAACCATTACTTTTGTTTAGCCAACAGATCCCGCCCCAACCCCTGCTTCCTTATATCTCCACTCATTACGTCCTATCTCAATTCTGGACCAGTTAATCATTATCCAAAAGTAATAATCCTCCAAAAATGCACTTCCAATTCCTGACCCATTCCACTCTTAGCTAAGTTTCGCAACTACCCTAGGGCTCAATTCCATCACCTACTGCAGGAAGACAGATGACCAAGCAAGCCACCCGGAGCACGCTGTGCAGAAACTGCCCAGTCGGCACAGCCCACAGGCACTAAACTAACGTCTACTCTTACTACGACCCACTCCTACGTAAGGGGAGGCCGGGCGTGGTGGCATACACGGGAGGCAGAGGTAGGAGGATCACCGTGAGTTTGAAGCCATCATGAGTTCCAGGTCAGCCTGGGCTAGTATGAAACCCTACCTCAAAAACACCACAAAACAAAAAACAAAGGAAGAAAGAATAAGGTGGTCATTCAATGGTAGAGCACGTTCCTAGCATGCATGAAGGCCTAGGTTCAAGGCCCAGCATGAAGGGGAAGGTGTGTGTTCATAACTCAGCCACACTAGCACCTCTTCTGTTGTGAAATGTCCTTTCCTCCTTTGGACCCCAGCATCTGCTCTTCCTTGTGCTTATCTCCCCTCCCCCTGCCCCCGGTTCTCCGTGGACAACTCATTTTCACCCTGAAATCTCAACATGATTTTCTCTTATTTCAAGTAGCCCTTCCTCAGAGGAGATATCCTTACAAAGTCTCCCTCTGTTATAACCCTGTTTTAATTAACCCTGTTTCAATTATTTCATAGCCTTTATAACCATTACAATTGCCACATATTAGCAGAGAGAACTTACCTTTTACTATACTGATATTTTCAGCTCCTAGCATTATACTGTGCACTTAATCTGTGCTCAGTAAACAAATGAAAAATGATGCAAAGACAAATACTTTTTACAACTAAATGTTGGGGGCTATAGAGATGGCTCAGTGGCTAAGGGGACTTTCCTATATGAGCATGGGGGCCTGAGGAGGCCAAGAGACCACTTGAGTTCAGTCCCCAGGACCCACATCAAGAGCAGAAAGTGGCTATACACAACTGTAACCCCAGTCCTGTAGGGGAGCACAGACAGGGAACTGCTGGGTTTGTGAAAAAAAATGGCAAATGCATGACATTACATGGACACACACATATGCATACACCACACACACATACACATTCTCTCTCACACACACACTCAAAAAAATAAATAAATAAACGCTAGGCTCACATAACATCAAAACAATTTCAGGTTATTATTCATCAAAATAAATAATTAAAAAACAAAGGTAAGCCCACTAAGTGTGGTGCTACACAGCGGTTGGAATCCCAGCACTTGGAATGTGAAGGTGGAGGCAAGAGAATCATCAGGAGATATTCAAGGCCAGCCTTGGCTACATAGCAAATTCAAGGCCTGTCTAGACTACACAAGACCCTAATGGAAAGAAGAGACAAATTTATACAACCGAGAATATACAATCACAGTCACTCAAAAGTCTAAGGAATAATTCACTCAAAATTTTTACAAGAGGGCTGGAGAGATGGCTTAGCAGTTAAGGTGCCTGCCTGTGAAGTCTAAGAACACAGGTTCAATTCCCCAGATCCTATGTAAGCCAGATGCACATGGTGCATGTGTCTGGAGTTCACTTGCAGTGGCTAGAGGCTGTGGCTCACCCATTCTTTCTCTCTCTCAAATAAATAAATAAATAGTTTTAAAAAAATTTTTTTATAAGAGAAGTACTCATTCCTAAGACTTAGGCAATAAAAACAGTGACAGTGCAACTAATTCTCTTTTTCTTGAATAAGGTGAAATTCAGGACTAATCATGGTATAAAGTAGCAGTTTTTCCATTTACTCAATTACAAGCTACCACAGAACTATACAGATCAACTTCCACCTTGCCTGGAATTACCACTGCATATGTGTGGTTTTTACACATGACTGATCAAACACCAGACTTCAAGGATGTTCCATGAGTCCTCATGGGAAGTGTTTCGGTCTGCGTTTCTACTCCTAATACAAAATTAGTTGCTACCTCTAATTACTAGGTTATAGGTGGTGGGAATATAGAGGACTATTTTACTTAACATGTGTATCAAGTGCAAAACTTGACATGTTGACTCATTTAGTCTCACAAAAACCACATGAAATACTTTTATCATGATACAGCTGAAGAGACAGAACACCCCAAGTCACAGTCACTACACTGAAGAGACAAAGAGCACCCCAAATCAGTCACTACACTGGAGACAGAGAGCACCCCAAATTCACAGTCACTACACTGAAGAGACAGATGGCACCCCAAATTCACAGTCACTACACTGAAGAGACAGATAGCACCCCAAATTCAGTCACTAGCACTGAAGAGACAGAGAGCACCCCAAATTTAGTCATTACACTGAAGAGACAGAGAATACCCCAAATTCACAGTCACTACACTGAAGAGACAGAGAGCACCCCAAATTCACAGTCACTACATTGAAGAGACAGAACACCCTAAATTCAGAGTCACTACACTGAAGAGACAGAGAACACCCCACATTCACAGAATCACTACACTGAAGAGACAGGGAACACCCCAAATCACAGAGTCAAGAGCACCCAAATCAGAGTCACTACACTGAAGAACTGGGATTTGCATCTAGGCAGTCTCAATTCAAAGTCTATTGCAATGTCTCAAAAATCCTATACATTTTATTTTTTAATTTTTATTTATTTGAGGAGAGAGAAAGAGGCAGTTGAAAGAGAAAGAGAGAGAAAGAATGGGCACACCAGGGCCTCCAGCAGCTGCAAATAAACTCTAGTCACATGTGCCACCCTGTGCATCTGGCTTACATGGGACCTGGGGAATCGAACCTGGGTCCATTGGCTTCACAGGCAAAAGTCTTAACCACTAAGCCATCTCTTCAGCCCACATTTTAAAGAACAAAGCATTCCTAATTTGAGACTGTTTCAGTTTAAAGAACAACTGTCTGAGCCATCTGTACTTTATTTTTTAAAATATTTTATTTTTATTTGTTTATTTATTTGACAGGAAAAGAGGGAGAGGGTGTGAGCGAATGGGCACGCCAGGGCCTCCAGCCACTGCAAACGAATTCCAGATGCATGTGCCCCCTTGTGCATCTGGCTAACATGGGTCCTGGAGAATCAAACCTGGGTCCTTTGGCTTTGTAGGCAAACGCCTTAACCGCTAAGCAATCCCTCCAGGCCACCATCTGCACTTTAAACATAAAAGCTGAAATGAAAAAGGAAAGCAGGAGAAAAGAAAAGGTAGTGAAATTTTACCCTGAGTGAAAAAGTTAAAAGACTAGAAAGCTCCTTGCAGCTACCATTCACAGTCTATGGAAGGTGAGAAGAAAATTTAAAAAAGGGAAGACAGTTCTTACATAATTCCTAATTAGGCAGAGGTAGCAGGATCGCTGTGAGTTCAAGGGCACCTTGAGACCACCTAGTGAATCCCAGGTCAGCCTGGGCCAGAGTGAGATCCTACCTCGAAAACAAACAAAATAAATAAATAATTCCTACTTAGCTTACAGTGCAGGCTATAGAAATGCTTGACTGAAGCATCTAAATTAGAAGGAAATAAGTAATATCCAAATGCCTTTCCACACAAACTGAAGCTAGATACTATCTTTAACTGATACACTCAAAATCTGGGCATCTGGGGGCAGGGAGCTGGCTCAGTGGGTAAAGCGTTTGTCATGAAAGCGCGTGGACTCTGAACTCCCAGACTCACATAAAAGCCTGAGTGTGGCGGCAGACGGCAGGCCCTGGGACTTGCAGGCTGGCCAGCCTAGCCAGATGGGTGAGTCAGGGTTCAGCGAGAGACCCTGAAAATCTGGCCACTGACTCACTTTTGTTGCCAACTTCTTCTTTTAGTATGGTTAACAATTTTGACTTCAAGTTCTTGTTTGAAAGAATCAAAATCATTCCCCAAACCAATGAACATATCAGAAACTTCACTGGCAGAGCTCAGCCAAAAGTGACCAAATGAGAAAGATTAATGAAGATTCACCGCATGTCTGTGCATTTCCAAAAGGATATAACTCACAGAGACATAAGGAATTCACATTTCATAAAATATATCAAGTTCTTTGAACATTTCCATCCGTTATTCCAAACAAGGCAAACTCAACTGTATGGAACCAAGCAGAGAGCCAAATAATAAAAGGTCCTTTAAGCCTCCACTTTTGTTCCAAATGAGCCATTTAAGGTAAGAAAAACCCTTGCAACAACACTCTAATCTGACCCCAAAATAGCAGTTTGACAAACTGTCATTCGCTTTTTGAAATTCTTTCCCTCTAGGACTGAAAGTTATGAGAAAAATTAAGTAAACAAAACCAGCAAACTTTCATCACAAGCAAAAGAAATCTCCTTAATTGAAGTTAACAGCTATTAAGTTACCAACAAATGTGTTAAATAAGTTTTAAGAGAAAATGGAAGGCACAATGACATTGGAGGCTATTATTTATTTTTTTAACTAACAACTTCCACGATTGTAAACAATATCCCATGGTAATGCCCTCCCTACCCCCATTTTCCCCTTTGAAAGATCATTCGCCATCATATCCCCTCCCCCTCTCAATCAGTCTATTTTATTTTGATGTCATGATCTTTTCCTCCTCTTATGATGGTCTTGTGTAGGTAGTGTCAGGCACTGTGAGGTCATGGATATCCAGGCCATTTTGTGTCTGGGGAGAGCACGTTGTAAGGAGTCCTACCCTTCCTTTGGCTCTTACATTCTTTCCGCCTGGAGGCTATTTATAAAGTGAAAATCTTTCAACCATCTATGTTTGGTTTTCCTCTTTTTAAAAAAGAATTTATTTATTTATTTATTTGCAACCAAAGATAGAAGAGAGAGAGAATGGGCGTGCCCAGGCCTCCAGCCACTGCAAACAGACTATGAGATGCATGTGCCACTTTGTGCATCTGGTTTTATGTGGGTACTGGGGAACTGAACTCGGGTTGTTAGGCTCTGAAGACAAGTGCCTTAACCACCGAGCAACCTCTCCAGCCCTGTTTTCCCTCTTAAAGGGAGTCAACCTAAGGATTAGGAAAGGGATCACTGGTTAGAGAGTATATTTATAGGATAAAAGAATGTCAGCCATTAGCATCTGGGTAACAACAGGGATTCCACAACCAGCCAAGGTTGGTGGCCAGTGTTTTTCTACCAGATTTTACTATACATGAGTTACTTTAATTTGGCCTAGTGGTGGTGATACCACATGTGGAGAGTGGTAAGGGAACCATAATTTCTGTGCCAAAAAAGCCAACATTGGGAACATCAGGGCCCAAGGTCTCCTGTTGCTGCACCTGCTATTAAGGACAGCTGTAAGTGGTATCCAGTGGAGGGAGGGAGAGAGGGAGGACAAGAAACAGACATCAGGAAGTCATTATTATCTCTATGTCTAAGGGTATCAAGAACCCAGAAAGATCCGAGACTGTACCTAGCGGGCAGAGGAGGCCATGTGAGTAAGAGCTACGGCGTGCCCCCAGAAAACAGAACTGGGAAGATGAATTCCAGCAGGGCAGGAAGGAGCAGGCGCTTCCAAAGACAAGGGCTGGGCTGAGGCAGCCAGTGGAGCTCTTCCCAGGGCACAGGGCACGGCTGAGGTGAAGACCCAGAAGGGCAAGTGGGGACTGTAGCACAGACAGGCATTCTAAAATGTTTGCTATATATCCGCCCCTCTCTCCTTGCAAATAAAGTATTTTTTAAAATTTATTTGAGATAGAAAAAAGCAGAGAGAGAGAGAGACAGACAGACAGAATGGACATGTCAGGGCCTCTAGCCACTGCAAATGAACTCCAGACGCAAGAACCAGGGCAAAGAAAAAAGAATTCTAAGAGTTATGTTAAGCAACTGCTGGCATTTCTGTGTCTAAATGTAAACAAAGGAGCCATTTCTCTAGAATGGACCAGATGTAAGTCATGCTCTTCTCTGTGGCCAAAGGGCACCTCTCCATACCTGCATGATCACACCTGCCAGAGTGCCCTGTAACCTCTGCACTCCTTTAGGGCAGGGACTGCCCTAGTCATTTTTATGCCCCCAGGACCCCTTACGAGATTCAAAGTCACCTTTCAAACTGTACTTAGCCAGTCAATGGACTCAGCATCTATTTCTTAGCAGCCAAATGCCAGGGTGGCCAAAATCAAGACAGAAGCTTACTGATGAAACCCTTGACAAGCTGCACTCAGGACTCAGTTTATGACACAGTCACGCCTTCCACCATGCTCGACAGAACACGCTCCATACACTCAGGTAATTGAATATGGACTTTGCTATAATTATAGAACCACTGGTCAAATGCACCAGAGCAAGATGATAAGATTACATTTCATTTCAGAGGGGCTGGAGAGATGGCTCAGTGGTTAAAGATGCTTGTAAAACCTGGTGGCCCAGGTTCCATTCCCCAGTATCCATGTAAAGCCAGATGCACAAAGTGATGCACACATCTGGTGTTCAAGAGGCTTTGGTGTATCCATACTCACAATAAAATGTTTACAAATAGATATACATTCTCTCTCCAAATTCTCTCTTTTTCCAAAGATTTACCAGACCCACTGAAGGAGCTAACTAGGGCTCACATATAGCAGAATTCATGTTGTACAGTGATCATAAAGTTGACTTAGGGACAAACACGCATGCACATGTGCGTATACACACACAGCACATTTTAACCATCACCTCAAAAGACATTCACTGGTAAAATTACACAGCACTTGTGTAACAAAATCATGTAACACCATCGTGTTAATGGACATACGGGATGATGTTGGGGTGGTCATTAGCAGAGTGTAGGACATGCTCACATTATAATTATGAATCACTTTCACATAACCTGTACTTAGGAAGTGCCTCATCATCTCTTTGCTGGTATCGTCAGCCCTTACCTGGACGTGCTCCACAGGACAAGGAAAAAGTCAAGGCCAAGATGACAACCCTCTCCAAGTTACCAAGATTTTAAATTGCCAGTCTCTGTCAGTCAGTCAGTAAGGTGAATAAAAACCAAATTTAATATACTCCTTAGACTCTACAAAGTTTGCTATGAAAACATGTCTTCCAAAAGTCAGTCTGAGCCAGGCGTGGTGGCACACGCCTTTAATCCCAGCACTCGGGAGGCAGAGGTAGAAGGATCACCGTGAGTTCGAGGCCACCCTGAGACTAAACAGTGAGTTCTGGGTCAGCCTGGGCTAGAGTGAGACCCTACCTTGAAAACAAAACAAAACAAAACAAAACAAAACAAAAAAAAACCTAAGGAAAGAAAAGGTCAGTTTGAGAAGTTCTGTATCAGTATTCACTCATGGTTATTTGTACGAGGGTTGCTGTTAACTCTAATGTCATCTTGTATAACTAATGAAAATAAATTAATAAAGTCTCCACAAAAAAGAAAACCTGGGCTCTCTAGATAATACACTGAATTAATGTAAAGGAAACTCCGTAGCCAGCACCAGAACAAAGGAAGAATGAAAGAAACTTCAGAAATTCGCAAACAGGTCAATTAAGTTTCAAACAGATCATGTCTTTTCTAAAACAAACCTAATGTATAAGTCCCCAAGAAAACTTTTCCAAAAAATCACTAGACACTGTAGCTGGGCATGACAACTCACCCCGAAGACCCCAGCACTTAAGAGGCTGGGGCAGGAGGGTTGCCGTGAGTTCCAGGTCAGCTGTGTTGATCTCTCTCCCCTGTAAATATAAATGTTCCTAAGCCACCAATATTCTTGAACTCTGGGATAAAAAGGGCAATAAAACTACTCTAATCTCTATTAAAAAGTTATTAAAATTCATAGCATATAGGTTTCCCCACTTTATACTCTTTTCCTTTTTTTCGACACACGGTCTCAGCTTGTAGTCCAGGCTTCAGCTCCCTCACTGTAGGAAGTGTTTCAACATACCTCATGTTTGGTACATAGAAAAAAACATTTAAGTCAGGCATGACGACGCACACCTGAAGTCCCAACACTCTGGAAGCAGAAGCAGGAGTACAAATTCCAGACCAGCCTAGGCCGCATGGTGAGACCTTGTTTCAAGAAAGGAAAAAAAAAAAATTTTATAAGCGAATAATGTTAAAATACTTAATATGCCCTGACATCTGAAAAAGATGTGTTTCTATAAAGACTGCTATTGTTTTATGAGACAGGGTCTAGCTATGCAACTCAGGCTGATCTTAAAATCCTCCTGCCTCTTCCTCACAAGTGTGGAGATGACAGGCCTGCGTCACCACCTCCTACCTCAAGACTGTTCTAAAACCGTATCCCCACCCCCCAGACTTAAATTCCTAAGTTCACAATGAAGCTACAAAGGAAGTGTCCTGGTAAATCATAAATTAGTTTCACAGATAAAAAGGAATTTTTCCTTAAGAAAATGCACATTACAAAAAAAAAGAAAAAAAACGGGGGTTGGACAGATGGTTTAGCGATTAAGGTGCTTGCCTGTAAAGCCAAGACCTCAGTTTGATTCCCCAGTAAGCCAGGTGCACAAGGTGATGCACGCATCTGGAGTTCATTTGCAGTGGCTGGAAGCCCTGCGTGTCTATCCTCTCTCTCTCTCTCTCTCTCTGCCTCTTTCCCTCTCTCAAATAAATAAAAAATAAAAAGACCAGGTTTTATGGGCTGGAGAGATGGCTCAGGGATAAAGGTGCTTGCCTGCAAAGTCTAATGACCTGGGTTCAATTCCCCAGTACCGATGTAATCCAGATACACTAATTGATGCATCATCTGGAGTTTGTTCGGCAGGAGGCCCTGGACACCCACTCTCATTCTCTTCTGCCCTCTCCCATCCTCTATGTATGTATGTGTGTATACATATATATATATATGGTTTTCCGAGATAGGGCTTCACTCTAGTGCAGGCTGACCTGGAATTCACTATGTAGTATCAGGGAGGCCTCGAACTCACGTTGATCCTCCTACCTCTGCTTCCCGAGTGCTGGGATTAAAGGCGTGTGCCACCATGCCTGGCTTTCAAATAAATTTAAAAAACAACGAAAAAAAAACAGGCTTTAAAAGAATTACAGAACATACAAGAATATGAATAAGACTGTGGGCACCTTGGGCTGGAGGGATGGCTTAGCTGTTAAGACTGTGGGCAACTCAATGGTCAGGTTGGAAGAGGGAGAAAGAGGGATATTCAAGAACTGCTATCTTACAACCCGGTAAAATTCCTGTCTCTGGAAGCCACGATGTGACCTAGGATGCGAAAGGTCCACACCTCCGCCCCTGAGAACTCTGCCCCGAGGCAGGGCGACCGAACGACTCAACGACCCAAGCCTTGAGCAGGCAGTCTTGCTTTCTGGACCAAAAATAGTTGACAAGCCTATCTGCCTGGCACAAAGCGTAAGGAGGAGAGAAAGAGCCGAGCCGCCCCTCCCAATTCCTGTTGTCAAAAGGAAGAGAGGCACCTGGCGAGGAGCAACGCTGTCTTCCAATGAGGAAGACAAAGCTGGCTGCAGCTGACCCTTGTCTACATGGAAAGCTATGTCTGGCTAGGGCTGCGCAAGAAGGAAACAGCAGGACTGGGAAATATTCCTGAAAAAGGAAGGGAGAAAAGAAGAAAAGGGGGGGGGGGGGTGGAGAAGAAGAAAAAGACCTTACGAGCAAGCAGAAACCTAGCACCCTTCGTCCCCCCCCCCCACGCCCCCGGCCCCAACACTTGCAACCTGACAATTTACAACCTGGCATCAACCTTCTAATTAGGAACAGTTCGAGCCTTTTATAGGCGAAGAATTAAAACTTGCTTCTCCCAACTCAAGAAGATAAAAGCCGGCGTCAGAAAGGGGCCCCCCCCCAACCCCAGCCCCGGGCGGTGTGCGCCCAACGTCTAGGAGCATCTCAAGAGCCAGGGAGTGACCAGGCAATTTTCGACCCGTGCACAGGGGAGGAGCCCACCCCTGTTGCCCGGTGCAGTGGACTGATGAAGAGGAGGGGAGAGGGGGGGAAACTGAGGGCAGGAGCAAAGGGGATCGAGCGGCAGAAGCGTGAGCAGCAGGGTCCAAGGTGGGGAAGGGGGGGACCTGGGCTCAGCGCACGGGCGGGAGACAGGCAGGCAGGCAGGCAGGGAGAGAGACAGGCAGGCAGACAGGCAGAGAGGTAGGCAGGCAGACAGACAAGCAGGCAGGCAAGCAGACAGACAGGCAGGCAGGCGGGCGCGGTTGCAGGCTGCAAAAGCGGGACCCCGGGACTGCCCCAAGCTGCTTCCCAGCACACGTCGCCCCAGGTACTGACAGGGCCCCCCCGCCCGCGCGGAGACCCCCCGCACGCAAGCACGCACGCGAGCACGCAAGCACGCACACGCCCACCCGCCCACCCGCCCCCAGCCCCGGGCCAGCGGCGCCGTACGTACCCAGCAACACGCACAGCATATCGAGGGCCACGTACGGCAGCCGCGTCTTGTCAAACATGGTCTCGGCTGCGGTGGTCCCCGCCGGCGCGGGCGGGCGACGGACGGACGGAAGGACGGAAAGACGGGCGGACGCGGCTGCGGACCCGGGGCTGGCAACGGCTCCCCCTTTTCCCTACAAGCGCTGCCTTTCCCTCCTCCTCCTCCTCCTCGACGGGAAGGCGGCAGCGGCGGGCGGATGGGACCCCTTCCTCTCTTCTCTCTCCCCCCAACCGCCAGCGACGGCGCCCGGGACCCCTCGCACGCACTGCGGAGGCCGCAGTTCGCCAGCGGCCGCACTGTCACCTCCGCCTGCCCCCGCGCCCGTCGGGAATCCCGGCTCGCTCTCCGCAACGCAAGGCGGGGCGGACACCCTCGTGCTTTAAGGACGAGGAGCGCTCGGGGAGGAGGGACGCGGGCTCAGGCCCCTCCCAGCCGCGGGCAGCCGCGGGTCTGGCCGGTGCGCGGGCTCGCGGGCTCCAGGGAGCGCGCGGCTGAGGGGTGGGGGGCGGAACCACAGGAAGCCACACCCGCCGCGCCCGCAGGCGGCCAATCAGCGGCGTCGGCCCCGCCCCGTCAAACTGCGGAGCACGCCCCGAAGCTAGGCGCCAGGAGGTGTGGGGGCGGAGCCAGGGGAAAATCCAGACCAGCGCAAGAAGCCAATCACCGCTCCGTCGGCGCAGGCAGCCAATCAGCGACGCCGGCCCTGCCCCGTCGCCCTGAAGTCCGGCGCAGGCTGGCTAAACAGCGCAGCCGGATCCGCCCCGAAGCTAGACGCCTGGCGGGGTGGGGGCGGGGCTAGAGAAAATGCACACCAGCAGGCAGCCAATCAGCGACGCCGGACCCGCCCCGTCGCCCTAAAGACCAGCGCAGGCAGCCAATCAGCAACTCCGACCCCGCCCCGTGTACCTGCGGACCGCGCCCAGAGCGGGGCTCCTTGCGGGGTTTAGGAACCTTGGACCTGCTGCACGCGCGATCTACCGGTGACCCGTCACTCTGTTCTCGCTCCCTTCTGGAGCGCTGAAACAAGGGCTAGTCGTCCCACCCATAATCCCACTCCCTTCTTCCAAGGAAATGGGCAGACAGACACTCCCTGAGCAAACTTCGGGGTGAGGCTCCCCTTCATAATCAGGCCTCTCTCTACTTGGCCTCCTTGCCTTACCTAGCTGAACATATATATATATATGATTATTTGTTTATTTGAGAGAGAGAAAGAGGCAAGTAGAGAATGGGCGCGCCAGGGCCTTTAGCCAATGCAAATGAACACCAGACGCATGTGCCGCTTTTTGCAACTGACTTTACTGGGAACTGGGGAGTCGAACCTGGATCCTTTGGCTTTGCGCCTTAACCACTAAGCCATCTCTCCTGCCCCAGCCACTCTTATTTTTATTTATTTGAGAGAAAGAAGCAGATACACACACACACAAATATGTGTGTGTGTGTGTGTGTGTGTGTGTGTGTGTATGTGTGTGTGTAGAGAGAGAGAGAGAGAATGGGTGCACCAGAACCTCTAGCCACTGCAAACAAACTCCAGCACCATCTTATATGGGTACTGGGGATCAAACCTGGGTCCTTAGTCTTCTCAGGCAAGCACTTTTAATCACTAAGCCATCTCTCCAACTGCCCCCCCCCCGCCGCTTTCAATCCTAAATCATCTAATCGTTCTTGATAGTTTGATATTGAATATCTCAACACATTTCTAAATCGCCATATCTTTGATGTTTATAAATCTTTGATCCACCTTTATCAGGAATTGCCCCCCCCCGCATTGATATGTCCTGTTAATAATTTTCCATCTGCTAACCCTCCATGAGTTCCTTAGTTACAAACTGTGTTTGCTGCTTTTTTTTTTTTTTTTTTTTTTAATTTGAGAGCGAGAGAGGCAGATAGAAAATGGGCACGCCACGGCCTCCAGGTACAGAAAATGAACTCCATATGCATGTAGCACCATATGCATCTGGCTTACATGGGTACTGGGGAATCAAACCTGGGTCCTTAGGCTTGGGAGGCAAGTGCCTTAACCACTAAGGCATCTCTCCAGCCCTCTTTGCTGCTTTCTGAATTGAACTGGGATACCCAGTTTGAAGTCATGACTCCGTTTGCAATAGACCTCATGGGAGGGGCAGAGCATGACTTCTGTGTGTGTGGCAGGATGGGGAGGGAGAGATTATATTTTAACAAGTATCAGAACAATTTTCCTGTCACAGCCGCAATCCACTTTCCCTATGCCCAGGAGGACTGTAGAGCAAGATTTAGTAATCTCAGTTTCCTAATTTGTAAAATGAGGATGTTGGTAATCCTGCTCTATATTCTAATCAAGAGGAAGTGGTAAAAACCCAGAAAATATAATACAAAAGGTGGGGGGGGGGAGTGTGTATAAAGAGTTAAACCAAAGCTGTTAACAATTGGTGAGTTCCTCCTTATTCATAGCTTACTCTTTTTTGGACACATGTAGGCCAGGCTGGCCTCAAGTTTCCTGTATAGCAGAAGATGACTTTAAATTTCTGATCCTCTTGTCCCCACCTCCCAAGTGCTGGGACTATAGGCATGCTGAGGTTAGAAGCATGGTGCCACCATGCCCAGTTTTTCATATTTTACCTTCTTATATGAAGATGTAAAATACAAGTCACAAAATGTGCTTAGTATTTCTCAGACGTTTCCTGCAAAGCACCTCAAAAAACCCAATAGAAGCCGGGCATGGTGGCGCACGCCTTTAATCCCAGCACTCGGGAGGCAGAGGTAAGAGGATCACCATGAGTTTGAGGACATCCTGAGACGACATAGTGAATTCCAGGTCAGCCTGGACTAGAGTGAGACCCGACCTTTAAAAAACAGAAAAAAGGGCTGGAGGGATGGCTTAGTGGTTAAGGCGTTTGCCTGCAAAGCCAAAGGACCCAGGTTTGATTCCCCAGGACCTACGTAAGCCAGATGCACAAGGTGGTGCATGCATCTGGAGTTCGTATGCAGTGGCTGGAGGCCCTGGCGTGCCCATTCTCTGTCTCTCTCACTCACTCTTTCTCTGTCAAATAAATAAATAAATAAATAATATATTTTTTTTAAATTTTTGTTCATTTTTATTTATTTATTTGAGAGTGACAGAGAGAGAGAGAGAGAGGCGGAGAGAGAGAGAGAGAATGGGCACGCCAGGGCTTCCAGCCACTGCAAACGAACTCCAGATGCGTGTGCCCTCTTGTGCATCTGGCTAACATGGGTCCTGGGGAATCGAGCCTTGAACCGGGGTCCTTAGGCTTCACAGGCAAGCACTTAACCGCTAAGCCATCTCTCCAGCCCAATAAATAATATTTTTAAAAAAAGAAAAAGAGAAAAAAAGATGAGGTTAATCTCAGAGTCTGAGAAGATAGTTCTAGGGAACCTCCCACAAACAAAATATGTTTTCCAAAAAGCTTGTTTTTAAAGATATATTTATTATTTATTAGAGACAGAGACAGAGGATGGGCACGCCAGAGCCTCCAGTCACTGCAAAGGGTCTTCAGAAGCATGTGCCACTTTGTGCATCTGGCTTACATGGGACCTGGAGACTCTAACCTGGGTCCTTCAGCTTCACAGGCATGCGTCTTAACCGCTAAGCCACCGCTCCAGCCCTGTTTTTCCTTTAAAAGGAATGTGAATCTTGGATTTCAGCTAGCTTGAATACTTTCCAAAAGGTTTCAGGAGCAGTTTACACCAAATAAATATGTGTGTCTTTTTTTTTTGTTTTGTTCTGTTTTTTGTTTTCCAAGGTAGGGTCTCACTCTAGCCCAGGCTGACCTGGAATTTACTATGGAGTCTCAGGGTGGCCTTGAACTCGCGGTGATCCTCCTATCTCTGCCTCCCAAGTGCTGGGATTAAAGGCATGTGCCACCACGCCCAGCTTCCTTTCTTTTTTTTTTTTTTTTTTAATGTGTGTCACTTTTGACTCTGTGGCTTTTCTTACTTCCAGAGCTATAAGGGCCTCATATTACAAGGTCACACTAAATTGAAAGAGCCTATGATATTATTAGTTATCCATTTTAACACCCATGATGTCTTCTTCATGATAACCCTGTCTCTGAAAACACTAAAAGCATGGAAGAAAGAAACACCGTTTAGTAGGAGGTCCTGCGTGTGTTTGCATGTAGCATGCAGTGTGCACGGTCTCTGTGTATCTGCGCATGCGGTGTGTATGCAAGCACGGTGTGAACACGCCTGTGCGGATACGCGTGCGGAGGCCAAAAGGGGGCGTCATCTGTCCTCCTCTGCCGCTCTCCCGAATCCTATTTCCTTAAGGCGACATCTCTCACTAAAGCTGGAGTTCGTGTCATTTTTTTGGTTAGACTGGCTGATCAGAGCGTGCCAGTGATCATTCTGTGTCCACACCCCTCCCCCACACACACGGTGCTAGAGACACAGGGGTGCAAACACCTGGATTTTTTACATGGGTGCTAGGGACGAAATTCAGGTCCTCATGCTCGGGCAGTAAGCGCTCTTACCCACTGAGCAATCTTTCCAGCCCATCATTTACTAGTTTGATCATTGAGTCATGCTGTATTATTGTTGGAACTATGTTTTGTATTATAGAATAAAAGAAATAACAACTGCATTACCGTAATGAGGAACCAAGTTTCTTTTAGGAGCTAAGATGTTTAGTGTACAAAAAGGAACTAAATATAGCTGAGTCAAAAAACCCTAATATTAAATCAGAAATTTTAAATATATTTTTATTTATTTATTTGAGAGAGAGAGAGAGACTCTGGTCACTCCAGGGCCTCATGCCACCACAAAGAACTTCAGATGCATGTGCCACTTTGTGCATTTGGCTTAACATGGGTACTGGGGAATTGGACCCAGGCCAGTAGGCTCTGCAAGCAAGCACCTTTAACCACTGAACCATCTCCTCAGCCCTAAATCAGTTTTTTTTTTTTTTGAGACTTGATCTCACGGAGCCCAGGCTGGCCTCGAACTTATTATACAGTCAAGGATGACCTTGAGCACGTTCTCCTGCGTCCACCTCCCTAGTGCAGAGGTCACAGCATCAACACACGTGGTTTGTGCCACGCAGTGGGCTGACAAGCATTCCTCCAACTGAGTTACATCCCCAGCCCTAAAACCTTAATATTAAATTTGAATCATCCGGGCACGCCTTTAATCCCAGCACTTGGGAGGCGGGAGTAGGAGGATCGCTGTGAGTTCAAGGCCAGTTTGAAACTACATAGTGAATTCCAGGTCCGCCTGGGCTAGATCGAGACCCTACCTTGGGGAAACAAACAAACAAAAAAAAACCAGAAATGTCAATTTCGAGTCAGTTGTGGCAGCACATGCCTGCAACCCCAGCACTTGGGAGGTAGGAGTTTCAGGAGAAGTTCAAGGCCAACCTCTGCTGCACAGCAGGTTTGAATCTAGCCTAGGCTACATGAAACCCTGCCTCAAACAAAAATAATGTCAATGTGAACTCATGACTCGTACCAATATACATCTCTCAGCTCCAGCAAATGAAAGAGTCTGATCATAGCTAAGTGTCTCACCAACGTGCATCTTTTGTCTTTGTAACACTAGCCATTTTAATAGGCCTGGGGTGATTTCATGCCCTATGTATTGAGCTGGTGATATACACCAGACCCTGGGACAGAGCTGTACAAGGGGACAAAATGAACAAGGGAACGCCCTCTTCCTCAAATGGCAGCCCAGCTAGGAAGCCTGGCACGTCACTAAACGCATGCGGTATTGTGACAGACGTGTGCAGGTGCACAGCAGGCACACAGAGCCGAGTGGGAGCCCTGGAGAGGTGCTCTAGAGAAGGACACTTGCTTGTCTTTCCTGTCCTCACGCCATACCAGCTGACCTGTGTTAGGTGACAGGGAAGTAAACAGCTGATAGGGTATCAGCCCCTCTCCCCAGGACTCATAGATAAAAGCTTCGGAAAATAGATTAATTAACCAAAGTCCACAAAATGCCCTAAGTCATTTCCTGTTATTTTAAATGGGATCTGTTCTATGTGCACGGTGTAAGCAGCAGGTCAACCCTGAACTGAGGAAAGAATGACTATAACATGTTTGTTTTGCAGCAGGGGGTATTTTCTTCCATTGGGGGAATTGTAAGGCGGTGATTGGATTCTGGTGTGATCATTGAAGTTGAAAATGAATGAAGCAATTTTTGAAACGGTGGTGAAAATAAAAAGTAAAAATAAAAAAAAAGGAAGCTCTGGTTGAATAGTGGACACCATTAATACTTCTTAGGGAACAAGCATGAACGTGGAAGGAACATGAGGTCTCAGGGCCTCCCTTAAATGCTTCACAGAGTTTGTCCTTTGCCTGTACTTTTCCTCCCTATAACACAGGCGACAACAAAATCTAAGTAACAAGGGCTTGGCAAGAATGTTCCAGAAGACTCTCAAAGAAGAAACTAATTTTCTGTCTTCTGGTATTACTAAATTTCATGAAAGGAGTCTGTATTGGTGTAGTCATTGTTGTGACAAAATGCCTAGCAAGAAACAACGTGAGGGCAATCCTCTGGGGTCACTTAAGGCTTAGCACCAGGGGAGGCTTTTGCCTGTGGTGGTCACATGGTGAGGCGGCAGGTCACATTTCCTGTCCAATCAGGAAGCAGAGGCAGATGAATATTGGTGTTGCATTCGCTTTCTCCTTTTTTTAAAAAAAAATTAATTAATTAATTAATTTGACAGAGAGAGAGGGAGGAAGATAGAGAAAGAGAATGGGCACACCAGGCCTTTAACTGCTGCAAACGAACTCCAGACTCATGTATCACCTCGTGCATCTGGCTTACGTGGGTCCACGGAGAATCGAACCGGGATCCTTTGGCTTTGCAGGCAAACGCCTTAGCCGTTAAGCCATCTCTCCAGCCCTCACTTTCTTCTTTTTATTAGTTACCAGACGCCAGCCCATGAAATAGTGCCACCATTCCGTTAAACCTCTCTAGAAACACCCTCACTGGCACAGATATTGTGGCTCCTAGGTGACTGTCAACCCTGTCAAATGGACATTGAAGATGAACCGTTGCAGTGTCTATAATCTATGTCCTGCATCATTTGTGCTCTTTTTAAACATCTCTGTGTCCTACCCCCACTTCTCCGTTTGCACTGCTCTTTTTTTGTTTTGTTTTCTGAGGTAGGGTCTCTCTTTGGTCCAGGCTGACCTAGAATTCACTATGTAGTCTCAGGGTGGCCTCGAACTCATGGCAGATCTTCCTACCTCTGCCTCCCGAGTGCTGCGATTAAAGGGATGTGCCACCACGCCCAGTTTGCACTGCTCTTTAATGTTTGTTTGTTTGTTTGTTTTAAGGTAAGGGTTCACTCTAGCTTAGGCTAGACCTGGAACTCACTATGTAGTCTCAGGCTGGCCTCAAACTCACAGTGATCCTCCAAGCTCAGCCTCCTGAGTGCTGGGACTAAAGGTATGCACCACCACACCTGGCAAATAGTTTTTATTATATTCAAATAATGTAAAACTAGAACAGTTAAAAATATAAAAGACTTGGGCTGGAGAAATGGCTTAGCGGTTAAGGCATTTGCCTGAGAAGTCAAAGGACCCAGGTTTGATTCCCCAGGACCCACGTAAGTCAGATGTACAAGGGGCACATGCATCTGGAGTTCGTTTTCAGTGTCTAGAAGCCCTGGCATGCCTGTTCTCTCTCTCTCTCTTTCTCTCTGATTGCAAACAAATAAATAAAATTTAAAAAGCTAAAACAAGGTAAATAATAAATAAATAAATAAAAGAAAAAAGATTTATTTTAAAAAATATATAAATGACTGGTTCCCTCATGCATTTGCCTCTAGAAGAAACGTTCACTGTATGGTAAGTTACAGTTGTTTTTACAGTTATTGTTAAAGCTGTTAGGTTCTTATTAAAGTTCTATCATGTAATATTTGATATATACCTATGTAACATATAAGTTATGAAAAATAATAACATGAAACCGGGCGTGGTGGTGCATGCCTTTAATCCCAGCACTCAGGAGGCAGGGGTAGGAGGATCACAGAGAGTTTGAGGCCACCCTGAGACTACAGCGTGAATTCCAGGTCAGCCTGAGCTAGAGAGTGAGACCCTACCTCGAAAATAATAATAATAATAATAATAATAATAATAGTAAGATGAATAACCATGAATCCACTACAGAACACCTAAATCTTTCCTTTTTTTCTTTTTTCTCTGGTTTTTGTTTGTTTGTTTGTTTGTTTTGTGTGTGTGTATGTGTGTGTGAGAGAGAGAGACAGGGTCTCACTATGTAGCTTAGACTGGCCTCAAACACATGCCAAAGTCTTCCAAGTGCTAGGGCGACAGGTACGTGGCGCCGTGCCCAGCTAACTCCTAAGTGTTTATAGTATCACTGAATCTGCTTGTGTCTCCCACCTCTGTCATGTGTCTTGGCTCAGGACAAGTTAACTACTGTTCTGGGTTTTGCGTTTCTCCTTGTATGTTTGGTCGATGGCTTACCGACATGTCTGTGACTCTAATGTGTGTGCGCTTGTTTTTAGCTTTTAACACTATTATAGAGATCTGGGGACATGATGATTTAACTGGCCTGGGTTCAATTTCCCAGTACCCACATAAAGTGAGACAGAGAAAGTGGTGCATGTATCTGGTATTTGCAGAAGCAAGAGACTCTAGTGTGATAACACACACATATGAAAATAACACAAAAATATAAAAAAGCATCACAGGCTGGGCAGCTGGCTCAGCGATTAAAGGTGCTTGCTTGCAAGTCTGTCAGCCCGCGTTCCATTCCCTAGCACATACATAAAAGCTGGACACAAATTGGCACGAGTCTCTGACACCAATGTGCCTGCGACTGGAGGAGACAGAACAAGAGAGTTCAGAAGCTCACAGGCCAGCTAGACTGGTGCACACACAATGGCAAAATGAGAAACTATGTCACAAACAGGAGATGATCGAGGTCCTGAGGTTGTCCTCTGAGCTCTACACATCCGCCATGTACCCATATACACACACATCATACACATCCACACACATAAATAAAAATATATGTAGTCTTCTGCTCTCGTTTTAGTTATATTTCTTATATTGTATTTTTATTTTTATTTATGTTTTAGTTATATTTAGTTATATTATGTTTTAGTTATATTTCTTATATTGTATTTTAAAAATATTTTATGTATTTATTTGGGAGAAAGAGGTAGATATATATATGTATGTATGTTTATATGTATATATATATATATATATATATATAGAGAGAGAGAGAGAGAGAGAGAGAGAGAGAATAGTTGCACCAGGGCCCCTAACCACTGCAAATGAACTCCAGATGCATGTGCCACCTTGTGCATCTGGCTTATGTGGGTACTAAGGAATCAAACCTGGGTCCTTAGGCTTCACCAGAAAGCGCCTTAACCACGAATCCATCTCTCCAGTCCTATTGTTTGTTTGTTGATTTTTCGAGGTAGGGTCTCACTCTGGTCCAGGCTGACCTGGAATTCACTATGTAGTCTCAGGGTAGCCTCGAACTCATGGCAATCCTACCTCTGCCTCCCGAGTGCTGGGCCTAAAGGCATGTGCCACCACGCCCGGCTGGTTATTTATCTTATTTTCATTAAATTGTAGAAGTTCTTAATATGTTCTTAGTAGCAATCCTTTGTTTTGTTTGCTTTTTCACCTGAAATATAGCTTACATTTCAACTCCATTATGAGCAATCACATGATATAGTGCTTGCATGTGTAATGTAAGCAGACATCTTTAGACAGGTTGCTTAAATTTCTCACCAAAGGAGAGACTGGCTCCCTTCTTTTCTACCTTCTTTGAATCTGAACGTGAGGTCTAGAGTCACAGGGATCTCTTTGTGATCCCGAGGGAAAGACCAAGAAAAGTAACATCACTGGTTTTTTACAGTGGTGAACCACCCAAAGTAACGTCACTGGTTTTTATGGTGGCGAATCACCCAAGGTAACGTCACTGGTTTTTATGGTGGCGAACCACCCAAAGTAACGTCACTGGTTTTTACAGTGATGAACCACCCAAAACAACCCACAGTGGGCTACCTCCCCATTTCTTTATATATGTATATAGCCGTTTTTACCCTAAAACCTTCATTGAATATATACAAGGCTCAAGAATATGAAGGATTCACAGCAGATTACCAGCCTTTGGCTTCTATTTCTGAAAAACCGCATGTCATATTATCCTACACAAAACCTTTAGCTTGAGCTAACCGAATTGACTTTCTGTTCCTTTCAAAGCCCAGGATGAAACAATTAAGTAGAAAAGGGTGCAGAAGGAGGATGTGCCTTAAGATTAAGCCATGGTAGAGCATAGATAAGATAAAACAAAGGACTGGAGAGATGGTTTAGCGATTAAGGTGCTGGCCTGCAAAGCCAAAGGATCCTGGTTCAATTCTCCAGGACCCATTTAAGCCAGATGCACAAGGGGGCGCATGCATCTGGAATTCATTGGCAGTGGCTGGAGGCCCTGGTGCACTCTTTCTCTCGTCCTCTTTCTCTCAAATAAATAATATTTTTAAAAAATCTTTGAAGAAGCTGGACGTGGTGGTGCACGCCTTTAATCCCAGCACTCGGGAGGCAGAGGTAGGAGGATTGCCAAGAGAGTTCGAGGCCACCCTGAGACTACATTGTTAATTCCAGGTCAGCCTGGACCATAGTGAGACCCTACCTCGAAAAACAAAACAAACAAACAAACAAACAAACAAACAAACAAAATCTTTAAAGAACCAGGCATGGTGGCACACGCCTTTAATCCCAGCACCTGGGAGGCAGAGGTAGGAGGATTGCCAAGAGAGTTCGAGGCCACCCTGAGACTACATAGCGAATTCCAGGTCAGCCTGAGCTAGAGTGAGACCCTACCTCAAAAAACTGGAAAAAAAAAAAAATCTTTAAAGAGAAGATAAAATAAAGATGTCTTTCTGAAGTCTTTGAGTAGGAAAGGTTGTAGAAAGGGTCTAATGGAAAATAAGATTCTAGAAGGTTAATCATGACAGCTTATGGCTAAAAAGTATATCCATGGGGTGGAGAGGTTCCTTCGTCCTTAAAGGCACTTGCTTGCAAAGCTTGGCAGCACAGGTTCGAGTCCCCAAGGTACCTATGTAAAGCCAGATGCACAAAGTGCCACATGCGTCTGGGGTCCTTTGTGGCAGCAGAGGGCTCTGATGTGTCCATCCATTCTCCCTCTCTCTCTGTCTCTCTCTTTCTCAAGTAAATATTTCTCAGTGTATCCAGTGGCAAATCATTTCGAGCAAGCAGTCTGGGAGAGGTCATCGCCGTCTCTGCAGTGGGCTGTCCTTTAAGGTGAGCAAACCTTATCTCAAAAGTTAGATTATCTGCACTCTGGCTTTCTGTGTTCATTTCCTCATTTTGGTGGTTTTTGCTGAGGATCAGTCCAGGGTCTTGTGCCTCCTGAGCTCCACCTTCAATCTTGATCTTATCTTTTCTGAACTCTTCAAGGGCCCCAGCTTTTTTTTTTTTTTTTTTTTTTTCCTGCTTTATTACTGGCTACAAAGGGAAAGGTATTTTGTTCACACTTGAGCCACTTTACAAAGGTGGGAAATTTAGATGTAATCATTAGTAAAATTAAAAATAAGTAAATAGGGCTGGGGAGATGGCTTAGTGGTTAAGGCATTTGCCTGCAAAGCCACAGGACCCAGGTTCAATTCCCTAGGACGCATGGAAGCCAGGTAGTGCAAGGTAGTGCATGCATGCTTCTGCAGTTTGTTTGCAGCGGCTGAAGGCCCTGGCGCGCCCATTCTCTCTTTTCCCTCTCTCTCTCTCTCTCTCTCTCTCTCAAAGAAATACAATTAAAAATTTAAAAAAATTAAAAAAATAAGTAAATAGAGCAATAATGAGGAAGTACATGGATCAAATCACACTCAGAGTCCTTCTGCGACAACAGTCTCTTTCCAAAACTCTCCTTCAAGGTGAGTTTGCAAGGTCGGGGTTTTATGTTATTTATTTATTTATTTATTTATAATTAACAACTTCCATGATTGTAAACAATACCCCATGTTAATTTCCTCCCCCCCCCCCCGGTTTTATGTTATTTTTAGGCAAAGGATATTTTCTTTTCTTTTTCTTTTTTTTTTTTTGTTTTTTGGTTTTTGGTTTTTGGTTTTTCAAGGTAGGGTTTCCCTTTAGCCCAGACTGGCCTAGAATTCACTATGTAGACTCAGGGTGGCCTCGAACTCACAGTGATCCTCCTACCTCTGTCTCCCGAGTACTGGGATTAAAGGCATGTGCCACCACACCTGGCCAAAGGGTATTTTTGCTTTATTATTATTATTTTATTTATTTATTTTGTTTTTTTGAGGTAGGGTCTCACTCTAGTCCAGGCTGACCTGTAATTCACTCTGTAGTCTCGGGGTGGCCTTGAACTCACAGTGATCCTCCTACCTCTGCCTCTCGAGTCCTGGGATTAAAGGCGTGTGCCACCTCACCCAGCATATTATTATTATTATTATTTAAATTTTGTGTTGGGCATTAATCCTACAACCATTTTCTTCTCAGGCTTATTAACAGTGTGAAAGATAGGCATGATTACCTAGCCAGTGTCTGACGCGTGCACGCACACAACACATATTAAAAAAAATAAAAATAACAACTTTCTACCCGTGATGCTTGCTTCCCTACCACCCACTCAAACCAGTATCGACCATGGTTCCCTCATGTTCCAGAGAAATGGGGTTAGTTTGACATGACTTCTTCCAACTAAATCCACACCTGGCTCTGGTGACCCACCACTTCCTTCCTTCAAGGTGCTCACTGGTTATTTAACAATCTTTTGTTTCCCTAGGTGATTTTTTTGTATTAATTTTTAGTTTATGTTAATTATGACAGGTTATTCTCTTTTATCCCCTTGCCCCAGCTCCCATCACCCTGGAGACCCTCGTCAGTGAGGTTAAGGGATTCACTGTGGGCTCCTGAAGGCCTCAGTCAGTCCCTGTGGGATAGGGGGGACCATACCTCAGGATATTCCCACCCACCATGTGGCTCTTGCGGTGTCTCCACCCCCTCTTCTGCAATGTTCCCCAAGCCATAGAAGGCCTGCCGGCGATCTAATTTAGTATTTTATTTAACTATCTTTTAAAAATGTACCACCAGGATTGTGTCAGTTAATTACCTATAAAGCATTGTCTTAAAGACATCATATATATATATATTTTTTCCCCTTCCATTAAGACCCTTCTTCTTCCCCATTAATCGTTCCCTTACTTTCATGACGTGTGGCGTGAAGAAAGCTAGCAGACAGGGAGGAAGCTTCCAGCACAGCTCCAGCTGGGTTTCTCTGTGTCTTGCAACGTTGTCGTGAGGTGTCTTCTGCAGTAGGGACTCCCCATACCATTTTGGTGGGCAACCAAGACCTGTGGTATTAGCTCTTATTTATCAATAATCAGTAGGCATCTGGATGGTTTCCTGAAGGTTTCTGCAGATTGGAACATGAACATTGTTGTATATATTTCCAGATACAAGCAGGCAGGGGTGTTTCTGAAGCACCTAAAAGCAGTGGAATTGCCAGGGAATTGTGGTAGGCTGAGAAAGATCCCCGCTCCCCCCCCCCCCGCCCCCAGAATGTGTCAACATCAGAAACCTCCAAGCCTATGACTGCTACCTTACACAGGAAAAACAAACAAACAAACAAACATTATCTTATTATTATTATTATTTTGTTTTTTTATAATGGTTATTTATTTATTTTGCTTTTATTTTTTATTAATAACTTCCATGATTGTAAACAATATCCCATGGTAATGCCCTCTCTCCCCCGACTTTCCCCTTTGAAACTCCACTCTCCATCATATCCCCTCCCCCTCTCAATCAGTCTCTCTTTTATTTTGATGTCATCATCTTTTCCTCCTCTTATGATGGTCTTGTGTAGGTAGTGTCCGACACTGTGAGGTCATGGATATCCAGGCCATTTTATGTCTGGGGGGAGCACGTTGTAAGGAGTCCTACCCTTCCTTTGGCTCTTACAGTCTTTCCGCCACCTCTTCCGCAATGGGCCCTGAGCCTTGGAAGGTGTGATAGAGATATTGCAGTGCTGAGCACTCCTGTCACTTCTTTTATAGTGGTTATTTATTTATTTGAGAGAGACAGAGAGGGAGAATGGGCACGCCAGGGCCTCCAGCCACTGCAAACAAACGCCAGACGCATGCGCCTCACTGTGCATCTGGTTTACGTGGGTCCCGAGGTCCTTTAGCTTTGCAGGTAAGCGCCTTAACCGCTAAGCCATCCCTCCAGCCCCCCCCAGAAAACATTATCTTTGAAGATGTAATGGATGTAGTGGAGTGCAGGATCTTGAGATGGGAGATTTTTCTGGTTTATTCAGCTGTTGCTTAATTGCAATCACAAGTGTCCTTGTACGTGGGAGGCTGAGAGATTTTACTCTACACAGAAGAGCAGAAGGCGAGCTCTCCTGCCAAAACATTAACTTCACCCAGGAATGCTGACTCAGGACTTCTGCTCTCCAGAATCGCAGAACTGGGATAGCATACATTTCTGTCTTAAAGACAATGAACTTGTGGTGATTTCTTACAGCAGCCAGAGGAGACTAATATAGATACACATATGCTCCACCTTACAGAATAATGGCTACCTATTTCAAGCAATACTGGCCAGCATTCGTAGAGAATGAAGTGTTATATATGAAATACTTAGCTTCAGTGGTGGTCCCAGAAGCCTTCTGTGATGTATGTGGGGAATATGGTAGGAAACTTATTTGGAAGCTATGTTTACATCACACTTTATTTAATTTTTTTTTTGAGGCAACCCAATAGACTGCCTTTTTTCTTTTCTTTTCTTTTCTTTTCTTTTCTTTCTTTTCTTTCTTTCCTTTTTTTTTTTTTTTTTTTTTTTTTTTTTTGATTTTTCGAGGTATGGTCTCACTCTAGCCCAGGCTGACCTGGAGTTCACTCTTTAGTCTCAGGGTAGCCTTGAACTCACAGTGATCCACCTACCTCTGCCTCCTGAGTGCTGGGATTAAAGGTGTGCACCACCACGCCCTGCTCTGCCTTTTTTCTTTTTATGCAAGTGTGTGTGTGTGTGAGAGAGAGAGAGAGAGAGAGAGAGAGAGAGAATTGGTGCACCAGGGCCTCCAGCCACTGCAATCAAACTCCAGATGTGTGTACCCCCTTGTGTGACCTTGCGTGCTTATGTTACTGTGCGTCTGGCTTATGTGGGACCTGGAGAGTTCAGCATGAGTCCTTAGGTTTTGCGGGCCAATGCGTTAACCACTAAGCATTCTCTCCAGCCCTACATCACACTTTAAAAACAACTGGTGGGCTGGAGAGATGGCTTAGAGGTTAAGGCATTTGCCTGCAAAGCCAAAGGATGCAGATTTGATTCTCCAGGACCCACATAAGCCAGATGCACAAGGAGGTGCAAGCATCTGGAGTTCGTTTACAGTGGCTGAAAGCCCTGGCGAGCCCATTCTCTCTCTCTCTCTCTCTCTCTCTCTCTCTCTGCCTCTTCTCTGTATCAAATAAATAAATAAATAAAATATTTAAAAAAAAAAAAAACAACTGGGAAGAAAAAAAATGGTGGTGGGGTTGAGATCATCAGAGATCACTATCAAAGACTAGATAAAGAGAGTCTGTTATCACTCTCCTATTGTTACTTTGCTCATAGCCAGTGAGTCTCTCTCTGCTTGGGTGATTTGTTTTCTTGCTATTGGGAATCTTGACGAGATCATCTTGTTGGCCCCAAATCAAGAAGGCACAAGTAGTCCTTGGCTGCATGAGCAGGTTTTTAGGCTCATTGGCATACCGTGTGCTTACTTTAAGGATCTCTCTAAGCATGAAGGGTGTTTTGTTATCATAATCATGGGCAGGTTTTTCTAGAAGCATTGCCCTGGCCTCTGGACCTGATAGAAACAGCATGTCTCTTTATGACAGAGCTTCCAAGGACGATGAAGAGTTTCACCTGTAGATAAGTCCTGCCTGCCCTTTACTCCTGGTATGTGTGGTTTTATAACTCCCAGTCTTACCCGACTTCCAACTATCCAGGTTTGTTGTTCTGTGTTGGATAGGGGCAACCCCATAAGGAATGAAAGTATGACACTGGGGGTGGGGGGAACAGGTTGCATTTCCAGCGGAAAATCAGAAGAAAGGTGCACTGCAAGCGATTACCTCCATGTCAGTCAGTGGCTTTAACATAGCACAGATTTATTACCTCACAGCTGTAGGTCAAAAGTCCAGCACCTGTCCCAACACATGACTAGACATATGGGCTAAGATCAAGATGTTGGCAGGACCGTGTTTCTTTCTGGAAGAGCTAGGAGAGAATATCATTGCCTGCTTCAGCTTCTAGAGATCCTCCACGTTCCCTGGCTCACGACCCTATCTTCCATCTTGAACGACAGCAACTGGCGCTCTTTGATGGTTTTTCCACAGCCACATTTCCCCCCAACCACATCAGGAGAGGTCCTCTGAAAATTTGAAGGGCTCATGATTGTTTTTTTAATTTTTTTTTTGTTTTTATTTATTTATTTTAGAGTGACAGACAGAGAGAGGAAGAGGCAGATAGAGACAGAGAGAGAATGGGCGCACCAGGGCTTCCAGCCACTGCAAACGAACTCCAGATGCGTGCGCCCCCTTGTGCATCTGGCTAACGTGGGTCCTGGGGAATCAAGCCTCGAACCAGGGTCCTTAGGCTTCACAGGCAAGCGCTTAACCGCCAAGCCATCTCTCCAGCCCCATGATTGTTTTTTTAATGAGAAAACCTAGTTTTAAAAATATTTTTATTTTTATATTTATTTAGTTATTTGAGACAAAGACAGAGAGGAATGGTAGGTAGGTAGAGAGAGAGGAAAGAGAATGGGCATGCCAGGGCCTCCAGCAAAGGAACTCCAGACACATGTGCTACTTTGTTTGGCTCTACATGGGTCCTGGGGAACCAAACCCGGGTCATCAGGCTTTGCAAGCAAGTGCCTTTTAACCATGGAGCCATGTCTGCAGCCCCGATGATACAGTCTTGATATATAGCCCAGGCTAGCCTTATATATAGCATTCCTGATGTAGCCTCCTAAGTGTGTGGATCACAGGTGTGTGTCGCCACATGCAGCTACAAATCCGTTCTGCACGGATTCCAAATCAATATCAATGGCATTGCATAGCAAGTCCTCAGGGAATCATCTTTGTATCAGTGATATTGTATCGTATGTACTTCTTTGACTCAACGTTTGTTTTCAGAGTCATTCATTTGTTACATGTAATTGCCAAATCATTTATTCTTTTTTTTTTTATAAAGTTTTCTGTTTTGCAAATATACTACAATTTATTCATTCAGGTGTTTATTTATTTGTATGCACAGAAAGAGTGAGGGAGAGCGAGAGAGAGAGAGAGAAGAAAGAGAGAGAGAGAGAATGGCTGTGCCAGGACCTCCAGCCACTGCAAACTAGCTCTGGATGCATACACCACCTTGTGCATTTGGCTTTATGTGGGTACTGGGGAATTGAACCCTGGATGTTGGGCTTTGCAGGTAGGCGCATTAGCCATTGAACCATCCCACTAGCCCTTTACTCAGTATTTAATAGGCACTTCATACTCTCCAAATTATATAATTATATAATGGGGCCATTATGTATTGCACTTCTGTGAACATGTTACACACCTTATTTGCTGAACACAGGATCACATTTCTACTGGGTTACACTGGGGTGCACTGCTTCTGTAGTATAAGGGAGCAGTATATGCAGTCTCAGTGGATTTTTTTTTTTTTCTTTTTTGGCTTTTCGAGGTAGGGTCTCACTCTAGCCCCAGGCTGACCTGGAATTCACTATGTAGTCTCAGGGTGGCCTCGAACTCATAGTGATCCTCCTACCTTTGCCTCCCAAGTGCTGGGATTAAAGGTGTGCGCCACCACGCCCGGCCCTCAGTGGATATATTTTTTTAAATATTTTATTTTATTTATTTATTTGAGAGAGGAAAAGAGGGAGGGAGAGAATGGGCACACCAGGGCTTCCAGCCATTGCAAACGAACTCCAGATGCATGTGCCACCTTGTTCATCTGGCTTAGGTGGGTCTCAGTGGATATAATTTTTTTTTTTTTTTGAGGTAGGGTTTCACTCTAGCCCAGGCTGACCTGGAATTCACTATGTAGTCTCAGGGTGGCCTCGAACTCATGGTGATCCTCCTACCTCTGCCTCCCAAGTGCTGGGATTAAAGGCATGCGCCACCATGCCTGGCTCAGTAGATTTTTTTTTTTTTTTTTTTTTTTTTGTTTTTGTTTTTCGAGGTAGGGTCTCACTCTAGTTCAGGCTGACCTGGAATTCACTATGTCGTCTCAGGGTGGCCTCGAACTCATGGCAATCCTCTTACCTCTGCCTCCCAAGTGCTGGGATTAAAGGCGTGCGCCACCACACCCGGCTCAGTAGATATTTTTAATACCTTTTGAGACAGAGAGAATGGGCATGGCAGGACCTCCTGCTATTGCAAATGAACTCCAGAAATATGCACCACTTTGTGCATCTATCTATATGTGGTACTGGGGAATCAAACTTAGGCCATCAGCCTTTGCAAACACATGTCTCTAACTGCTGAGCCATCTTTCCAGCCCCTGAGGATCTTACCAAATACTTCTCCAATGTGTTTTTACCATGCCATGCCATCTCTACCAGCCACATATTTTTTCTTTATAACCTATCTTTTTTTGTTTGTTTGTTTGTTTTGTTTTTCGAGGTAGGGTCTCCCTCTAGCTCAGACTGACCTGGAATTCACTATGTAGTCTCAGGGTGGCCTCAAACTTATGGCGATCCTCCCACCTCTGCCTCCTGAGTACTGGGATTAAAGGTGTGCACCATCACACCCAGCCTATAACCTATCATTTAAAAAGTTTTTATTTTATTTATTTATTTGAGAGAGAAATTGAAAGAGAGAGAGAGGCAGATATATAGAGAGAATGGGCACACCAGGGCATCCAGCCTCTGCAAACAAACTCCAGATGCATGTGGCCCCTTGTGCATCTGGTTTACGTGGGTATTGGGGAATCGAACGTGGGTCCTTAGGCTTTGCAGACAAGTGACTTAACCACTCAGCCATCTCTCCAGTCCATAACCTATCAGTTTTGCTACATTTTGGTGCATATGTAGAGGTGTCTCACTAAGGTTGTGCTTTCCTCTTTCTGGGTAGTAAGAGGACTCAAACTCACAATCCCACCACTTCAGCCTCCTGAGTGTGGGGTATAGGTGTATGTGCCACCACACCCAGTCTAAATCCTTACTTCATAGGTCTGGTTTTTCTAGTTTTAAAAATGCATGACTTGGGCTGGAGAGATGTCTTAGAGGTTAAGGTGCTTACATGCAAAGCTTAAGGACCCAGGTTTGATTCCCCACTACCCATGTGAAGCCAGATGCACAAGGTGGCACATGCATCTGGAGTTTGTTTGCAGTGGCTGGAGACCCTGGCGTGCCCTTCTCTCTTTATCTGCCTCTCTCTCTCTCAAATAAATAAATAAAATATTTTAAATTAAAAAATCTTGGACTTAATTCCAAGAAGACATTTTCCAATTGGAAAATATTGTTAGTGGGGAGATGGTTTGGGATCTAGCTCAGTGGTACAGTGCTTGCCTAACATGTGCAGAGCCCTGGGTTTGACCCCCAGCTCAACACACACACACACACACAGAGAGAGAGAGAGAGAGAGAGAGGGAAGAACAGAAGTATTCATGACCCCAGCTCAACATACAGACACAGAAAGAGAGAGAACAGAAGTATTCATGACCCCCAGCTCAACACACACACACGCACACACACAGAGAGAGAGAGAGAATGGAAGTATTCATGACCCCCAGCTCAACATAGACCCACAGAGAGAGAGACAGAGAGAGACAGAGAGACAGAGCAGAAGTATTCATGACCCCCAGCTCAACATACAGACAGAGAGAGAGAGACAGAGACAGAGAGAGAGAGAGAGAGAGAGAGAGAGCAGAAGTATTCATGACCCCCAGCTCAACACACACACACGCACACACAGAGAGAGAGAGAGAGAACGGAAGTATTCATGACCCCCAGCTCAACATAGACCCACAGAGAGAGAGACAGAGAGAGACAGAGAGACAGAGCAGAAGTATTCATGACCCTCAGCTCAACATATAGACAGAGAGAGAAAGAGAGAGACAGACAGACAGAGAGAGAGAGCAGAAGTATTCATGACCCCCAGCTTAACACACACACACACACACACACACACACACACACACACACACACAGAGAGAGAGAGAGAGAGAACGGAAGTATTCATAGATAGGGTGAAGACTCTGCTTCAGATTCTTGCCCCCACATCTGAGAAGATCGTTTTTCTTGCAGACTGAACACATCCAATTAATCGATATCCATTAAACAGCCACTACAGCGGCTCTATGCCAGTCATCACACTGGCATGACTTCCGGTAGACACCATACACCTGTTGGAATGGCACTCTGCATCTTTGCATGTTTAGAGAGGTTTTTTTTTTTCCCCTCTCTCCCCTCTCCCTCTCTCCTCCCTCTTTCCCTTTCCTCCTTCTGAGATACATATATACGTGTGTATATATACATATCTGCCATATATAAATATATATATATATATATATATATATATATATATATATATATATATACATATGATTTTTTTTCTAGCCCATTCTAACCTAGAACTTACTCTATAGTCCCAGGATGGCCTCCAACACAGCAGTCCTCCTACTTCAGCCTCCCAGGTGCTCAGATTAAAGATGTGTGCCACTATGTTGGGCTTTTAAAATTTTTTTATTTATTTATTTATTTGAGAGAGAGGTGTGTGTGTGAATATGGGTACACCAGGGCCTCTTTCCACTGCAAATGAACTCCAAATTCATGCACTACTTTGTGTATCTAGCTTTACTTGGGTACTGGGGAATTGAACCCTGACCAGCAGGCTTTGCAAGCAAGTGCCTTTAACCACTTAGTCATCGTGCAGGTCTGTTTGTTGTGGTTGTTGTTTGGCTTTGTTTTCTATTCTTTTCTTTCTTTCTTTCTTTTTCTTGGCCAGGCTAACCTGGAATTTAAGACGTAGTCCCAGGTTGGTCTAGAACTCACAGCGATCCTCCTACCTCTGCCTCCCAAGTGCTGTGATTAAGGGCGTGCGCCACCACTCCTGGCATATCTGGAGAGTTCTGATGCACAAACCCACCGCCTCTACCATCCTAGCTTCAGTCCTGCCTGTCCAGTTCTCACCAGTCCCTTCTGCCCCAGGACAGACTGCTGGCCTGGCTCTGAACCCTGCCTGTAGCTGAGGCTGCATATCAGCCAAGATCTAACAAGGAAAGAAAAGCATTTAGAACAGAGGGACCTTAGTGACAGGAATTGGTGACATAGGTGATGGAGCAATTGAGACATATCTGAGGTTGAAAGCAGCAGTAAGGCATCTCCACCTTTTTTTTTTTTATTAACAACTTTCATGATTATAAACAATATCCCATGGTAATGCCCTCCCTCCCCCCACTTTCCCCTTTGAAACTCCACTCTCCATCATATCCCCTCCTCCTCTTAATCAGCCTGTGTTTTATTTTGATGTCATGATCTTTTCTTCCCATGATGAGAGTCTTGTGTAGGTAGTGTCAGGCACTGTGAGGTCATGGGTATCCAGGCCATTTTGTGTCTGGGGGGAGCATGTTTTAAGAAGTCCTACCCTTCCTTTGGCTCTTACATTCTTTCTCCCTCCTCTTCTGCAATGGACCCTGAACTTTGGAAGGTGTGATAAAGATATTGCAGTGCTGAGCACTCCTCTATCACTTCTTCCGAGCACCATGATGCCTTCTGCATCTCCACCTTTAAACAGGAGCAAAGGGAGATGGTGGTATGACCAAAACCCAGGGCTTGGGCTGGAGGGATGGCTCAATGGTTAAAGCATTTGCCTGCAAAGACAAAGGACCCCGGTTTGATTCCCCAGGATCCACAAAAGCTAGATGCACAAGGTGGTGCATGCATGTGGAGTTCGTTTGCAGTGGCTGGAGTCCCTGGCATGCCCATTCTCTCTCTCTCTCTCTCAAATAAATAAAATAAAATAAAATCAACCAGGGCTGTGATTACAAGTGGGAGCAGGAACCACCGTAGGTTTCTCTGCTGGAAGCGAGAACCACAGTGAACACGCTCGCAGCCACTGAGAAGGGGGACTAAGATGGAAAAGAGGCAGAAATGTGCTGGCGACTCCAGAGCCCTATGAGAACGTCTCCTGGGCTGAATGCTGCTAGAAGAAGCCTGCAAAACTGCCCGCAGGAGAGCCGGGCGTGGTGGCGCAGGCCTTTAATCCCAGCACTCAGGAGGCAGAGGTAGGAGGATGGCCATGAGTTCGAGGCCACCCTGAGACTACAGAGTGAATTCTAGGTCAGCCTGAGCTAAAGTGAGACCCTATCTCAGGAAACAAACAAACAAAAAACCCTGCGTGCAGGGCTAAGCCCTTGAGCCGAGCAGAGAAAGAGAGAGGTGTGGATCTGAGGATAAACCCACAGTGCTCCAGGTGCCATGAAACACTTGCTGGATGTCACATGGTTACGTGTTTTCTAGTTCACAGGCAGCTGGAGCTCTTCACGCTGGCCTGCTGGTTTCCTGGGACCTCCACAGCTCCGTGTTGCTAACTTTGTTTTTTTTTTCTGAGGCAGGGTCTCACTCTAGCCCAGGCTGACCTGGAATTCACCACGTAGTCTCAGGGTGGCCTCGAACTCACGGCCATCCTCCTACCTCTGCTTCCCCAGTGCTGGGATTAAAGGCGCGAGCCACCACGCCCGGCTCTAATTTCTTTTTTAAAGTTTTTTGTGTGTGGTGTGTGTGTGTTACATGTTCATGTATGTGCACGTGTGTTGTGTGCTCATGCATGTGTACATGTGGAGGCCAGAGGTCAACTCTAGGTGTCTTCCTCATTCCTTGTCTGCCTTATTTATTTATTTAGCATTTTTTTGGTTTTTCGAGGTAAGGTCTTGCTCTAGCCCAGGCTGACCTAGAATTCACTATGTAGTCTCAGGGTGGCCTTGAACTCGTGGCGATCCACCTACCTCTGCCTCCCAAGTGCTGGGGTTAAAGGCGTGCACCACTGCGCCTGGCTATTTTTTTTGATTAGCCAGGCATGGTGACATACACCTTTAATATTTTATTTTTATTTATTTATTTACTTGACAGAGAAAGAGGGAGGAAGAGAGAGAGAGAGAATGAGTACACCAGGGCCTCCAGCCGCTGCAAACAAACTTCAGATGTGTATGCCCCCTTGTGCGTCTGGCTAACGTGGGTCCTGGGGAATTGAACCTGGGTCCTTTGGCTTTGCAGGCAAACGCCTTAATCACTAAGCCGTCCCTCCAGCCGTTTTTTTTTTTATTTGAGAGAGAGAGAGAGACAGAATTGGTGTGCCAGGGCCTCTCAGCCATTGCAACTGCAGATGCTTGCGCCACCTGGTGGGCATGTGCAACCTTGCACTTGCCTCACCTTTGTGTGTCTGGCTCACGTGGGATTTGGAGAGTCGAACATGGGTCCTTAGGCTTCGCAGGCAAGTGCCTTACCCATTAAATCATCCCTCCAGCCCTATTTTTTTTTCAAGACAGGGTCTCTCACTGAACCCAGACTTCACCCATTCAACTAGACCAGTAAGCTGACAAACCCCAGGGGTCCTGTCTCACCACCCCATACTTGGAGATAGATGTTTACCACCATACCTGGATTTTTTGTGGGTGCCAGGGTCTGAACTCAGTTTCTCATGCTTGAGAAGCAAGCACTTTCCCTACTGAGCCATTGCCCAGCCTCTAGATTTTTAAAAATTTATTTTTATTTATTCATTATAGAGAGTTTATTTATTTATAAATAAATAAACAAAATTTAATATTATTTATTATTTATTTACTTGAGAGAGATAGAGACATAGAATAGCCATGCCAGGGCCTCCAGCCACTGCAAATGAACTCCAGATGTATGCGCTCCCTTGTGCATCTGGCTTATATGGGTACTGGGGAATTGAACCTGGATCCTTAGGCTTTGCAGGCAAGCACCTTAACCACTAAGCCATCTCTCTCCAGCCCTAAATTTTTTTTTTTAATGAGTACTTTTTGGGAGGTTCCTGCAGGGAAACACAGCTACTCATATACCCTTGACTGAAGACTGGTCCTCTTCTATTCAGGAAGGGTCACCCTCTTCAGCTTCAGGAGGGGCGCTCATGGAGCAGTGAGGGAGGAAGGGGACACCCACGTAGCCAGCCAGATGAGCCGCGTTAACCCTGACAATCAATGGGATGACAGATGTTGCAGACAGGGCACCTTACATCCAAGGTTAATTTGTTTTAAATTTTCTTAGGGCTGGAAAGATGGCTAGTGCAGGACCCTATCTCAAAAAAAAAAAAAAAAAAAAAAAAAGAGGTAAGGAGTCAGGAATTCAGTGTTTCTTTAAAATTTATTTATTGGAGAGAGGGAGAGAGACAGAGAGAGAGAATGGGTGCGCCAAGGGCTGCTAGCCACTGCAAACAAACTCCAGATGCATGCGCCACCATGTGCATCTGGCTTATGTGGGACCTGGAGAATCGAACCTGGGTCCTTAGGCTTCATAGGCAAGTGCCTTAACCACTAAGCCATCTCTCCAGCCTAGGAGTCAGGAATTTTAAAGAAGTGAATTAGGTAATTTAAACATCTAATAATTTATAGTTGCTGCCCCTTTCCCTTGGAAATTTTATTTCTTTTTTTTGGGGGGGGGTAAGCTTCAATTCACTCTCTCTAGTCATTGATAATTCATCTCAGATACCCAAAGTGCAATCGGATGGAGCAGGTTAATTAAGAAGGCCAAGTGAGGGCTGCAGAGATGGCTTAGTGGTTAAGCACTTGCCTGTGAAGCCTAAGGACCCCGGTTCGAGGCTCGATTCCCCAGGACCCACGTTAGCCAGATGCACAAGGGGGCGCACGCGTCTCGAGTTTGTTTGCAGTGGCTGGAGGCCCTGGCGCACCCATTCTCTCTCTACCTCTGCCTCTTTTTCTCTCTGCCTGTCGCTCTCAAATAAATAATAAACAACAACAAAAAAAGACAGCAAAAATATGAGTTAAAAAAAAAAAAGAAGGTCAGGTGACAAGGAGAAAGGTTTTAGGGCTTCCAGGGTAGACACGTGAAATGCTTTTGCTGGGTATTTCTACCAACTGTGTTGTCAGGACAGCTGTTAAACATACAACTAACTGAAAAGTTCCCTGGGGCAGAGGACACTGACTCCACCTAAAGGCACAATTTCTCCATTAATTTGTAAGCAGTGTGCAATGAATGTGATCCAAGCCAGAACCCATTTTAAGCAAGCAGGCATTTGGCAGATTTCAAGACCATTAGAGTGTCCTTCATCCTTAGGAGATCAGCTCATTTCTCAGAAGAGCTCACAGCTTAGTTTTTCTCAGAAATATTGGCCTTCAGATGCAAAAAAAATGTGGACAATGTGGACACGAGCATCTTACCTCAGGGATTCCTTTTTCTGGTAAACTGTCTTGTGGGCAGATTTTTATTTAAGATGCCAAGAAAACATTCGAGGCAGGCTTCAGTTACCCTAGAATTTGAATTCCATAGACCAGAATCCATAAACGGTACTGCTTTTAAGATACTACGGCCAGGTCTCTGCTTTCTCAGCACCTAATAGCCCTTGCTGATCCCTCCTTTCTAGCAAAGGAGGGATAGGGTAGGGACACCAAAGGACTGCCCGGTCAGCAGCCCCAGACTGCACCAGGTGGTCTGCAAAAGCAGAGAGACTCCCATTTATTAGGGCATTCGAGTCACCAAATAGCGTTATCAGCTTTGTTGACGGAAACCGTTTCATTGATGGAAAATCACTGAATAGCTTCAGTTCCTTGATGTTGTGTTCTGAATTGGGATGCCTTAAGGCTTTGTGGCAAGGTTTGCAGGAATACATAAATAAAGTCGCTTCATGACATCAGATGTTCTCAAACGACAAAATTAGGAAAAGAAAGAAGAGTTGATTCAAATGCCACAGACAAAAAAAAACAAAAAAAAAAAAAGTTTTTCTGGGACAAAGGAAAAATGAGTGATTTAAGTCCGTGGTAAATTTAGTCTTATTTGTGCGCATGTGCAGATAGCCCTTTTTAAAACATTCTATTCAGCACTTGGGTACAAGTACATGGCGTGCCCAGGAAGTTCAAAGGCCGATCACCATTATTAATATCCTCGGTTTCCTTGCTTGATCCTTGCCAAATAAAACAACACATTAAGCACAAGCTGATGCAGGGAAATAACCAGGCACTTAAGTATCCTAGACAGAAATGGGACACTCAGCTGGGTGTGGTGGTGCACGCCTTTAATCCCAGCACTCCGGAGGCAGAGGTAGGAGGATCACCATGAGGTCGAGGCCACCCTGAGACGACATCGTGAATTCCAAGTCAGCCTGGGCTAGAGCAAGACCCTGCCTCTGGAAAACAAAAACAACAAAATTAGAAATGGACCACTGGCTTTTCCATTTTTCCCCAGAGAAGGAGGGTGTCCCCACTAGCCAGGGCAGACCCTTGGAGAAGGCTGCCATGGTGTGTCATGCTAACTATTGTCCCATTTCAGAGGTGAAAGAATTCCCTAACTCAGGCATGGTGGCGCACGCCTTTAATCCCAGCACTCAGGAGGCAGAGGTAGGAGGATCGCCGTGAGTTCGAGGCCACCCTGAGACTCCATAGTGAATTCCAGGTCAGCCTGGGCTAGAGTGAAACCCTACCTTGAAAAAACAAAACAAAACAACAGCAACAAAAATTCCCTAGATGTCCATGAATGAGGAGGGAGACAGAGAAATGCTCCTGAAAAAGGCTATTGTTACCTGCTCACCAGGCAAAAGTCAGGAAACCCCGAGGGATCCCACCAGCGCAGAGGCTGTGTTTTGGCTCCGGAAAGGCGACCTCCACGTTGGGCCAGGTGTGGTTTGGGGGTGTTTTCTCTGGGGGGTTTCTGCACAGAGTCCTCCATTCTTTGCAGACAGTTCTCAGCCAGTTGGGGCAGGAGGGACTGTAGCGGGGATGCTTTGTGCCCAGACGTACGCAGTTCGCAGCTAAGGTGGGCAAAGGAATGTTCCAACCAGGCGTTCCTACCAGCGAGGTAAGATAATGGAGTCTTTCTATGTTGTTGGAACTTCACAGGAGCTGTGAAAGGAGGAGGAAGAAGAAGAAGAAGAGGAGAGAGAGTGTGTTGGGGATCAAACCCAGAGCCTTGCACATGCTAAACTAGTTCAGTACCTCCACGCTATAGCCTTAGCCTCCACTCCTTCCTTCCTGTTTAAAATCTGAAACAGCAGCAAATTGTAGCTGTCAAAAAAAAAAAAAATCAACATTAAAGCCTTTAAAACCCTTGGAACACTTGTGAGGACTAATGTTTATGTTGGGACCTTTACATTAGTCTAGGGTGTGTGTGTGTGTGTGTGTGTGTGTGTATGTGTACAAGTTACACACACACAGGGCCAGCCATCTGCCTACTGGCTCCACATCTGAGGAGGTCGGGAGGAGCGAATCATTCTATTCATGATCTGGAATAACTTAAGGCTGCGGAGAAATAGACTTTCATTGTAGCACTTAGGAAAGGGAAGCATCAGAATGAGGTTTGCACTGAGCCCAGGAATGAATGCCCTTGACATTCAAGCCACACACTCTCCATCCCTCCCCGCCCCCGCCCCCCACTACTAGCCGGGAATCCCACTCTCTCTACGCTGCCTGTGAGTCCCGGCCACTGCCATCTTTCAGCCTGCAGGCCTCAAAACCAGTGAGGATTTTATTTCTTGGCCATAAGCCCAAGACCCAATTGTACGGGGTTCATTTTGAACATCTCCCATAAGAGAGGCAGACACATATAAAATGTCTAGCAAAAAAGGCAAATGTATGGCTTGAATTTCCACTTTGCCAGGGCCAGTTAGCATTTATCCAACCATTGTTGTGTGCACATGCATGTGTGTGTGGTTCTCATGTTAGGATACTTGTTGTTTGAGGCAGGGTGTCATTCTGGTCCAGGCTGACCTGGAATTCACTATGGAGTCTCAGGGTGGCCTCGAACTCACAGCAATCCTCCTACCTCTGCCTCCCGAGTGCTGGGATTAAAGGTATGTGCCACCATGTCCGACTCATGCTAGAATATTTTTTTTAATATTTCATTTATTTATTTTGAGAAAGAGACAGATAGAGAGAATGGGCATGCCAGGGCATCTAGCCACTGCAAGTGAACTCCAGACATGTGCGCCACCTTGTGCATCTGGCTTATGTGGGTACTGGGGAATCAAAACTGGGTACTTAGGTTTTGTAGGCAAATGCTTTAACCTCTAAGCCATCTGTCCAGCCCTTTTCTTAAAAAAATTATTCAGTTTAGATTTTATTTGTTCTTTATTTTATTATTATTATTATTATTGGTTTTTTGAGGTAGGGTCTCACTCTAGCTCAGGTTTACCTGGAATTCACTATGTAGTCTCAGGGTAGCCTCAAACTCACACTGATCCTCCTACCTTTGCCTCCTGAGTTCTGGGATTAAAGGCATGCACCACCATGCCCGGCTTAGATTTTATTTTTATGTTTATTTTATTTTTTTATTTTTTTTTTGGTTTTCCAAGGTAAGGTCTCACTCTAGCTCAGGCTGACCTGGAATTCACTATGTAGTCTCAGGGTGGCCTCGAACTCTTGGCGATTCTCCTACCTTTGCCTCAGAGTGCTGGGATTAAAGACATGTGCCATCACGCCTGACTTTAGATTTTATTTTTATTTATCTATTTATTAGAGCAGAGAGAGGGAGAAAGAGAGAGAGTGAGAATGGGCGCACCAGGGCCTCCAGCCACTGCAAACGAACTCCAGACTCATGTGCCGCCATGTGCATCAGGCTTACGTGGGATCTGGAAAATCGAACCTAGGTCCTCAGGCTTTGCAGGCATGAGCCTTAGCTGCTAAGCCATCTCTCCAGCCCCTATTTTAGAATATATATATATATATATATATATTTACATACATATATACACATATTGTCATCAACAGAGTCTTTTTCAGCTCTTGGTTGGGTGTTCTTTTGTAGTTGTGAAAAACTAATATGGGAATTTGGGGTGTTTTTTTTTTTTACCATTGACAGAGCCTTTCTCAGCTCGTGGTTGGGTTTTAACACAGCAGTGAGGGTGCTGGGCAATCAAGATCACACACAACTTCCACCGAGTCAGCGGCCTCCATGTTCTTGTTGCATGAACTCAAAGAACAAAATCTACCATCGGGTCTGGAGAGAGAAGGTGTCACAGTCCCCTCGTCGCTGGCACAAAGCGCCTGACCAAAAGCAGCCAACGGGAGGAAAGGTTCGATTTAGACTCGCAGACTCGAGGGGCGGCTCCATGACGGCAGGGGCAAACCTTGTAAGATCAGAGGCTGGGCATCACCTCCTGGCCAGCGTCAGGTGGACAACAGCAGCAGGAGCGTGTGCCAAACTCCAGCCAAGGAGAAGCTGGCTGTAGCACCCAGAAGCCCACCTCCAACAACACACTTCCTCCAGCAAGGCTCCAACTCCCAAATTGCCACCGGCTGGGGAGCCAGCATTCACAGCACATGAGTTTATGGGGTGTGTGGGGGGGACACACCTAGTTCAAGTCACCACCGAAGGGAAATGGCTACATTAGCAAAAGTCGGGGCCTTTAGGAGAGCAGCTGGAGATGCTAAAAGGCTGTTTGCCTCCTGCATCAGGAAAGCAGCCAGAACTCTGAACATGGAATGTGGGCTCGACAGTCCTGGTATGACTCAGAGGCAGCAAAGCCGGTTTTTGGACCACGGACAACATGCAGGCTGGAATTGACTGCTGCTACTCCAGGGATCTGCCACTGTGAGGATGAAGACTAATGCAGGGCGACGCCCCCAAGGAGCAATGGGAAAGAACAGGTACCGTTTTTTTTTTTCCCCAGCACCCCCTGCTGGTAGGTGCACCCAGGGAGCGAGCCAGCAAAAGGGAATTGTGCTTTGTGTTTGAAACAGTGAATAGAAGACTGATTTTGTGGTTGAGACAGAGAGAGAGAAAAAATACTGTGAAGACCAGCACACTGCTGTCAATGGACCACTTATGCTGGACATATCTGTTGTCATGGGGAAAATGCAGGATTAGGATCAGAAAGACCTGTTATCACTACTCCACCTTTTCGGCTACAATCAAATACAGACAGGCCTGGCTCTGTATCATAGTTCAAACATCTATTAGAATGTGACCCCCATAAAGTATATTGCATTTTATTTCCCTAAGGCTCAGTTGCCCCATATAAAAATAAGGACAAGAATGGTTATTTCACAGAGATTTTGTAAGTATTAAAACAAATAATGGGGCTGGAGAGATGGCCTTAGTGGTTAAGGCACATGCCTGTGAAGACTAAGGACCCAGGTTCGATTCTCCAGGTCCCACGTAAGCCAGATGCACATGGTGGCACAAGTGTCTGGAGTTCATTTGCAGTGGGTAGAGGCCCTGGCACACCCATTCTCTCTCTCTCTCTCCTCTGTCTCTGTCTCTAATAAATAAATAAATAAATAAAAATATTTTTTAAAAATTATGAATAGGCACAGCATCCTATGCCTGCAGTCCCAGCTACTCCAGAGACTGAGACAAGAGGATCACTTGAACCTAGGAGTCCAGACCCAGCTGGGCAAAGTACATCTCACGTTCTAAACATTAAATAAATAAATTCAAGCCGGGCGTGGTGGCGCACACCTTTCATCCCAGCACTCGGGAGGCAGACACCCTGAGACTCCATAGTGAATTCCAGGTCAGCCTGGGCTAGAGTGAGACCCTCCCTTGAAAAACAAAAAATAATAAATAAATAAATTCATGCATATAAATTGCCTAGGTGGTTGCAGAACCACGACCCAAATGCAGACAGTGACATTCCTGAAGCTATGATTGCTCAGTGTAACCCATCTTTCCACGTGGAGATCCGGTCATCAGGAAGGAAGTCGCCCAGCTCTTTCTACCATCTTTCCGTGCCACCACCACGGTGTGCGTGACTGTCCTGATGGGTGCTTTTGGAAACATCAACAGAGAGAGAGAGAGAGAGAGAGAGAGAGAGAGAGAGAGAGAGACAAAGGCCAGGCCCTCACTGGGCCATGCTCCAAAGTCATTGTCTGGTTCCTAACTGGAAATGAAGCATGGTCAGTGTTCCATATCTTGTTTTCTGACATCACAGCACTTGGGAGGCTGGGGCAGGAGGATTGCTGTGAGTTCGAGGTCAGCACAGGACTACAGTGTGAGTTCTAGGTGAGCCTGGCCTAGAGTGAGACTCTACCTCGAAAAATACCAAATATTACTACTACTAATAATAATAATAATAATAAAGGAGCTAGGGAAATGGCACTGTGGTTAAAGGTGCTTGCTTCCAAATCCTGCCAGCCCAGGTTCAATTCCCTAGCACCCATGTAAAGCCACACATACACCACAAGAAGAGGTACAAGTATCTGGCATTTGTTTGCAGTGACAAGAGACTCTGCCCCCCCACACACACACCTAAAAATACAAAAACAGGGCTGGAGAGATTGCCTAGTGGTTAAGGCATTTGCCTGCAAAGCCGAAAGATCCAGGTTTGATTCTCCAGGACCCACGTTAGCTAGACGCACAAAGGGGCGCACGCATCTGGAGTTCGTTTATAGTGGCTGAAGGCCCTGGCACGCCCATTCTCTCTCTCTCTCTGCCTCTTTCTCTGTATCAAATAAGTAAATAAATAAATAAAATATATTTAAAAATACAAAAACAATAATAATGCAGTTTATCATTGATGTTTCTATGATGAACTTAATAATAACTGTGAGATGAACATTTCACATCACATTTCTGAAGATATTTAAGTTGGACAGTTTATAGCTTTGTGACAATAGATTTAACCTTATAAGTAGATTCATTAACTTTTATAGAGTTAAAGGGTATATAGAAAGTGATCTAGTGTCTAATATTTCGAAAGACTTGGGATACCATCCAATGCCATTAGTGCAAGGCTTGAAGCAACACAAATTGTTTAGTCTCTGTCCATTTGACTCCATTTACTGAAAGTGAAACATAACCAAAATCCAAAATTACTGAAAGAGGTCTTTTGGGGCCAAGTTATCCAGAGATTTTGCTAGATTCTCCACTTCAGCTTGTATTTGGATCCAGCCAATAAATGAAGCTTTGGTCCTCGTGGAGAATGGTAAAAGAAAGTGACATTTTAAAGGACTCTGCCAGTCCATACATAAGAAACTTTTTGTAAAAGTCCATGCCAAAAAGATCTTGCCCAACAGCTCTGAGCAGCAACTGGAATCCAGCTGGCTTCCTCCGGAATCCCATGGAGAGTTCCTTCTGCGGGTTTGTTCTTATGCAAGTGTGGGCCATTTATCTGGTTTGGGGGATCTTTTTATTTTCTTTTCAAAAATTTTTTATTAACAACTTCCATGATTATAAAAAATATCCCATGGTAATACCCTCCCTCCCCGCCCCCACTTTCCCCTTTGAAACTCCATTCCCCATCATGTCCCCTCTGGTTTGGAGTATCTTCCTGGTGTGGAATTGTGGTTGAAAAAAAAGAAATCAGTTGCTTTGAATCAGTGGCCCCTTCTCAAAGACAAGCCTGTAGCTGAACGTATATCTAGCTAACTTTATGTCTTTATCAAGTAGCCTGGCTCAAGAAGTGACCGAGAGGTTCTAATAAAAAGTAAGGTAAGGTTTTTACAACCAAGTAGGAACAAGTTATCCCGAGAATTCATTATTCATCCCTGCTGCGTCAGGAGATGACACTGCATCTGTTTATCCTTCAGGCTCGGAACATCCCTCGCGTCACCAAATGCTTCCGCCAGAAGAGGCAGGGAAGGCAAATTCCTTCCCTGGCAACTTCGTATCATGGTCTTGTCTCATGTGCTGGACACTTGCAGATATATGATAAATCATGCCCTCTAACTCCACATAATCCTGCCATTGGCAAAGAGTCAATCTATATGAACAGATGGCTCTTTTTTTAAAAAATATTTTTAATTATTTGAGAGAGAGAGAGAGAGGTACAGAAATAGGCAGGTAGGCCGGGCGTGGTGGCGCATGCCTTTAATCCCAGCACTCGGGAGGCAGAGGTAGGAGGATCACCATCAGTTCGAGGCCACCCTGAGACTACATAGCAAAATCCAGGTCAGCCCGAGCTAGAGTGAGAACCTACCTCAAAAAAGAAAAAAAAAAAAAAAAAAAAAAAAAAAGGCAGGTAGAGAAAGTGAGTGAGAGAATGGGCACACCAGGGCCTCCAGCCACTGCAAACAAACTCCAGATGTGTGTGCCCCCTTGTGCATCTGGCTAACATGGGTCCTGGGGAATTGAACCTGAGTCCTTTGGCTTTGCAGGCAAGCGCCTCTCCAGCCCCGACAGATGGCTCTTATATAGGGACCCACCATGCCCTTTAATTGGACTGATGGAATTAGCAACTTGTTTTGAACACTTAACAATGCCAGTCCTATTACTGTGCTCTGAACAAAGATGGTGTTTTACAAATTCTTATTTAATCATCCGTGATAAGGAGGGAGAATTAAGAAAGCCTTATGTGAAGCTACCCCAGTTGAAATTTGCCAAAGAGATTAGGCTTTTGAAAAGGAAAAAAAAAAAACTTTTTGGAACTATGCTTCTATGGTTGTTTTTGTTTTCATTAAACATCTGTCTATACTGCAAGAGCTCCGAATGTAACTGTGAACTTTCCAAAGTACCTTTCAACTGCGGCCTGAGGTCAGAGCGCTGGGAAGACAATGGCATGGACTGATGCACGTCTGGGCTTCTTCCTCTTGGGCTCCCACGAGCTCCCAGAAGAGGCTGCCAACGGCGTACAAAGGTCTGCCCTCGGCTGCAAATAACTGTGCTATTCTGAGGACACCCAGGCCTTTATAAGGCAAAGGAGCCAGCATGCCGCGAAGTTGAACGCAGTTGTAAGAGAATTTCAGATTCCAGCAGGGAAGTGGACCATATGAAATCAAAATTAGATACATGCCCTTAGAAAGGTGAAGAGCGCATGCTGACAGGAAGCAGAAAGCCAGAGGTCATGGTGCCAACCCCCCACCCAGCCATCAGAACCCCACACAAGCCTGGCGTGGTGGCGCACGCCTTTATTGCCAGCGCTGGGGAGGCAGAGGTAGGAGGATCGCCATGACTTCGAGGCCACCCTGAGACTCCATAGTGAATTCCAGGTCAGCCTGGGCCAGAGGGAGACCCTACCTCAAAAAACAAAGAACAACAACAACAACAACAACAAAAAACCCACAGAGACTTTAAATTGACCCTGATCCAGCATGTAAATTTCTCTCTTACTCCTACTGAGCCATGTTACCCATGGTGGTTAGAATGATGAGCAGGAGAGAGGCAGAAGTTGATGCATATGGGCTGGGGAAATGGCTTAGCGGTTAAGGCGTTTGTCTGCAAAGCCTAAGGACCCTGGTTCGATCCCCCAGGACCCACGTAAGCCAGATACACAAGGGGGCGCGTGTGTCTGGAGATCGTTTGCAGTGGCTGGAGGCCCTGGGGGCACCCATTCTCTCTTTCTCTCTATATGCCTTTCTCTCTCTCTCTCTTAAATAAATAAATAAATAAAATATTTTAAAAAAGAAGTCTATGCATACCATACCTACCCGCCTAGGAAACCAGTTACAAGACCAGTAGTTCACAGACAATACAGAAGCGTTCACTAATAATCAGAAAACTCAGATGAAGTTACCTCAGGCAATTGTTCTTCTGCCATTGTGAGCGTGGCACCCTGGGCCATGCCAGGATAGAGGAAGTTGGTTGGGGGCTGGAGGGATGGCTTAGCAGTTAAGGAGTTTGCTTGCGAAGCCTAAGGACCCAGGTTTGATTCCCCAGAACCCATGTAAGCCAGATGCACATGGTGGTGCATGTGCCTGGAGCTTATTTGCAGTGGTTAAAAACCCTATCATGCCCTTTCTCTCTCTCTCTCTGTTCTCTCACTCGCTCTGTGTAATAAATAAACAAAATATCTTCAAAAGTTGGTTGGGCAGTTGTGGTTATCTGGAGGAAATGGCTGTTTCCTAATGTCTCACCCCACTTTTTCTTTTATTTTCGTTAATAGTACCATTGCTTTCCTATCATGTGGCTTTGAAACCTCAGAGACTCACCACAAATCCTTCCATCCGTCATTTATCATGTGGACTTAGCCACATATTCAATCTCTTACCCTCCCCTCAACACACTACTTTTTGTATCTATACCTGCTCGTTCCCAATTCCATTGACATTTTCCCACCCTAAATATGTCCTTGACCTTTTAAAAACTGCAGTTGTTCTCTGAAAAATGTATCTTCCTGACATTTCAGCACAGCACTCTGCCCAAAAAGCCTAACACGGGACGCGGCTGCACACCAGTAGATAAAGGTCTAAATTCAAGCAGGCATCCACAGGCTATAAAAAAAGAGTTGGCCCGGAGTTGCACTTCCAATCTTATCTCCCTACGTGAATCATACAGTCTTCCCAAGTGAGTCTATTCAGCGTCCCTGACATTGACTCATTCCTATTCCCTTCACGAAGGCCGTGGCCCCGCCAGGAATGCTGTCTCCTTGCCATTGCTTAGTCATGCCATCCCCTTGCCATTGCCTAGCCATGCCCCTGCATTCTTTTTTTTTTTTTTAATATATTTTATTTATTTATTTGAGAGAGAGAGAGAATGCGCAGGCCAGGGCCTCCAGCCACTGCAAACAAACTCCAGACGCGTGCGCCCCCTCGTGCATCTGGCTAACATGGGTCCTGGAGAACTGAACCTGGGTCCTTTGGCTTTGCAGGCAAATGCCTTAACCACTAAGCCATCCCTCCAGCCCTGATGTGTGTGTTTTAGCATGTAGTGGGTTCTATACAATAAGCGGCATCTGCATATTGTACAGTTTGAGGTGAAAATGTTGAAATAAGCAATGTTATTTCTGAAAAACTTTTAGAGACGGTACCATGCCTTGTTCTTCAAAGTGAAGTTCTCAGAGCAGCACAGTTCTATGAGGTGGGAGCTTGTTAACCGTGTCCAGTCTTGGGGTCCTGTGCTTTCTACTGATAAGGTCCTGCATTTATTTATAACGAGACACCAAGGTGATCTGAGTGCACAGAAAGCTGAGAAGTACCAGGACTGCCCCACCTTGAGATGGACAGCAATAAATGGAGACAGTGGGGCTGGAGAGATGGCTTGGCAGTTAAGGTGCTTGCCTGCAAAGCCTAAGGACGGACCCAAGTTCGATTCCCCAGGACCCATGTAAGGCCAGATGCACTAAGTGGCGCATCCATCTGGAGTTCATTTGCAGTGGCTGGAAGACCTGGTGCGCCTATATTCACTCTCTGTGTGTCTTCTTCTTTCTCTCTCTCTCAAAAAAATTTAAATACAAAAAAATGAAACAGCCAGGCGTGGTGGCGCACATCTTTAATCCCAGCCCTGGGGAGGCAGAGAGGTAGGAGGATCGCTGTGGGTTCGAGGCCACCCTGAGACTCCATAGTGAATTCCAGGTCAGCCTGGACTAGAGCGAGACAACTACCTCGAAAACAAACAAACAAACAAAACAAATTAAACAGAGACAGTGTGAACCACTGGGAAATTATTCTGAAATTATTCAGAAATTGTGCATTTCACGTCATTAACCGGATGGCGTTTCTGGAGAACTCAGCCATTCTGGGCCTGTTTTCGTGGGGCGGTTGCAAGATTCAAAACAGGCAATCAGGCTGGAGTAAAGGGCTCACCACCTGAGCAAGTACGCCCCAGGGCACCTGACTTTAACTCTCCAGATCCCACCTGAACAGCTGGGTGCGGCCATGGGCACGTGCGTGTCACTCCAACCCTGCGAAAGAGAGAGTGAGAGCCGTCAGGAAGTTGCCCAGGGCTAGGAGTTAGGGGGTGGTGTGTGGGGGGGGCGTGGGGAATAGCAGCAAGCTCTCATATTAGTGAGAGCTTACGTTGACAATGAGCCTTGGAGAAAGACAGCCCTATGCTGGGCTGGGGCCACCGCAGGTGACATGGGGCACTGCTGGGCACACACACATGCATACAGCACACAAATATACACACGACACATGAATATATACACAAGCAAAACCAAACAAAAAAGCAGAGGCTGGAGAGATTGCTCAGTGGTTAAAGGCGCTTGCTTGAAAAGCTGATGGTCCAGGTTCGAGTTCCCCGTAATCACGTAAAGCCAGATGCAGAAAGTGGTGCCCACATCTGGAGTTTCTTTCAGTGGCAGGAGGCCCTGGCACACCCATACTCCTCTCTCTCTCTCCAATAACTAAACAAATAAAATATCTTTTAAAATATGAAGACCAAAAAGCCTGGAGTGATGACTCACACTTGGGAACATGGGGATAGAAGAATTCACCATGCACTCGCTCAAGGCTAGCCTGGGCTAAAAAAAAGAAGTCAGGACTGGAGGGATGGCTTCGCGGTTAAGGCGTTTGCCTGCAAAGCCAAAGGACCCAGGTTCAATTCCCCAGGACCCATGTTAGCTAGATACACAAGGCGGCACATGTGTCTGGAGTTCGTTTGCAGTGGCTGAAGGCCCTGGTGCACCCATTCTCCCTCTTTCTCTGTCAAGTAAATAAATAGATAAAAGAAAATACTTTTTTAAAAAAGAAGTCAAAACAAGCAAATGAACAGCATGTGCAAGTGCTTTTTGTTCCAGGAGGGTCACACACGTGGTTAAGTCATGCACAACTGGATGTAGCAGAGAAGGGACCGTGACACAGCTCTCTTGTTCTGGAATCATCCACAGGTGAGGGAGCCACCATCACTGCAGTGCCCTTGGCACTGCTGGAAGCAGCTGTAACTGGCAAAGTAAGGAATGGTCTTCCTCAATGCTTACACGTGTCAGCACTCCATGACCCAGTGGTTTTCTACTAGAAGTCCGTCTTAAGGAAACAAACAAGAGTGCAGAGGAAGGTGTGAAACAATTATCCTCACTGTTGATTTTTTTTTTTTTGTAGTCTTTTATTTAGTTATTTGAGAGAGAGAGAGAGAAGGATGTGCCAGGGCCTCCAGCCACTGCAAACGAACTCCAGATGCGTGCGCCCCCTTGTGCAACTGGCTAACGTGGGTCCTGGGGAATCGATCCAGGGTCCTTTGGCTTTGCAGGCAAATGCCTTAACCGCTAAGTCATCTCTCTAGCCCTTCACTGTAAATTTACTTAGATTAAAATAACCTGCAAGGCTGGAGAGACGGCCGCCCCTGCTAAGGCGCTTGACTGCAAAGTATGGGTGATGGGAACATTGACTTGAATCATTGTTACGAGAAACAATCTGCATTTATATCAACATTTAAAAGTTATATGTAGGGGCTGGAGAGACGGCTCAGCGGTTGAGGTGCTTGCCTTAAAAAAAAAAAAAAATGCCTAACGATCAGGATACAATTCCCAGTGCCCACGTAAAGCCGGATTCAGAGTGGCCCATGCATCTGCAGTTTGGTTTGCAGTGGCTGGTGGTGTATCCATTCCCCCTGTCCCTCACTCTCTCTGTCTCTACTTGTAAGTAACTTAAAATATTAAAAACAGGGCTGGAGAGACGAGTTAGCAGTTAAGGTGCTTGCCTGCAAAGCCAAAGGATCCAGGTTCAATTCCCAGGACCCACGTAGGCCAGATGCACAAAGGTGTCGCCTGCCTCTGGAGTTCGTTTGCAGTGGCCAGAGGCCCTGGCGCACCCATTCATTCTCTTCTCTCTCTCTCTGCCTCTTTCTCCCTCAAGTAAATTAAATATAAGAAAAGTTTTTTAAAAATTAAAAATAAATTTTGATTTTGTTTTGTTTTGTTTTGTTTTTTGATGTAGGGTCTTACTCTAGCTCAGGCTGACCTGGAATTCATCTGTACTCTCAGGGTGGCCTGCAACTCGTGGTGATGCTCCTACCTCTGCCTCCGGAGTGCTGGGATTAAAGGCGTGCACCACCACGCCTGGCTTATTTTGTTTTTGAGCTAGGATCTCGCTCTAGCCCTGGCTGACTTGAAACTCACTCCATAGTTCCCAGGGTGGCCTCAAACTCATAGCAATCCTCCTATCTCTGAAAAAAAAAAAAATTACAAAAAAGACAGCTTGCTTACAAAAAAAAAAAAAAAAAAAAAAAAGTGCCTGTTAGCCCAGTGTGGTGGCACATGCCTTTAATCCCAGCACTCGGGAGGCAGAGGTCGGAAGATCACCTGAGTTCGAGGCCACCCTGAGACTACATAGTGAATTCCATGTCAGCCTAGGATAGAATGAGACCCTACTTCGAGAAACAAAACAAAACAAAAATTACCAGGAAACAACCTGAATATTATTCAACAATAGGGAACGGCTAAACTATAAGACCCCATAGGATAGTACATTAAGCAACGGTTAAGATTTTTAAATTAAAAATTTTTTTTCATACACATATACAATGTATTTTGATCTCATTTCCCCAGCGTCCTCCTGCTGTCTTCTTCTTTCCCATCAATCCTCATCCTACCTGTACGCTTTTTTTTTTTTTTAAACCCACTGAGTTAAATTAGGGCTGCTTGCATGGCTGTGGGTAGGAAGCTTAAGCTGTGGACTGGGTAAACCACCAGTGGGTACAACTCTGAAGAGCAGGGCTCCCCGTGTCCTGCAACTTCGAGCTGCGGTATGGGGGTTGAGGAACCCTTCCCCCCCCCCCAGGCTCAATCTTGTGCAGGAAGCCCGCTGCTGTGAATTCCTGAGTGCAACAGCCGCGTCGTTTCTAGAAGACAGCGCTTTACATTCTTTCCAATTTTTTTTTTTTAACTAAGAGTTCTTAAGGACATGAGAAAAAAAATTCCTGATGTAATATTAAGCCAAAAGAAAGAGTTGGATCATAAAATTATATATTAAGTATGATCTCAGCTATGTTTTCAAAAAGTGTGTGTGGGGAAAAGGCCACAGGGAAACAGGAAAATATTAATAGTGTGTGTTTCTGGGTAGTGTCATTTTCTGTTTTTCCTTTCACTTCTTTAAAAATGGTACTGACTGGTTTTGTTCAGTGGGCACAAAAACACCTTAAGTGAGTTAGGAAAATGCACACAATGAAAGTGAAGTTTTATTTGTTGGTCAATAACTATCTCTACTTTTAGTATTATTATTTTTTTCTGAGGTAGGGGCTCGCCTGTAACCCACGCTGACCTGGAATTCACTATGTGGTCTCAGCGTGGCCTTGAACTCATAGCGAAAACTCCTTCCTCTGCCTCCAGAGTGCTGGGGTTAAAGGAGTGCACTACCAGGCCTGACATTTTTTTTTTTAAATCTTTAATTTAATTAATTAATTTGACAGAGAAAGGGGGAGAGAAAGAGAGAGAGAATGGGCATACCAAGGCCTCCAGCCACTGCAAAGGAACTCCAGACACGTGTGCCCCCTTGTGCATCTGTCTAACGTGGGTCCTGGGGAATCGAACCTGGGTCCTTAGGCTTTGCAGGCAAGTTCCTTAACCACTAAGCCATCCCTCCAGCCCCCGGCATTTTGCATGGAGAATCTATGCACATGGCTTTTGTTCTCTGCCCGAGACCCTATCCCTAACGCTTGTGGAGTAGCATGGTGACACCAGCCTCTGGTTTATTCCATTCTCTTCTCACCCTGATGCCCAGAGATACAGGGCTGGAGAGGTGGCTTAGTGGTTAAGGCGTTTGCCTGCAAAGCCAAAGGATCCCCGGTTCCACTCTCCAGGACCCACGTGAGCCAGATGCACAAGGGGGCGCACGCATCTGGAGTTCGTTTGCAGTGGCTAGAGGCCCTGGCACGCCCATTTCTCTCTCTCTCTCTCTCTTAAATAAATAAATAAATAAATAAATAAATAAAATATATTTAAAAGAAGAGATATAGACTAGTTATGGATATATATATGTATATATATAACTTTAAAATATTTTTGTATACATAACTTTTAAAAACAGATTTTTATTTATTTACTTGCAAGCAGAGACTGATAGAGAGAAGAGAGATAGAAATAGAGAATGGGCACGCCAGGGCCTTCAGCTGCTGCAAACAAACTCCAGATGCATGTGCCTCTTTATGCTTCTGGCTTTACATGGGTCCTGTAGAATCAAACCCAGGTCATTAGGTTTTTGCAAACAAGCGCCTTAACTGCTGAGCCATCTCTCCAGCCCCTGTATACAACTTTTAAATGTTGACATAAATGCAGATTGTTTTCATAACAATGATTCAAATCGATGTTCTCATCGCCCGTGCCTGTTGTTCCACATTTATGCCAACATTGAGTATTAGCGTGTTTTTTAATCTTTGCCAATCTGATAGGCCAAAACCTGACATCAGTGCTATCTCTTGCTCTTTTAGTAAACAAATGACTCTTACCTTTTGTCTCTTGTCCTTACTGATTTGCAACAGAGAAATTATAATGCATTTTACAGCAATTTGCCAGTTAACAACAACTGGAAAATTGTTGTAAAATGCCTTTGAACATGATTTGTAGCATTTGTTGTTTGTTTTATTTTGAGGTAGGGGGTCACCCTAGCCCAGGCAGACTTGGAGCTCACTCTGTAGTTCTAGGCTGGCCTCAAACTCACAGCGATCCTCCTACCTCTACCTCTGTGTAGAGCAAGACCCTACCTCAAAAAACAAAACAAAACAAAACAAAAAAAAAAACAACAACTATTAAAAAAAAACCCACACTGAATTTAATTTTTTTTGGATAGAACAACATCTGTGCTATCCATGGGTTTAATAATAGTTGATAATGAATAAACCTATTGAGTTGTAAATGTTTAAGATCATCAGGATATAGATGTCAGAAAACAGATGTCAGGCTGGAGAGATGGCTTAGCAGTTAAGCGCTTGCCTGTGAAGCCCAAGGAGCCCGGTTCGAGGACCCACGTAAGCCGGATGCACAAGGTGGCACATGTATCTGGCATTCATTTGCAGTGGCTGGAGGCCCTGGCACGTCCATTCTCTGTCTATCTGCCTCTCTCTCTCTCTCTCTCTGTCTGTTGCTCTCAAATAAATAAAAATAAACAAAAATAAAATAAAAAAAGGAAACAGATGTCAACTTGTGGGTTGGCTGAGTAACTAGTATGGTGGGAAAGGAGTCTCTGGGAGTGCATAGGAGGTGATCTGAAATTCTGTTCCTTGGCGAGTTTGACCAGTTTCTGCTAGGTGTCAAGTTCAAGGAGAGCTGGGAAGTCAGAGAAGGGAGTAGGGGAGCAGCCAGCAGCTGGTCTGGCTGTGAGCTAACCGAAGAAGAGGGATGAAGAAAGAGAAACTTGCGGGAGGAAAGAAATGAAAGATAATTTCTAGGAAGTTTCTCTGCGTGCTAACCAGCTGTTATCAAGCTTGCAGGAGAAGCCACATTTACACCCCATACTTTGAAGTTGAGCTTGGACCTATTTTTGGGTGCCAAAGAGGGGGACAAACCTCGAGGCAGGTGTGTGGGCCAGTGTCATGCCACCCTGAGGCAGCCAGCTATGTTTAGGGTCCACCATGTGGTGACTCTGAGGGTGAACCCCCAACATCCATGCTCCCCCCCATCCCCACCGCTGAATAAAGACACGGGGGCACCTCTTCCTTTCTCAGCAAGGGTCAGTCAGGAACTTGTGCCAATAAGATGTCCCAGGAGGCTTGTTGGAAAATTCTAGAAAAGCAAAACAAGAGATTTGCTGAAAAGGACAAGGAACAGGTAGTCCCAGGCCATGTGGCTTTTGGGGCAACTTATCTTAGAACTGGGGAGTGTGGGGTGGAGGGAGGGAAAGATATAGAGAGGGAAAGGAGGGAAAGAGGGAGACAGAAAAGAAGAAGGGAGGGAAAGAGAGAAGAAGGAAGGGAAAGAGAGAGAGGAGAAAGAAAGGAGGGAAAGAGAGAAGCCGGGCGTGGTCGTGCACGCTGTTAATCCCAGCACTCAGGATGCAGAGGTAGGAGGATAGCCCTGAGTTCGAGGCCACCCTGAGACTACATAGTGAATTCCAGGTCAGCCTGGGCCAGAGTGAGACCCTACCTTGAAAAACCAAAAAAAAAAAAAAAAAAAAAAAAAAAAAAAAGGAGGGGAAAGAGAGAGAGAGAGACTCTACAGACATTAAGCCACTGAATCTGCCAACTCTGCAGTCTATCCCAACTCTAACTCCAGACGGGTGCACCCCCTTGTGCTTCTGGCTAACGTGGGTCCTGGGGAATCGAGCCTCGAACCGGGGCCCTTAGGCGTCACAGGCAAGCGCTTAACCACTAAACCATCTCTCCAGCCTGAGCGTCAGCATTTCTATTACTTACAGCTGAAAATGTTCTGAGACACAGAGTGAAGGTCCAACAGGAGTTCAAGCAAGTTAGAACTCTGGTGAAAGTGCTGCATTCCTAAATGCCATGGTCTGCACTAGGTTCACACCAAGTGCTTGGACTGGGCCTTCTCTCCAGAGCCATTCTGGACTGCTTCGGTTGCCAGAACAGGCTGTGTTCTCCCCTCGCCTCTGGCCTTTGCGCACACGGTTTGGTTCTCCTTCCTGGAATAGGCCTTCCCCTGCTTTAGCTCCACTCCCACGGCTCCAGGAAGATTTCCCTGGGCCCCGGGGGTTGAGGTGAGCAGTCTCCTGTCCTCTCACAGAGCAGGGTGCTCTGCACAGGCCTGTGGAGGCAAGAACTACCATTGGCTCCAGTCACCAGTGGCTATGAAGCACCTGGAGACTTGCTCAGGGAAGGACAGGGGACGTAACTCAGTGGTAGAGCACTTACCTAGCAGGTATGAGGCCCTAGCTTTCATTTCTAACACCACACACACACACACACACACACACACACACACACTCATGCACACATTTGATTGAGTCAAAAAAAGAAATACTCTTTTTGGGGCTAGAGAGATGGCTTAGTGGTTAAGGCATTTGCCTGCAAAGCCAAAGGACCTTGGCTCAACTCCCCAGGACCCACGTAAGCCAGATGCACAAGGAGGCGCATGCATCTGAGTTCATTTGCAGTGGCTGGAGGCCCTGGTGCACCCATTCTCACTCACTCACTCTCTCTCTCTCTCTCTCTCTGTCTCTAATAAATAAATAAAAAAAAATTAATATTTAAAAAAATTCTTTCTAGGCTGGGCGTGGTGGCACACGCCTTTAATCCCAGCACTCGGGAGGCAGAGGTAGGAGGATCGCCGTGAGTTCAAGGCCACCCTGAGACTACAGAGTGAATTCCAGGTCAGCCTGCGCTAGAGTGAGACCCTACCTCCAGAAACCAAAAAAAAAAAAAAAAAAAAAAATCTTTCTACTTGGACTTTCAAAGGGTAGTTTGTGCCTTTTACAAGAAAGCTGCAATTTGTTAATCAATATGGAACAAAGTAGTAACCATTTAATTTCTCCTATAAAAAGAAGGCTTCTGTTGGTGGTGGCGTTGGTCATAGCGTTTTTGACACAGAACCTCATGTAGCCAAGGCTGGCCTTGAGCGGCCAGTATATTGCCAAGGATAATCGCGAGCGCTTCTTGGCCCTCCTGCCTCTAGTCCCTGAATGCTGGGATAGCGCATGTACCACTGTACTGGGCTCATCTTTTATTATTTATTATAACATATTACTTATTATTATTTACTGTTGCTGCACATTCATTGAGGCTTACAAAATGCTGGGTTCTTCTTATGACACTCTCATGCGTGCGTCGCGTGTCCTTTGGTCTTTTCATGTTCGCTTTATGCCCTCCTGCTGGTCCCCATCTCTTCTCAGATAGTCCACCTTCCACTTTCAAGTTTGTTTGCTTTTTTAAAATATTTGTATTATTTATTTATTTGAGAGAGGAAAGAGACAGAGCAAGAGAGAGAGAGAGAGAATGGGCACGCCAGGGATTCCAGCCACTCCAAATGAACCGCAGACGCATGCGCCACCTTGTGCATCTGGCTAACGAGGGTCCTGGGGAATCGAGCCGAGGTCCTTTGGCTTTACAGGCAAATGCCTTAACTGCTAAGCCATCTCTCCAGCCCTGTTTGTTTTTTTAAGAAGGGAACATTTCCCAACTCTCTTTTTCTTCCTTTTTCTCTTCTCTCTCTCTCTCTTTCTTTCTTCCTTTCCTGTTCTTTCAATCAGAAAGAGAGGTGGGGGGGGGTGGAGTTTAGAGAGAAAGGAAAAGACAGAGAGAACACTGGGCACACCAGGGTGTTTTCCTGCTGCAAATGAACTCAGGCCGTCAGGCTTTGCAAACAAGCATCTTTAACCACTGAGCCATCTCTGTAGCCCGAGTATTTTGTTTTATAAGGTATGGAACATTTCGTGAATGTGCATGTCATGGCTGTATAAAAGCCATGCTAATTTCTGCGTTATTACAATTTTTAGTGCATGTGCTGCTGAACCAAGCACCACTTATCCCTTTAAAATCTCATTCAGAAGCCGGGCGTGGTGGCACATGCCTCTAATTCTAGCACTTGGGAGGCAGAGGTAGGTGGATTGCTGTGAGTTCGAGGCCACCCTGAGACTACAGAGTGAATTCCAGGTCAGCCTGGGCTAGAGAGCAAGACCGTACCTTGAAAAAAAAAAATCTCATTCAGGGGACTGGAGAGATGGCTTAGTGGTTAAGATGCTTGCCTGCAAAGCCTAAGGACCCAGGTTTGATTCCCCTGGACCCATGTAAGCCAGATGTACAAAGTGGTGCATGCGTCTGGAGTTCATTTGCAGTGGCCAGATGCCCTGACATGCCCATTCTCTCTCTCTCTCAAATAAATAAATAAATGATTTAAAAAATCTCATTCAGGCTGGGCGTAGTGGCACATGCCTTTAATCCCAGCACTTGGGAGGCAGAGGTAGGAGGATTGCCGTGAGTTCTAGGCCACCCTGTGAATACAGGGTGAATTCCAGGTCAGCCTGAGCTAGAGTGAGACCCTATCTCGAAAAAAAAAAAAAAAATCTCATTCAGAAGTTGGGGGTATAGCTCAGTGGTATAGCACTTGCTAGAGTGGTCAAGGCCCTGGGTTCAATCCCTAGCACTGGACAAAAAAAAAAAAAAAAAATCTATCTATCTACTTTAGCTTTTTTAAAGGAATATTTACAACATTATACAATCATCACCACTGTCTAATTCCAGGAAGTTTCCATCACCCCCAAAAGAAACGGGACCCAGAAGTGGCGTCTGCTAGCAGTCCCTCCTCACCTGCAGTCCCCCTCGCCCTGAAGACCCTGCAGTCCCCCCTCGCCCTGCTGTGCTTCTACGCTCTGGCCGTCGGTTTTCTGTCTCCTGTCAATGGGCCTGTTCTGAACGTTCCAAGTAAATAGAATTCTCTAGGCTGTGGCTGTGGGCCTGGCTTCTTTCATTTAGGCTGACATTTTCAAGATTCATCTACTCATATCATGTGTCTGTCACTTTACTCCTTTAAATGGTTGAATAATATTCTATTGCATGTCTACGTCCTAAGTCTGCTTGTCCCAATTGAGGGACATCTGGCTTGTCTCCATTTTGGGATTATGATGGCTAACGGTGCCTAGAACTATTTTTGTGTGTGTGAATATAATTTTTTTAAAGATTTATTTTATTTTTATTTTTCATTTATTAGAGATAAGGTGAGGGGTGTGGGAGAGAGAGAGAGAGAGAGAGAGACAATGGGCGCACCAGGGCCTCCAGCCACTGCAAGGAACTCTAGACACATGCGCCACCTGTGTGCATCTGGCTTACGTGGGACCTGGAGAATCGAACCTGGACCCTTAGGCTCTGCAGGTATGTGCCTTAACCGCTATGCCATCTCTCCAGCCCCTGAATGTAATTTTTTTGCAGGCACGTGTGTATGTGTGTTGGCTTGTGTGTGATCACATGTGTATGTGTGGGTACAGGTGTACATGTGTGCACCTGTATGTGGAAGCCAGAAGATAACCTTGAGTGTTCTCAGATATGCTGTCTAATTCTTTTTTTTTTTCACATTTTAATTATTTATTTACTGACAGAGAAAGAGAGGAGAAAAGGGGAGAGAGAAAGAGACAGAGAGAGAGAGAAAGAGAGAGAGAGAAAGAGAGAGAGAGAGAGAGACAGGGAGGGAGAGAGACAGATAGAGTATGTGTGTGTGCATGCACACCAGGACCTCCAGCCACTGCAAACCGACTTCAGATGCATGTGCCACCTTATGCATATGTCTTACGTGAGTAATGGGGAATTGAACCTGGGTCCTTAGGTTTTGTAGATAAGCACCTTAACCACTAAGTTATCTCTCAAGCCCCTCATTTTATTTTTATTTGTTTGAGAGAGAGCTAGAGGGGGGAGAGAGAGATAGAGAGTGAGAATGAGCATGCCAGGGCCTCCTACCACTGCATACAAACTCCAGACATTTGTGCCACTTTGTGCATGTGGCTTATGTGAGTACTGGAGAATCAAATCTGGGCCATCAGGCTTTGTAAGAAAGCGCCTTTGATGTCTGAGCCATATTTCCAGGCCCTATCCACCTCTTTGTGAGATCGGCCTGGAGGTCACTGTTCAGGCTAGAGTGTCTGGCCAGTGATCTCCAGGGAACTTCCTGTCTTCCCCTCCATGGTGCTGGGATCTTGAGTGTGTTCCGCCATGCCCAGCATTTACATGAGCACTGGGGATTGAACTCAGGTCCTCAAGCATGTGAGACAGATATTTACCCACTGATCTGTCTCCCCATCCACGAATGCACATTTTCAAGTCTCTTGGTATGACTAGAGATAGAATTGCTGGATTCTATGACACCTTTATGTTTAACTTTTTTAAATTTTATTTTATTTTATTTATTTTAGAAAGGGGGAGAGAGAGAGAGAGAGAGAGAGGGAGAGAATTGGAGCAGCGGGCCTCAGCCACTGCAATCGAACTCCAGACACTTGGGCCACCTAGTGGGCATGTGCTACCTTGCTCTTGCCTCACCTTTGTGTGTCTGGCTTACATGGGATCTGGAGAGTCAAACATGGGCCCTTGGGCTTCATAGGCAAGTACCTTAACCGCTAAGCCATCTATCCAGCCCTATGTTTAACTTTTTTCTTTTCTTTTGTTTTTTTTTTTTTTTTTTTGAGGTAAGGTCTCACTCTAGTCCAGGCTGACCTGGAATTCACTATGTAGCCTCAGGGTGGCCTCGAACTCACAGCGATCCTCCTACCGCTGCCTCCTGAGTGCTGGGATTAAAGGCATGCACCACCACACCCGGCTTTATGTTTAACTTTTTAAAAAATATTTTTTTTTATTTATTTGCAAGCTGAGAAAGAGAGGAGAGAGAGAGAGAGAGAGAAGAGAGAGAGAGAGAGAGAATAGGTATGCCAGAGCCTCCAGCTGCTGCAAACAAACTCCTGATGCATCTGGCTTTACATAGCCATAGGGGAATCAAACCCAGGTCATTAGGCTTTGTAGGCAAGCACCTAACTCCTGAGCCATCTCTCCAGCCCTGTGTTTAAGTTTCTGAGGCATTGTCAAACTGATTTCCCAAGCAGCTGCACTGTGTTGCACTTCCACCAGCAATGTGCGAGGGTTCTGATTTCTCCACATCTTAGTGGCAAGATAATTTGACACAAGTTATTTTAGGCAAACAGAATGCTGACATAGCCCTTCATACTCAGGTGCTCAATGAGTCAAGTGTTCGGTAGTAACCTCACCAATCTGTCAATCACTGATATTCAAGAGGTAATAAAGATAAGGAAAGCAAATGACTAACTCTGGATTGAATGGTCAATGTAACTGAAGCTATCAGTGATTTTTTTTTAAGTGTTCATATAGGGTAGAAGAGCTCACATAAATTAAGATGGAAAGTCACATGCCAGTGACTTCAGCTTAATCCTAGCAACCCCTAGTGGGATTCAGACATGTTCAGGGCCCTGAACTAGCAGCAAAAACTTCTTCTCTTTTTTTCTTCCCGAGGCAGGGTTTCACTCTATCCCAGGCTGGCCTTGAACTCACAGCAATCCTCCTACCTCTGCCTCCGGAGTCCTGGGATTAAAGATGTGCGCCACCATGCTTGGCAGAAACTAATTTTTTTAAAAAAAAATTCTGTTTATTTTTATTTATTTATTTGAGAGCGACAGACAGACATAGAGAAAGAGGCAGAGAGAGAGAGAGAGAGAGAGAGAGAGACAGAGAGAATGGGCTCACCAGGGCCTCCAGCCACTGCAAACGAACTCCAGATGCATGCGCCCCCTTGTGCATCTGGCTTATGTGGGACCTGGGGAATTGAGCCTCGAACCGGGGTCCTTAGGCTTCACAGGCAAGTGCTTAACTGCTAAGCCATCTCTCCAGCCCCAGAAATTAATTTTTAAGAGGTGCCAATGGAGCCGGGCGTGGTGGCACACGCCTTTAATCCCAGCACTCGGGAGGCAGAGGTAGGAGGATCGCCGTGAGTTCGAGGCCACCGTGAGACTCCATAGTGAATTCCAGGTCAGCCTGGGCTAGAGTGAGACCCTACCTTGAAAAAAAAAAAGAGAGGTGCCAATGAGCTTGGGAGAAGGAATATTTAGTAGAAGAGAGGCTGACTTCTGGTAGGAGGCACAGTCCTGCAGACAATGGCCTCCTCAGACTGTAGGTCTGCCTCCCCGCATCGGCACAGATGAAGTCCTGCTTGTGGAGTCCGAAAGTGTCTTCATTAAACACGGCAAGGCACCGGGCACACTGGATGCGCGGCAGAATTGCCTCAGCAAAGGCTGTTTCCCATGACCTCCGGAGTACCCGCCTCCACCTGAGTGGGGGTTCTGAGCACCAGGGGGGCGGAAATGGCTTTGAGAAGGCTTCACTGAGGGGCATCAGAGACACTGTTAAAAAACCTTCACAGAACCTATAGGCAACTGACATCACTGAAAAGGGACCCATCAGAAGACAAGCATGGTAGCCATGGTGATCTTGAATGTCTTCCTTCTTTCTACTTGTTTTTGTTGTTTGTTTATGAGAGAGAGAGAGAGTTGGTGCGCCAGGGTCTTAGCCACTGCAAGTGAACACCAGACGCATGTGTCGCCTGTAAACATGCATCACTTTGTGCATCTGGCTTACCTGGGTTCTGGGGAGTTGAACCTGGGTCCTTAGGCTTCACAGGCCAGCGCCCTTAACCATTAAGCCATCTCTCCAGCCCTTGAACTTTTTTTAAACTTTTTTTTTGTTCATTTCTATTTATTTATTTAAGAGTGACGGAGAGAGAAAGAGAGAGAGAGAGAGAAAGAGGCAGATAGAGAGAGAGAGAGAGAATCGGCGCACCAGGGCCTCCAGCCACCGCAAACCAAATCCAGACGCATGTGCCCCCTTGTGCATCTGGCTAACGTGGGTCCTGGGGAATCGAGCCTCGAACCGGGGTCCTTAGGCTTCACAGGCAACCGCTTAACAGCTAAGCCATCTCTCCAGCCCTTGAACTTTTTTTATATATAAGCTGCTCCCTGGAGGCCCCCAGAAGTAACATTGATGGGGACTGTAGATCTCTGTCAATGAAAAAAGACCTAATGGGGCTGGAGAGAAGGCTCAGCAGTTAAGGCACTTGCCTGCAAAGCCTAAGGACTCAGGTCTGGTTCCTAAGTAAATCCAGATGCACAAAGTGGCACATGCTTCTGAAGTTCATTTGCAATGGCAGGAGGCCCTGGTGCACCCATTCTCTTTCTTTCTCTCTCCTTGTAAATTAATTAATGTTTTCTTTTTCTTTTTTTTAGAAAGAAAGAAAGAAGTAAAGAAAGGATGAAAGGAAGAAAGGGGCTGGAAAGATGGCTTCATAGTCAAGGCGCTTGCTTGCAAAGTCTAAGGATCCAGGTTTGCATCCCCAGCACCCACGTAAGTCAGATGCACAAGATAATTCATGCATCCTACATTCATTTGCAGTGGCTGGAGTCCCTGACATACCATCTCTCTCTCTCTCTCTTTTCATCTTCTCTCTCAAATAAATAAAAACAGATTTTAAAAAATTAAAAAAGATAAAAGACCAAGAGACACACAGATCACTGCTGCTTGTATCTTAACAACGTGTACTCTCCTGGCTGGGAAAAGTTGTCCGTTAATGAACTAGAATGAAAAACAACTGGGTAGCAGAGGAATGAGCCAGAGAAACTTGAATTGAATGACCTAAAACATATTGTTCCTTTTGGGATGAATAGTAGGCCCATAAAATGAATTTTGTTTTCCATTTTCACAGTCCCTGTTATTGTTAAGGCTGATGTAATAAACCTGTTCTGTGGCCTTTTCCCACCATAGGTTGCCAGGCTGGCCTCATAGTTAGGAACTTTCCGTAGCTCTAGAGATTTAATTTTCCCACAGTTTTCCATTCCTGTGAAGTTTTGGGGTTATGGAGGAATATGTATCTGATGGTTAATGGCAGGAAAAGTAAATAGCGGATACAGTGGGCACAATTAAAAAATAAATGATGCAAATTTAGCTGGATCCAAGAAGTTGAATGAACATAAAGCCAATGCGGAGGGCCTGAAATCGCAGCTGCATCCTGGGGGGTCTAACATCCCGCGTGCAAAAGGGAGGGTCCGTGAGGGCTACCTTCTAAATATCACAAAAAAAAATGAGACCATACCTTTATTTTTCTAATAGGATGAAAAGCATTAATTCAGGCCAATACTCTTTTGTTTTATTTTGGTTTTTAGAGGTAGGGTTTCACTCTAGCTCAGGCTGTCCTGGAATTAACTATGCAGTCTCAGGGTAGCCTTGAACTCGTGGCGATCCTCCTACCTCTGCCTCCCGAGTGCTGGGATTAAAGACGTGCACCACCACACCTGGCCTCCAATACTTTTTTTAAAAAACAATTTTGGTTATTTATTTATTCGTTCATTTATTTGACATTGAGAGAGAAAGAAAGAGGCAGATAGAAAGGAGACAGAATGGGTGCACCAGGGTCTCCAGCCACTGCAAACAAAGTTCAGATGCATGTGCCACCTTGTGCATCTGGCTTTACATGGGTCCTGGGGAATCGAACCTGGATCATTAGGCTTCACAGGCAAGCACCTTAACTGCTAAGCCATCTCTTCAGGCCCCAATACTCTTCTTTTTAAAAAATAATTTATTGGAAACTTCCATAAGTGTAGACAATGTACCATGATCACAACCCCCTCCCACCACCACCATTTCCCCCTCCACTGGATCCCTTCTTCTTTCCAATTAGTCTTTCTTCTATTTTCATGCCATCATTTTCTTTGTCCTCCTGTTATGTAGGTCTTGAGTAGGTAGTGCCAGCCTCTGTGAGGTCATGACTGTCATGGCCACTTTGAGTCTGGAAGACAGCATTGTAAGCACTCCTTCCCTTCCTTTAGACCTTACATTCTTTCCGCCACCTCTTCCGTCATGGTCTCTGAACACTCTTAGTTTGGCGATATGAATTATTTACATTTTTTTAATTTTTACAAATATTTCGAACATGGCGCTGCGAGCATCGAGGAGCGCGCAGGCCCTGGCCCCCGCTGCCCGGTGCCCGCCGCGACCCTGGGGGCTGCAGGTCGGCGCCGTCAGGTCCCTGCGCACGGGACCCTCTCTGCTCTCCGCTGTTTTGTGACACGTGTCAGTGCATTATGGACTTGAATACAAGTGTAAAACATTTTTTTCAGACAAGAATTTCAAGCCAGTGCGTAAATTCACAGAGAAACATGAATGGATAACAACAGAAAATGGTATTGGAACGGTGGGAATCGGCAATTTTGCACAGGAAGCTTTGGGAGACGTCGTTTACTGTAGTCTGCCTGAAGTTGGGACAAAATTGAAAAAGCAAGGTTGGCTGATCAAGATGACACCGAGCAACCCTTCGGAACTGGATGAACTAATGAGTGAGGAAGCCTATGAGAAATACGTGAAGTCTATTGAGGAGTGAGCATGGTGTCCCGCGTGGAGCAACGTCCTCCAGCAGAGCTGTCTTAAGGTAGCAGATAGAAGACAAAATAACTGGTAGCAACACCATGGAAAAGAGACGATTCTCAGCATTGCCACTGGAAGAAATCCCTGTCAACTTCCTGATGGTTGCAGATAAACACAATAATACACTAGACTTGTTATTTAAGCGAGGTATATTAAGCTGTGGTATTCAGAATTTGTGCATTACCTGTGGTAAACAATGTTATAAGAATTGCAAATTTCAGGATAACATTGTGATCAAAAGCCTTACATAATACTGTAACATGCTTATGTCCAATCAAATTCAGTCAAAAGGTGTAATGATCTTCCCATTGAAGTGATGGGGAGCGAAGGGAAGTGTCTGCTTTACAATGTCGGATGAAGGACAGTGCTACTTTAATTTTACATATACTGCATTACTTGCTGCTATTTTTATACAGTGAAGCAAAGTATGCAGCAAAGTAGGAAACAAATAAAATATGCAACCTCTTATTACTCATAAAAAATATTTATTTATTAGAGAAAGAGGGAGAGAGAGAGAGAGAGAGAAAATGGGTGCATCAAGGCCTCCAGCCACTGCATACAAACTCCAAACGCATGCACCACCTTGTGCATCTGGCTTACGTGGGTCCTGGTGAACACAACCTGGGTCTTTAGGCTTCGCAGGCAAGCACCTTAACGGCTAAGCCATCTCTCCAGCCCAGCTTTCCAGATCTTTAAGGAAAAACTAGCAGACCTCATCTGATAAATTTTTGGTGTACATCGAAGCATCTAAAAAGCTTGGGTGGAGAATCGTGGGAAGAACACACCATTTCCCTCTAGGTGTGGGGAACACAGTTTGAGACAACATTTTCAAACCCTGGTGCCTTAGTAGTTTTCCTCTTGCAATATATATATATCTCCCAATTCCAGGTGCTTTATAAAGAAAAGAAGTTTATTTTGGAGTGTTGGTGTCAGCAGTGGTTCAGCTCTGGTAAGGGTCTCATGGTTGGTGGAATCAAAATGGCAGGGGTGTGTGCAGAAACCAAAGATTACAAAGACAAGAGGAGAACAGGCAGGGTTGGGTGTGTACTCGGGAGGCAGGGGTAGGAGGATCACTGTGAGTTCAAGGCCAGCCTGAGACTTTGTAGTGAATTCCAGGTCAGTCTGGGCTAGAGCAAGACCCTACCAAAAATAAAAAAAAAAGGTGGGGGGAGAAAGAAAGAAAGAGAACGAGAGAGAGAGAGAGAGGGAGGAAGGAGGAAGGAGCGAACAGAGAAAGCACCAGGCTCACTCTGCCAACTCTCACTCTTTCGGGAACTAATCCCACATCCATCTCTTCATGAGGATGGAGCCACCATAACTTAATTATCTTTAAGCCCCATCTGTTTTTATAAGCTTATTATTGACAGATTCCATAATTATAGACAATGAACCATGATAATTTCCTTCTACTTTCCCCATCCCCACTTTCCCCCTCACAAATCCACCCTCCACTAAATCTCCTTCCCCAATCAGTCTCTCCTTTATTGTGATGTCATCTTTTCCTCCTATTATGATGGTCTTGTGTAGGTAGCGTCAGGCACTGCGAGGTCATGGGTATCCAGGTTATTTTGGGTCTGGAAGATTGCTTTATGAGCGGTCCCACCCTTCCTTTGGCTCTTACATTCTTCCTGCCACCTCTTCCGCAATGGACCCTGAGCCTTGGAAGGTGTGATAGAGATGTCTCAGTGCTGAACACTCCTCTGTCACTTCTTCTCAGCACTATGGTGCCTTTTGAGTCATCTCAGTGGTCACTGCCATCTGAAAAGAGAAGGTTCTCTAACCAAAAATGAGAGTAGCATTAATATGTGGGTATGGACATTAAGAAAAATGCTTACGGGGCAGTTTGGTGTGCAAAACATATGCATTTAGCCAGACAACAGCAGGCTTTACTCCCTTAGGGCTCATGACCTCCCCAGCCATAGGCCTTTGACTAGGTTTTCAGTACCATGCATGTATTCTGTCCTGTTGAACAGGCCTCCAGTCCAATTAGAGTGGCTGGTTTCCTCCATAACAGACATGCCACTGTTGTACCCGCTGGCCCATTTGGCCTGGCTGGCCAACCTCAAGGCTTGCAATGTCCACTGCTGTTTATCACTGTTGATGACTTCCCTCTCTCCCACAAGGCTGCTTGCAGCATGGCTTTTCCCAGCTTTCTGGCAGCTGCTCTACACGGAGGAGGTTTTCAGCTCGGCTCCAGCTTGACTTCTCAGTGACCTTGCAGCCCAGGTATGCGGAGGCTTCAGCAACAGGGCCTTGCCATCTAGATCTGGTGTAAGGCCCACCTCTCCCAGTGTCTACCGCCCCAGCCGAGGCACCCTGGGATCTGAACTCCCAACACACACGCCTTTGAGGAACAAAACACCTTCCAATCATTGCACCTGGATTCTGTTTGGGCCCTAATGATACTTTGTAAGTGTCCTAGGCTGAGGGGGGGGTGGTGCTAGGAGGGACCACATAGCTCCAGTATCCCCACTAAAGTATCAGACAAACTGAATTTTGATCTCTCTCTCTCCCTCTCTCTCTCTCTCTCTCTTTTGGCTTTTCAAGGTGGGGTCTCACTGTAGCTCAGGCTGACCTGGAATTCACTATGTATGTAGTCTCACGGTTGCCTCGAACTCACGGGGATCCTCCTACCTCTTCCTTCTGACTGCTGGGATTAAAGGCGTGCGCCACCTCGCCCGGCTTTAAATATTATATTTATTTATTTATTTGAGAGAAGGGGGATGGTGGGAGAGAGAGAGGAAGATAGAGGTAGATAGACAGAGACAGAGAATGGGCACGCCAGGGCTTCCAGCTATGGCAAATAAACTCTAGAGGTATGTGCCACCTTGTTCATCTGGCTTACGTGGGTACCAGGGACTCGAACCTGTGTTCTTAGGCTTCGCAGGTAAGCGTCTTAACCATTAAGCCATCTCCCCAGCCTTGATCTCTTTTGTATTAGCTCTATAATTTACATTGGAACATAGGAAGCTGGGTGTGGTGGGATAGGGGGTTGACCCTAGCACTTAGGAGGCAGAGCAGAAGGGTCAGGAATTCAAGGTCACCCTTGGCTACAATAGCAAGTTTGAGACCAGCCTGGGCTATGGAAGACCCCGTCCCAGACAAAACAAAACAAAGACTCAACACAGACTGGGTGTGGTGGCAAACGTCTTTAATCCCAGCACTACGGAGGCAGAGGTAGGTGGGTCGCTGTGAGTTCGAGAGCAGCCTGAGACTACAGAGTGAATTCCAGGGCAGCCTGGGCTAGAGCAAAACCCTATCTCAAAAAACCAAGACCAAAACAAACAACCAAACAAAAACAAACACACACACAAAAAAAAAAAACCCTCAAAACGTGGGAATCAGAGAGACACTGACAGAGACAGAGAAGGGGTTGGAAAATTGAAACCAGCGGAGTCTGTTTGAATCTACTTCTGCCTAAGTTATGATTTCTCCAGAGGAGCCATCCCTGGGCTGAACCCCGCACGTTCCTCATCACAGCTGCAGGCAAACTGGCAGAGTCGGTTGCTGTTTTCTTTGCTTGCCCCGGGAGGGAGTTCATCTGACCCTGGACTGCATCACAGGTCTTTGGCACACTTATCCAGGCTCCTTTGTTACTGAGCCACATGGCGGAAGGCGAACAGAACTCGGCTTTGCTGAATCCCCCACACTACCCCCTGGCTGATCTCCTGCTCTGTACACCCCCGTACGTGGGGGAGAAACTCAGAAGCCCCAGAAACTGATGTCCTTTCCAGAACCTGGAAAGCTCTGCAGAGCTGGAAGAGTGACAGGAAGGAGAAGTCCACCAAGGGCCAGGCGACTTATGGAAGTGCCCAGAGTTTGACAAACGCCATCAGGCTTGGAAGTCTGGTCCCGTTAGCGCTGGAGTTCCGTGACCTTTAGAAACTGCATGTCCCAAGCCAGCCCTGAGAGCTTTTATTTTATTTAATTTCATCTCTGTGCTCAGGCATTTCTAAGACAGTGTAGAGAAGGCTCCTAATAATTTCCACACATCACAATAGAAGAAAAACCAGACGAGAAACAGAGACAAGCCAGAAACAATTACAAACAGAGAACAGAAGATAGAAAAGGTGGAAACCGGTGACATCTGTGGGCTCCCTTGGTACCGTCACCTGGCAATGCAAAGTTTAATCAGTTCGGGCGAACAGCATCCAGCCAGGTCCCTGCCCCCCATCCCCCAGGAGCCCCATCTCCACCTCAGGCAGAAGGCAGATGAATCAGTTCCTGCTGGCTCTAGTCCCGTCTGGCCTCTTGATCACTCAGCATTTCCCAAGCCTTGAGCCTCCCTCCCAAGGCCCCACGTGGCATGACTGGAGAGCCTCGCTTGTCAGTTTATTGGCACTTGCCTGCTGCCTGAAGCACCTGGTCCCCAGATGGGGGCCACTGACCGGAGGCTTCCAGGTGAGCTCCGAGCTGCAGACTCCCCGCGCTCCAGGCGGCCTCTGCCTGGTTCTGCTCTTTCCCTGCATTGACTAAACTAGCTGAGAGAGGCCGGGCGTGGTGGCACACGCCTTTAATCCCAGCACTCGGGAGGCAGAGGTAGGTGGATAGCCGAGAGTTCGAGGCCACACTGAGACTCCATAGTGAATTCCAGGTCAGCCCGGGCTAGAGTGAGACCCTACCTCGAAAAACCAAAAAAAAAAAAAAAAAAAGAACTAGCTGAGAGCTTTCTGGAAGCATCCTCCCATTGCTGTCAGGAGGCCCGTGCCGTTTTCTCCCCTACCACTTTTTCACCCACCCTTGGACAGTGCTGGACTTCTGGATTCGTGATTGCTTTGCAAACTCTCAAAGGACAGCAAAAGCGGAAAAACCAAAATGGTGACCAGCCATGCACGTTTTTAGATTTAGATGCAGTTTTAAAACTTTGCCATATTAGTTTTTCTTGTTCTTTCTACACACGGCACACACACACACAGTCCCTTGTGAAGTCCTTACAGCTGTATTTTTTTTTCTAAATCCAGGATCATGCATTAGTTTGTTTTTATGTCTCTTTAGTTATCTTTAATCTACATCAGCCCTGGTTTTTTTGGGGGGGAAAAAAAAAAAACCCTTTTAAAAAAAGGTTTTATGGGGCTGGAGAGATGGCTCAGAAGTTAAGGCGCTTGCCTGAGAAGCCTGAGAACCCAGGTTTGATTCCCCAGTACCCATGTCCCCAGTAGCCACGTAAGCCAGGTACATAAGGTAGCACATGTGTCTGGAGTTTCTTTGCAGTGGCTAGAGGCCCTGGTGTGCCCATTCTCTCCTTCCCTCTCTCTCTCTCAAATAAATAAAGCATTTTTTAAAAGTTTTTATTTATGTATTTGCAAGCAGAGAGAGAGATGGGAGAGAGAGAGAGAGAAAGAGAATGGGTGAACTCCAGATGTATGTGCCACTGTGCATCTGACTTTATGTGGGTGCTGGGGAATCAAACCTGGGCTATCAGGCTTTCCAGGCAAGTGCCTTAAGCACTGAGCCATCTCTCCAGCCTGAATCAAAAAAAATCCTTTTTGACTTTTAAAAAACTTGTGTGTGTTTGTGCAAGCGTGTGCATGTGTGGAAGTCAGAGGATGACTTCCAAGTGTCCTTCTTTTCCACTTTTTTTTGAGACAGTGTCTCTTTTGTTTTGATATTTTTTATTTATATTTATTTATTTCGGAGAGAGAGAGAGAGGCACAGAGAAACAGAGAATGGGGGTGCCAGGGCCTTTAGCCTACTGCCAATGAACTCCAGACACACGCGCCCCCTTGTGCATCTGGCTAACGTGGGTCCTGAGGAATCGAACCGGGGTCCTTAGGCTTTGCAGGCAAACGCCTTAACCACTAAGCCATTTCACCAGCCCGACAGTGTCTCTTTCGATGTTGTTTTGCCACTGGGAAGGCCACACTGACTGGTCCACGGCTTTAGGATTCTTCTAGCTCTGGCCGCCCCCGCCCTGGGTGCGTTGGGATCACAGACGAATGTGCTGCCTACTGCCTGGCGTTACGTGGAGGCCTGGATAGCGTACTTGGGTTGGCAGGCTTCCAGACAAACACCTTTAGCTGATTCCCAGCCCCTAATATTTTTGTTTCCTTGGGACTTTATTTATTTATTTATTGCTTTGATTTCTGAAGACAGAGCTTCCCGACGTAGCCAAATCAAGCCTTTAACTCTCTGTCCTGCTGCCTCAGCCACTCTGGTGATGGCGTTCCAGACGTGCACCACGCTCACCCAGCAAGCATGCCTTTGAAGAATCAGGCCAACTGTAGAACTCACATTTGAGTCTCTGCCCACAGTGGGAGTCCAGTTAGATGCTTGGACAGGAATACTCTAGAGGTTATAATTGCCTCTTAGGTGTAGGCTATGCCCAATGCAAAGTATTCCTCTGCTCATCACCACAAAGGGAACGCCCTCCCACCTTCCTTCCATTCTCCTACTCTGATGAGATAGCAGGGCACCAAGGGTGGTGGGGGTCCTGCAGTTAGTTTGGGCAGACCTGGGCTTCCAGACTCCCCCATGACCAGGCCTGTTGCCACTTCCGACAGTTCAGGCACCTGGATTGGTTGGAAAGAGGAGCAACTGGGCTGGAGAGAGCGCTTCGAGGTTAAGGTGCTTGCGTCCAAAGCAAAGATCCAGGTTAGTCTTAGAGGCTCCATCAGCCCCAAGACTCTTGGACTTAACCTTCCCCTGTGGACTTACGGCTTCCAGACTCCCGCGGAAACTCCAGGCACACGCTTGTCCAGGCTCGGCTCTAGGCAGAACCGGGGAGGATAGGGAGAAGACAGGACTGGAAGTCTGGTTGGAGACAGCGATTTGGCAGATAGTCCTGCTCTTTGTTAACAAGGAAGTCAAGTTCTTCCTTGAAAAGGAAGCAAGCATCAGGACTACATGTGCAAAAAAAAAAAAAAAAAAAAAAAAAAAAAATTAAGGTCAAAATGCAAGTCCAGAAGCCACCATGGACTGAGACAGTAGACCAGGAGTTCCTCTGAAGCAGGAAGCCTTTCCTGTAGTTTTGTGTGTCCCTGACTCACTGTGCTTGGTAGAAGAGAGACAGGCAACTCTTGCTTTTGAATAAATGGATATGGATTTCCAAAAGGTCAGCTTCAATATATCCCAGGGTCCTAAGCAGTTGAGGAGCCAAGAGAAAGCATCTGAGAAGACAGATGGGGAGAGAGAGCGAAACAGCACTCAGAGGTCCATAAATCAAGGCTAATCCAGCTGAGGGAGGGAGTTGAGCCGTCCTACGTTGTCTCATATACTACAATTTCAGCCGCAGTGGGCTAACACCAGATTTTTCTTTCATGATGAATTTATCATCATTCTGATTTTCTGTGCAGAAACCCTTTGTCCGGCTCCCGTAGCCCTGGTGGGTCTTGAACTCTCAATCCTCTTGCCTCAGCCAGGAACGTGCCTGCCCTCTTGGGCACACATCCAGCAGCTGCGCGTGAAGCCACTGCACTGCCGCAGGGTTGCAACCGAAGGAAAGAGTGTCCAGGCACCTCAAAACCCAGAGAGCAGCAATGGGATCCATAGCTCCCTCCTTCACATCCTAAAAGCTGGGAGTGAAGTTCCAAAAGTGGGAGTTTCTCCAAACTGCGTGGAAACAAAGCCAAGACACTCCTAATAAAACAGCTTAAAACATAAAGGTTTGGCACTTTTTTTTTTTTTTTTTTTTAGGACAAGGAGGACGGTTGAGGTCAGCGAGGGAGCTGTGAGCCCAGTACATGCAGCATGTGGAGGGCTGGAAGCTTCCAGAAAGATCTCATAGCCTGATGAAGTGGCTCTGGGAGACCCTTTACTGGCTTAGAAGCAGCATGCGGGGGGCGGGGAGGGGGGGGGGACGCTTGTCAGGTGATTCAGAGGAAAAGTATTTTAAGTTCAGAAAAGCACAATGGTATTACCATCTCTACATTTAGAGAGATGAATTAAAAAAAGGCACAAAGAAAGGAAGTGGGCTGCTCTGGCCTCCAGTTAACTACAGCCCAGCGCTGCTTCCTTATATAGGTCTCTGAGGCGCACATGCTCTTTAAAGTTTCTAAAACTGATGGCTTTTATTTATAGGCAAGCAGACCCCAATGTTTCTGAATTCTCACTCAAGATGATGCTGGCCAGACCTTAATTTGTGTCATCCACCAGACCTCTTCTCCCTCTCTCTTCCTGAGTCCCTTCAAACTCAGGTTACCTCCCCAGGTCTATAAACATTTCCTTCTTCTCCCTTCCTCCCTCCTTCCCTTCCCCTCTCCCGCTCTTCCTGGCTGGCCAGCGGGACCCCTGCTGGCTGCGAGGCGAGGCTCCGATTCCAATTCTGCCCTTTCCTGGCCGGATGACAGCCCCGTTACCCGTCCGGCTGCTAATGAATTGGCCCCGGAGAACAAAATACCTCAGCTCTCCTGGAACTATTTTGTCATCTACACTTGGAGTTCCTGAAACCTTGCACTGTGGAAAAAAGACCAAATGCCATTCCTGTTTGCTTATTTGCTTTAGGATGTCAGGACCCCTGCGACACCACACCCTGCTCTTTGTCCCATGACGGCACTCCTGCAAATGACAAAAAACCTAAAGGAAAACTCCACCCTTGTAGCATTTCCTTACTCATTTCCCCTTGCTCCGGGACTAAGCTGGCAGGACCAAGGAAGGAAAATTCTTGTATTTAGAGCTGAGAGGATCGCGGGGCCAAACTTGGCAGCTGTAAAGGTCTGAGAAAAATCTTGGAACACTGGGGCTGAGACAGCCAGTGTTCTCTCCTGTAATGATCAGAAAACCAAAGCCCGGAGAGATGGCCTGGTGTTTAGGTTAAGCTGTGTCTCTCCAACGTGCATCTACTGAAGTCCTTCAGAGCGTGACCTTATTTGGAGACAGGGTCTTTACAGAGGCAATTAAGTTAAAACGAAATAATCAGGGTGGCCTCTAATCCAGTACTGAGAAGAGGAAAGTTGGACTCAAGGATGTGCACACGCAGGCGGGTCACGACAGGAACATGAAAATGCGCATCTACGAGCTGGAAAAGGACCAGATCCTTCCTTCGCAGCCTTCAGAAACACCAGCCACTGCCAGCCACTCGCGCCGGGTCCGTAGTTGGCGTGACCAAAGCCACTCAATGACGCTGTGTGACAGCAGCCATAGTAAACAGATAGCCCTGACTTCTGGACTCTAGGGTGGTCAAGGATCCCTCCCTTTCCTTCCTCCTTCGCTCCCTCCTCTTAGTCCTCACCTTCTCCTTCTCTTATCCACTGCTCCTTGCAGACCCCCTGCCCTGGACTAACCACACGTGGCATGATGGCAGAAAATGAGGGTGCTTTCTACGAGGGACTATCTGCCTAAGAATTTGGAGCACAGCACCTCCATCTTGCGCACTGGAATTTGAGTCTCTGGATAGAGGCCAGAGCTGCTCCCAAGAAGAAAGGGATCCATGGGAGTGGGAGAGGACATGGCAGTATATATATATATGGGGCTGGAGAGATAGCTCAGCAGTTAAAGGCACTGACTTGCAAAGCCTGATGACTTGGGTTTGATTCCCCAGTACCCACGCAAAGTGAGACACGCAAGGTGGGTCACGCATCTGGAATTTGTTTGCAGCTTCTGGAGGCCCTGATGCACCCATTCGCACTCTCTGTTTGTCTCTTTCTCTCTCTCAAATAAATAAAAATAAAATTATCAAAATTAAATAATAAACTGAAAAGAACAAAAATAGGTTTTGTGTTTTTTTCAGAGTTTAGAACTTTGAATTTGGCCTAAAGTCCCTGAAGCAAAAATTAGGAATAGAGAGAGATGGAGAGATGGCTTAGTGATTAAGGCATTTGCTTGCAAAGCCTAATAACCCAGGTTCGATTCCCCAGTACCCATGTAAAGTCAGATACACAAAGTGATGCATGCATCTGGAGTTAGTTTGCAACATCTGGAGGCCCCGGACATGCCCATTCTCTCTCTCTCTCTCTCTAGCTCTCCCTATCTCTCTTCTATCTCCCTCTGCTTGCAAATAAATAATTTTTTAAACATCAGGAATTTAATATTCATACAACCCTTAAAGCAAGAACAACAACAAAACCCTATTTGTAGGGAAAAATGTTTTTTGACATGAGATGAAACAATAAAAACTCAAAACTTATAGGTAAGGGTTTGTTCTATCACTCATCTATTTAAAAAAGTTTATATAAATATCCCAGTCAAAAACACCAGAGTGCTGGGCACACCCTTTTAATCCCAGCACTCAGGAGGCAGAGGTAGGAGAATCACCATGAGTTTGAAGCCAGCCTGAGACTACATAGTGAATTCCAGGTCAGCCTGGGCTAGATCCTACCTCAAAAGACCAAAACCAAATAACAATAAACAAACAAACAAAGCACCAGAGTATCTTTTTTGAAATGTTTTCCATATGGATTCCAAGTGGACCATAGGACTACATACCATCTTGGAATGTCCTTGAAGGTTCTGTCATTGAACAGGTGATAAAGTCATTCTTATGTAAAAGAAAGATCATGTCTTCGGCTTTTCTGGAGTATGCCTTAGGGAAAGAATCACAGCTTGCAGGTGAGGTGCTAAACACCGGGTTTGATCATTGCACAACGTGCACATCTAAACACCACCTTTTACTTTGCACATTCATTACGTATCAATTAAAAGTAAACAAATCTTTAAAAAAAAAAAAGATGCACCCATCCCTTTAGCTATTTTTTTTTTTTTTTTTTTTTTTTTTTTTTAATGAGAGGGACAATTGGCGCCAGGGCCTCCAGCCACTGCAATGGAACTTCAGACACGTGCACCACCTTGTGCACATGTGTCACTTTGTGCATTTGGCTTACATGGGTTCTGGGGAGTCAAACCTGGGTCCTTAGGCTTCACAGGCAAGCACCTTAACTGCTAAGCCATCTCTGTAGCCCCTGTTAAGTATTTTTGAAAGCTATCCCCATTAAATCCACTCTCACAGAGCCCAGAAAACAGGCTTTCTCTCTCTCTCTTTTTTTTTTTTCTTTCTGTGATTGAAATCACATTTTTAGCACTTGCATTCAGTTTCTTTAAAATGTACCTTGGACTTTCATTATTTCGTAATTAATTAATTATTATTTTTGGTTCATTTATTATATATATGTTCATATATATATGTATATATACATATATTTTAAATTTTTTGTTGTTATTTTTATTTATTTATTTGAGAGCGACAGAGAGAGAAAGGGGCAGATAGAGAGAAAGAGAGAGAATGGGCGCGCCAGGGCTTCCAGCCGCTGCAAATGAACTCCAGACGTGTGCGCCCCCTTGTGCTTCTGGCTAACGTGGGTCCTGGGGAATCAAGCCTCGAACCGGGGTCCTTAGGCTTCACAGGCAAGTGCTTAACCGCTAAGAGCCGTCTCTCCAGCCCAATATATATATATATATATATATATATATATATATATATTTGAGGTAGTGTCTCACTCTAGCCCAGGCTGACCTGGAATTCACTATGTAGTCTCAGGTTGGCCTCAAACTCACGGTGATCCTCCTACCTCTGCCTCCCCGAGTGCTGGGATTAAAGGCGTGCTCCACCACACCCGGCCTTAAAATATTTTTATTTATTTATTTGCAAGCAGAGAGAGAGAAGGAGAGACACAGAGAGAGAATGGTGCAGCAGGTCCTCTGGCCTCTGCAAACGAACTCCAGATGCATGCGCCATTTTGCGGGCATCTGGCTTTATGTGGGCACTTGGGAATTGAACCTGGGGTTGTTGGGCTTGGCAGGTAAGCGCCTTAACCTCTCAGTCATCTCTCCAGGCCCCTTTCATTCTCTTTTTTATTTTATTTTACTGATTTTTGAGACAATGCTTAATGCATTTCAGGCTGGCTAGATCCTCACAGTGTCGCTGAATCTGGGCTGGAACTCGCCCCCCTCCCGTGCCCACCTCCCCAGTGCCGGGATTATCCATCCGTGCCACCACAGCCAGCTCATTCTTTCAGTGATCTCTCTGGTGGGAATGTTCTTAGCCACTTTCACCTTCTGCTGCGTCCAAAGCTGTGCGAAATGACGGATGGTCTCTGTGGTCTTCAGCAATAGAAAATTATGAATAGACTCAAATTTTATTTTCATGCAGTAAAGAATGACTTAATTTTTTAGACTAGAAGCACTTTTTTGTTTTGTTTGTTTTTGTCTTTTGAGACAAAGACTCGCTTTTTTTTTTTTTTTTTTTTCCTGTTTTGGTTTTTCGAGGTAAGGTCTCACTCTAGCCCAGGCTTGACCTGAATTCACTCTGTAGTCTCAGGGTGGCCTTGAACCCACAGTGATCCACCAACCTCTGCCTCTCAAATTCTGGGATTAAAGGTGTGTACCACCATGCCCAGCTTACTATATGTTTTTTTTAATATTTTTATTATTTGTTTGAGAGAGAGAGAGAGAGAGAGAGGTAGAGAGAAAGAGGCAGACAGAGAGAATGGGTGCACCAAGGCCTCTAGCCACTGCAAATGGACTTCAGATGCATGCATCACCTTCTGCGTCTGGTTTACGTGGGTTCTGGGGAATAGAACCTGGGTCCTTGGGCTTCGCAGGCAAACACCTTAACCACTAAGCCATCTTTCCAACCTGGTTGTTGTTGCTTTTTTTAAATTTCATTTTCATTTTCATTTATTTATTTAAGAGCAACAGACAGTGAGAGAGAAAGAGGCAGATAGATAGAGAGAGAGAGAGAATAGGTGCACCAGGGCCTCCAGCCACTGAAAATGAACTCCAGACCCATGTGCCATCTTGTGCATCTGGCTTACATGGGTCCTGGGGAATTGAGCCTTGAACCAAGGTCCTTAGGCTTCACAGGCAAGCACTTAACTGCTAAGCCATCTCTCCAGCCCTGCCTTTTGTTTTTTGGAGGTAGGGTTTCACTCTAGTCCAGGCTGACCTGGAATTTGATATGTAGTCTCAGGGTGGCCTTGAGTAATCCTCCTCCTTCTCACAGTGATCCTCCTCCTTCTGTCTCCCAAGTGCTGGGGTTAAAGGCATGCACCACCATGCCCAGCTAGAAGAACACGTTAAAAAATTTTTTTTAGAGATAGATAGAACTGGGGCGCCAGGACCTCAGCCACTGAAATCAAACTCCAGACACTTGCACCACCTAGTGGGCATGTGCAAACTTGCACTTGCCTCACCTTTGTGCATCTGGCTAACGTGGGATCTGAAGAGTGGAACATAGGTCCTTAGGCTTCGCAGGCAAGTGCTTTAACCACTAAGCCATCTCTCCAGTCCTAGAAGAACACTTTTGAGGTCTACAGGGATATGGATATTTGGCAATGACTGTCCAATAGAAGGAAATTCTAACCTGAAGGACTTATAAACACATCACCATCAAAGGCAGCCTTTACCACTCAAGCAGGCTCTCTTCTGAAGTGAAGTCTTCTTAGCGGCACCAGGTGACTTCAGAAGGCTCCGTTACCCCTGTGTGTTGAAGGAATGGTAGGGACAGTAAAGCCTTCTATCTGCCTGGCACAGGCTTGGGAATTTTCCAGAGACATCCTAGTGGACAGGTGAAGAGTGGGGGCCAGCACTGGGCACCAGGGGACAGGGATTAGCCAGCTGGCCCTAGGAGGGCACTTCATGAGCAGTCTATGCTTGTGCTACTGTCTCCAAAGCCTGTCACTCAGGCTGATTGATGAGGTCCATAGCTTGTATGAACAAGTCACAGAAGGCTGTATCCAAGTGCGCTAGGATTTCATGACCCTTCTCACAAGAGGGGGACACTGAAGGTAGTTGGCAGCTTGTCATTTTACTGAATAAAAATATTATTAAAAGCCAGGCATGGTGACACATGCCTTTAATCCCAGCACTTGGGAGGCAGAGGTAGGAGGATCGCTGTGAGTTCAAGACCACCCTGAGACTACATAGTGAATTCCAGGTCAGCCTGGGCTAGAGCAAGACTCTACCTCGAAATATATATATATATATGTATATACATATTTATTATTAAAAGAATCCTCGAACTGGGAGGTTGAGGTAGGATGTTTGCTGTAAGTTCATAGCTAATGGGGCTCTAGAGTGAGTTCCAGGTCAGCCTGGGCTATAGTGAGACCCAACCTCAAAAACATAGTATCTATTAACACATTTTCATAAAAATATTGACATGTTAATATTTTTAAAAAATATTTTTATTTGGGGCTGGGTAGATGGCTTAGCAGTTAAGCCACTTGCCTGTGAAGCCTAAGGGCCCAGGTTCAATTCCCCAGGACCCACGTAAGACAGATACACAAGGTGGTGCATGTGTCTGGACTTCATTCGCAGTAGCTGGAAGCCCTGGCATGTCCATTCTCTCTATCTGCCTATCTCTCTCTCCAATAAATAAATACAGTATTTTTATTTACTGGGCATGGTGGCACATGCCTTTAATCCCAGCAGAGGTAGGAGGATCACCATGAGTTCAAGGCCATCCTGAGACTACACAGTGAATTCCAGGTCAGCCTGGGCTAGAGCAAAATCCTACCTTGAAAAACCAAAGAAATAAAAATAAAAAAAAAAGTGATGTTCCTCCTTGTCTCTGGTCACGTTCTCTGGGACACTCTGAGACAAGGACTGAGGTTCAAAAAGGTTCTGTGGAAGGGATCCCAGGAGGGGAACACGGATGTGAGAGGGACAAGGGAAAGCACTACAGGCCACAGTTGACGCAGTAGTGGACAGGCTATCCTTGGAGCAGCTGGGAGACCTGGGGACTGCGGAGCCCTCTGGGATTTCCACCATTGGAGGGTCACTCCAGGATTCTCACCCGAGTTCTGTTCCTGAAGGCTTGGACCACCCAGCACTTTCCATGTCCTATGCACAAGCCAGGTGAGCGCCTACAGCCAGCCCATCTGTGACAGCGTGGTGGAAGCCACTCTGAGGTAACCATGAGCGCCTGCAAGACATGGCTGGGCATCAAAGACACCTTCTGTAGCCCCCTTTGCTATCTCTGGACTCTTGCTCTGAAACTATATCACAGAAGCTGTCTACCACAGGGAGCTCTATGACTCACCACCTCAGCTGTTTAATGGAAAAAGGAAGGGCTGACGGCCTCTTCCTTTTTTAATTCTAACTTTTGGTGAGACAGAGTCTCATGTAGCCCGGGCTGGCCTTGAACTCACTGTGTTGCCTAGGACATCCTTGAACTTCTGACCCTCTTGCTGGGATTGCAGGCCTGCATCACCATGGCTGGTTTATGGGGTGATGGGGTTCAAACCCAGGGCCTTGTGCACAACAGGGAAGCACTCTACCAGCTGAGTTACAGCCCTAGCCCACATTTTACTTAAAAAATAGATAAAGCCGGGCGTGGTGGCGCACACCTTTAACCCCAGCACTCGGGAGGCAGAGGTAGGAGGATCGCCATGAGTTTGAGGCCACCCTGAGACTACATAGTGAGTCCCAGGTCAGCTTGGGCTACAGTGAGACCCTACCTTGAAAAACCAAAAAAGAAAAGAAAAGAAAAAGGTAAATAAGGGCTTAGTGGTTAAGCCACTTGCCTGCAAAGCTAAAGTACCCAGGTTCGATTTACCCAGGACCCATGTACGCCAGATGCCCAAGGTGGTGCATGCCTCTGGAGTTCACTTACAGTGAGTGGCTGGAGGCCCTGATGCATCCATTCTCTCTCTATCTGCCTCTTTCTCTCTCTCAAATAAATAAATAAAATATATTAAAAAAAAAAAACAGCTGGGTGTGGTGGCACACACCTTTAATCCCAGCAGTCAGGAGGCAGAGGTAGGATCGCCGTGAGTTCGAGGCCACCCTGAGACTCCATAGTGAACTCCAGGTCGGTCCTGCACTAGAGTGGGATCTTGCTATGTAGACAAGGATGGCTTCGAACTCACCATCTTCCTGCCTGAGTCACTTGAGTGCCGGGGTTACAGCTGTATACCACCACTCCTAGCTGCGTTCTACTGATCCAGGGGGTGAGGTCACTTGCAGACTGGAGGAAGTGGATCATCCAGGCATGTCCCCGAGGGACACAGCTCATTCCCACTGCTTGTTTCGTTCTGGTTTATGTCCCCATGAGATGAGCGGCCTCGGCCACACGCTTCTCTCACGGAGCTGCTTTGCCTCATCTTGGACCAACTGCCTATGGAGCCGAGGACTCGGGACCGAGACCTCTGGAAACAGGAGTGAAAATAAACCCTTCCTTATTTAAGTTGCTATACGTTTTTTTTTTTTTTTTTTCCCATAGTGATGAAAAGTCTGACTGACACAACTCTTGCCGCTGTATGAGGAGTCCCCGAGACTGGGTCATTTTAAAAGACAAAGGCAAGCCGGGCGTGGTGGCGCACGCCTTTAATCCCAGCACTCGGGAGGCAGAGGCAAGAGGATTGCCGTGAGTTCGAGGCCACCCTGAGACTCCATAGTGAATTCCAGGTCAGCCTGGGCAAGAGTGAGACCCTCCCTCGAAAAAAAAAAAAAAAAAAAAAAAAGACAAAGGCAGTTGGTTTTGGAGTCTAGAAAGGCTCAGGTCGGCAGTCCTGTCTGGGGAGGGTGGTGTGGAGGAAAACTGGGAAGGGAGGAAAAGAGGCAAAACACAAGGAGTGGCCTTGGTTAAATATTAGGGTTAAAATGGCGAGGCTGGGAACACTCGGAATGAGAAATTAAGAGGGCTTCGGCTGGAGAGATGGCTTAGCGGTTAAGGCGTTTGCCTGCAAAGCCAAAGGACCTTGGTTCGATTCCCCAGGACCCACGTTAGCCAGATGCACAAGAGGGTGCACTGCGTCTGGAGTTCGTTTGCTGAAGGCCCTGGTGTGCCCATTCTCTCTCTCTCTCTCTCTCCCTCTTTCTCTCTGTCAAATAGATACAGATAAAATAAAATGTTAGAAATTAAGAGGGCTTTGCAGCTGGGTCTGAGATAACCAGGCTGACCAGGACAGAAGAGGGTCAAGGCTCTGGGAAAAAAAACCGCCAAGCCCTGTCTCAGAAGTTTCCAGCCCCTCCTTGAAGAGCTTACGCAAGACGCGACTGCCTTTTCCTCTTTCCCAACTTTATGACTAGTTACCTTGACCCGCATTCCTGTATCTTTTGCATCAAACTGTTGGTGTTACCCCTCGGCTCAGTGAAGCTCTAGTCTACCCTGGAGGGTGGGCTTTCCACTTTTCCTTCTCACCTGCTAGAATAAGCCTGAGGACTTCCTTATCTACCTTGCGTGGCGCTGTAAATTCCTTCGGGGAGCACGAGAGACTGTTGGGGTTGGTGGGGACGTGGGGAGAAGGTTTATCTCACCATCCGGAACATTGACACATCACCTCTGGGCTGGAGAAATGGCTGAATGGTTGAGGCGCTTGCCTAAGGATCCAGGTTCGATTCCCCAGGACCCACGTAAGCCAGATGCACAAGGTGGAGCACATGTCTGGAGTCCGTTTGCACTGGCTAGAGGCCCTGGTGTGCCCATTCTCTCTCTATCTGCCTTGCTCTCTCATATATATATATATATATATATATAAAATGTCTAAATGATAGCAAGATGAAACAAAATTCCAACGGAATCATTCTCAAACCACAATCTGAAGAAACATGGAGAAGCCTGTATCTTGGAGGTTCTCAGGAACACAGCATATGTGCATTAGGGTCCACTATCATTGTGGAAGATAAGAAACGCTATAGACAAATTGACATTTGAAAAATCACTTATCATGTTCACCCTGCCAGCCTCTGGCTCTTAGGAGTATAAAAGCCAGACATAATCAAACCTCCAAATTCATCCAGCATATGGAACCCTACTGTGACCGTGGATGGTCCCCAAGTGCCACCGGCAGGGCTAGTCACCTGGGAGGCTTTTATTTGCATGGTGGTTTTGCAACCCGGCCCGTTCGGCTGGCTTTAGTAGTCCTCTGACATGCAGGGCTCTGATCCTTCTACTAAATATTGGAGGGGAGAGAGAAGGTTGGTTCCTTTTGATAAACAACAGTAAATTTCAGATACATCAGTGAAAAAGATCCTATGCTTTTTTTTACCTTCTGGTGCTGAGATTAAAGCCCAGGCCTTGTGTATGTGAAATACACAGTCTTCCGCTGACTAGTAGCTCCATTCCCTGATCCCAATGACTAAAAACTCAAGTGGGGCTAGAGAGATGGCTTAGTGGTTAAGGCGCTTGCCTTTGAAGCCTAAGGACCCAGGTCTGATTCCCCAGGACCCCATGTAAGCCAGATGCACACGGGGCGCATGCACCTGGAGTTCATTTCAGCAGCTAGAGGTCCTGGCACATCCAATCTCCCTCTATCTGCCTCTTTCTCTCTCTCAAATAAATAAATACAAATAAAATATTAACAAAAAACTCAAGCAGAAAGACTAACCAGTGTTGGCAAGGACATAGGGCCACAAGCATAATCTCACAGGAGAGCTATTTCTACAATTAAAAAATTTTGACTTTATTCCTGGTGTTCACCGTGTAAGTGGAGTGGGACATTGAGCTACTTATACGTACAAGTCAGTCTGTTCAAACACTATTTGTTTGTTTTTTTGTTTGTTTTTTTAATACTTCTTTTTTTAATTTTATTCAATTTTTTTTATTTATTCATTTGAGAGACACAGAGAGAGAAAGAGGCAGAGAGAGAGAGAGAGAATGGGCACGCCAGGGCCTCCAGCTACTACAAACGAACTCCAGACGCGTGCGCCCTTTTGTGCATCTGGCCAACGTGGGTCCTGGGGAATCGAGCCTCGAACCATGGTCCTTAGGCTTCACAGGCAAGCACTTAACCACTAAGCCATCTCTCCAGCCCTCAAACACTGTTTGTAATAGTGAACACTGTACCCAGCCAAGATAGTCCTCCAAGAAAAACAGCTAAGTCAATTAAAGTCCATCCTTATAGAATGTTATGCAGCTGTTTAAAAGACTAGGACAAGTTTATATCACACAGCGACGTGGAAGTGGCTCTTAGACATGTCACAACTTATTTGAATTTAGTTTTTTTTTTTCATCTGTAAAGGTAGAAAAAAAAATCTCTTAAGATTTGGGTGAGAATTTAGTTCAGTGGTAGAATGCTTGTCTGGTTTGATTCCCAGCATCTGAAAAGAGATCCCTAAAATTATTTTAAAATATATGTATATTTTGGGTTTTCCGAGGTGGGTCTCACTATAGCTCAGGCTGACCTGGAATTCACTATGTAGTCCCAGGGTGGCCTCAAACTCACGGCGATCCTCCTACCCCTGCCTCCCAAGTGCTGGGATTAAAGGCATGCGCCCCCACGCCTGGCTAAAAAAAAATATTTTTATTTATTTATGAGTGAGACAGAAAGAGAGAAAGTATAGGTGTGCCAGGGTGCCCTGCCTCTGCAAATGAACTCTAGACACATGCACCATCTGGATTTACCTAGGTAATGGGGTATTAAACTTGGCAGCAGGCCACGCAAGCAAGTATCTTTAACCACTGAACCATCTCACCCGCCCCTAAAATTCTTTTTAATCTCATTGTATGAAAAAAGAAGTATTGTTGGGCATGGTTGTATGCCTATAATCTCAGCATTAGGAAGGTAGAGCCTGAGCTACCTAGGGAGGTTAAGGCCAGCCTGGGCTACATGAGACCCTGCCTCAAAAACAATGAGGGCCGGAGAGATGGCTCAGTGGTTAAAGGCACTTGCTTGCAAAGCCTGAGGACCCAGGTTCAGTTCCCTAGTACCCATGTAAAGTACCCACAACGTGATATATGCATCTGTGGTTCATTTGCCCTGGCAGAAGGCCCTGGTACTCCATTCTCTCTGTCTCTTTTCTATCTCAAATAAAATTTAAAAACAAACACAGAATTCTCTGCTCTTAAAAAATACAGATGTAAGGCTGGAGAGATGGCTTAGTGGTTAAGTGCTTGCCTGTGAAGCCTAAGGACCCCGGTTCAAGGCTTGATTCCCCAGGACCCACGTTAGCCAGCTGCACAGGGGGTGCACGCGTCTGGAGTTCGTTTGTAGTGGCTGGAGGCCCTGGTGCGCCCATTTCTCTCTCTCTCTCTCTCTCTCTCTCTCTCAAATAAATAAATAAATAAATAATATTTTTTTAAAGAAATGAGAAGGAAGCCTGAGCATGGTGGCGCACATCTTTAATCCCAGCACAGAGGTTGGAGGATCGCTGTGAGTTCGAGGCCACCCTGAGACTACATAGTGAATTCCAGGTCAGCCTGAGCTAGAGTGAGACCCTACCTTGAAAAACAAAAGTGGTGGGGAAGGATTTCATTTCTAAACAAACTGGAAAGATCCCCCAAGGAGGAGGAAGTTGCAGTCCCTGTTTTGACTAAATTTCCGTGACCTGCTGGAGAGCTCCGTGTTGGCAGTGTTGAGTAGGAAATTTGCTTCTGCTCTCTGGGCTCTGGGCCTCAGCTTCCCCATGTGGACGGCGGGTACAGAACTTTTGACTCACCTTTCAGGGTCACTTTGAGGAAAGGTGACTTTCAGCAAAACTTCCTGAACACAGAAGGAAGACACCCCAGTTCCAGGTGGAACGTGGCCCTAACAGTACATTATCTACCGCGGCCCGGGGTCCCTGGATCCGGTCGTGTTGGTTCTGACCACAGTTGGTTGAAGCCTCCGCCTCGTCAAGAGGCTGCAGTGACTTCATACACCGGCCTGGAAATTTCGAGGGAAAATTTCAAAGCTGCTAGCTGGTTTGCGCTGCACTAGGTGTTAACGAGACCCTTTTCTCTCTCCAGATCAGGCTGCATTTAGCACCTCCTGCCAGCATCAGTGTGGCTCTGTGTGTGATCGGAAGAGAACAGGGCCCATTGGTCCCACCAGATGCCAATGATGGGTCTGGTTCAACAAAAAACATCTGTCCTCCACATCAGGGAAAATAACAAGGGACTCTGAAGCCAGACTAATCTCTTGTGACACAAGCACCCTGTTCTTGCTGTAATTCACATTGTGGCTTGTGATTGGGGAGGAAAAAAGTCTCAGAGAGAATAAACCAATACTTTTGTTTTTGTTTTTTTTTTTAAAGGTTGGGTCTAGCTCTAGCCAAGGCTGATCTGGAATTCATTTTTTAGTCTCAGGGTGGCCTCGAACTCACAGTGATCCTCCAACCTCTGCCTCCCGAGTGCTGGGATTAAAGGCGTGCTCCATCGCACCCAGCTCCAATAGTTTTTCTTTTTTTCTTTTTTGGAAGAAGGAAAGGATTTTGAAAGTCTTTCATTTGTAGCATGTGTCTGTATATGACAAGGTTGATTGCTTTCTTTATTCTACCATTTTCTCTGGGTTAGTGGGAGACCAATGCTCAGTTAAGAGCAGTATCAAAACAAACAAAAAAAAAAAACAAGTCAGGGCTGGAGAGATGGCTCACTGGTTAAAGACGCTTGCTAAGTCTGAAAGCTGGGGTTCGATTCCCATTTAGCCAGATGCATAAAGTAGCACATGCATCTGAAGTCCATTTGTAGTTGCAAATGTGGAGACCCTACCTCAAAAAGGAAGAAAGAAACTTCAACAGATTATCATTAAAGTGTTATTGTATTACAAATAAGTAGAAATCCAATATGTGTGCCCATTCTCTCTCTTTGCTTGCAAATAAATAATAAACTTTTTGTTTTATTTATTTATTTGACAGAGAAAGATGGAAAAAGAGAGAGAGAGAGAGAGAGAATAGGGCACACCAGGGCCTCCAGCTACTGCAAACAAACTCCAGACGCTTGCGTCCCCTTGTGCATCTGGCTAACGTGGGTCCTGGGGAATTGAACCTGGGTCCTTTGGCTTTGCAGGCAAATGCCTTAACCACTAAGCCATCCCTCCAGCCCCAATAAAAATATTTTTTAAAAATACAAGTCATAGCTGGGCGTGGTGGCACACGACTTTAATCCCAGCACTCGGGAGGCAGAGGTAGAAGGATCACTGTGAGTTCAAGGCCACCCTGAGACTACATAGTTAATTCCAGGTCAGCCTGAGCTAGACTAAGACCCCTACCTCAAAACCCTGCCCCCCAAAAGAAGTCATTTCATCCTTCGCAGTCACTGAACTTCTTTGATCAAAGGCATGAGTGACTGAGATAAAGTGTGAAAATTACATGTAGAACATAACCTTGATCATTTTCTTTTTCTTTTCCTCTTTTCATTATGAGGTAAGGTCTCATTCTAGCCCATCCTGACCTGGAACTCACTGCTATCCTCTACCACTGCCTCTGGGGTGTTGGCATTAAAGGTGTGCGCAACCACACCCAGCTCTCATTTTCTTTCTTCCTTCCCTATTTATTTATTTATTTATTTTTCAGTTTTTCGAGGTAGGGTCTCACTGTAGCCCAGGCTGACCTAGAATTCACTATGTAGTCTCAGGGTGGCCTTGAACTCACGGTGATCCTCCTACCTCTGCCTCCCGAGTGCTGGGATTAAAGGCGTGCACCACCACGCCCTGCTTTTTTATTTATTTTTATTTTTTTAATTTTTTTTTAAATTTTTTGTTTATTTATTTGAGAGCGACAGACACAGACAGAGAAAGAGACAGATAGAGAGAGAGAATGGGCGCTCCAGGGCCTCCAGCCACTGCAAATGAACTCCAGACCCGTGTGCCCCCTTGTGCATCTGGCTAACATGGGTCCTCGGGACTCGAGCCTCAAACCAGGGTCCTTAGGCTTCACAGGCATCGCTTAACCACTAAGCCATCTCTCCAGCCTTTTTTTTTTTTTTTTTGAGGTAGGGTTTTGCTCTAGCCCAGGCTGACCTGGAATTCACTATGTACTCTCAGGGTAGCCTCGAACTCATGGCAGTCCTCCTACCTCTGCCTCCCGAGTGCTGGGATTAAAGGGATGCACCACCTCTTCTGGCTCATTTTCTTTTTTTTATTTAGACAAGGTCTTACCCTGTAGCCCAGTCATGCCTCAAATCCACTATGTAGTCCAGAGTGGCCTCAAACTGGTGGCGATCCCCTTGTCTCTCAGTCTCCCCAGCACTGGGTTTAAAAGCTTGAGCCAACATGCCTGGCTTGATTTATTTTTATTTTGAGAGACAGAGAGAGAAAGAGGCAAAGAGTTTATTTTTTTATACTAGATTTCTACTTACTTGTAATAGAATAATGCTTTAATGTTAATCTGTTGAAATTTCTTTCTTTTCTTTCTCCCTTCCTTCCTTCCTTCCTTCTTTCTTCCCTCCCTCCCTCCCTCCCTCCCTCCCTCCCTCCCTCCCTCTCTCTCTCTCTCTCTCTCTTTCTTTCTTTCTTTCTTTCCCCCTCCCTTCCTTCTTTCTTCTTTCTTTCTGAGGTAGGTTCTCACTCTAGTCCAGGCTGACTTGGAATTAACTCTGTAATCTCAGGCTGGCCTTGAACTCACAGCGATCCTCCTACCTCAGCCTCCTGAGTGCTGAGATTAAAGGTGTGCACCACCATGCCTGGCTGAAGTTTCTTTTTTTTTTCCTTCTTGTACTCCTTTCCCAGCGTTTTTGGTGTTGTTGAGGGCTTTTGTTAAATACTGCTTCTAAGGTAAGAAAATAGTTAAACTGTAAAAAAAAAAAAAAAAAGAAAGAAAAAAAAGTGAACACCAAACTGGGAGTTTTTAAAACTTACCTTTGAAGATGTAAAACCAAATAAGGAATGTGTATGTGTGTACCCAGCTCACCAGGCCCTAGTCAGCAATGAGTACTATAATTATATTCGTTTTGTTAATAACAGTTGTTAGAAAATGGTTTTTCTTTGTTATTGTAGAGCTGTTAGTCATTTGTTCTTGCTCATTTCTGAGCTGTCTGTTTCATGTTCTTTTTAGCTGGAATATCTTAGATCACTCCTACTTATTTCCATATCAATATATCATATCCTATATATAGCAGATATTTTCTCAGTTTCATACTTCTCTTGTAATTAATTTATTTCTGATATTTATTTTGCTGGGCATTGACTCTGGGCCTTGTGTATAGTAGGTCGAGTGCTCTACTTCTGAGCTAAACTCCTTGCTTGGTTTCTACTTTTCTGCATCCATAGAGTTTAATATTTTCATGTGAACAGAGTTCAATATTTTGAATGGGTATTCCCTGCCCTGTCCCCCCGACGTGGATTTCCTCCATGACTTTGAAAGTTAAGACAGACAGCTTTTTTTTTTTTTTGGTTTTTCAAGGTAGGGTCTCACTCTAGCCCAGGCTGACCTGGAACTCACTGTGTATCCTCAGGGTGGCCTCGAACTCATGGCAATCCTCCTACCTCTGCCTCCCAAGTGCTGGGATTAAAGGCGTGCGCCACCATGCCTGGCCAAGACAGCTTTTATTCACGTTCATTCATAGGGAGTTGAGAAAAATATCCTCATACCTTTTTTTTTTTTTTCCTTTTTTGTTTGCAGTTTGATTTGTTTTTTTTCTTTTTGCAACAAAACATTCTGATCCAAAACTTAGTTCATTTGATGCCAGGCATGGTGGAGCATACCTTTAATCCCAACACTCTGGAGGTAGGTGTAGGAGGAACTCTGTGAGTTCGAGGCCACCCTGAGACTGCATATTGAGTTCCAGGTCGGCCTGGGCTACAGTGAGACTCTACCCTGAGAAACTAAATAAAGGCTGGAGAGACGGCTTAGCAGTTAAGGGGCTTGCCTGTAAAGCCTAAGGACCCACGTTTGATCTCTCTCCAGATCCCACATAAGCCAGATGCACAAAGGTGAGGCAAGAGCAGGGTCGCACATGCCCACTAGGTGGGGCATGAGTCTGGAGTTCAATTGCAGTGGCTGAGGACCTGGCGCATCAATTCTCTCTCTCTCTTAAAAAGAAACTGTTGATTTGATCAGTATTTCCTGACCACCTCTCTTTGTCTGGCCAAATGTAAATAAATAAATAAGAAAGTATGCAAAATTATTTACAGGGAGCCAGGCATGGTGGCACATGCCTTTGATCCCAGCATCCGGGAGGCAGAGGTAGGGGATTTGCCATGAGTTCGAGGCCACTCTGAGACTACATAGTGAATTCCAGGTCAGCCTAGGCTAGAGTGACACCCTACAGCAAAACAAATATATATATATGTGTGTGTGTGTGTGTGTATACATACACGTGCATATATACATACACGCACACGTGCGCACGCACACACACCCAGTTTAGAGAGAAAGATGAGTAACACCAGGCAGTTCCTATCCAGTGGGTCGGGGTTCAGAGCTCCTGGAATGGCTCTACAAGCTTTTGCTTTGCTCTGAGGATTCATGAGCCAGCTTGATAAACTAAGACAGTCCCTACAGCCGGCCGGATCTGATTGGCCATGGATATTCACGCTCTAGCTAGTAGGCAGAATGTCACCAGTAGTAAGGAACCAAAAGAACTATCTTAAAAAGGTTGAGTCGGGCGTGGTGGCGCACGCCTTTAATCCCAGCACTCGGGAGGCAGAGGTAGGAGGATCGTCGAGAGTTCGAGGCCACCCTGAGACTCCATAGTGAATTCCAGGTCAGCCTGGGCTAGAGTGAGACCCTACCTCGAAAAAAAAAAAATTGAAGAATGTAGAAAAACAACAAAATATACCTTTAGCAAGATTTCCTATCAGGATACAGAGGAGTAGTGCTGCTGTTTAAGATGATTTCACCTTGGCTTTGTACAACAAATAATTAAAGGAAACCTCAAAGCGACCAGTGAATGTGAAAATGAAAGAGCACGTCACTTAGAGTTAAAGGAGTGGGACCTACAACAAGAAGACTCCATTGTAACCTTATCAGGTTAGCAAGTTTTTTTTTTTGTTTTTTGTTTTTTCTCAATACAAGATTTAGACAAATAGGTAGGGTCTTCCTCTATCCCAGGCTGACCTGGGATTCACTATGGAGTCTCAGGGTGGCCTCGAACTCAGAGATCCTCCTACCTCTGCCTCCCGAGTGTTGGGATTAAAAGCATGTGCCACCACACCCGGCTTAAATAGGGATTCTTAAATTGCTATGAGTATAAATTATACTAATTTTCTTTGTTGTTCTTTTTTAATATCTTTTTTAATATTTACTTGCAAACAGAGAGAGATAGAGAGAAGACAGACAGACGGAGAGAATGGGTGCACCAGGGCCTCCAGCTACTGCAAACAAACTCCAGATGTACACACCACTTTGTAGATCTGGCTTTACGTAGGTACTGGGGAATTGACCCCAGGTTTTAGGCTTTGCAGGCAAGTGCCTTAACTGCTGAGCCATCTTTGCAGCTCCCTTTCTTTTTGTAAAAAGTAATTTAAAAATTTTATTTATCTATTATTTTATTTATTTAAGAGAGAGAGGCAGATAGAGAGACTGGGGATGCCAAGGCCTTCATTTGCCGCAAATGAAGTCCAGATGCAGGCACCACTTTGTGCAACTGGCTTCCATGGGCCCTGGGGAATCAAACCTGGGTCCTTTGGCTTTACAGGCAAGTGCCTTAACGGCTAAGCCAGCTCTCCAGCCACCAGCCCATTTTGGTTCTTTTTCTTCCCACCCTCCCCCCTCTCTTCTACTCTCCTCTGTTCTTCTCTCTCCCCTCCCACTTCTCTCTTTCTCTTTCATCAGAGGGTCTCATGTATCGCAGGCTGGCCTTGAACTCATAGCCAAAGAGGATGATCTTAAGATTGTGCCTCCACCCCGAGTGCTAGGATTACCAATGTACACCATCACACACAGTACATGCAGTGCGAGAGATCGAACTCAAGTCATCATGCATGCTAGGCAAGCACTCTACTAATTGAGCTACATCCTCAGCCGCCTAAATTAGTAAGCACAATTTTCATGAAGACAATTTGGCCATGCTTATCAAAAGCTTCAACAATATTTATAGTGTTTGAGCCATCAATTCTACTTTCTAGAACTTCTTTCACGTAAATGGATATAGTACAAAAAAAAAATAGATATGTAAAGATATGCTAGCAAAAATCTAATCAAGGGCTGGAGAGATGGCTTAGTAGTTAAGGCACTTGCTTGCAAAGCCTAAAGACCCAGGTTCAACTCCCCAGAACCCATGTCAGCCAGATGTGCATGGTGGCGCATGCATTCGGAGTTCATTTGCAGTGGCTGGAGGCCCTGACGCACCCATTCTCTCTCTCTTTCTCTCTCTTTATCTGCCTCTCTCAAATAAATAAATAAAAATAAAATATTTTTTAAAAATCTAATTAAACTAGCCGTGGTAGTGCATGCCTTTAATCCCAGCACTCAGGAGGCTGAGGAAGGAGTATGACTGTTAGTTCAAGGCCAGCCTGAGACAACAGACAACATAGTGAATTCCAGGTCTGCCTGGGCTAGAGTGAGACCCCATCTCAAAAAGTGAACAAACAAAAACAATCTAATCAAAATAGAAAACTTTGAAAAAAGTCAAAAAAGGGGACTGATTAAATGACAAAGTAGTACACAATCATTTAAACATCAAATACAGAGTAAATAACCATTTAAGATATAATATGCATTATCATATGCTATGAGAATCATAGTAATTTTTTTTCCTTACAAAATGTTAATCTGATAATGAATTATTTTTTGAGGCAAGATCTCACTCTAGCCTAGCTCAGACTGACCTAGAACTCAACTTTGTAGCCCAGGCTAGCCTCAAGCCCATGGTGATTTTCCTGTCCCAGTCTCAGTGCTAGACTTAAAGGTGTTAGTCACCAAACCGGGCATTAAAAAAAAATTCTCTTTTGAGTTTTCTAGTTTTCCTTTTTAAAAAAAAAAAATTCTTTTTGCGGGTTGGAGAGATGGCTTACCGGTTAAGTCACTTGCTTGCAAAGCCAAAGGACCTCAGTTTGATTCCCCAGGACCCACATAAGCCAGATGCACAAGGTGGCACGTGCATCTGGAATTCGTTTGCAGTGGCTGGAGTCCCTGGTGCACTCATTCTCCCTCCCCCCCCCCCACTCCTCTCTTTCTCTATCTGCCTCTCTCTCTCAAATAAATAAATAAATAAATAATTTTCTTTTTGTGTGTGTGTGTGTGTGAGAGAGAGAGAGAGAGAGAGAGAGAGAGAGAGAGAGAGAACGGGTACACCATGTCCTTAGCCACTGTGAATGAACTCCGGACGCATGCGCCCCCTTGTGGCGCGTGTGTGACATTGCATGCTTGTGTCACTGTGCATCTGGCTACTTTGGACCTGGAGATTCGAACATGAGTTCTTAGGTTTCGCAGGCAAGCGCCTTAACTGCTAAGCCACCTCTCCAGCCCTAGTTTTCCTTCTTTAGGATAAGTAACTGGGTGTGATTTGCCCTGTTGTGTTTGGGGGAAATAAAGTGGGCAGAGGTGGGCTTCCAGGAAAGAAGGGAGAGAAGTGAGGCTCTGAGCATTCCAAGTGAGTTACCACCCAGACCTAATCTGTTATTACATTTTTCGATCAGTGTAAGGCCTGGGAGGGCCTGGACCCAGTGGACAAGGGATGGTAATTGCTTTCCATAGACAGTGTTTCTCTCTCTCTCTCTCTCTCTCTCTCTCTCCTTCTTTCTTCCTTTTCCTCTTTCTTTCTTTCTTTCTTTCTTTCTTTCTTTCTTTCTTTCTTTCTTTCTTTCTTTCTTTCTTCTTTCCCTTCCCTTCCCCTTCCTTCATTTCTTTCTTTCTTTCTTTCTTTCTTTCTTTCTTTCTTTCTTTCTTTCTTTCTTCTTTTCCTTCCCTTTCCTTCCTCTCTCTCTCTCTCTCTCTCTCTTTCTTTCTTGGTCTCACTCTAGCCCAAGGAACTCACAGCCCTCCTCCTACATCTGTCTCCTGAGTGCTTGCATCAAAGGCTTGTGATACCACGTCCTGAACCGAAGGCAGTGTTTTTTTGTTCCTGAGGAATGGCCACACCAGAGGACCCCAGTAACTCCTGATCTTGGGACTGACTTCACCCACGAGCCTTCCAGATGCTTCTCTGCGGGTCCTGCCTTCCCGATCTCTAACTGGTCTACCCAGCACCAGGCTTAGTCATTAGGAACTTCCTGTATGATTGGCAGGAGGGTGGGAAAAAGCCCTTCCTGCTGCTGTGGCTCACACATTGCAGAATTTTTTAAAATTTTTTTGTTTTATTTTTATTTATTTATTTGAGAGCGACAGACACAGAGAGAAAGAGGCAGATAGAGAGAAAGAGAGAGAGAGAGAGAATGGGCGTGCCAGGGCCTCCAGCCACTGCAAACGAACTCCAGGCATGTGCGCCCCCTTGTGCATCTGGCTAACGTGGGTCCTGGGGAATTGAGCCTTGAATCGGGGTCCTTAGGCTTCACAAGCAAGCGCTTAACCACTAAGCCATCTCTCCAGCCTGTGATGGTGAATTTTATGTCCACTTAGTTAGGCCATGCTACTCAGATGTTTGACCAAGGATATATGGACATTGCTCTGAAGGTTTTATTTTGAGGTATGATAAGCATTTAAATAGGATATATATATATATATATATATATATATATATATATTTTTTTTTTTTTTCCCCAGTGTTGGGGAACAAACCCAGGTCCCATGCATGCTAGGCAAGCCATCGAGCAGAGTCCCAGCCCTGGATCAGTAGATTCTGAGCAGAGCTGACTACCCTCTATACGTGGGAGCACCTCATCCAATCAGAAATCTGGGGTGTCCCACAGAAGACAGAAAGAATACTGCCTGCAAACTGAGTACCTTAGTACTCAGGCGTAGCTTCGAGTTTTCCCTCATCTCCCGCCTACCCTACATGGATTGGAGTTTCAAGCCCCTACAACCATGACTCAGTTCTTAAAATAAGGACCCACACGCCCTCCATTTCTACATCTGTTTTTTTTTTTTTTTTTTTTTTTTTTTTTTTCCTATTGGTTCTGCTGCTGTGATGAGTAACTAGTTCAATTCTACTTAAGGCAGGAACCGGGCAGTAGGGTGTGTCCTTTTTGCAAGCATGGGATAGAATTATGGTTTTTCCAATAAGATTACAACGAAATAGTCTTATTTGTGTTGTGTAAATACATGATGTTTTTTGTGTTGCTCCGACTTCCACATGTTTCAGCACCTACTCACTTAAAATAAACGACTGAGCTAAGTACAAGGGAGACAGGATTTCTTTCAATGCATTGCCCTGTTTGTCAAGGCTAACGCCCCTCAGGAGAAGCGGCCATCTCTATGGAGTATTTTCCAAAACATGATATAATGGGGCCTGGAGAGATGGCTCAGCGATTAAGATGCTTGCCTGCGAACCTAACAACCTGGGTCCGATACCCCAGTACCCACGTAGAGCCAGATGCACAAAGTATCACACGCATCTGGAGTTTGTTTGCAGTGGTTAGAGACCCTGGCACACCCATTCCATTCTCTCTCTCTCTGTTTGCAAATAAATAAAAGGAATATATAACGAACCCTCAAATAGTATTGGTGTATCAGTTAATGAAGCCCTTGTACACACAGTGGCTTCTAATTCTCCAGGTAAGAGGAGGTGTCATTACAACCACCTATGCTTTGCAAAAGATAAAACGGAAGGTCAAGCAGGGTGTGGTGGCGCACACCTTTAATCCCAGCGCTTGAGAGGCAGAGGTAGGAGATTCGCCATGAGTTCAAGGCCACCCTGAGAGTACATAGTGAATTCCAGGTCAGCCTGGGCTAGAGTGAAACTCTACATCAAAAAAACATCAAAAAAATAATAATTGGGGCTGGAGAGATGACTTAGCAGTTAAGGCACTTGCCTGTGAAGCCAAAGGACCCAGGTTCAATTCCCCAGGACCCATATAAGCCAGATACACACAAGGTGGCACATGCATCTGGAATTCCTTTGCAGCAGCTAAAGGCCCTGGCACACCCATTCTCTACCTGTTTCTTTCTCTCTCAAATAAAATGTTTACCCCCCCCCCAAAAAAAAGGTCAAGCAGTGATGTGTCATGTACCTATCTATTCAGCTAGCCTATGAGGGAACCAAGACCAGAATGCAGGTCTTTCTCTTTCTTTCTTTCTTCCTTCCTTTCTTTCTTTCTTTCTTTCTTTCTTTCTTTCTTTTTTTGTTTTGGAAACTTTTTCTTTGGCTTTTAAATTTTAAATCTTTATATTATTATTATTTGATTTTTCAAGGTAGGGACTCACTCTAGCTCAGGCTGACCTGGAATTTACTTACATTGCCTCTGGGTGGCCTCGAATTCATGGCAATCCTATCTCTGCCTCCCAAGTGCTGGGATTAAAGGTGTGTGCCAGCATGTCTGGCCTTATTATATCATTAACAACATGTTTCGTATGGTGTGGTGGTTTGATTCAGGTGTCCCCCCTAAACGTAGGTGTTCTGAATGCTAGGCTCCCAGCTAATGGACATTTGGGAATTAACGTCTCCTGGAGGCAGCGTATTATTGGGGGCGGGCTTATGGGTGTTATAGCCAGTTTCCCCATGCCAGTGTTTGGCACACTCTCCTGTTGCTATTGTCCACCTTATGTCGGCCAGGAGGTGATGTCCACCTTCTGTTCATGCCATCATTTTCCCTGCCATCATGGAGCTTCCCCTCAAGTCTGTAAGCCAAAATAAACCTTTCTTCCCACAAGCTGCTCTTGGCTAGGTGATTTTTGCCAGCAATGTGAACCTGACTGCGACATATGATCATATGTTGGGACCCTGTCTTCCCTCACCTCTGACTGTGACGTATGGACGCATCATGTGTTGGGACCCTGTCTTCCCTCATCTCTGACTGCGACATATGGACGCATCATGTGTTCGGACCCTCTTTTCTCTCACCTCCGCCCCCATTCCATTGGGGACCCTCCTGTACGTGCTTGTTTTTCTACGTTTTCCTATCATTCAGACCTCCCTACCGTAAGGCTAGCGGGCTTTCTGCAAGAAGATGAGAATGCCCAGTCAGCATGCCTACAAGGACATTGGCCGTCAGGAGCTTTGAACAGTTGGATGAGGAAAGAGAAGCTGGTCGGGGAAGGTAAGTGGAGAGCTGAGGTTCAAGTGAAATGGTGACTCATTCTCTTTTTTCTTTTTAATGCAGCAAACTCGAGTTCCTTCATTTTATTTATTTATTTGAGAGAGAGGCGGACAGAGGAGAGAGAGAATGGGCACACCGGGGCCTCCAGCCACTGCAAACGAACTCCAGACCTATGCACCATCCTGCACATCTGGCATACATGGGTCCTGGGGAATCAAACCTGGGTCCCTAGGCTTTGCAGACAAGCTCTGAACTGGTAAGCCATTTTTCCAGCCTGCCTTTCTCAATCTCTCTCTCTCTCTTCTCTTTCTTTTTTAAAAATTAGTAGGGAGAGACAGAAAGAGGGAGAGTGTGAGTTTGGGCATGCCAGGGCCTCCTGCCACTGCAGACAAACTCCAGATGCATACACCAGTTTGTGCATCTGGCTTTACGTGGGTACCAGAGAATTGAACCCGGGCCATCAGACTTTGCAAGCAAGCACCTTTGCTGAGCCATCTCTCTGGCCCCAACTTCCTCAACTTGTCAAAATAAGTCTAATTCAAATAGACTTTAGTCTACGAAGTAATTCTCAAGCAACTAGCGTAAGTCTGCCCCTCCCCCTGCCTCCTGTGTACTTTTTTTACTTTTATGTATTTACTTCTATAACTATAGGAGCAGCCATTATTTGCCATGCTTCAGTCTCCTTAACTAGCCTGAGGGGCCCTGAAGGGCAAGGGCAGGTCTTTCTCTGCATGCTCACTAAGATTTATTGCAAGCATGAAGCACTGGAAAGCAGAAAACGGAACATTTCAACTGTCTGAAAAGCACTTCTGAAAGATAGAGAGGAAAAAGGACACGCCAGGCCAGAGCACACCAAATACAAAAGCAGATGGAATTAAGGAGCGGGGCCAGGGTGAAGTTGGACGGCATAGAGACTAATAAAATCGAGCTTTGGATACCAAACTAAAAAAAAAAAAAAAGGAAAAAAGAAAAAATTAGACTTTATTCTACCAGCCTCCAGACCACACAGTTATTTGAAAAGTGTTTTCTAATGTAGACTGGGTAAATAAGGCAGAAATGTGTTTTAAATGTCTGTAATAATATACTGAAAGCCATATAAGTTCATAAAAATATTTTTATTTATGTATTTGCAAGGAGAGAGGAGGGGGGGCGGGAGAGAGAAAATATAGGTGTTCCAGGGCCTCCAGCACTGCAAACGAACCCCAGATGCCTGTGCCACTTTGTGCATCTGGCTTTACGTGGCTAATGGGGAATTGAATTAGGTCATTAGGCTTTGCAGGCTAGAACGTTAACTGCTGAGCCTTCTCTCCAGCCCCTACATAAGATTTAATAGCTTTGTTATCATTATCATTGAGACAAGGTGTCCCTCTGTAGCCCAGGTTGGCTTGGAACTTACTATGTAGAGCCCATATTGGCCTTGACTTCACAGCAATCCTCCTGCCTCAGCCCTCTGAGGGGTGGAATTATACAGATGAACGACACATCCAGCTTATTGTCATCACGATTATTCATCAAGAAAGAGAAGCTTCTTTTTGCAGTGGGTGCTGATCACTGGGGAGACTCAAAACTCATCAGAGGGGCTGGAGAGATGACTCAGTAGTTAAGGTGCCGGCCTGCAAAGCCAAAGGACCCCGGTTCAATTCCCCAGCACCCACCGTAAAGTCAGCTGCACAGTGGCGCCCGCGTCTGGGGTTTGGAGACCCTGGCGCGCCCATTCTCTCTCTTCTCTGCTTACAAATAGGTATTTTTTTTTTAAAAGCAACTCATCAGAGTGCTGAGAAGAACTCCCGAGGGCTCTGCACTAAATGAGACCTCTCTGCACGCCCTGCGAGGCTCCCAGAACGCTGCGGAGGAGGCGGTGGGCAGCGTGTCACAGCTAGGGGATGGGGAGGATTCTGTGCGACTCAGTCTTCCGGACATGACGCGGCTGTTGTATTCATGATCTCACAGCAGCTGTTGCTACCAGCACAAGACTTGCACACCGCCCGTCAACATTTCATCACGAGTGCTAGAAGGCGTGGGGCCCTCACCCCTCCCTGAGCACTTACCAACAGTTTATGGTTGCTAGGGGAGGGGAGATATTTTCTTCAATGGTGTCATGCTCTTCTAAATAACTCCCACCCAGCCCCATGCTCATGCAAGGAAACTCAATGGGGTGCACGCGCGTGCACACACACACACACCCCAAAGTAGAACAGTGACTAGCTGGGAAGAAGGGGTTCAGTGGGAGGCGAGAAGGGAGGGAAAAAAAAGAGAGGTAATGGGAAGTGATTATGATCAAAGCACACTATATACATGTATAAAAATTGTCAATAAATAAGACCAGTAAACACTTCCACACATGCAAGGACATGGGCTACACAGTGACTGTCTCAAAAGAAACCGAAGCAACAAAAAATTGCTAAAAGTGGGCTGGAGAGTTGGCTTAGCAGTCAAGGCACTGGCTGCAACATCAAACGACCCAGGTTTGATCCCCCGGGACCAATGTAAAGGGAGATGCACGAGGCGGCACATGTGCCTGGAGTTCATTTGCAGGGGCTGGAGACTCTGGCTCCCTCATTCTCTCTTCTTGCCACCCCCTGACTCTCTCTCTCTCTCTCTCAAATACATTTAAAAAAATTGCTAAAAGTAGTTTCTATTGTATGAGAACAAAAAATTTTGGTTGTAAATAGCAAAAAAGGTATTTATAGTTTTAAGTGATAAGCCAATGAGGTACATTTTTAAAGAAAAATCTTTTACTACCTTTTGGCCATAATACATATGAAATTTTCCTTTAAAATTTTAGAAAATATGGATAAACACAAGACAATAAAAAGATACACCCAGAGGTAACCAGAGTTCACATTTGTTAAGCTTCCAGCTCTTTCTCCATGAATGTATTAACAACTATTTTAAATTCTATACATATTTAATTATAATCTCTTTACTTACAAACATCTTTTCTGAATATATATAATTTGTACCATTGTTTTTTCCACCCCATTGTTTTAAGCAGCTACACAGTATTCCATCAATGGGTACTTCAAATTCTATCTCTAACTCCTGGAAATTTAGGTTACTTTAACTGTTCCCATTAAAATAGTAAAGACCTCTTGGCAAGTCCACATTATCCAATTATTTCATGAGGATTCACCTCTAGAAGTGGGTCAGAGTTTTTGAGTATTTTGAGTCTCTGATGCTTATTTCCAGATGACTGTCAGAAAATAGGTACCTACATTTCCACCTGTCAGTTGAGCATCAGAATTCACCTCCATACGTTTGGGAAGTATTAGCATTATGAACCAACTAGAAAGCAATAAAAAAATATTACTTTTCTTTTTCCATTGAGGTTCAAATTTGTGAAAAGCAGATTTGAGGGATAATTTGCATGCCATAAAATCCCCTCGACAGGTGTATAATTTGGAACTTTTAGGAAACGTGTTCTGGGTACTCAACATCACAGTTGGACTAGCAGAAAGTTCTCCATGCGGGGCTGGAGAGATGGCTCAGCGGTTAAGTCGCTCATCTGCGAAGCCTTAAGGACCCAGGTTCAATTGCCCAGTACTCATGTAAACCAAATGCACAAGGTGGTGCATGCATCTGGAGTTCGTTTGCAGTGGCTGGAGGCCCTAGTGTGCTCATTCTCTCCTTTCTCTCTCTGCTTCTTTCTCTTCTCTCTCAAATAAATAAAATATTTAAAAAAGAAAGGAGGGATGGCTTAGCGGTTCAGGCAGTTGCCTATGAAGCCTAAGGACTAATGTTTGACTCTCCAGATCCCACGTTAGCCAGGGGCACAAAGATGAAGCAAGTGCAAGGTCTCATATGACCAGTAGGTGGCGCAGTGCCTGGAGTCCGATTGCAGTGACTGAGCCCCTGGTGCACCAATTCTCTCTCTTCTCTAAAAAAAAAAAAAAAAAATTCCCCATGCCCATTTACAGACCATCTATCCCCAGCCCTAGATACACACTGCTTTGCCTTATTTTATTGATTTATTTTTTTACATACTTGCCCTTCCTAGGGATTTCATATAAATACAGACATATAGTAGGCTGGAAAAAAAAAAAAAAAAAAAGACATCTGCTTTCATCTGGGTTGCATGTCCAGTTGTTTATTCTTGCACTTTCTTCATGTTAAATTTCAGTTTTCTCTTCGTCACCAAGCGCCTGCCCATTTTCCTATTAAGGTGGCTAAGGATTTCACACACCGTTTCATACTTAATCAGGAGAATCCTGGCAGCATTGGGAAGGATGACTCTGCTTTTCCAAGCCCAGAGCAATCCGTAGAAGCTTTCTGGCTGGCATGGGCTTTGTCTGCCTAAGCACAGGCTGCAGTGCAACACTGAACAGGAGTCAAGATTATTTATTAGACTCGGGTGTTAGGTTTCTCTTTTTCAAGGACTGTGGCATATTTCCAATTTGTCTTTGAAAACAAAACAAAACAAAACAAAAAACAACCTTCATGTTAATCCATGGAGGTTGATCTTAACTTTTGTAAAGTAGAAATATTTTCTTTACTGAATGAGGCATAATATAAATACATAAAAAATGCCTTACGTGAGTATTTCTCCTACTTAATGGTTAATATTGTCAGTTGAATAGGATTGAAAGTCACTCAGGAGAAGTTCTGTAGCAGACAGCTTCAGGTTCGCTGAGATGAACTTCCAGACCAGGCACAGTTATGGAGGAAGGGATTTATTGAAGCTTACAGATCCAGGGAAGTTCCATAAAAGCAGAAGAAACTGGCCTGCTTTCACAGGCCCAAGCAGAGAGAGAGAAGCACAAGCCTAAAAGCCAAAAGCCACAGCACACTTCAGGAACTCCAGCTAGGCACACTTGGCATATCTTTAGATTGAAATCTGAAACCCACCACCACACCTTAAGATCCACACAATGGCACTGACTCCAGGTGGCTGCAGATGCAAACTACAAACAAACAACTGAATATATTGGGGGCCATCTATTCTATTCAAACCACCACATTCCGCCCCTGGCCCCCAATAGATCATCATCACATATTGTAAATTGTACTCAGTTCAATTTCAAAGGTCCCCACAGTCTTGACCGAGCCCCTGAGTGTGTCTGTGAGGCAGTTTCTAGATTAGGTGCATGGAGGCGGGAAGACTGACTCTTTAGCTCCATCCTATGGATTTGGGTCCTGAACTGAACAAAAGAGAGAATGTGGAGGTGCACGCCTTTAATCCCAGCTCTTGGGAGGCAGAGGTAGGAGGATCACCATGAGTTCGAAGCCAGCCTGGGACTAGAGAGTACGTTCCAGGTCAGCCTGGGCTAGAATGAGATCCCACCTCTAAAAACAAGCAAAACAACAAACAAACAAACAAAAAAGAGAGCACGTGGCCTTGCACATTTTTAATTCCAGCGCTTGGGAGGCCGTGGTAGGAGGAGGATCACTGTGAATTCAAGGTCAGCCTGGGACTACAGAGGGAATTTCAGGTCACCCTGGGCTAGAGTGAGACCCTGCTTACCTCGAAACCACCGTCACCCCTCGAGAGAGAGAGAGAGAGAGAGAGAGAGAGAGAGAGAGAGTCAGGGAGCATTTGTGACTCTCTGATTCCCACTGCAGACACAATGTGACCAGCCACTTCCTGCTTCCACTGCCCTGTCTTGCCTGCCAGGGTGGACTGGCACCCGTGAGCCAAAATCAACCCTTCTTTTACGTTGCTTTTTTGGTCACCGCAGTGAGAAAAGTAACCACCACACTTTGGTAGCCTGCGTTCTTCAAGAGTGCTGACAGGTCCCAAACAGACGCAGGCCAAGCACCGTTTGGAAATCAGACAGGATTCTTTGAACAATCCCTCTGTAAAGATTAAGAAAAAGCTAGATGTGGTGGCACACACCTGGTACCCGAGCACTCTGCGGGCAGAGACAGAATTGCCACAGACTTGAGGCCAGCCTGGTCTACGTACGGAGTTTAAGGCCAGCCAAGGCTACACAGGGAGACCCTGTCTCCAAATAGCTTGGCAGACGCAGCCTCAGGAAATACACGCTTCAATCTGAAAAAGAAAAGCGTCCTATCTGGGTTCCAAATCAACCATGACTGAATTGGCACACAAGCTTATATCACTAAATCCCGGAAATGAAAGTTCCAGGCTTGGCAAAAACTGTTTTAAAGGTTGCAGAAAAACTCGAAGCCTAAACAAATCAAACAGGGTAGAGTGCCTGTTATTCCTCCTTCAGTTTTTGCTTTGAGGTAGGGTCTCACTCTAGCCCAGGATGACTTGGAAACTCACTCTGTAATCCCAGTCTGGCCTCAAACTCATTAACGATCCTCCTACCTCTGCCTCTCAAGCAGGCCTTGTACAAACTACTGGATCATTTTGGACTGAGAGCGCCAAAGGAGGAAAGCCAGTGAACTCCTCCTCATGGCTTCCCCAGGCCTGTGCCGTATGGTCTGAGATAACAAGAACAGAGGGTTGGAGAGATGGCTCAGCAGTTAAGGCACTTGCCTGCGAAACCTAAAGACCCAGGTTTGATTCCCCAGGACTCAAGTAAGCCAGATGCACAAGGTGGTGCATGCGTCTGGAGTTTGCAATGGCTGGAGGCCCTGGTGTGCCCATTCTCTATCTGCCTCTTTCTCTTTTTCAAATAAATAAATGTTAAAAAGACAGCCTTACTTTAGCTCTTTTTTAAAATTTTTTGCTTTATTTATTTGGAGTGACAGAGAGAGAAAGAGACAGAGAGAGAGAGAGAATGGGCACGCCAGGGCCTTCAGCCACTGCAATTGAACTCCAGACGCGTGCGCCCCCTTGTGCATCTGGCTAACGTGGGTCCTGGGGAATCGAGCCTCGAACCGGGGTCCTTAGGCTTCACAGGCAAGCACTAAGCCATCTGTCTAGCCCAAGCCCTTCTTTTTTAAAAATAAGAATTGGGAAATCAAAGCCAGGCGTGGTGGTGCACGCCTTTAATCCCAGTACTCGGGAGGCAGAGGTAGGAGGATCACCGTGAGTTTGAGGCCACCCTGAGACTACACAGTGAATTCCAGGTCAGCCTGGTCTAGAGTGAGACCCTACCTTGAAAAACCAAAAATAAATAAATAAGTGGGAAATCAAGAAAAATGATATTGCAGGGAGGAGGAATTTTCCTTAAAGAAGCCAGGAAATTATGGCTCTTTATTAGCTTAAATGGTTCTGGAAATTGATGAGCTTTTACCAGACATGGGGCTATACTTATGTCAAGTGTCACATTCACTTAAAGTCTTCTTAGATGGAGACAACACACTGGTTTGCTGTCCTGCAGGGACTGCCAATATGTTTCAGTTAGCATTCTGTAGTGTGTATGCCGTTCTAGAAGACCAGAACCCTAGGGAGGGATTCTGATGGTCACAGGCGCTGTCACTTGAGAAATTTGACCCTGCCCAGGGCCGGTGCTAGGAGGCTATGTTATTTCCCAGGCAAATTCCCTTAAACAAAATCCAAGAGATGCTTTTCTTAAAAAAAAAAAAAAAATCTGACTTAATTTCTTCTTTTCCATATGAAAAAACAAATTACATTTCAGGGGATACTGTTTAGGTTATGAGGCTCCTGTCAGCGCTGCTTTGCAATGTTTATGTAATCTGAAGTGAAGTCAGCAACGGGCCGTGAAGCCAGGGCCAGCCAGGACAGCCCACGTGCACACGGGGGATCAGTTTCACCTTGGATCACACACTGATGGGGACACGCTATTGTCTGGGTGTCAACTAGATTTGGTTTTGGTTTGGGGCATTCAAGTGGGGCAAAACTGAGTTAAGAACAAAAACCAAATCCCCAGGTTCTGCGTGAAGAAAATATGCAGTATTAATGTTGCCTACCGTTATTCATGAACTCAAACATTTCACATTCTGAATACTCAAATTTCAGTAAGTCGAGATTTGGGAGAGGAAGGTTTATAGGATCTTTCTGTTTATGCCCCCCAATGTGTTACTAATTAGTGCCTCTATTAAGCAACGATGCTTTGCTGTCCAAGAGTCACAGAGTATTGCAGTATGTTACTAACACAGAGAAAAATAATAGCACAAAGAGCAAGTAAACACATTAAGTAGAGGAAGCTTATCCAGATAAAAGCAAATATGTGTGACATACATGACTGTGTATGTTGATGAATATTTCAGATATTTAAATTTTGGGGAGTTATTAGAAACTGAAAACAGGTCCTTGGCAGCTTAACAATTCAGCTTCCTTTCCCCACCCTCCCTCAGAATACCACCACTTCTCTCTCCGACAATCCTCAGTGTAAACTGTCTAGCTCATTGCTGTACACACACACACACACATACACACACACACATATATATATTATTTTAATTTTTTTTTTTTTGGTTTTTCGAGGTAGGGTTTCACTGCAGCCCAGGCTGACCTGGAATTCACTATGGAGTCTCAGGGTGGCCTCGAACTCTCGGTGATCCTCCTACCTCTGCCTCCCGAGTGCTGGGATTAAAGGCGTGCGCCACCACGCTCGGCTACATATATATTTTTAACAAGACTAAGACTTCCTTTCAGATATGCATGATGTCTTACACAGCTTTATCTCTTCCAAAACGATGAATATTACAGTCTTTTCAATTACTTCAATAGAATAGTTCCAGGGATGGATAATTAAACACAAATAAAAACTCTTGGTAAACTCCAAGTGGAATCAGAAGACAACTAAGCCAGGGCAGCTAATGCTGCACAGTATTGGTCAATGGACTTGATATATACCTGACAACGACTTCCCTTTAATGTAGTCCCTTCTAATGGACGCCTCTATTTCTTATTCCAAAGCATTTTTGGAGTGTGCTGATACTGACCCTGTATGATCCCTCATAGGGATCAAACTTACCTACCTTCTCTCTTCCAACCAAGCTTCCCACTTCAAATTTTATCATGTCTTCAGTTGAGGGTTAAATGAGCTCAGAGCAGAGCAACTAAGGTTAACCACATCATAGCAAAAAGTGAAAGGCATTTAATTAGGAGATTCAAAGGGATGGCATTAGAGAAAGTCTAAGACCGACTGTCATGTGAGCTCACATCTCGTCCCTCTCACGTGAGAGCCAGGATGTGTACTCACACAGAGTCCTCTGACTAAGCCAAGTAGCTAACAGGCCAAAGGAGTCTCATGGAAAGAAACGAGATGACAAAGCCACCCAGCATGAGCTGTCAGAGGACATTAGGAAGTTGGAATGACCCAGTCTTGTAAAGAAAATGAAAACAAATACTCGTAGTGTTTCTTGTTCAGAAAACAACGTGTATTGTCATACTCTCTGCATCCACCCATTCCATAGACAAAGTACATCAGGTCACCTTTACAGGTAGAAGCATTCAGGTACATTACTGAAAAGAGGCAATGAAAGTCACGCAGGGACGAAGCCCAGAAAAGTCTCCAAGTATCCTGCTTGGAATCTCTTGCCTGAACAAGATGCTCAAGCCATGACGTTCCCGAGGCTCTGGCACACAGGGAACCCCCACCCCTGTTCCCGACACTCCTAGATAGTTAATTGCGGGGTCAGCGCAGCTAGTGCAGAACATTCCAGTTAACCCCGCCTCGACCTGCAGTTTCTTCTAGCAAAAACTTCCAGCCGGGGGCGGTGGCGTGCGCCTTTCATCCCAGCACTCAGGAGGCAGAGGTAGGAGGATCGCCGTGAGTTCGAGGCCACCCTGAGACTCCATAGTGAATTCCAGGTCAGCCTGGGCTAGAGTGAGAACCTACCTCGAAAAACCATAGGGGGGAAAAAACCCCACAAAAACTTTTGAGACCATTTCTGTAAGAAACGCCATGAAGTTCAAAACTTGGGCTGTTGGCTGAATAGTAAGGTGTGTAGAAATGAAAAATGAAATGACGGCATGTCTGAGATTGGCCCCAACATCTCTCACAAGAAAACACAGTGAGGGAACCAGGTGAGGCAAATGTAGCAATCCTGTGACCACTCTACCAGGGCGAGTGGCGGGGGAAGGGGCCCACCATATTATTCTTATGGCTTTTGGGTGTGCTTGAAATTTTTCATGAGACTCAAAGAAAGGAAGAACTTCGGAATTAGGGCTCCTTGTTCATACTGACCTATGGCTGTGCAAACAGGATGGAAGGCTTTACTGAGAGGCTAAAGCAGTCTCAAACAGGGAGCTCCTTTCCTTGCTAGGTTTATAAAAATAGGAATTCATCTGTCTTTCTCAAAGGAAGGACATTCCCCAATCGACATGCTGTCCTGGGGTGGAGAAATCACCGACAGGACACATTTTGAGCCTGACATTAAGAATCTAAATGTTGCTGGCCCTGGGCGGAACACAGAGGCCGTGTGGCCATGGAAGACGTGGACTGGGATTCAGAGTGAGCTTTTAGTTCGCGAGAGCTGACTCGAGGTAGAGCTTTAGTCAGATGTCAGCTTTTCTCGTGCAGGGCGGAGGACGGACATGTCCTTTCGGGAGACGTCCAGAGGGGACAGTGTGTCTGAAGCAGAGGGAATCTTTCCCCCTGTGGTATGGGAACCACTTTCACCTGCTGAGGACTCCTCGGGATACAATGGGAAGAAAGTCTCATCCTGCTTGGTCTATTCCCCTTCTCTTTCGGGGGTGGGGGAGTGGGGTGCCTCATGTGCTTTCTCCTCCAAGGGGCTTATCACGACAGCCTATGCGATTCTCAAGGACCCAAGAAGCAAGAGTCCCCCTGGTCTATGGAGATAATCATTCTTGTTTTATATCTAACAATCTGGCTTGGGGAATTGTAATTTCAACCTAAGTCGTTCGAAATGGATTAGAAATAGAACAGTCAGATAGTAACCAGCTGTCCCACTTTATATTATATATAATTCTCTCTCTCTTTTTTTAAACTTTCTGTACTTTGAGACAGAGCTTTGTATAGCCCAGGTTGGCCCCAAACTTACTATGAAGCTAAGGTTGACCTTGAACTCTTGATCCTCTTGCCTCTACTTCCGAGTGCTAGGATTATAGCACATACCTTGTACATGCCTTACTACACATACATTTTCTGATCATAAAGCCTTTACTGACCCTAGTTAAAAATTTTTGTTCTTCAAGTAGATTAAAAATTCAGTTAAGAATCCATTCTATTAGCAACGATGCCATGGAAACGTCTTTGTAAAAAATGAGGTATTTGGTTCACTGTTTCAAACAGCGGAGGTTTAGGCAAACTGGACAAATGGCCCGGCATGAAAGTGAAAGTGAGCACACTGAAACAAAATGGAAACAGGATCTAGCAACAGGCCACCGTGACACCCTGAGAATCCTTACTGTAGGCAAAGCAACTCGGCCTACTGTAACAGAGGAAAATCCAGTGTGGCACTTCCTAGGTCTCGACTCAGACAGGACAAGTACTGCCCCTGTGCCCACCCTAACACAAAACTACGTTTCCGGAGACAAATCATCCTAGAGGGACGTGGAGAATTACTGCAAGAACTGCATTTCCAGTGATTTTTATGCAGGGCTGTTGCCAAGGCTCAAAGTGCCACGAGAGATCTTGAGGAGACAGTTTTCACATAAAGAACTGAACGATCAGGTTAGCCAGGCCCAGAATGATGATGAAAACGTGGAAGACTAGTTTGGGCCACGTCAGACGCTCTTCTTGGTGGAGGGAGATTATGTAGATCAGAGATGGACAGATGTACACGAAAGCCAGGCCGCACGCCGCTCCGGAATACCTGGAAAATAAAAGCTTTGGGGGTTAATACTCACCTTGCATGTTTTTCTTACAAAAATACGATACAACTTAAATTTTACTTTCATCTTGCAACAGAATTATTTTTGATTAATTTGGTGGTGAATTTGGAGTCAAAGCTCATTTTGCTTGTTAGTTAAGTATTTCTGCCCAACTTTGCTTGACTTGGAATTTGTACTCATTCCCTAGCCCTCCACAGCTCCTCTGGGTTTCGACTTCTTCAGAAACGTCTGAAAACAAGCTTTCTACCTTTGTTTGATCTTTTTTTTTTTTTTTTCTTGAGACAGGGTCTCATGTAGCCCACACTGGTCTTAAACTCTCTCAGAAGAGGGTAACCATGAGCTTCTGATTCTCCAGTTTCCACCTTCCCACGGTTGGGATTTCAGACCTGCGCCACCATGCCCAGCTCACGAAGTGCTGGGGACAGAATTAAGGGCTTTGCACATATGCTAGGCAAGCACTCTACCCGTGAGTTGCATCTCTAGCCCCCATCTTTGATATATATATATATATATATTATTTTTTCCCTCAGGATGACCTCAAACTCACGGTGGTGAACCTACTACCTCTGCCTCCCCAGTGCTGGGATTAAAGGCGTGTGCTTTATAAATTAATTACACAGTCTGAGTTTGTGAGGGACTATTAGCATATCTCTCTAAGAATGTAAGCAGACTAGAATGCTCAGTGGCTTTTGGTGTAATTATCAAAGATCATGAGAATACCTAAATGAGACTGTGACAAATAGGTACTTCCCTCTTCCCCCACATTCTTTTTGTTTGTTTGTTTTATTTTTGTTTTTTCAAGGTAGGGTCTCATTCTAGCCCAGGCTGGCCTGGAATTCACTATGTCACTATGTAGTCTCAGGGCGGTCTTGAACTCTCTGTGATTCTCCAACCTCTGCCTCCCAAGTGCTGGAAGGTTTATGCCACCATGCCTGGCTGTCACTGCCAACTCTTAACAAGGTAGTTCTCCCTTCCTCCTTCTCTTTCTTTCTTTCTTTTTTGTGTTTGATATATATTATTTATTTATTTGAGAGAAAGAGAGAGAGAGAGAATGGGCGCACCAGGGCCTCCAGCCACTGCAAACAAACTCCAGACACATGTGCCCCCTTGTGCATCTGGCTTATGTGGGTCCTGGAGAGTAGAACTGGGATCCTTTAGCTTTGCAGGCAAATGCCTTAACCGCTGAGCGACCTCCCCAGCCCACATTCTCGAGGAAACATTTAATGGGAACTTGTAAGCCTATTATACTCAGTATGCACCAGGCTAACAATCCCCTCTTACTTTCTGAGGTAAGGTTCTTCGATCTTCAAAAAAAGTGACTCCACCCCTGCTGGCAATATTAAGGAAATCAGATCATTCCCAACACATGAACGCCAGCTTCTCACAAGTCTGTCTTCCTCAATATGTCACTCACTGCCTTTTAGGGAAAGCATATTAAGGAAAGAGCCATGTATGTTGGACTTAAAATCTTTGCTGACTACAATTGCTTTTTTTTTTTTTTAGTAGAAATGGATTGAGGAGGTTAGGAAGACATATAAAGGACCTCCTAGGGCTGGACGGATGGCTTAGTGGTTAAGGTGCTTGCCTGCAAAACCAAAGGACCCAGGTTCAATTCCCCAGGACCCACATTAGCCAGATGCACATGGGGATGCATGTGTCTGGAGTTTGTTTGCAGTGGTTGGAGGCCCTGGTGTGCCCATTCTCTCTCTCTCCTGTCAAATAAATAAATAAAATTTTTAAGAAAGGACCTCCTACATACACACCGCAAATATGTTATATATTGGAAACAACTTTTTATTTTAGATGAAAAGAGCTACCATGGAATCTGATGGAAAAAGACAGAATGGTAGGTGAGGCTGAGGTAATGGGCTTCTAGAGCCACTTCTCTTGCAGGAATGAACAGTACCAGAATTTAACGCACACCTTAAGTGGTACCTGGAAAAAGCACTTGAACGTTACCAGTTAAACTCGGCCGGCAGGGCGCGGTGGCTCAGGCCTGTGTGCCCAGCACTTGGGAGGCAGAGGCAGGAAGATGACCAGCCTGGTCTACGTAGCAAGTTTCAGGACAGACAGGGCTATACAGCAAGACCCTATCTCAACCCTAACAACAAAAGGGCTGGGGAGATGGCTTAGTCAGTGAAAAGCCTGAGCTTAGGTCCCCAGCACCTGCGTAAAAACTGGGCATGACAGTGCACACCTGTAATCCCAGCACCGGGAAGGCGCAGACTGGAGGTTCGGTGAGAGACCTTGTCGCAAAAAATGAGGCAGAAGCGGGCGTGGTGGCGCACACCTTTAATCCCAGCACTCAGAGGCAGGGGTAGGAGGATCGCCGTGAGTTCAAGGCCACCCTGAGACTACAGAGTGAATTATTCCAGGTCAGCCTAAGCTAGAGCGAGACCCTACCTGAAAAAAACCAAAATAAAGCCGGGCGTGGTGGTGCACGCCTTTAATCCCAGCACTCGGGAGGCAGAGGTAGGAGGATCGCCGTGAGTTCGAGGCCACCCTGAGACTACAGAGTGAATTATTCCAGGTCAACCTAAGGAAGAGTGAAACCCTACCTCAAAAAACCAAAAAATTCCTGACAGTATTATGTAATTTTTTAGCGTGGGTAGATGGGAGTGTCGCTTGTATGTTACCGTACAGCTGACATGTATTTTTGTCTGTTCTTTACTATCTTGAGTAGTTCCATGCTATGTATGTACCATAACCAACCTATTGCCTATGAGAAACATGTAAGATAATGTATTTACAGCCATTGTTACAAGTTTATAATGTATTTTTCTATCTTGTTTTATATGTATGTTATATAACATTCAAAAAAAGAATTTTTTTCTTGATTGAGAAAAGGATACAAAATGCAAAATCCACAATTTTGATAACTGAAAATTGCCAATTGTTTTGCAATACTTTATTATATTGGGTGTCTTGTCTTTCTTGGGCTTTTAGTTAGCTAATGAATGAATACATTAGACACTTCTGGGTTTTAGTTGGGATTTTACATAGCTTGCATTTTAATTCTTTGGTTCTTTGCTGTTTCTATTAACCCATAGCATTATTTTAATAAATGTTATAATACCAACCTAAAAAAGAAAGAAAGAAAGAAAAAAAGGTAGAAAATGATTGAGGAAGACATTTGATGTTGATCTCTGGCTTCTCCATGCATACACCTACACACGTGTGCCCATGCCCATATATCAACACAAACAACACACATGTGCGGCATACACACAAAACAACAATGGCAATGATGACCAAACAACAGAAAGGTCTAAAAATAAAAAGCAGTAATGCCAAGAAGAATAATTCCTTATAGGCAATACCTTATGATCCCGCCTATGTTTGGGTAGAAACAGGCCATAATCACTCCAGCTCCCACAATAATTAAATTAAGAATCAGCACGTGGAAAATGCTAGAAGAGGAGAGGAATTTAAAGGAAAGAAAAAAAAATTAAATAGGTACATTAAATTCACTCTTATCATCTTCAAAACGAGTCTTAAACTTGCCAGCAAAAACTAAAGGCAGCAATGTTACTCAGTGCTGCTGAGACAGTGAAAGTGACTCTTTTAAGCAATTGTATAAAACCAGCAATTTCACATTCTTCTATTTATAATTCCATTTGGAATACCTGAGACAAAAAGCCATGAAAACAGCTATTAACATAAAGATATTTATGGAAAATTAGAAGAACTGCAGTTATAAAAAGGCAATAATTTATCTGACAAAACAGCAAAATTATTGAAAAATAACATCATTACTATGTAGATGACCAGGAATTCTCTAAGTAATTTGGAAAAAACCTAGCTGGATTTTTAATGAGAAAAGAAAAGCCAGGCCTGGTGGCACACACCTTTAATCCCAGCACTGGGAGGCAGAGGTAGGAGGATTGCAGTGAGCTCGAGGCCACCCTGAGACTATATAGTGAATTCCAGGTCAGCCTGGGCTACAGTGAGACCCTACCTTGAAAAACCAAACCAAAACCAAAACAAAAAGAAATGAAAATCCAGAAACATTTGAACAAATATCAGAAGGAACCATGCTGAAAAGGTAGTAGGGACTGCATTATGGTTTGTGATTTTAGGTAATATTCACTCTTTTCTGTACTTAACAAACATTTTGTAAAGAGCTTATCTTACTTTTATAGTAGAAAAGTAAATTTATATTATTATTATTTTTTTGTTTTGTTTTTTTTCAAGGTAGGGTCTTGCTGTAGGCCAGGATGGCCTAAAATTCACTCTGCAGGCTGAGGGTGGTCAGGAACTCATGGTGATCTTCTTACCTCTGCCTCCCTAAGTGCTGGGATTTTGGTGTGCCACCATGCCCAGCCTTTATATTATTAAGGAAAAGGTAAATTGGGCAGATTTTTATTTTTCAGATTTCCTCACTTAAAGTTACTCATTTTTTTTTTTTATCATGAGTAGAATACTTGCCAAATACTTTAACTAGATGTTAAAAATTACAGTTGGAGAGATGGTTCAGCAATTAGGGCACTTGCCTGCAAAGCCTAAGGACCCGGGTCCAGTTCCCCAGTACCCACAGACAGCCAGAGGCACATGCTTCTGGAATTCATTTGCAGTGACAAAAAGCCCTGGTGTGCCTGTTCTCCTTCTCTCTATTTGCCTCTTTCTCTCTCTCATAATAATAAATAAAAAAATTTAAAAATTCAAGGTTTTGAAGTTAAGTTTTGACATAAAGATAAATGCAGATAAACACAGATGTTCAAGAAATAATTCCAGGGGCTGGAGAGATGGCTTAGCAGTTAAGGCACATGCCTGTGAAGCCTAAGAATCCAGGTTCAGTTCTCCAGGTCCCACATAAGCCAGATGCACATGGTGGCACATACATCTGGAGTTCATGTGCAGTGGCTGGAGGGCCTGGAGTACCCATTCTCCCTCCCTCTCTCTCTCTCCCTCTGTCTCTAATAAATAAATAAATGAAAATAAAATCTTTAAAAAAAGAAATAATTCCATTTCCCCTAAAATAATTTTCATTTTTGCAAAAATGAATTCCTGAACAAAGAAGTCTACATAACAAAAGAACCTTTTGGCCCAACCAGAGGTCAATTAATCCCATATGAATATTAAAGAGAATTAAAAGGAAGATTATTTATGCTAATCAGTGGTTAGTCACACTTCTGATAAATTACAAAGGTATTAAGCTTCATGATCTTACTTATCTAAGAAATTGACCTTAAAAGTACTGGGCTTTTGTTATTTTTGTTCTGTAAAACGGAAAAAAAAAAAAAAAAAACTATGTATTTTCCACAGCAGCATTTCTCAAAGTCTGATCATGAAGCCCTAGAGGCCTTCCTATAGCCATTCAGGAAGCCTCTGAGGTAAAAATTGTTTTCATAGCAGTACAAGACATTTGCTTTGCAAAAGCAAAGGGTGAGAAGAGCTATGGCCTGTCTGTATTCAGCACACTTATTTTTACTGCCAAGCACTTTCAAAAGAATAGAAAAGAAGTTTTATTTATTAAACACATCCACGAGAAGGCCGAGGATGTGATTCAGTGGTAGAATACTTGCCTGGCAGGCTCAAGGCCCTGGATCTGACGTCAGGTGTGGGACAGAGAGACCTTGATGAAGGAGTAAGACTTCTCCTTACTAAATTCCATACTTGGAATGCATGCCACATGTACTGATGCAGTTCCAGGGCCGCCCTGAGGAGAAGAGGCGAAGCAGAGGGGCCGGAGGCTGACCTCGCTGTCTCTCCTAACAGAACCACCTCCCTTTACTTGAAACGCAGACCAAGGCCATGCCCACCTGGGTGCTGGACCGGCATGTTGTTGAAAATGAACAATCGTAAACAAAAACCAAAAACCAAAACAAAAGCCGGGCGTGGTGGCGCACACCTCTAATCCCAGCACTTGGGGAGGCAAAGGTAGGAGGACCACCACAAGTTCGAGGCCACCCTGAGACTACATAGTGAATTCCAGGTCAGCCTGAGCTAGAGTGAGACCCTACTTTGAACAAAAACAAAAAACAAAACAAAACAGAAGAATCATGAGCTTTTCCCTTCAAGGAAAACAACCAGCATCATGTGTTGATGATGATAACTGAGCTTTCAAATAAAAGCTAAAATTGTGCAGAACTTCAATTTTCCACCCTGTACTTGACAGTTTTCCAATACTTAGAGGCTTTTAGGATGAAACTGGTGGTCATATTAATGAACGAATGTGGGTTTTGAAAATGTATAATGGGGTGCGTTAACATTTGGGCCATCTACAGAAATCTGTGAACCAATATTGACCAAACACGATTGTATAAAATCATGCATGAGTGAAGAATGGTAGCACAGAAAAGAACAACGGGTTTTCACAGAACTAAGTTTACAGGTACACACTGTGGACAGTCAGGAGTTACTCCGCGTCAACTTTTAGCACGACATTTGAAAGGACTCTTGCGATCTATCCTTGCTAAGGATTTCCATTAGCAATTTGTTCTGTAGCAAAAAGGATCAGTCACACTTTAAACTGACCTGATTTCACAGTCATTTGTTGCTTGGCGCATCCTGTGGGGCAAGAGAAGAGCCCTTACCTAGGATACACATTACCGAAGATATGGCCCAACAGCTGGACACGAGCCAAGTAGCCTAGGAGTGGGTACACCGTCATCATCTGGAATAGCAGGAATATCCTTGCAATGAAGGACAGGGCGTCACTGCTAGGGAAGTTGTCTAAGAAATTCTAATCCGAGAAAGACAATGAGGTCAAGTTAAAACTCAAAGTCAGCGCGTAAAAATTCATACAAATGGAATGTCTTCTGCTTATTCTGAATACAGGTGTTACTCAAACAGTGGTTTATGAATCAGTGTCTAGCTACTTAACTGCTTAACTATTTGTCAATGAGTTAAGCTAACTGCTAAACTATCTGCCAATGAGCTATGTACAGAACTTGAAGTTACGCATTTACAAACTTTTATACAAATTTGACACTGGAATATTTTATTCGGTTTTATAAAAGTCCTGGTCTGCAACTGATATGACATTAAAACAACAATAAAGAAAACCTTGTTCTACACCACAGGCAGACCAAGAAGCACTGCTGTATAAGGTTCAAATAAAATATGTCAATCTGTTTTTAATATGCTTAAATGGTAAATAAAATTCAATGATTTTTGTTGTTGTTGTTTTTCAAGGTAGGGTCTCTCTCTAGCCCAGGCTGGCCTGGAATTCACTATGTAGTCTCAGAGTGGCCTCGAACTCATGGTGATCCTCCTACCTCTGCCTCCCCCTCCGAGTGCTGTGATTGAAGGCGTGCCACCACGTCCAGCAAATTCTCGTGTTTTTCCTCCTTTGAAGCATTGCCATACTTTCCACTTTCCAAGAAAAACAGACTACAGAGGTCAAGTGAGTGTACCTATCACCTGGTGTCATCAATGTTTACAGTCTATCACTAAGCAGAAAAAGATTTACTTCCACACTCATGACCTTTTTCAATTTAGTATATGGTATCTGAAAAAAGTTAATCACTCAGAGCTAATTTTTTTTCTCTCTCAATTACAAATACCACAAATAGTCTACTATTCCCAGAGGAGTGAGCGGGCTTTTAATGGGAGTGTTCAAATCGGGGAATTTTCAGCAAAATGTGGCTGCCAAAGAACTGCAAGTGCTTTATTGCCTGAGCCCTGAGCTTCTCCCTAGCCCCCCAAATGCTGGTTTTCAACAGAAACTCTGTAGTCACACTGTACTTGGGGCTACACTATTCTTTGAGTTTTTGCAGGACTAAATCAAAGAAAATTTTATTTGTTGCAACTTTTTATGTGAAAGTTTTTTTTCTTTTCTCTTATTGTCTGTGGCTCTCCCTCTCTAATACTTAAAATTGTTTGTCTTTGTTTTACTACTTGCTCCTCAGTCTCTAAATGAGAGTCAGAGCCACCATTAAAGACTGATGCAGTTTATCCAGGGCATGTTCAGATCTGGGCTTTGGGAAAATAAGGGACAGTGGATTTCCTATGGAGGTTTTAGAAATTTATAAATTGTGGTGGCACATGCCTTTAATCCCAGAACTCAGGAGGCTGAGGGAAGAGGATTGCTGTGAGTTCAAGGCCAGCCTGAGACTACACAGTGTATTCTAGGTCAGCATGGGCTACAGCGAGCCCCTACCTTGAAAAACCAAAATAAAATGAAACAAAAGGCAAAGACATTCATAAGGATTCTTGGTAAATTTTCTGTACAAAGACAGATACATGCACATGACTGTAATCATTTATTTGAACATCACAAGGCACCCAGAAGGTAGTAAATTGTTTCAGAGTCCATCTAAAAATAAGATAGAGCATGCACTATATTATTTAATGAAAAAGAAAATTAAGATTCAGAGAGGATTGGGAAGGTGTCAAAATGCCCAGGCCTTGAGTAGATGGTAAAGACGATATTCAAACTCAGGCTTGACTGACAGTGTATCTTGCTATCGTATCTTCCTGCCTGCGGTTCATAGGGAAGCATCAGCCATCACACGGATGGTCACAGAGCCTTACCTGCTCAATACAATCTTTGGATAATGGAGGGGAAGGAAATGAAGCAAAGACCAGGACTCCAATGTAGAGGTAAGTTAACGTCACCAGCATGTAAGCAACGCACAGGTCTCTCACCTGGGTATAAATACAGAACAAAATGCCCATTAAACAGAAGGACAGGCCAGGCACACGCCTTTAATCCCAGCACTAGAGAGGCAGAGGTAAGAGGATCACTGAGAGTTTGAGGCCACCCTGAGACTACATAGTGAGTTCTAGGTCAGCCTGGGCTAGAGTGGAACCCTACCTCAAAAAACCAAAATAAATAAATAAATAGGAAGACATTTACGACAGGTCTACTTACACTAAATACGAAGACTAAAAAACCAAAAAAATTTATTTTAGGTGTTATGTGTGTGCATAATTTCTATCCAATCTCCACAGAAAGCAGTTAAAACAAAATGTACATATTTTATAGTTACTCTGCCAATTAAAAAAAAAAAAACAAACTTGTCTGGATTATGTAGACTAAGCTACCTGTGAGTAGATTTAGGAAGTTAAATAAACTCTGCTTTAATATGATTTAAATTTTGACTTAATTTCAAATTATAAAATATCTAACTACAACTATAAAGTGGGGGACAAGAAGGAAGTATAAACCACCTTCGGTATGACTTGCACATTTTAAAAAATCCTTTTTAAGTAAATTAATTACATCATTAAAGCGTGCCTAGGGAAGAAAGCATGCCTAGAGTGGGAAATATTAAAATACACTTAATAAAGAAGGAATTGCTAGTCAAAGAGCATAAGCACTAAGGACAAGCTTAAAACACGCAAACAGTAAACAAAGGCGACTAAAAAGCAGCTGTTCAAATATCTGTGCTGCGTTCTTACTGGAACCAGCAAACAGAGATCATTAAATGAAAACAACACAGACCGCGAAATGAAGTGGACTGCTTTCTCCCTGCGCTGGTCCCTCCCTCCCTCCCAAGCGAAGTCAAGAACTTCAAGACACCGAACGCGCCAGCTGTCAGATCCCAACAGCACATTCCGTAGCTTGCAAATTGTCTCCATCCCACTAAAGCTACAGCCAAACAATTCCGCACAATAGAAGCTGTGGCCATAGGCCTATTCGTTTTTCATTTTAAGCACAAATTACTTGGAAAACTAAGAAAACAAGTTAGGAAAAAATATATATACCTTTTTTTTTTTTTTTTTTTAGTTGGATACATATTAAGAATGTTTGGATGCTTTGGAAGTGGGGAACATTTCTGATTGGATGACGCATAATGGGAAAAAGCAATAGCAGTGTTGTATAGTTTATAAATTCAGTTGAAGAGCAGGGAACAATCCATGAGAAACTTTAAGGTCAAGTCTAAATCGACACTTGGCTTGAAAACCAACCCAGGGGTTCCACATCCTAAATTAGATGGGCAAGAGGCCTTGGGAGTAAAGGCCTATGCAAATCGGTCCCAGCTCTCTCAGACCTCTGCAAGAGCTGCTGTCCAGAGAGAGGCTTTAATGCCTTTCAAGACGCTCTAGAGCCCGGGGCAGGAGAGCACTCAGTTACCCAGGGTTGCCTCAAGCTCTGATGGGAGAGGAATAAAAAGGAACCAGGCAACGCCTACTCCTATCAAAAGACAGTGGTCTCCAATTAGGTCTCAAAGTCATTCCATTCTCCACCTACTCAAGCCACTCAAGAACAGAGGTAGCCTTGTTAAGGAAAACCATCTTGGGAGGCGAAAACGAGTGAGTGAGCGAGCAAGCGAAATGGCCATTCCGCTCTCTGATAATTTTTAACTTACATAACACTTACCCACATTACTTGAGGCTGACTTCCTACAAAACAGTGCACTTCAGAGAACACCGGGGGAACATCCGGTGAGGGTATGCAGGCTAAGGTGCCTCTCCCACTAAGACAGTGGATCCTGTTTCCCTTGGTACTGTGTGCCCACCTCAAATATGGCAATTATTACACTGCATTGTAACTGCCATTAATATTTATTTAGTTAGTTAGTTAGTTTTCAAGGTAGGGTTTCATTCTAGCCCAGGCTGACCTGGAATTCACTTTATAGTCTCAGGCTGGCCTCGAGCTCATGGCAATCCTCCTGCCTCTCTGCCTCCAAGTGCTGGGATTAAAGGTGTGCACCACTATGCCCAGCTTAATTTTTATTTATAATAACTTTCATAAAGTATTCTTGGCCAGACATGGTGGCACATGCCTTTAATCCCGGCACTTGGAAGGCAAAGAGGAAGGAGGATTGATGTGAGTTTGAGGCCAGCCTGAGACTACATAGTGAATTCCAGGTCAGCCTGGCTAGAGCGAGACCCTACCTTAATAAAAAAAACAACAACAAATTATTCGATGTTTATGAAAAAAAGTTCTCATGTGGCAAAATAGCCAAGTTTATTACTTCTGTATCATGTGGGTATTTAATCTTCTCTAAATTGGTCCATTCTACTCGAATATGAGATTCTGAGGACAGGGACTGCCTTTTTCACCTTATATTCCCAATACCTAAGTTAACACCCAGTACTGAGCAGGATCTCAATGTATATTAAAAATGTGGAGCCGGGCGTGTTGGCGCACACTTTTAATCCCAGCACTTGGGAGGCAGAGGTAGGAGGACCGCCATGAGTTTGAGGCCATCCTGAGACGACATAGTGAATTCCAGGTCAGCCTGAGCTAGAGTGAGACCCTACCTTGAAAAACCAAAAACCAAAAACAAAAACAAAAAAAACAAAACAAAAAAAAAAAAAGTGGATATTTATTAATTGCTCCTAGGTGCCAAGATCTTGCTAAGCTACATATGCGATTTGACTTAATCCTCATGACAGTTTATAATGTAGCTACAGTCAATTTCTTCTTCTTTTTTAAATTTTTTTGTTTTTATTTATTTATTTGAGTGACAGACAGAGAGAGGAAGAGGAAGAGAGAGACAGAGACAGAGAATGGGCAAGCCAGGGTTTCCAGCCACTGCAAACGAACTCCAGATGCGTGTGCCCCCTTGTGCATCTGGCTAACGTGGATCCTGGGGAATCGAGCCTCGAACAGGGGTCCTTAGGCTTCACAGGTGAGGGCTTAACCACTAAGCCATCTCTCCAGCCCTATTTCTTCTTTTTTACAGGTGAGCAAAGTAAGTGCAGCAAGATGACAACAGTCGTTCATGCTCACAAGGTGAGTAGCTTGATGAAGCCAATACTCCAATCAAGGTCATCCTGGTTCCACACTGTATGCACTGAGCGGCTGTGGCGGCTGCCTTGCCAGTGTCCAGCGTGTTTACAGCAGGTTGAGTAATAGTGATAATGAGGAAACAAGCGAGTCAACTCAGCATGAGTAACAGAAAATAAATTGCGAGAGCGCAGTCGGAGGTGCGGGAGAAATACTACGCGACAGCTCTAGTTCACAGAACTCCAGCATACGCTCAGTAGAACGGAAAAGGACAGAAAAAGCCCTCTTTTGGAAAATGAGGCTCACAAGGAATGACGCTGCATACACCCTTGTAAGGAGAGGAGGAGCACTTTGAGAGGTGGAGATAGGGTGATCAGGAGTTCAAGGCCAGCCTCAGCTACACAGGCAAGCCTGGGCTATACAAGACCCTGTCCCCACAACAGCCCCCCGGCCCCAAATAAAGGGGAAAGAAAATGAGGCTTGAAGTGAAAAGTATATTTACAAACAAAGCAACAATATGAACTGGTAATATGTCAAGAAGCCTATATAAGATGGTAACCTACTCTGCTTCACAAATAGGCCGCAGCCAGCAAGACTGACGGCAGGGAAACGAAAGACGGGTGGAATGTCAACTCTGAGTGAGGACTAGGTTTACAGTAAGGCTGCAAGGATGTCTGGAGCCCAATCTGTGCGCCAAGCATCGCTTATTTTTTGTTCCACGTACAGTTCACAGTGAAGCACTTACCAAGACCAATGACAGAGACTGAACACAAGCCCATCCCAAACATTTTCATAAAAGTCTCTGCTGGTGTACAGCCAAGTGAACTGCAGAGTCATGCGAAATGAAAAACGTAATGACACAAAGCCAGATGCACAAAGTTGTACATGGGTCTGGAGTTTGTTTACAGTGGCAGGAGGCCCTAGCGCACCTATTCTCTCTCTGTCTCTTTTTCTCTCTCTTTATCTCAAATTTTTTTTTGGGGGGGGGTTGAGTTAAGAGTCTCACTCTAGCCCAGGCTGACCAAGAATGCGTTCTATAGTCCCTGCTGCCCTTGAACTCATGGCGATCCTCCTACCTCTGCCTTCCAAGTGCTGGGATTAAAGGTGTGCACCACCGTCCTTGGCACTCAGGTATTTTTTAAAAAGCCAGGCTTAGTGATAAAAATACATAAAATGAAACCAAACAGGAGAAACCTGGAAGATTCAATTACTGTACAAGTCTAAGAACTTTACTATTTTTCACAAATGTCATTAGATTCAAGCCTAATTACAGCTATATGGAAGAGAAAGACTGGAATGTTTCTACTCTTTTGTCTTCTTTTCTACTTTCAAACATTTGTTTACTGATGTTGGGAAGTCTAACCCAATGTCAACACTGTCTGTGAATTCAGACTCCTTGGACAGCCTTCACATTTTATGACTCCAAGAAAACACATGCAAATACAACAGCAAATCACAAATACACCAGAAAATTACTCACATTGTTTTCTTGGTTCTTATTGTTCTTCAAGAGTGTGATAATACAGTTATGAATGAAGAAAGCGAGAGTGAGCACTCCAGTCAGTTGTGGGAACTGAAGCCTTATCTCTAAGAGAGAAAACAGAGACAAAAACAAAAACTTTAACCCTGACAGGTAGAAAATAAGAATCAGATGTCTCGGGCTGAAGAGATGGCTTAACGGTTAAGGCGCATGCCTGCGAAACTTAAGGACCCTGGTTCCATTCTCCAGGTCCCATGTAAGCCAGATGCACATGCTGGTGCACGTGTCTGGAGTTCGTTTGCAGTGGCTAGAGGCCCTGGCGCGCCCATTCTCACTCTCTCTCTCTCTCTCCTCTTCTGTCTCTAATAAATAAATAAAAATAAAATCTTTAAAAAAAAATCAGATATCTTGGGGCTGAAGAGATGGCTTAGCAATTAAGGCGCTTGCCTGTATAGCCAAAGGACCTTGGTTCAATTCCTCAGGACCCACTTAAGCCAGATGCACAAGGTGGTGCATGCATCTGGAGTTCATTTGCAGTGGCTGGAAGCCCTGGCGTGCCCATTCGCTCTCTGTCTCTCTCTCTCTTACACTCTGCCTCTTTTCCTCTCTCAAATAAATAAAAAAAATATTTTTAAAAATCAGATGTCTTAGCTGGGCATGGTGGCACATGCCTTTAATCCCAGTACTCGGGAGGCAGAGGTAGGAGGATCACTGAGAGTTCAAGGCCACCCTGAGACTACATAGTGAATTCCATGTCAACCTGAACTAGAGTGAGACCCTGCCTTGAAAAACAAAAATAAAAATAAATAATTAAAAAAATAAATAAAAATAAATATTCAGATGTTCCACCTGAAAAAAAAATAAAAGAATAAAAAGAAACAATACCAGAAAAAACAAAATCAGATGTATTGGACTGCAGAGATAGCTTAGCAGTTAAGGCACTTGCTTGCGAAGCCAAAGAACCTTGGTTCAATTCCCCAGGTCCCTCGTAAGCCAGATGCACAAGGTGGCGTATGTTTCTGGAGTTTGTCTGCAGTGGCTGGAGGCCCCGACGTGCCCATTCTTTTTCTCTCTCTCAAATAAATAAATAAAAACATTTTAAAATAAAAAAATGAGATGTCCTTGTGTGTCTAGGGAATAAGAATATTAAAGTGCTTATAAAGTCCCTGAAGGCCAACATTATACTTGGGCAAAGCACTTACAAGAGAAAGAGAAGGAAGAAAAGACATGGGAATGTGTGTTTTGTGTAGGTACTTTTGTTTTCTCTTTTTGTTTTTGGTTTTGAGGTAGGGTGTCACTTTAGCCCAGGTTGACCTGGAATTCACTATGGAGTCTCAGGGTGGCCTCCAACTCATGGCGATCCTCCTACCTCTGCCTCCCAAGTGCTGGGATTAAAGGCGTGCGCCACCACGCCTGGATCTTTTTCTTTTCTTTTTTTTTTTTTTTTTTTTGATACAGAGTCTCATGTATCCCAGGCTTGCCTTAAACTTGATATGCAGCTGAGGATGACCCTGAACCTCTGACTCTTGCTTCTGCCTCCTGAGTGCTTGTATTACAAGTGAGTGTCACCATGCCGTTTACGTGGTGCTGGGGACCAAAGCCGGGGCTCTGTGCATGCCAGGCAGGCACTCTGCCAACTGAGAAGCATCTCCCACATCCCCAACATTCTGATAGGATGCCCACTCCCTTTGAATTCTCTCTAAATTAATAAGAGTTATCCCATTTAACCGGTGCTGACTTCACTCTCCGTTGGAGAATCTGCTTCTCTTTTTCAGATAGGAGATGGATCTGAGGAGGTAAACGACCCATAACACTTCACCCCGCCCCCAGCTGAAACCACAGAGGAATTGGGGAAATGAGCAAGAGTGCTGCTTTCTCGGTGAACCTGATATCAGCACAAGGGTGATGGAGAAAGACACTGAGGACACTCAACACTACCAAAGCAGAGATCCAGAGGATCCTAAGAGCCCATCACTGAAGTAGACTTAAAATTCACCTAACATGGCTCAGGGAATTTTGCGGAAGAGGGGGCAGAAAGATTGTTAGAGCCACAATGCCTCTTCCCCATAACTGACTGCTGCCCCCACAATGCATGACCCCCAGGCCTCGTGGGGTTGACCTGCATCCCCAATGAGGAGGGCCTCTTTGGAAAAGGGGCAGGGATGAGGGAAAGGCTGGTACCAACACATGTTGTTTACATACTAAGTATGTCCATATGTAATTTAAAAACTTGGGCTGCAGACATGTCTCAGTGGTTAAGGCACTTGCCTGCAACACCTAAGGACCCAAGTTTGATTCCCCAGGACCCACATAAGCCAGATGCACAAGGTGGCACATGCATCTGTAGTTTGTTTGTAGTGGCTGAAGGCCCTGGCGTGCCCGCCCTTCCTTCCTTCCTTCCTTCCTTCTTTCCTTCCTTCCTTCCTTCCTTCCCTCCTCCCTTCCTTCCTTCTCTCTTCTCTCTCTCACACACACACATTCTGTCTCTCATAAATAAATAAAAAATAAAAAAGAATCTTAAAAAAATATTTATTTGCAATGAGGGAGGTAGGGAGGGAGAGAGGGAGAGAGAGAGAAAATGAATGAATGAATGAATGAATATGGGTGTGCTAGGGCTTCCAGCCACTGCAAATGAACTCCAGATGCATGCACCACTTTGTACATCTGGGTTTACGTGAGTACTGGGGAATCGAACTTGGATCATTAGGCACTGCAGGAAAGCACCTTAACCACGGAGCCAACTCTCCAGCCTGTATTCTCGCTATTCTTGCTTTGCCAGATAAGTCTGTAGATTCAGAGTGACAAAGAGGAACGGCACCCCTGACTTCATCACCCCTGACTTCATCACCCCTGACTTCATCGTTGGCCTTTGGCCGTGGCAGCTCCGTATGAGCTCTGTTTTGAAGCAGGGAACTGTAGGACCATTCTTTACCCTACTGGAGCACTGGAGACGGAGGGGAGGAGGCTCATGACTGGCCTCCACGGCTATTTTTAGCTTAAAAGAGAGGCCTTTCACCATCCAGCTCCTGCCCTTCAATCTTTATTTCCTATCATCGACTTGACAAACATTCTTTCACTCTAGCCATTCCAATTCTCATCATTTCCTAAATGAGTCATATCACTTCGGGCTTTCGCTGTGGACCTGGCAGATTCCTGGGAGTTCTCTAAATGGACCCGAGCACTTCTGACCCTTAACTCATTACGTTCTGAGATCCCTTCTCTGCTGCTTCTTAGTTACAAGCGACTCCTCTCTGCGTCTGCCTCTGCTGCCTCTTGTGTGTAGCTTGGGATTGTGACTGTTAACTCAGGAGCTGTTCTGACTGCTCAACTAACTGTGGAGGGCAGCGGGGCCGTGACTGTGTGACACTTGTGTGGGGTGTGGTGGCGATGTTCATTATTTTCACCATCGAAGGACTCGTAGCCATGGAAACGGCCAAAATTCTACTCGTAACTGTTTTCAGAGTGATTTTTTTTCTTTGGCTGAGATCTATTCGTTTTCAAGTAGCCCGACCTTCTCTGTGGCTTAGAGCCTCAGCCATGGTCTATCTCAGACACCTTGTGAACATGATCCTTTTCTAATGAAGGCATGTAAGGTCACTGTTAGCAGGTGTCTAACTTGTCAAATCAGTGAGTATTCAGCTTTTTTTGCAGTTAACTGACATAATTTTTGAGTCAATTTCTTGGAAACCCAAGACTCTTTCAGCGTGACTGAAATGTAATTCATACATTTAACTCATATATAGTGTATAATTAAGAACCTTTTTGTATATTCACAGGGCTTTGTTACCATAACCACAGTAAGTTCATTACTTTCTATTGCTGATTAATATTCCAATGTATGGATATATCACACTTTAAAATATACTCATCATGAGCTGGGTGTGGTAGCGCACACCTTTAATCCCAGCACTCGGGAAGTAGAGGTAGGAGGATCGCTGTGAGTTCAAGGCCACCCTGAGACTACATAGTGAATTCCAGGTCAGCCTGGGCTAACGCGAGACCCTATCTTGAAAAACCAAAAATAAATAAATAAAATTAAATAAAAATATACTCATCAGTAACAGACATTGGGTTGTTTCCATTTTGGGCTATCACGTAGTGTTGCTATAAACATGCACATGCCTGTTATGAGGAAATACACCTTTTTAAAGAACATGATATTTATGCCATGATTATTACATAATAAGAAGACAAGCAAGTTAACTGAGACACATATATCTGACAAGTCTCAGTATCCAGAATGTATAAGGAACTATAAATCAAGAAAAAAATAGAAAAAAAGACTTAAAGTAGCACTTAAAAAAAAGGAAGGAAAGAAAGAAAGAAGCAAGGAAGGAAGGAAGGAAGGAAGGAAGAAAATCCCATGTCCAGTGAACACATAAAAAGCTACGGATGGGCTGGAGAGATGGCTTAGTGGTTAAGTGCTTGCCTGTGAAGCCTAAGGATCCCGGTTCGAGGCTTGATTCCCCAGGACCCGTGTTAGCCAGATGCATAAGGGGGCACACGCGTCTGGAGTTAGATTGCAGTGGCTGGAGGCCCTGGCGTGCCCATTCTCTCTCTCTTTCTCTATCTGCCTCTTCCTCTCTCTGTCTGTTGCTCTCAAATAAATAAATAAACAAAAAAAAAATTAAAAGCTACGGCTCGCTGGACACGCCACACCCATGCCAGTAATTGCAGCACTCAGGAGGAGGCAGAAGTATGAAGACTGCTGTGAGTTCAAAGCTAGTCTGTGACAGAGAAACCCTGTCGTAAGCAAGCAAGCAGACAGACAGATAGACAGATATGCTAAGGTCCTTAGTCACCAGGGAAATGCACATGAAAACCACAGGGGAGCACAAGCGTAGACCTCTGAAAAGCTGCATTTGGCAAGAAGACAAGTGTCAGTGAGGAGCCACGCGGACCCCCCAGCACTGCTGGCAGCCCCGCTGGGAAGCAGGACATCCTCACGCCTCTGATCTCTGCTCGTGGGCCACTCCCAGCTTCGTGCTCTGTGACATTCACCGGGAATTATGGAAGAATGGCCGGGGGCGGAGTGGGGAGAGAGCTCAGCCAGTAAAGTGCTTGTCTTACAAGCATGAGGATTTGATTTGAATCCCCAGAACCCATGTAAAAGGAGAGCTAGTATAAAAAAAAAAAAATTAAAAAGCGGGGGCGGGGGGATGATGGAGAGATGACTTAGCGGTTAAGGCGCTTGCCTGAGAAACTTAAGGACCCAGGTTTGATTCCCCAGGGCCCACGTAAAGCCAGATGCACAAGGTGGCGCATGCGTCTGGAGTTTGTTTGCAGTGGCTAGAGGCCCTGAGGTGCCCATTCATTCTCTCTCTCTGTCTCTTTTTATCATAAATAATAAATAAATACATACTTTATTTTTGTTTTTTCGAGGTAGGGTTTTGCTTTAGCCCAGGCTGACCTTGAATTCTCTATGTAGTCTCAGGGTGGCCTAGAACTCACGGCAATCCTCCTACCTCTGACTCCCAAGTGCTGGGATTAAAGGCGTGCACCACCACACCCAGCTCACAATTTTTTACAAGAGCTAGAATGGTGGTGCACACTTACAATACCAGTGCTGGGAGGCAGAGAAAGGCCAGTCAGTCTAGACTACTGAGCCAGTGCCAGGCCGGGAGAGAAGATGCCTCAAAGAAAGATGCCTTCGGGCCGCCACGCGCCCACATACACGCGTGCACATGCGCGTGCGCACACTCAAAACCTTTTAGAATGACAAGTGCTGCTGCAGAGACCCTAATAGGGAAAAACTGGAGGGTATTCAAATGTCCATACGTGGTGACAGATAAATTGTGGTAGACAGTACAATGAAATATAAGACATGCACCAATATGGATCAATCTCACAGTATAATGCTGTGTGAAAAAAGCTGGACCTATAATACACTGCAGCTGAGTGTGTGTGTGTGTGTGTGTTTAACATGATGTTAAAAAAGCAAACAAAATCTACTTTTGATGCCACTCTTGCAGGGAGACTACTATTATGCCCTCCCTTCCTCTCCTCTCCTCTTCTGTCCTCTCCTCTCCTCCCCTTCCCTCCTCCTCTCTCTCTCTCTGTCTCTTTCTTTCTTTCTTCCCATTGAGTGTAACAGGGTTGCTTGCATGAGCATGGGTGGGGGTTATTCACTGCAGCATGGGCAACTCACTACTGATTCCTCCTCCCCAAGCCACCATTAATTGCCAAAGGCTCCTCTGGGAGGGGCAGGGCTCTTCTCCCACCCAAATTTTTATTAGAATTATGTATTCATTCATAGTAAAGCCATAAAATATATTGCAAGTCATTTCCTTTTATAAAAAAAATACTTTTTCTTGAGCTGTTTTTCTGGAGGAAGTGGCTTTTCCCTTGTTTTGGTTCCCTAATTATCGAGTTAATACTAGTTCTCCACACTTTCTGGAAGAATTACAATCCGCCCTGACTCCTCTGTACAACCCAGCAAAACATGCTTCTGCATTTGTTTCTCAGAACGACCCCCCGGGCGTCTGTCTGCCTCTTGCCGTCTGCTCTGGGCCTGTTGCACAACCGTTCCTTAGGATTTCCCTTCATCAAGTCTCTTCACTGTTACTTTAGTGGGATTTAGAAGGGAGAAAAGTAAACACATTTATTTATTTAGTAATCACTTACTCAGCTATGTACCATGAAATATTACAGAACTTGGGAATACAATAGCAAGCCAGAAGTTTCAAAAACAAAACTAATTCTTTTCTCAGAGTTAGCATTCCAGTTAAAGGAGACAGCTGCCTACCTAAAAAAAAATGAAAGCTCATGTATATTCCTCACCAATATGAACTTTGACTGTCTAAATTCAAGAACCCAAAAGAGTTGGCGATGTTTTAGATAAATCCTTTGTCTTAAATTTTGCTATTTTGTGAAACTTACAAGCCAAGTAGATTAGAATAGTTGGTGTCTCTCAAGATTCCAACTCGTTATCAGAATCAGGAATTTATTAATAGATAACCACATGTACTTGCATATAAAACCGGGCCCTGGAACAAGCTCTAAAGAAATGTAAGTCCCATGGGGCTGGAGAGATGGCTTAGCAGTTGGGCTCTTGCCTGTGAAGCCTAAGGACCCCGGTTCGAGGCTCGATTCCCCAGGACCCACGTTAGCCAGATGCACAAGGGGGCACACGCGTCTGGAGTTCGTTTGCAGTGGCTAGAAGCCCTGGTGTGCCCATTCTCTCTCTCTCTGACTCTGTCTCTCTGTGTCACTCTCAACTAAATAAATAAAAATGAACAAAAAAATAAAAAGAAAAAGAAAAGTAAAGAAAATTAAGTCCCAAGGAGGAGGGCTGGGGGCGGGCACGTAGTCAGCAAAGACCTCTGTAGTGCCACCAACCGTCAGGACGGCCGAGAAAGCAGAAAGTGCTTGCTTGGTGCATGGGGAGCAGCAATGGCCCCGTTCTAAAAGAGGAGTGTGTTTGGCATGTTCAGCGGACAGCAAGGAAGCCGGTGTGGTCAGAGTAGAGCGGGTAGATGGGCCAGTCGTAGGGGCTTAAGTCAGGAAGCATTCAAGGGGCCCGCTCAGCTTGGCCCATGGACTGTGATACACTGGGTGCCATTCTGAATGCGACGGAAAAGCACGGGAGAGTTTTGCGGGTTCCGGTTTTGGCTTTTGCTTTGAGACAGGCTCTCACTACGTAGTTCAGGCTGGCCTTAAACTCTAGATCTTTCGAGGGCTGCCATTACAGGCCTGGCCACTATGCGGGCCTGGGTTGTGTTTTAAAGCTATCACAAAGACTGTAGATGTAGCACAGACAATAGCGGGGAAGTCAGACGCTAAGGTTAACTAGGATGCCACTATAATAATCCAGGTGAAAGATTAATACTGTCACATCCTTTTTTACGCTGGTGGAGACAGTGACAAGTAGTCTCTCTCTCTCTTAAAGTAAAATAGACATTTTGCAGGTGGATTGGGTGTGAACAGTCGAGAACGGCTACCTACTGAGAAGTTTTCCACTTGAGCTACCAGCATATTGGAGCAACTGTTTTTTTTTTTTGTTGTTGTTGTTTCAAGGTAGGATCTCAATCTAGCCCAGGGTGACTTGGAATTCACTCTATAGTCCCAAACTGGTCTTGAACTCACAGGGATCCTCCTGCCTCTGTCTCCTGAGTACTGGGATTAAAGGCCTGTGCTACCATGCCTAGCTTGGATCTTCTGTTTTTAAGACAGAGAAGGCTAGGAGAAGTTTAAGTACGTTGGTGGATACAGGGTAGACACTGAAAGAAGCAAGTATTTGGTCTTTGCTTGAGACATCTACAGACATATATCCAAGTACAGATGTAGAAGGGAATGGAGTTCAGTGGGGAATTCAGGCCAGAGATATAAAATTGGGACTAGTGACCATAGAGACTATGCAAAGGTAGCTAGAACTACATGACATTACTTAGGGAATAAGGACAGAGTGGGAAAAAAATGTTTGAATGCTAAATCTTTGATTACTATTTAGAAGTAAAACTTGAGAACTTCTAAAACCTTTTCTTTCAGGGATACAATATGAGCCCACATCATTTTTTTTTCTCTTAAATTGGGAGCTACTCATGGGCACAGCCCAGCAGAGGAAAATTTTGATGGCACATGATTTGGAAAAAAGGGAATAAGCAGAAAAAGTCCTTGAGCTGGCAAGAAAGGATAGAATGAAATACTTTAGTAGATATTTTTTTTTCCTTTTTTAAAAATTTATTTTTTTGGTTTTTCGAGGTAGGGTTTCACTCTAGTCCAGGCTGACCTAAAATTCACTGTGTAGTCTCAGGGTGGCCTCGAACTCATGGCGATCCTCCTACTTCTGCCTTCCAAGTGCTGGGATTAAAGGCGTGCACCACCATGCCTGGCTAGTAGAGGTTTTTTGTTGTTTTTTAAAATTGTTTTCATTAAACTTTTTTTTTAATCCATTTACCTGGGAGGAAGGTTAATGATGGGAAATGAAGTCAAATTTTAGAAACAAGAATACATAAGCAAGGATTCAGTCAGGAATACAAGTTTATGTGAATTCTCAATAGGGCAGTAAAGGTTCATCTTCTCCAATGTCCTCTGAGTTTTAGTCAGTCACAATATAGTCATTTCCAAACCGTACATATGAAAATAAACCCTGTTTAATTCTTATTATTTCCCCCTCAAACCACTTAAATAAGAAACAGCATGAAAAGATGTACTACCTACTTAGTTTTTCTTTTGTTTCCCAAGTAACAGTTCGGCCCTCCCCTCTCCTGGCTATCTATTTTCAACACGCAGCATTTGCAGGAACCTTCATCACCAAGGGTTAATAAAGTCCAGTGGACTAATTTTAGAAACTAACAATTTTTATCAATCAAAAGAAGAAGTAGGGCTGGAGAGATGGCTTAGTGGTTAAGGCGCTTGCCTGCAAAGCCAAAGGACCCAGGTTCGATTCCACAGGACCCATGTAAGCCAGATGCACAAGGTGGCGGATGCATCTGGAGTTTGTCTGCGGCAGCTGGAGGTCCTGACATGACCATTTTCTCACTCTCTCTGCCTCTCTCAAGTAAATAGAATATATATTTGTTTTTTGGAGGTAGGGTCTCATTCTAGCTCAGGCTGACCTGGAATTCACTATGTAGTCTCAGGGTGGCCTCCAACTTACAGTGATCCTCCTACCTCTGCCTCCCGAGTGCTGGGATTAAAGGGGAGCGCCACCATTCACAGATGAAATAAAATATTTTTTTAAAAAGCAGCAGCAGCATAAGAAGACCATTTTCATCAGTGCCCAATTTTAGTATTTTATTTATTTGGAGAGAGAAAGAGGCAGATAGAGAGAATGGGCATGCCAGGGCCTTCAGCCACTGCAAACGAACTCCAGATGCATGAGCCCCCTTGTGCATCTGGCTCATATGGGTCCTGGGGGAATGGAACCGGGGTCCTTTGGCTCTGCAGGCAAGTGCCTTAACACTGCTAAGCCATCTCTCCATCCCAGTGTCCAATTTTAAATGCAATCTTAGAGAAAAGGAGCTCTTTCAAGGCCCAGTAGTACTTCCTTTATCTTGGATCTACAACACTGACTTTGAGTCTTAGTAGTGTTTTTTTTTTTTTTTTCCGAGGTAGGGTCTCACTCTAGCCCAGGCTGACCTGGAATTCACTATGTAGTCTCAAGGCAGCCTGGAACTCACGGCAATCCTCCGGCTTCTGCCTCCTGAGTACTGGGATTAAAGGTGTGCGCCACCACACCTGGTTTAGACTTCTAATATAAATGGAAAAGTAAAAGCTAATACAGTTGAATAGTCTGAAGACAAGTAGTCATGGTAACACGAACAACTTCTGATAACTACCTACTCCACACATGTAGAAAAACCCAGCAATGTTGTAACAACGAAATGCGGTGATGGGTGACTACAATTACATATTTTTGAAGGTGCCACTAAATATTGACTTGGATTCCTACGTGGATGGAGAGTGGAGATGAAGCAGTGTTTCCAAAACAGAAACGACACTGAGCACTGTCAGTTCCCAAGAAGCTGTGTAAGAGTCCCTCCCATCTTCTACTGACTTCTCATCTGGCAGCATTCATTGATGCGCTGCCTTATGGGGCTTTTATCATGTCATATACTTCCCAAGTTTGAGTGAAACTAAAGAAACTGCCAAACTGTACTCATGACAAAAAAGGGGGGAAGATTATTAAATAGAAACATTTAATAATCCCAATTGTAACCTGAAAAACATACTAAAAGAAAAACCCCTAAGAGGAACAATGACTTTTTTTTTTTAGTTTGTTTTTTGAGGCAGGGTCTTACTCTAGCTCAGGTTGACCCGGAAGTCACTACGTTTGTAGTCTCAGGGTGGCCCTGAACTCACAATGATCTTCCTATCTCTACCTCCTAAGTGTTGGGATTAAAGGCATGTACCACCACGCCCAGCTATTTTTTTAAAATATTTTTATTTGTTAGCAAAAAGAGAGAGAGAGAGAGAATGAATATGAGAATGGGCACGCCAGGGCCTCTAGCTACTACAAACAAACTCCAGATGCATGTGTCACTTTGTACGTCGGGCTTTACATGGGTACTGGGGAATCAAATCAGGGCCATTATGCTTTGTAAGCAAGTGCCTTAACTGCTGAGCCATCTCTCTAGTCTGAAGCAATAATTTTTTTATTGGTTTCTTGAGGTAGGGTCAGGCTCTAGTCCAGGGTGACCTTGAATGCACTATGTAGTCTCAAAGTGGCTTTGAACTCACAATTATCCTCCTACCTCTGCCTCCCGAGCCCTGGGACCAAAGGCGTGCGTCCCCCTGGAGCAAGAATTGTTTTCTGTTTGTTTGTTTTTTCTAGGCAGGGTCTCACTCTAGCCCAGGCTGACCTGGAATTCACTATGGAGTCTCAGGGTGGTCTTGAACTCCCAGCGATCCTCCTACCTCTGCCTCCCAAGGGCTGGAATTAAAGGCTTGTGCCACCACACCCAGCTGGAGCAAGAATTTTAATGAGCAGTGTAACCTCATACAGCACTGTGATTCAAGTAGAATTCTAGGAGCAGGTTCCTTAGGACTGACTAAAGAGTGAGTTCTTGACTTTGTTATTGCATTGTAAATGGAATGAACTTCAAGTGCTAAACTAAAATGACAAAGGGTCCTGATTATCCCTACCCTAAATCCCAACTACAGCTCTGGTATTTTTTTTTTTTTTTAGCTTAATAGGACTAATAAAAATGTACAGCATAGGGCTGGAGAGATGGCTCAGCAGTTAAGGTGTGTGCCTGCAAAGCCTAAGGACCCATGTTCAATTCCCCAGGACCATGTAAGCCAGATGCGCAAGATGGCGCATGTGTTTGGAGTTTGTTTGCAGTGGCTGGAGGCCCTGGCGTGCCTATTCTCTCTCTGTCTGCCTCTTTCTCTCTCTCACACATAAATAAAGAAATAGATAATATAAATAACAGTATTTTAAATGTGCAGCATAAAGAACAGTATTACTTGTTTGGTTTATTTACTTTGAGACAGGGTCTCACTCTGTAGCTCAGGTGGCCTCCACTCTCTTGCCTCAGCTCATGAGTGATGGGATTATGGGTAAGAGCTATCCTGCTCAATTTGCATTACCTGGCTTAGAATAGCATGTAATAAGAGTTACAGAACACAATATTGTAATTTACTAATCTTTTTGTTTTGTCAAAACAACTCACCTGGTACAAAAAATTCTGTCGACACAAACCAGTGAAACTCCAAATGAAATCCTAAGCGAATAGCCTTCAAGGTGACAAGAAAGATCAAATAGAGAACGGATACTGTGCCTGTAAGAAAACAAAAACAAAATCAAAAGCAAAAACCCGGAAGCCACACTTCATCTTGTGTGCTTTACAGACTGAGCATCAAGCTTTGTTTCCATATTGGAAGAACAATCACGCCCACTGCTAATCTGAACTGAGAGCCAGCTGGGCTTGAAAGAGAAAGTGTGTTTTGTGTTAGCACAAAACGAAACGGCAACTAGGAAGCAAGCCTACGAAGACACGCATCAAGGTTCCTCATGTGGCATTGAACTGAAAATACCGGATCTATGTATGAATTTGGTAAAACAAGCAAAGCCCATCACAAAACTGTCAGGATAAGCAAAAGAAAAACCCAACATGAAACACACTTTTATCCTCTCCTTTGGCAGTGAGAGACAAGTAATAATGTTGAAAAGCGTTACAATATTGAGCTAGTATCCATATGAGGTTCTGGGCACACAACTATTTACTTATTTTCCGAGGTAGGGTCTTGCTCTAGCCCAGGCTGACCTGGAAGTCACTCTGTCGTACAAGGTTGGCCTCTAACTCACAGCGATCCTCCTAGCCTCTGCCTCCCGAGTGCTGGGACTGAATACCACACCCAGCTCTAGTTCCTTGTTTCAATGGCTCTGTGTCTGTGTGGGTGAAGGCTGCTGGGCAGACGCCTCAGTGAGTGTGGAGGTCAGAGGACAATACTGCTAAGGTGCCCTCGCCTTCCACCTTGTTTGAGGCAGGGTCTCTTCCTTGTTCACCTCCGCACATGCAAGGCTCTTCCCGACTCTCCTGTCCATACCACCCAACTCAGCGTGGGGGGCTGGGAGTCCGTCGAGCTCTTACGTGAGTTCTGAGAAGCTGAACGCAGGTGGTCACGCTTGCACAGTAAGCACTTTCACCCACTGAACCATCTCCCCAGCCCTATTATTGTTCTTTTCAAAAAATATTTTAGGGGCTAGAGAGATGGCTCAGCATTTAAGGTGCTTGACTGCAAAGCCTAATGACCTGGGTTCGATTCCCCAGTGCCCATGGAAAAGCTAGACGCACAAAGTGTCATGTACGTCTAGAGTTCGTTTGCAGTGGCTAGAGGCCCTAGTGTGCCCTTTTTCTCGTTCTCTGCCCTGTTCTCTCTCTTTCTCATATAAATAAATAATTAAAAATATATTTTATTTATTTGCAAACAGGCATGCACATTAACTGCTGAGCCACCTCTCCAGTCTCCTATCATTGTTTTTAACATTTTCTTGTTTTTCCAATGCTGGGAATTGAACTCAGGGCACTGTTGGCACTGGCCTAGTCCCCTTGAGGAAGTAAATGTAGTCATTATGGAGAAGAGTCAGCAAGCTCCCTCTCGGCGTCCTTGGGTGCCAATGCCCCTCGAAGGCCTAGGTGCAAAAGACGGAGAAATCGAGAAGAAAAGGACAAAGGCAGAATGTTCTCAGGGAGCTGCAGAATAATCCCTCTGGTTGGAAGTCTGCTGATGGTTTTGCCCAACTGAGCAAATCCTTCTATAAGTCTCTATGCTTTTAAAAGATCTGTTCCACTGGAAAGTTGGTGAGCAATTCAGGAAACCACAAATGAGCTATATAAGCGCTGCTGCGGGTTTAGAGATGAGCTGGTTCAGACAGGATGAAAACAGGAGGCTGTGCTTATGTAACACAACTCATTCTTTTCTCGCTGTCTTTCTGCTGGCTTAGAGCAAGCAGAGAGGCAGGCTCAGAGAAACATCTGCCCATCTGAGAGACGGGAAAATCCCACAGTCAATTGGGGTCTAATAGTTCTTTACAAACGACATCCATGTGTCTCTTTAAGTTAGACAGATCGAAGCTTTCACTGGGGGCTCCTTATGCCCCCTTAAATAGGGGCGACATGTCCCTTTATTGATTTCTGAAACGTGGGGCTCACAAAAAGAAATGTAGTCTTTTAAGGAGGCAACAGCATGCTAAGAAAGGGGGAGAGAGGGAGAGCACGAAAACAAGATAAACCCGAGAAGCGCGATCCAGGGCTGGGAGTGGAAGCCGGGCATGAACAGGGCCCCCCACCCCCCGCCACTTCAAAGGTTTCATCCCTAGGACCAGAAAACAACAATAAACAGCCAATCCTATCTGAGCTAAAGAATGGTCTAGGTTCAAAGCCAGGTAATAATTCTATGCAATATGTTGTTTTTTATTTTTCTTTTACTTTTGAGACAGGGTTTCACGTAGCCCAGACTAGCCTCAAATTCTCTGTGTCACTGAGGATGGTCCTGAACTCCTGATCACTTCCAGTGCTAGGATTACTAGGGTATGACACCATGACTGTTATGCAATACTCTTAAATGGAACATAGAAAAAAAAAATCTGTAACTTCCTTTAGTAAGTCTCAAATGTTTCTACTTGGACCTCTCCTCTTGAAATTTTAGTCTCCTCTAGCTATCCCTTAGAAGAAGTAAGATGAGTTATTTAGGAAAGTTAGGATGGGAAACCAAATAACTCATGTTTAAAAAAAAACCCAAAACAAAAAGGGACTTGAAATGATCATCTATATTTTTCTGTGCCCAAATCCGCAGAAAACAAAAGCAACAAAAAGCAGGGTATCATATGAGTGAACAAACTGAACATAAACGAACAGGCCAGAAAGTTTGTATTTTTATAGAGTTTGCCATGTAGTCTATGACACAGAAGTTCTATAAGTCAATATCACGTCTTACCTAGGATATTAAATTTTGAAAAAAACGAAGGCGACTTGAAATTGAGCAATGGCAGAAGAAGCCCTATCAGGTAGAAGGGCACTGTCCTCGACTTGTTCCACCACCTGTCGAACTGCTGGACTTCTGTATCGCTGGTGTAGAAGATCATGGAGCTGTTGTCAGGGTGACCGCCACTCCCAGCACTGGGACAAATGACTGCAACGAGTAAGGTACACGTCAGGGAAGACCCCACAGACCCCAAAGCCACCGTGCCCGAGACAGACACTCAGCTGGTGCCACCAAGTCTCTCTCCTTTCTGGGAAAAAAGGATCGAGGGATATATAATGAAAGGAGAGGGGATCTTAGAAATGTTTGAAATACAGCCTTAAGGTATACTAGAAACAAAGCCTTAAGTCTGACCAGTCAGGCCAAATGATCCAACAGGTGCAACAGTGGCACGTCTGTTATGGGGGAAACCAACCACTCTCTAATTGGACTGGAGGCCCGCTCCATGGGAGGGAATACAAGCCTGATACTGAAAAACCTATGATGAGGGAAGTCATGAGCCCTAGGGGCATAATGTCTGCTGGTGTCTGGCTACTATGCTCACCAAACTGCCCAGTAAGCACTTCTCTTAATGTTCATACCCATATATTAATGCTACTCTCACTTTTGGTTAGAGAAGCTTCTCTTTTTAGATGGCGGAGACCTTGGGATGACTCAGACGGCACCATGGTGCTGAGAAGAAGTGACAGAGGAGTGCTCAGCACTGAAACATCTCTATCACACCTTCTAAGGCTCAGGGTCTATTGCAGAAGAGGTGGCGGAAAGAACGTAAGAGCCAAAGGAAGGGTAGGACTCTTTATAGCATGCTCCTCCAGACACAAAATGGCCTGGATCTCCATGACCTCACAGTGGCTGGCACTACCTATGCAAGACCCTTGTAATAGCAGGAAAAGTTGATGATATCAAAATAAAAGAGAGACTGATTAGGAGGGGACCCTTCCCCCTCCTCATGATGGAGAGTGGAGTTGCGAAGGGGAAAGTGGGGGAAGGGAGGGAATTACCACGGTTTATTGTCTATAATTATGGAAGCTGTCAATACAAAAAAAATAAAATAAGAAGCATGCTGGAAACAGCACAAAGATCTCATCCACGTTCTTTGGTTCTGTGTGCTGGGGAGGAAACACTGGGCTGCAGGGGATTTGGTTGCATTTATACAATAATATAAGTAATTCAGAGTCATTATTGCACTAATAACTTGTACAAAGGCTAGACGACACACTTTTTCTTCTTTTAATAACAAACAAAAATGGATGGGTTAGGAATAAAAAGCAGGAAATCGCTGCAACAGTTGCCATGGTACCACCTACACTCAATCACCGATGAAAACCTGAGAACCGTGGACTTAGCAATTCAAGTGATTCTGGATGTTGGCCACATGTGAGAGGAGCCTGAGAGCCACATGATTTCCTGAGAACTGGGGATTCTAGAAAATGATTACTTAAAAAACAACTTTATTCATTTATTTGAAAGAGAGAGAATATGAAAATGTGTGTCAGGGCCTTTTGCAACTGCAAACAAATTCCAGACATATGTGCCACTTTGTGCATCCAGCTCTATGTGCGTACTGGGGAATAGAACCTGGGCTGACAAGCTTTGCAAGCAAGCACTTTTAACCACTGAGTAATCTCTCCAGTCTCCCTGCCTCCCCCTCCCTCCTGCTTTCTTTTCTTTTTTTCCTTCCTTTCTGTTTGTTTTTAATTTAAAATTATTTATTTATTTATTTGAGAGAGAGAGAGAATGGGCACAGCAGGGCTCCAGCCACTGCAAACAAACTCCAGATGCACGCGCCCCCTCGTGCATCTGGCTCATGTGGGTCCTAGAGAATCGAACCGGGATCCTTTGGCTTTGCAGGCAAACACCTTAACCGCTAAGCCATCTCTCCAGCCCATCTTTCTGTTGTTGTTTTTTAAGATTTTATTTTTATTTATTTATTTTTCTTAATTTTTATTAACATTTTCCATGATTATAAAAAATATCCCATGGTGCTACCCTCCCTCCCCCCACTTTCCCCTTTGAAATTCCATTCTCCATCATATCCCCTCCCCATCTCAATCAGTCTCTCTTTCATTTTGATGTCATGGTAAGATTTTATTTTTATTTATGTGTTAGAGACAGAAGGAAAGAGAGAGAGACACAGGGAGAGGGAGAGAGAGTGAGGATGGGCACGCCAGGACCTCTAGCCACCACAAACAAACTCCAGACGCATGTGCCATCTTGTGCATCTGGCTTACATGGGACCTAGAGAATCGAACCTGGGTCCTTAGGCTTCACAGGCATGAGCCTTAACTGCTAAGCCATCTCTCCAGCCCTGTTTTTTGAGGTAGGGTTTCACTCTAGCCCAGGCTGACCTGGAATTCACTATGTAGTCTCAGGGTAGCCTCAAACTCACAGCGATCCTCCTTCCCCTGCTCCCGAGTGCTGGGATTAAAGGTGTGCGCCGCCATACCCAGCTTCCCTGCTTTATGAGGCAGGGTCTCATGTTGGCCTTGGACTCACTATGGAGCCAAGGATGACCTTGACCTGGCACTCCTCCATCATCTTGCCTCTACTTCTCAAAGGCTGGCACTATAGACATGTGTCATCATGTGTGGTGAGAATGTATTTTCCTGAACACTGACCAAAAGACAGCAGTCTCTTCTGCTATCAAATAGAGTACACACATCATTTTTAATTTCTGGGTTCACAACAGAGCTTTTGCCAGTCGATGGGGCTCTGCACAGAACTCCATCCCAGTGAACACGCTCCCATTAAGCAAGTGTCGCACTGACCGCCAGCCACCGAGGACACTTGGTGGCAATTCTATTGCGGGTTCTATTCTCTAGACACCCCACAAAGCCAAACATTTTTCTTTCTCATCCCTTCTTAGCATGTTAATGCATACTCTTTTCTCCTGTGCTCTGGTCAGAAATCTGGAGCAGAGGAACATGTCTCATTCCTGACCCATGATGAGCTTAATCAATGCAACCCAACACCTATAGGTGATATTCAAGGTTAAGAGTGTGGCTGCTTGCAAGGTTACATTACTGTCCAGGTACACTTTCCCTAGGACTTCCATATTGAATTAAACCCATTGGACACAAAGGTTTATTTTTTTATGATTTTAAAAGTTAATTTAGCCGGGCGTGGTGGCGCACGCCTTTAATCCCAGCACTCGGGAGGCAGAGGTAGGAGGATTGCCGTGAGTTCGAGGCCACCCTGAGACTCCATAGTGAATTCCAGGTCAGCCTGGGCTAGAGTGAGACCCTACCTCGAAAAACCAAAAAAAAAAAAAAAAAAAAAAAGTTAATTTAATTAATTTTTTTTTGGGGGGGGTTTAGGGTCTTACTCTAGCTGACCTGGAACTCACTATGTAGTCTCAGGGTGGCCTTGAACTCACAGCGATCCTCCTACCTCTGCCTCCTGAGTGCTGGGATTAAAGGCGTGCGCCACCACACCATGCCGGCTTAAATTTAATTTTTTTTTTTTTTTTTTGTGGTGCCAGGGATCAAACCCAGGGTCTCCCACATGCTTGCCACGTGCTCTGGCACTAAATCACACCCAAGGGCTCATTTTTAAATAAATATAGGAAACTTTATTAAGAAATTAGGTTATTTCAGAGATAAAGCTTCCATTTATTTTTCCACATACAACTGGCCTCTGTTCATTACCAGGAGACAATTTATTTTATATGTCATAAGTCAGTGTAGCCTACCTCTTAGTAAATTGCAGCACTACATATCTAAAACAAGTTAACCAACTGGAGGGGAGGGACACAGCTCAGTTGGAGAGAGCTTGTCTCGAGCGTGCAAGGCTCTGGTGTGATGCCAGCATTGCCAACGGCACGGCCACCGCAGCAGCCGCGGCCCAAACCTAAGAGAACTGCGCTTCCAGACAGCGGCACCGTTACAAGTGGTGCACGTTTACGGGCATCGTGATCACTCAGAAAAGCATGGGAACTTTGGATCCAGTTGAGCTGTAAGACAGTTTGAGCATCCCTCACCCAGAGTGCTTGAATTCCGAGTGTTTCAGATTTGGGAATGTTTGCAGACACCTTTCTGCTCACGCCTCTCCAAGACAATTTTGGCGTGGCTTTGCGGCACGGGGCTGGGATCAAACTCAGGGCCTTGTGCATGGCAGACAAATGCTGTAGCACGGAGTTTGAGCTCCAGAGACCCTAACTTGATTTTTTTTTTTTTTTTTGGTTTGTCCAGGGAGAGTCTCAGGGTGGCCTTGAATTCACACCAATCCACCTACGTCTGCCTCTCGAGTGCTAGGATTAAAGGTGTGCACCAATCATGCTTGGCCTAATTTGATCTGGACTATTTCAGATTTCAGATATATTGTGCCTAGCTCACATTAAAACCATTTTTTTGGAGGGGGGGTGGAGAGATGGCTTAGCAGTTAAGGCACTTGCCTGCAAAGCCCAAGAATGCAAGTTCGATTCCCCAGGACCCATGTAAGCCAGATGCACAAGGTAGCACATTTGTCTGGAGTTTGTTTGCAGTGACTGGAGGCCCTGGTATACCCAATTTTCTCTCTCTCTATCTGCCTCTTTCTCTCTCTCAATTAAATAAATTAAATATCTTAAAAAACAATCATTTTGGAGTTTATTTATCTTTTTTTTGTTGTTTTTTGTTTTTTGTTTTTTGAGGTAGGGTCTCACTCTAGCCCAGGCTGACCTGGAATTCATGTAGTCTCAGGGTGGCCTTGAACTCACTACCTCTGCTTCTCAAGTGCTGGGATTAAAGGCGTGTGCCACCACGGCCGGCTATTTATCATTTTTTAATTACCAGCATTGCAGGAGCAGTTCAGTAACATAACAGTAATCATTTTTTCACTGACCGCTTATCTAAACGAGGGTCGTAAGTCCACATTAAACCCTTTTGGGAGTGAGATAGTGAACAAAGATGAAACAAACTGACATTCAAACCACTTACCTGGGTTGCTATCATTGGTCCCCAGTATTGTATCTGTGTCATTAATTTGATGAATAAAATCTAAAAGTTAAGGACAAAGATGTAGTTTAACAATGGATAAAAGACACCAGCTCCTATTATCCTCTAAAGTCTTTTGTTTATAAAATTGTTTAAAGTATCAAGCAAATGTAAATCTGAACTGACAACACTGAGCCCAAACTATTTCACTGTTAACACACAGCTTCGCTTTTTGAAGTTTTCTTCACCTGAAGGAATGATAATGTTAACATTTTCAGTCCCGCCGTGGAAATTTTTTACAGACTTCAAGATTTGTTTAACATTTTATTTGTTTATTTATTTGAGAGACAGAGAGAGAATGGACACACCAGGGCCTCTAGCCACTGCAAACAATCTGCAGATGCATGTGCTACCTTGTGCATCTGGCTTATGTGGGTCCTGCGGAATAGAACCTGGGTCTTTAGGTTTTGCAGGCAAGTGCTTTAACCACCAAGCAATCTCTCTAGCCCATACTTCAAGATTTAACAAAACCTATTCATAATGGGCATGGTGGCTCATGCCTTTAATCTCAGCACTTGGGAGGCAGAGGTAGGACTACTGACAGTTCGAGGCCAGCCTGAGACTACATAGTGAATTCCAGGTCAGCTTGGACTAGAGTGACACCCTACCTCGAAAAACCAAAAGCCAAAAAACAACAACAAAAAACCCCTACTCATAAGGCTGAGTTAATGGCAGTTAAAAGGCCAGAAGGAAGATGATGTGTCAATTCTTTCCTATGCTCACATTAATTTATGTAAATTAAGCTGCATTCTGTATAGTTCTCAAGTATGCCAAAAAGGAAAACCGACAATCACATGCAACCAAACCTACTTCAGAAATCACCTAAAGTTTTCATAAAGTCCATTATGTGCTTGTAGACAACCAGGGCTGTGCAGTCGGTATTATGTGCTTGTAGAGACCCTGGGTGGTACAGTTATTATATGTGCTTGCAGAGACCCAGGGATGTACAGTCTTTACTATGTGCTTGTAGAGATCCAGGGTGGTACAGTCGGTATTACGTGCTTGCAGAGACCCATGGATGTACAGTCTTTACTATGTGCCTGTAGAGATCCAGGGCTGTACAGTTGTTATTATGTGCTTGCAGAGACCCAGGGTGGTATAGTTGTTATGTGCTCCCATGAAGCACTAAGACTGAAGGACGTACCAAAAGAAAATAAGGTCATGGAGGGAGATACCTGATCATTCATGTCATTCTATACTGAATAACAGAATGTACTGGAACAGATTGTGTGTGTACTTCTTTTGTTCTGAGACAGGGTCTTGCTTTGTACACAAAAGAAAACTATATGTATAGTAGCTGAATGGACCCAGAGAGTGGGTATAACAGCTCAGGCTTTCTCCACAGATGATCGCTTCCAAGAAGAAGAAATTCATGCTCAAGGGGAGAAAATGTACTCTTTTTACATATAAAACACAGATAGTGCACAGTTTACAAAATATAGTACATTACAGTGCATTTTTGACAGAAGGGCAATTAAAAATGTCTAAAAAGACTTCTTAAGGGAACAATAATGAAAAAAGAGATGGCTGGGACCTCTACGATAGAAATTTCTAGAATAGCAGCACACTGACAACTGTGGACGCTCCATGAGAAGACCATGTGGGTTCTTACAGTGTTGTTTACCTTGCCTATGTTTGAAATTCTTTTATGACGAAAGTGTATTTTGTATACAAAGTTAAGGCTACATTTACAGAAACATTAAGGTATTGGGTAAAAAGTATTTTTAAAATATGCAAAGCTTTTTACCAACAACAATTTATTTATTTATTTTCTGGTTTTTGGCTTTTTGAGGTAGGGCTGACCCGGAATTTACTGTGCAGTCTCAGGCTGGCCTCAAACTCACAGCAATCTGCCTCCCGAGTGCTGGGATTAAAGGCGTGCACTACCATGCCTGGAGAGTATTTTAATTTTTTTATAATAAAAACTTAAGAGACATTAAATGGACAGCTGTACTGTGCAAAGCTCATGCATATGGAAGCATCCTAATGACATAATCTCTGTCCACACTTATAAACCCAGTGCAATTCTCATCAGATCTCGAACTCAGAACCTTAATGACATTATTTCTGTTATGCTGACTGAATAATTCAATGCAATTTTAATCAAACTCTAATCGGACTACTGTGGAACTTTATAAATTGATTCTAAAATGTATATGAAAGAGTTATGGACCATAATAAAAAAAAGACTGAGTATTTTTAAAGTTTAAAAAAAAAAACCTGGGCTGGAGGGATGGCTTAGCGGTTAAGGCATTTGCCTGCAAAGCCCAAAGGACCCAGGTTCGATTCCCCAGGACCCATGTTAGCCAGATGCACAAGGGGGCGCACGCATCTGGAATTCGTTTGCAATGGCTGGAAGCCCTGGCACACCCATTCTCTCTCTCCCTCTTTCTCTGTCAAATAAATAAATAAACAAAAACCTTTTGCATAAAGTCACCATGCACAAAGTGAAGACAAGCTATTAAGATGTTTATAGCATAATAATGGGTAAATGTATGTAACCTTTACAAGGAATCTCTAAAAACAAGCAAATTACTAACAACCCAATAGAAACATTGACAATATATATATATCTATATAAGTAGCTACTTAATAGAATCAAGAAAGGAAGGCTGGACATATGGCTCAGCGGTTAGGATTCAGAGTCCCCAGGAAAAGCCAGAGGCACAGGTGGCACATGTGTCTGGAGTTCGTTTGCAGTGGTTAAGGGCCCTGGTGTACTCATTTTCTCTCTCTCTCTCTGCCTCTTTCTCTCTCAGGTAAATAAATAAAACACTGAAAACGAAAAAGAAAAGAAAAGAAAGGTATCTAATGTCACTTTTTCTAAGCAGGAGTACAAATTGAAACCATGTCCTTGTCAGGGTGTGGCTCGGAGGGAGAGCGCTTGCCGCCTAGCGCATGTTTGGCCCTCGGGTTTGACTGCTGGTATTGCGAAGGTGTTGCAGTCAGGTTCACATTGCTGGTAGAAATCACCCAACCAAGAGAAGCTTGTGGGAAAAAAGAGGTTTATTTTGGCTTATAGGCTCGAGGGGAAGCTCCATGATGGCAGGGAAAACAATGGCATGAGCAGAGGGTGGACATCACCCCCTGGCTGACATAAGGTATACCATAGCAACAGGACAGTGTGCCAAACCCTGGCAAGGGGACACTGGCTATAACACCACAAGCCCGCCCCCAACAATACACTGCCTCCAGGAGGCATTAATTCCCAAATCTCCATCAGCTGGGAACCTAGCATCCAGACCACCTAAGTTTATGGGTGACACCTGAATCAAACCACCACATTCCACCCGACACCCATAAACTGATAACCATACATGATTTAAAATGCAATGCACTCAGTCCAACTTTAAATGTCCCCATAGTTTTTACCAATCTCAATGATGTTCAAGCATCCCCATAATCCAAGGTCTTTTAACTGGGCCATAATACCAAAAAATCCCCCCCTCCAAAACCATAATGGCACAGAATAAACATTCACACTGCAAAAGATGGCAATGGGCATAGCAAAGAAATATTCAACCAATACAAGATTTAAAACAACCAGGGCAAACATCAAACTCTGTAGCTTCAAGTCCAACAACTCTAACCAGTGACAAATCTCCAAGTCCGATAATTCTAACCAGCAACAAGTCTCTGGCATTTCAATTCCACCCCTCCAGCTAGGCTGGCTACTCACAGTCCTGGAAAACTTCATCGGGGCTGGCAGCTCTACTTAGCAGCCATCTTGTGGTCCCAGCATCTCCATTGGGTCTCCACTGCAATCCACGGTTTATCCTCATGGCCCCATGGGGTCTCCATGCAGGCATCCAGCAAACCTGCTTCACACTGCCCATGGCCATTTCCAAATCACAAGACCATGTTGCAAACTCAATGACCATCTCTTTCCTGCATTTCTTATACTCCACAATACTAGGTAGGGTGCCATTTAATCCAGGGGGGAATAAAACAGACTTTGAAGAACAGGACACTCCTTGAGCACTCAGCCCCCTTCAAAAGAGTCTACATTCTTCCTGTTGCCCCAGTGCAGGTCAGTTGGCCCAATCTCAAAGGCTATAATCTCTCAATTATAGCTGAACTGGCAGTAGTTCACCCAAAGAATTTTCTTTCTGTGCCATATCCCTTTGTTCACACTAGTTCATTTCTATACAAAGCAACCCTGCACAACTTCTCAGGACACGGGCATAACAGCAAGCTTCTCACAAACTGCTAGCCTAGTCCAAGCAAAGCTCTTTCTCACCCTCATAAGCCAAACCTCACAGTCCATAGTTCTTACTGCATTCAGGTCTTTCAACTCTGACCAGAATAGTCCATCAAGCTGTACTTACAGCACTGCAAGGCAACTCTTAGGCCAAGGTTTCAAATCCTTCCATGTTCCTCTTGAAAATCAGCTCCAAACGGTCAAAGCCACACAGTCAGGTATCTAGCAGCAACCCCTCTCTCGGTACCACTTTACTGTTGCAGTCAGGTTTGCATTGCTGGTAGAAATTACCCAACAAAGAGCAGCTTGTGGGGGAAAAAGAGGTTTATTTTGGCTTACAGGCTGGAGGGGGAAACTCCACGATGACAGGGGAAAACGATGTCATGAGCAGAGGGTGGACATCACCCCCTGGCCAACATAAGGTGGACAACAGCAACAGGAGAGTGTGCCAAACACTGACATGGGGAAACTGGCTGTAATATCCATAAGCCTGCCCCCAACAATACACTCCCTCCAGGAGGTGTTAATTCCAAATCTCCATTAGCTGGGAATCTAGCATTCAGAACACCTAAGTTTATGGGGGACACCTGAATCAAACCACCACAGAAAGCAAACAGATGACCACCCCACCCAGATTGGCAAGACTTGTTTCAATACACCATGTACAGAGAGGATGTGGAATGAGGGAAGCTTTTTCTAAACTTGGTACAAGTGTAACTGGTAAAACAAGATAAGGAATTTGGCAATTCTTGAGAAATTTCAAAAAGTAAATAATCTAAATTCCAGAAATGTTTCTTACTAGACACATAGCCTGGAGAAAATCCCATATGAATACAATGAGGCAGAAATGAGGACATTTCATAAAGATTTTTCCTGTAATTACAAAATAAAGACATGAAACTGACCAAAAAGAGATAAGATAAAGAAAGCTATTGTACATTTATATTAATGAATACTATAAAGCCACTAAAATGAGCCATGTCAATTAAATTACAACACAGAGCAAGTTGCAAAGGTATTTACATAGATTAAAATCATGTAGCCAAGTGTGGTGGCATGAGTTCAAAGCCACCCTGAGACTACATAGTGAATTCCAGGTTAGCCTGGGCTAGAGTGAGACCCTACCTCAAAAAAAAAAAAAAAAAAAAAACACAAAAAACATGAAAACAAGTAACAAACAAACAAACAAACAAAAACCCAAGTAAGACAACAGTACATGTTTACATACTATACATAAAAGTTATGTGGTAAAAATAAAAAAAAATGTATGAAAATGATAAATACCAAATTTAGGAAGAGGGAAAATAAGATCAAGAAGGAATACACATGGAGTTTCAGTTTCAATATCTCTGAAATATTTATTTTATTTTATTTTATTTATTTTTTTTTTTTTGAGGTAGGGTCTCACTCTAGCTCAGGCTAACCTGGAATTCACTATGTAGTCTCAGGGTGGCCTCAAACTCACAGTGATCCTCCTACCTCTGCCTCCAAGTGCTGGGATTAAGGGTGTGGGCCACCACACCCAGCTCTGTAATATTTTATTTTTATAACAAGAAGAACTAATGTAAATATGGTAAATTGTTAAAACACTAAAGCTTATTAGCAAATACCCTGATGTTTACTTATAATGGTATCTGCATATTTATGTAGCTTCAAATATTTCCTGTTTCTTTTCTTTTTTAAAAGACATTTTATTTTTATTTATTTGAGAAAAAAGTGGAGAGAAAGATATTGAGAAAATGGGCACGCCAGGGCCTCCAGCTGCTGCAAACAAACTCCAGATGTATGTGCCACCTTGTGCATCTGACTTATGTGAGTTCTAGAGAATCAAATCTGGGTCCTTAGGCTTTGCTGGCAAGCGCCTTAACTGCTAAGCCTTCTCTCCAGCCCTCTGCTTTTCTTTTTGAGACAGGGTCTCATATAGCCCAGGCTGGCCTTGAGTTTCTGATTCTCCTGCCTCTGCCTCTCTAATGGAGTTATAGGCATGTTTATCTTAAACCTTATCAAACATCAGGGGAAAAATTTGAAATTTTTTATAATATGAAATGGACCTTTTCTATGTAAGAAATATTATCAAAAAGAATGTCGGAGCTGGAGAGACGGCTTAGTGGTTAAGGCACTTGCCTGCAAAGCCAAAGGACCTAGGTTTAATTCCCAAGTACCCACATAAGCCAGATGCACAAGGTGGAGCATGAGCCTGGAGTTACTCTGCAGTGGCTAGAGGCCCTGGTGTACCCATTCTCTCTCTCTCTGCCTAATAAATAAATAAATAAATAGTTTTTCTAGCACTCTCTTCAGAATTCAAGTAGCTGATCTGGGCAAATTATAATTCTATGGTATGTAAATATATCTATCATAAAATTTCCACTGTTTTACTGTTTTTAGTTTTAGCCCTTAGTGTGTTGAAAGTGAGTAAAACTTGTCTCCCCTAGTGCCCACACATCAAATTTTTTAGTAACAAATACCAATGAATTTCATAAGCTTTTCTACTTACAGTACTAAAATTTTGTAGTAAACACTGAAATAATGCCTGAATTAGAGAAATATTTTGGAGATTTTGAAGGATGTAATTAAAGCTGATGTTAATTAATTTTAGAAAAGATTTTGTTTGAGAGGGAAGAGGGCATGGGCTTGTCAGCGCTCTTCCAATTGCAAAGGAACTCCAGACACACCTGGCTTTATGTGGGTACTGGGGAATAGAACTGAGATCATCTTTACAAGCAAGCGCTTTTAACCACTGAGTCATCTCCCCAGCCCCAATTACTGTTTATAAATGGTTTTGAATCCAGTATATTTTTCAAAATGACATTCTGTCCACATCGCAGAGTTTAAGGCTGGAACAATTCAATGGCATTTGGGAGTGACTGTGTAGAACAATGACACTGATACTTACTGAAAATAAACTTTCCAGTATTGAAAAGGAAATTAGACATAAGCACCCAATAAACTATCATTGCTCCAATGAGAGACACCAGTGAGAAAACGAGACTTGACCACTGCCCAAAGGCGCCAAAGTAATGTCTGCAGACGTCTGGATATTCCCAGGTAGTCGTATCTGAGGAACCTGGATGAGAATAACAGAGAGAAAACAGGTACATGCCAATTGGACCTTAATTTACAATTTGCACCCCTCTAATTAGCTCAAAATTATCAAAAGGTTACAGATATTTCATCTCCAAATACTAGAGCATATTATGAAAAAAACAGCAACTGGCAAAATATTACTAGAACAAAATACAGAAATTATATGTAATCAGCAAGATATTAAAGTCTTAGAAACATTATAACATTGTAAGCCTGTATAATAAGTTAAAACATGTGGTAACTAAGGCTAGACAAAAATACTAGGAAAGGGTTTATAAACAGGAGACATGTTTTATTAGCTATGTAAAACACTATAGATGATGATAGCTAGCTAGCTAGCTAGATGATAGATAGATAAGGACAGACAGATAGACAGAGATAGATAGATAGATAGATAGATAGATAGATAGATAGATAGATAAGGACAGACTTGAAAGAGACCGCTGATCTCTTTCCATGGTGATTCTAAATCCTGTCATGGTAATAACCACACGTTAGCCATCACAGGGGAAAAGCAGGCTTTGGAATGTGCTTATTTATTTATTATTTATTTGTTTGCAGACAAAGAGAGACATAGAGAAGAGAGGCAGAGAGAGAGAGAGAGAGAGAGAGAGAGAGATAAAGACAGAGAGAGAGAAAAGGTGTGAGAGGCAGGGCCTCCAGCTGCTGCAAACAAACTCCAGATGTAAGCACTGCTTTGTGCATCTGGCTCTACGTGGGTACTAGGGAAGTGAACCCTGGTTGTTAGGTTTTGAAGGCAAATGCCTTAACTGCTGAGCCATCATTCCAGGCCTGACTTTAATATGTTTAAGTAGTGTTTTTCACTAACGAGTTTAATCAGAGATGACTGCTGAACTCTATGAAATACCTTTTATTTTTGTTATTTATTGATTTGATTGTGGGTTTTACCTTTATTTTGTTAGTATAGTGAATTATGTTGGATTTATTTTTTAAATTATTTATTTTCATTTATTATAGACAGAAGCAGATAGAAAGAGAATGGAAAAGAGAGAGAATGGGTGCACCAGGGCCTCCTGCCACTGCAGATGAACTCTAGATGCCTGCAGCACCTTGTGCATCTGCCTTACATGGGTCCTGGGGAATCGAACCTGGGTCCTAAGGCTTTGCACTTCAACGGCTAAGCCGTCTCTCCAGTCCTACATTGGATTTCTTAACAACAAAATACCTTTCTTGCCTTAATGGAATAAACACAGGCTATTATTTATTATGTTTTGATTCATTTGTGACTCTAAATGATGATATTTTATGAGGAAGTTTATGACAATGTACCTCTGTGTCTTTTTGGTGTGGTCAGCCTTTGCATCAGGGTTACCTTGTCAAATGAGCTGACCTGGGTTCATCCTTGTAAACTGTGTGCAAACAGTGTAAGAAACACAAGCACTGAGCACTCTTGAACAGCTGTAGAGAAAACTCCATGGAGGCACTGTGCGCGCATCTTAAGGGACTGAGTTAAGATATGCACGCACTGCATTTGTTTACGGAGCTCTTCCGATCTCAGCACAGTGAAACCACACACGCCAAAGGCTAAGTAAACTCAACCGGGAACTTGAGTGACCAAAGCAAGACTTCTCTTAAGACTTTCAAACAGTTCTTCCCAAGGGACCACAGCATATTTAGTTAAAGAAAGGAGCTGCTTAGTTGAGAGAAAATACCAGAGCACAATCCTGGTCTCTGGGTTTGTTCCTACTAAGACTGAGTGAAAAGAATGCATGCCAACTTAGATTCTAAATTTTTTTTTTTTTTTTTTTTTTTGAGGTAGGGTCTTGCTCTAGCCCAGGCTGAGCTGGAATTCACTCTGGACTCTCAGGGTGGCCTTGAACTCACAAAGATCCTCCTATTTCTGCCTCCTGAGTGCTAGGATTAAAGGTGTACACCACCACGCCTGGCTCAATATTTTTTTTTAAAGATAGGTATCATATATAGCCCAGGTTGGCCTTGAACTTGGTAGGTAGCTGAGTATGACCTTGAATTCCTGATTCTCCTGCTTACACCTCCAAGGTACTGGATTATAGGTGTGTCCCACAACACTCAGCTTAAAATACTTTAAAATGACGTTTCCCTGACCCGCTGGGCCGATGTGGCAGTATACACTAATAGTTCTAGCCTTGGGAGACAAAGTTGGAAAGATTACTTGTGCTCAGGAGTTTAGGACCATTCTGGGCAGTATAGTAAGACCCCCACCTAAAGAAACAAAAACCAAACAAAAGTATTGTTTTTCTGATACCCTGATCTAGAATTTATAGCGATGAGCAGAGATAACTTTAAGAATTATTCGTATTTTCACATTTCTCTACTTAGAAATTTTACTTTTAGGAGATTCTAACATTTAGATCTGTGATGGGTAGGTCAAAACAAGTCATTAATAATTGATAAGAATCAGAATATCAATTTCGTTTGGACAAAGGCTATGTTTTTCAAAAGTATGATGTTCTTTTATTATTCCTACAAGGAAATCGACACCAATGTAAGTGTATTCTGCAAAGAAGTCCCAGTCTTTCTGAATTTCAAAGGGAGCCACCAGTGCATGAATAGGTCAGTTATCTAAGAGCTATACATTAAAAGAATAAATCTTTAAGTACGAAGCGGACAGTTGACACACATGTGGAATATATCATAGGATCTGCTTCAGCAGGAGCCAATGTACAAATTCCCGTATCTAACAACCTAAAGCCTTACATATCACAGTCCTTGACTGTACCACTCTGTAGCAGCAGTAAAGTGTCAAGAAACCCATCAACACGATGACACACATCCCAGTAGTAAATCCAGCCTGTTGAGAAATCAAAGTACAGGATATGATCATCATGCACGAGTAAGTCCATATGCAATCGTACTGTTACTCTAAAAAAGTCATCAGAAAAAGGCTGGAGAGATGGCTCAGCCCTTTAAAAGTGCTTGCTTGCAAAGCTGACAGACCTGGTTCGATTCCCCAGGGCCCCACATAAAGCCAGAAGCACAAAGTGGCACATGAGTATCAAGTTTGTTTGCAGTGGCAGGAGGCCCTTGTGTGCCCATACTCTCTGTCTCTCAAATACATAAATACATATATATATATATATATATATTTTTTTTTTTTCCCCCATGGTAGGGTCTCATTCCAATCCAGGCTGACCTGTGATTTAATATGTAGTCTCAGGGTGGCCTTGAACTCACAATGACCCTCCTACCTCTGCCTCCCGAGTGCTGGGATTAAAGGCATGTGCCACCGTGCCTGGCAAAATATGTTTTTTTAAATCATGAGAAAAACCAAATAATTAATGGAAAGCAAAATAGAGCCATCTGTTTTCTTTGAGAAATTTTATGGCTAACAAAGGTTAAAAATATAGTGGCAATTTTTCTCCCTAGTTTACAGTGCTGGGAATTGAACCCAATGCCTCATGCATGCTAAAAAACACTATATACCCAGTCTTAAACTTAACTTAAAATGTAAAAAAAAAAAAAGCAAAGCTATTATTGTTACTATATTTATTTACTTATTATTAGTACTACTATTATTATTATTATTATTATTATGAATTTTTTTTTAAAAGCCCAAGCTGACTTAAAACTCACTATGGAGCCCAACTGGCCCTGAATTCATGGTCCTTTTGCTCTAGCCTCCTGAGTGCTGGGATTATAGGTTTAGAACATGATTCAAATGAAAGCATGCTCAAGAGTCACATTACCTGTTTTATGCCCCAAGGAATACTTAGTATAGATGTTCCCATCATGGTATTCCAAATCATAAAACTAAAAGAGAAATGCATAAAAATATAAATTTAGACTATTCAAACTTTTTAAAATATTTATTTATTTAATTATTTGAGAGAGACAGAGAGAGGGGCAGATAGAGGGAGAGAGAATAGGTGTGCCAGGGCCTCCAGCCACTGCAAGCGAACTCCAGAAGCATGTGCCACCTTGTGCATCTGACTTTATGTGGTACTGCAGAACTGAACATGGGTCCTTAGGTTTTGTGGACAAGCGCCTTAACTGATTAGCCATCTCTCCAGCCCCAAACATTTTAATTAAGTCAAAAATCAAGAGAGAGCCAGGTATGGTGACACACGCTTTTAATCCCAGCACTCAGGAGGCAGAAGTAGGTGGATTGCTGAGAGTTTGAGGCCATCCTGAGACTACTTAGGGAATTTCAGGTCAGCCTGGACTGGAGTAAGATCCTACCTCATGAAAAAAAAAAAAAAAAAATTCAAACTAATCAGTGACTTCATTCATATAGAATTTGTTATGCTCCAAAAAGTAGTTTTACTCACATAGTTACTAAACTGGTGTTTTTCCCATGCCCTTCAGCATAACTTTGCAATTTATAAGCAGAGCCCAGTGGGCTGTACACATAGCACTCCTCTGGAGCCGGAACTACATGGTCTGGGGCAATCTGGTAAAAAAGAAACATAGAGAAAACATCAGAACCATCAAATGTACACAGCAGGGTATTTCCTATATATCACCAAACCTGACTAGGCACAGTTCTAGGATTTTATGTTTAAGTAAAACAGTTGTGAGGCTCTGGCAAGCAGGGAAATTTCAAGATAAGAGAGATACTTGACTACTGAACATCTGGGCTTCTATTTTTCTTCCCTCCTTCACTTCTTTACCTACATTCCTCTTAGAACTGGGTTCTCTAGTCTTTCGCTATGAGTGAAAAAACAAACAAACAAAAAAAAAAAAAAACAAAAACACCCCAGGACTATGTTATATCAGGTTAGAGAAAAACTGCTACAGTTAGCAAAAAAACTTAGAAGAAAAGTAAAGCAAAAACTTACAGGAGCCGGGTGCAGTGGCGCACGCCTTTAAGCCCAGCATTTGGGAGGCAGAGGTAGGAGGATCACCATGAGTTCAAGGCCACCCTGAGACTCCATAGTGAATTCCAGGTTAGCCTGGGCTAGAATGAGACCCTACTTCGAAAAAACAAAAAAAAAGAAAGAAAGAAAGAAAGAAAATTCTGGCAATATTCACACTTTAATTATACAGAGAACACCTCAGACCTGACCCCGTGCCTGGTCTCTGGCTTTGTATTGTGTGTGAGAAAACACGGGAAACAGGACAGAGGTTGGAGACAGGACTCATCTCAGGTCAGAGAGCAAAGGGCTTCAACTCAGTGCATGATGCTGACTTGATTTCCAGGCAAGCAGTATTCGCTCAGGCCTAGACAGACTAGCTGGTAACTCTGAAGTATGCTTCTAGGAGTTTCTGTTAGAGACTGGATTACCTTCACTCCCCAAGGGACTGGGATAATTCTATGATGGAACTGAGGATCCACCACTACTGATAGGGAGAACAAAAAAGTTTGACATTATCCCACTGAGAACATTCTGAAAGTCCTTGCTTTGGCTATAGAAAAGGAGATTTTACAGTGGTGTCTGCTAGTATAGACCTATAATCCTAGCACTTGGGTGGCGGAGGTAGGAAGATCAGGAGTTTATTAATGGTTCTCTCTGGCCACACGGTGAGTTTGTGGCCAGCCTGGGTTATGTGAGACCCTGTCTGAAAAACAGAGAAACGCTAACTAACAACCAAACAAAACAAAGGAAATCTTACTGCTTGCTTCACAACAGCCACTGGGAGGGCCTTTGGCTTTGCGGGCAAGTGCCTTAACCACTAAGCCATCTCTCCAGCCCCAAGCATATGTTTTTATCCTGAAATGTTCTTACTTTTCTTTAAGCTTTCAAAAGTCTGAATACCTCACACGTAATCTTTCTTATAAATAATGATATTACATATTTTATTCTCTTTCACTATATACTTGTATTATTTTATTATATACTTACATATTCTATTCTAAAATGATATGATAGGCTTTAAACAACCAAGGGTCCATAGTGGTGGGCCATGGAAAATTCTGCCTTCAATAGATTTACAGCCCTTTCCCTAAGAATTTTTTTTATGCTTTTAACATTATGAGAGAAAACAAAGAATTTGTGGTGGCACGTGCTCCGCACAGCCCAAGTCTGAAGAGTCTTAATTTCAGTTTCTTACTCTTGTAGAAAATGTATGAAAACATTTTTTTTTCTTTGTAGCTTCAAGCTCAGAAATTGGAACAGAGTGAGCAGAATCTTCTGTCTGTAAAACAGGATCTTAGCTGCTACTTTAAATAAAAAAGTAATCCGCCTCCCTCAAAGCTGGTGGGACTGAGGAGAAGCAGAATTTAATTTAAAAAAAAAAAAAAAAAAACCCAGGCTACTGATAACAGCGAGAAAGTTTCAAGCATCTCTGTGCTCTCGGCCAGGCTAGATGACAGTGGCCGGGCCTGAGACATGGCTTGCTACTCTGACCTGCATGACGCTGCCCTCAGGAAGGCAGCCAGCAGCAAGCCCATGCTCTGGTTGCTGCCTTGGTTTATGCAGTTCGCTGTGCATTTCGACTCAGCTCCAGACAATTAAGCAACTCTGCGCCTCTTACCAGGGCCTTGTCGGCAGGCGTGGTGAGCCGGCTGTAGTAGTGGATCCTCTTGTTCATGGCAGAGGCATGGTCACTGACCCTCTGAATGACATCATTCACACCGACGATGTTTGTGGGCTCTATATAGAAAGGCCTAAAGAAGGGAATATATACTTGACAGAAAACATTGTGGCAAAAATTCTGGAAGTCAGCCATTGAAGAAAATAACTTCTTGTCCTCCATTTGAAACGGGAAGCGCAAAGGCACTCACTTCTCACTTGTGGTGGGAAAAGAAAGCATTACAAAAGAAGTATTACCCCCATGCACAGAATGCAGCGTTTGTCTCACAATGCTTTTACTTTAAACACTCTTAAATAGTCAATGAATTTGGCAACATAGGAGAGAGAACATGGAAAGTTTAAATCGGTTATTAAAAAGAAATACAGCAAAGAAAACAGAAAAGAAAGTTGGCAGCTGTCAATTTCTAACAACGAAACTTAAGATAGAAACAGCTTTGACTACTCTCTCAAAAAACTTCTGGCACTAAATCAGATGAATTATAGACCAAAAAAAAAAAAAAATGTCCCTTTACTGAAGAGACTCTAACTGCTTCCTTCATAGGTCAAAGTTACTTTCTATGATAAACAAAATTCCTATTTCTCAGCTCATGGAGTAATGACTAGTGATCTCAACCATTTCCTGGGTGAGACTACCCCAAGGGGGTCAAATGGAACACCAGGGCACTAACCACACTTTTTTTTTCTTAATTTTGCTAACACACTCTGTTATCCTATTATTTATGTATTTTGCTTCCTTCCCATGACTAACCTGATGAACTAAAGGTTCTGGTTTTCAATCATCATTGCATGTCAAGCCCTTCCGTGCCTTCCTGAAATTCCCTCATTTGTCCAAAATGGGAAGGCAAGGTAGGACCACAGGGAGAATGCATTCCTTTGCCAAATCCCAGACCCTTTGAAGACATATGCAAGTCACACTGTGTCCCCAGTGGTAACTGACCCTTTCACATGATACCCACGTCAAAATCATGACAAACAACCCAGGGGATTCATCAATGGCTTCATGTAACTCCTGTCCACTTAGGGCTCTAAAAGAAGCTTTTGGTATTTTAAGGTATGGCAATCAATTCTAGAATCATTGTTAGTCTAATCTTGTAGGAAACAATGAAAAAAAAATCAAGTGATTGACATTTTGATTTTTGCTATTTTTCCTACTAAATCTGCGGTATTTTAAAAATGGAGGATAAATGTTGATTTTAGTCTTCTCTGTAATTGGTATAGAGAATTTTAAAATCATTTATTCCAGCATATAAAGCTGGTGGGTACCAAGTAATTCGATTTAATGAATATGTAAACAGAGCACTTGCTGAAGCTCATACATGGATAGAGAGATCACTATGATATTATACACACACACACACACACACACACACACACCCCAAATTGCTAAATGCATTAAGCGCTATCAATAAGTTTTAAGGGGATATAGTGAAAAGAAATACGTCAGTGGCTGAATAAGCAATTGCTTCCACGTTTGGGAGTCTAACGTAACTGTCAATCCCCCCAAAGCACTGCAACGTGCCAGCCTGTTTCCATGTCTCCTGTGACCCTCGGTGGTGCTACTAAAAGGCTATTGAACATACAGCCCACTGCCTGGGAGACAGCTTACTCAGACCGAGCTCACTCTCTACACACTCAGCTCCTTCTTTGCAGAAACAAAGAACACAACTCAAGGCCAGCATAAAGCAGATGGACGTCGAAGTTAGCCGTGGGTGATTAAAAGACTAACAGCGGCGGAATGACGTGTAGATGGTCTATGTGTAGTTTTTCACTCTGAAATTCAACGGTATTGCTATGCACCCCTCGGTTGGTTTGAAGGCCTGCTGAGAAGCAGTGCAGGAAGCGCTAACTTTCTTGGCCTCGGACAGCAGCGTTCGCTGTACCGGCTCAATCGGCCGGGGAACTCTGAGAGCAGAATGACTCGGATAGTTTTTCTTTTCCAACTGTTTTCATCGAGATGTTGAGGGCCTGTTCAAACAAATATTTTGGAATCTTTTCAAAACAGATTCTCTTAAAAAATATACAGCTCAGCATATTTTCACTGAATTATTAGAAACACATGCTTAAACCTTCATCTGAGAGAGTGAAAATACATTTCTAAAGTGAACTGTAGTTGGATCTGAAAGTATTTTTTAAGTTAGGAATGCTGTACAAAGGCTAATATTCGGAATTAGAGACTTCTGAACGTTTTCATTTCCTGATTAGTGTGCCATGACTGTTCCCCATCAGTGGTCCTTCCCATCTGACATGCAGTTCAGCGGTACAGGCTCACTGAAAATAGAGAAGCTATATTTGTCTCACCTTGTAAATATTTATGGTCATGCCACAGGAAAAATGTTTTAATATTAAGCATAATTTACAAAATATTTAAAAATGTGACTCAAACCTTGTGTGTCCATTTGAGACACTCCTAAACAGAGAAACCTTATTCCTACTAACACCTTTTCTAGGTTCCACTCCTTAAATTCCTTAAAAATTTTTTGGCTTTTAAATCTGTCTCCACCCTTCTGCTGACCAGTTATGCTTCTCTGAGGTTTAATAACAATCCCATGACTCGCAGGAAGGCTGGCAGCCAGCGTGGAGACCTCGGCTTCAAGCTGCTCATTTCTTCGCGTGCCTCTGAAAGCCGAAGCGCCCCAGCACCTGACAGGTTGGGGTAATTTGCTAAAATTCAAAAGGCAATCAGGTATTCCAAAAAAATGTCATGCAAATAAATATTCAAAGAATGAACCCACTGTACTTGCTTCTACCTGCGTGGTAAAACGTTTTATGTCTGCCAGGCAGCTTTTCAACAAAGAGGACAGGAAAAGAAGTTAACCAAGCCATTGCACCCAGAAACTCCTTAGGCTACTAGGAAACTGTAGGTAATCACTGGCTTGTTGACACGTGTCTCACTCCCTCTGATGTCTACACAACATCCGCTTCCACAAAAGCCCTACTGTGCACGTGTCTCACTCCTCTGATGTCTACACACCATCCGCTTCCACAAAAGCCCTACTGTGCATGTGTCTCTCTTCCTCTGATGTCTATACAACATCCACTTCCACAAAAGCCCTACTGTGCACGTCTCTCTTCCCCTGATGTCTATACAACATCTGCTTCCACAAAAGCCCTACTGTGCACGTGTCTCTCTTCCTCTGATGTCTACACAACATCCACTTCCACAAAAGCCCTACTGTGCACGTGTCTCTCTTCCCCTGATGTCTACACAGCATTCGCTTCCACAAAAGCCCTACTGTGCACGTGTCTCTCTTCCCCTGATGTCTACACAACATCCGCTTCCACAAAAGCCCTACTGTACACTCCATCTTTAATCACTGTTACCCAAGGCTGAGCCTATACAAGGTTCTTCTTTATTTTAGTTAGTCAACTGGTGCTAGTTATCAAATTTATTATACATTATCTAAGTTCCCACAACATATTAAGCATTATGTGAAACATTAAACATTGCCTAAGGCCCAGACCCAAAAGGACTGCACAGTAATCTCATGAAGAGAGGGGTAAATAAGCAATCCCAAGAAAAAAAGGAGAAAGGGAGAGAGCAAGTTCTCATGTGCAACAGCGGAAACAGGACACAGCGAGGGCTGCGGGGTTCTGTGCATACTTAAGGAATGGGGGTCACATGCGGGGTACTCTGCATACTTAAGGAATGGGGGTCACATGTGGGGTACTCTGCATACTTAAGGAATGGGGTCACATGTGGGGTACTCTGTATACTTAAGGAATGGGGTCACATGTGGGGTACTCTGCATACTTAAGGAATGGGGTCACATGTGGGGTACTCTGCATACTTAAAGGAATGGGGTCACATGTGGGGTACTCTGTATACTTAAGGAATGGGGGTCACATGTGGGGTACTTGGCACGCTGAAGGAATGAGGGTCGCATGTGGGGTATTCTGCATGCTGAAGAAATGGGGGTCACATGTGGGGTACTCGGCACACTGAAGAATGGGGTCACATGTGGGGTACTTGGCACACTGAAGGAATGGGGGTCACACAGAAGAAGGAACTGAACCCTACCTGGTAGACCTCTGGGGAAGTTATCGGTGAGTTTCATCTTCTCGGTGCTGCTGCGTGTGTAAGGGCACACATACGTGTGCATGCGTGTGTATCTCTTCAGCAGGTTATTATGCAATCTTTGAGGGTCTCAGTCTTACCCACTGGTTAATGTTTCACAATGCTTAATATTTGGCTCAAATGTAACTAATATATAATAAACTTGAGAAGTAGCACCCATTAACCAGCCGAAGGCCAGAGGTGACCTCACTGCCCTCCTTAACCTCTCTACCTTACTTACTGGGGCCGGGGTCTCTCACTGAACCTGGCCTTGCCACTATGGCTAGTCTAGCAGGTCAGCTTGCCCTGGGGACCCCGTCTCCACTTCCTGGGTGCTGGGGTGACAGGTAGGCCACCACGGCCTGCTTGGTCTCTCGAAGGGTGATGGGGTTCCAGACTCTGGTCCTCATACCTGTACAGTCGGCACTTTTCCCATTTAGCCCCTAAAGAAGTTGGTGAGATATGGGTAAAGAGGAGAGTGCTTTGTAATGTACAGGACTAGGGGTACAGCTCAATGGGGGAACACATGTGTAGCATATGCAAGGCCTTGGGTTGGAGCCCTAAATGTGCCGCACACATCCACACACAAATGCAGAAGAGCACAGACAAAGCCAGAAAGTAAAGGTACACGATAAACTCTAAGTGACAGGAGAGAGCTAAGCTCTGTCTGGGCCATTACACAGAGGAGCTCACATACTCACACAGGACTTGATCCTAAACGAAAGCCTTCCTTCCGGTTTCTCTGACTGATTGCTTCTCAGGTCTCTAACTTCAATGTCAGAGTACTCCAGAGCTCAGAGACTTTTTTTTTCTTAAATTTCTTTTGTTTATTTATTTATTTGAGAGTGACAGACAGAGAGAAAGAGGCAGAATGAGAGCGCGCGTGCGCGTGCGAGAGAGAGAATGGATGAGCCAGAGAGAGAGAGAGAGAGAGAGAGAATGGATGAGCCAGGGCCTCCAGCCACTGCAAACGAACTCCAGACACGTGCGCCCCCTTGTGCATCTGGCTAACGTGGGTCCTGGGGAATCGAGCCTTGAACTGGGGTCCTTAGGCTTCACAGGCAAGTGCTTAACCACTAAGCCATCTCTCCAGCCCTCATAGTCGTTTTATCTTCTCTGTGCTTGCGGGAGCTATCATCTCCAGACTGAATGTCTGATTCATGCATCCAATGGCTCCCTGCTGTGCCTCCGTTATCCCATCTGTTGGGCTTTACTGCCCACCACACTAACGTGCTCACCATTCCCAAAACACTGCAAGCATCACGCCTATTTCAGTACCTTTGCTATTCATTTCTAGTAAGAACAACGTCTGTGGGGCTAGAAAGATGGCTCAGTGGAATAAAGGCCTGCTGCCTACCCAGGTTCAGCTTTCCAGACCCCATGTTAAAAGCCAGAAGCTTGCTGGGCGTGGTGGTGCACGCCTTTAATCCCAGCACTCGGGAGGCAGAGGTAGGAGGATCGCCGTGATTTCAAGGCCACCCTGAGACTACACAGTGAATTCCAGGTCAGCCTGGGCTAGAGCGAGACCCTACCTCGAAAAACCAAAAACAAAACAAAAAAAAAAAAGATGAGGTGGAAGGTGGGAACCATGCTGAAATTTGATCAACCCACACATGCCGTGGTTAAGACGCTTGCCTGTGAAATGTAAGGTTACAGGTTCAATTCCCCAGAACCCACGGAAGCCAGATGCATAAGGTGGCGCATGCTTCTGGAGTTTGGTTGCAGTGGTGGGGGGTCCCCAGGGCACCCATTCTCTCTCTCTCTCTCTCTCTCCTTCTCTATCTCTCTAAAATAAATTTCAAAAATTAGGAGAGAAATGATAGAGGAAGTAAACTATCAAATGCTGCAGAAAATGAAAAGCAGCAACCTGTGAGAGAATTAGTGCACCGTGGCAGCCTCGGGTCATCTTCCTCACACCGTAAACCTCTCAAGTGTGACGCCGGGCGTGGTGGCGCACACCTTTAATCCCAGCACTCGGGAGGCAGAGGTAGGAGGATCGCTGTGAGTTCGAGGTCACCCTGAGACTCCAGAGTGAATTCCAGGTCAGCCTGGGCTAGAGTGAGACCCTACCTCGAAAAACAAACAAAAAAAAAAAAAACCTCTCAAGTGTCCCACGACACTGAAATGGATAAAGTGACTGCAGGTATTTAGAAGAAAATACCAGGAACCACTGGAAATGAAAGGAAAATGGCAGATATTGCAGCGAATGCTGCGATTCCAGTACCTGAGAGGCTGGGCAAGAGGAGTGCCATGCGTTTGAGGCCAGCCTGGGTCACACAATGACTTCCAGGCCAGTTTGGGCTAAAGTGAGACCCTGTTTCAAAAAAACATTTAAATAAACAGGGCTGCAGAAATGGGTTAGCGGTTAAGGTGCTATCCTACAAAGCCAAAGGACCCACAGAAGCCGCATGTACAAGGTGGCACGTGTGTCTGGAGTTTGTTTACACAGTGGCTACAGGCCCTGGCACACCCATTCTCTTTCTGCCTTTCTCTCTCAAATAAATAGATAAAAATAAAAGTATTTAAAAATAAATAAATAAACCAAAACAAATAAACAGCAACAAAAGAAAACAGAAAAAAAATGTATGGAGTGCTGGAGTATACAAAATAGCATTGCAATCACTAGGTTGACAAAAATTTACCAACAAATTTCAACACAACTACATACTGTTGGGATGAGACTGAAATGAACTTCAAGTGAGTCCAAATTTCTATGTTACAGTGCCATATATATATATTTTTTTTCGAGATAGGGTCTCGTTCCAGCTCAGGCTGACCTGGAATTCACTATGAAGTCTCAGGGCGGCTCGAACTCACAGCGATCCTCTTACCTCTGCCTCCCAAGCGCTGGGATTAAAGGCGTGCACCACTACAACCAGCTTTCATAATTTTTTTTAAAAAGCATAGTGATTTCTTACTATCATATAGTAAAAGCAATGTTTTTTACTATACTGCTAATAAATACAACTTTATCAAGATTGATTCTCTGTTATAATTAGAATTTTCTACGCTGGGGATGCAGCTCCGTTGGTAGAGTGCTTGCCTCACATGCACAGGCCTTGGGTTTGAAGCCTAGCACTGCATGAACTGGGTGTGGTGGCACATGCGTGTAACATCTGTACTTGGGAGGATCGGATCCAAGTCATTTCTGGCTACATAAGAATTCTAGTTTGAGGCCAGCCTGAGCTTTATAAGACCCTATCACAAAAAGTTTATATTATGTGTGCTTTATATGATACACAATATAAAAATAAGCATACCTATATTTTGCAAATGAATACACGCATGCAGGCACACGTGCATATGTGCAGTCCCCTTTTATTAAGTGTGTTATTATTTTTTAACTGATAAAAGAGGTAGAGTAAAAAAAGGTCTGGAAAAAAGCAAATGCTGATAAACACTTGGTTGAAGGTTACAAAACTTCCTATTTTAAAATTCTAAACTGTGACTTAGCTACAAGTAGACATCTTCATCAAAAACATATGGGCAAAAAACTTGACCTGAAAATTAGTTCTCAGGCCCATGTATCTTAATTAAATGCAGATTCTACTAAGAATGACTTTCAAAATTCTTTTCAATGCAATTCATGCTTCAAATTTTGGCTTTCAAAAATGCCATAAATTATTGTTTTAATTCTATTGTGCTGATGGCAGATAATTTCTTATGGACAAAAATGATTCAAAACAGAAATGGAAGGTTTCAGTTTTTTCTTGTCCAGTATCAGCCTTGAAAAGAGCACGAGAGAGGCTCACACACCAGGACCCCTGTGACCAAGCTGAACGCAGATGCACTTCAAGTCAACCCCATCAAAACAGCTTTCCCATCGCTTCTCAGCCGATACAAACAGTGAGCACCCCTCCTTCCCATCTGGGAGTTAGAGCAACTCCAAGTGGAAGATGGTCAACGACTTTCCACGAAAGGAGACCAGGAATGTGGGGGAAATTCCCGGAAGGTCACAGTCCTTCACAGAGCTCCTCCTTATCCATTTTATGCAAGTAGCAAAATAAATCAAAATTGACTCGATTTACTTGAGCGCAATAATTAAGAATGGTATTAGCTGAGTATTTTGAAACAAAGTGCCTGTTTCAATTATAAATGAAGAGGAGCTTCAGGCAGCTAATGTCATGGCAACAGTTACTCTCCAAATCTTATACAAATCTACCAAGAGGGTTTACAGAAAATAGGCAAACTAAATAAAACTTGACTTGATTTACTTGAGTGAAATAATTAAGCAGGGTATTAGCTGAGAATTTTAAAACAAAGTGCCTGTTTCAGTTACAAATGAAGAGGAGCTTCAGGCAGCTAATGTCATGGCAACTGTTACTGTCCAAATCTTACACAAATCTACCAAAAGGGTTTATGAAAAAAAGATAAAATTTCCAGCGTTGTGACCTAAGTAGTCTGTATGGGGGAGGGGGAATAAAAAGCTGATGGGAGGCTAGCATTTTAATTAAAGCTTAACCAGGGCTGGAGAGATGACTTAGCGGTTAAGGCATTTGCTTGGAAAGCCAAAAGATCCTGGTTCGATGCTCCCAGACCCATGTAAGCCAGATGCACAAGGGGGCGCATGCATCTGGAGTTTATTTACAGTGGCTAGATGCCCTGGTGTGCCCCCCCTTTCTCTGTCTCAAATAAATAAATAAATAAAATATATTTTAAAAAAATAATTAAAGAGCCAGGCGTGGTGGCGCACACCTTTAATCCCAGCACTTGGGAGGCAGAGGTAGGAGGATCACCATGAGTTCAAGGCCACCCTGAGACTACATAGTGAATTCCAAGTCAGCCTGAGCTAGAGTGAGACCCTATCTCAAAAAACCAAAAACAAAACAAAACAAAAAAATAATAATAATAAAATAAAAACCAAATTTGAACAATTAAAATTTTTCTTCCTTAGAAACTAGGAAGACATTGAAAGAATATAAAGAATTCAAATATGTAATTATAAAAAATATGTAATTATGTAAATTGGAATCCTGTTTTCTTATTTGTTTGAGAGAGAGAGAGGTAGAGAGAGAGAAGTAGCTAATGTAAACAAGCTTGCGTACGGGTGCTGCTATGCTGCCAGGCTGGTCCTGGCCTGAGGCTCAGCTAATCCTGCTTCAGCCTCCTGAGTAGTTGGGATTATAGATAACATGGGCTACCACACTTGGCCTGCTTCTGGTACCTTAATCATCTAGACACTGAAAACCCCCAAAACAAAGCCCACCTACTCTTTAGGCAGATGTCTAAAGAAAAAGAGTCTTTTGTTTCCATTTATTTGCACATATGTGTGTGTGTGCGCGCATGTGTGCGCGCACGTGTATGTGCATACGCAAGGTCTCTTGCTGCTACAAGATTCAGTGGCTAAGGCCAGAAACCAGGCAAAACCTGTCTGGATAACTAACTTACGCATAGGAGTTTTATAACCAAAATATAGGATATACTTTAGGAAAAAAAGCAGTGCTAGAAAGGGCATATTCCACACATAAACAGTGTGAGTGAGTATAATCTTTTTAAAAAAAATATTTATTTGAGAGAGAGAGAGAGAGAGAGAGAGAGAGAGAGGGAAAGAGAGAGAGAGAACGGGTGCACCAAGGGACTCCAACCACTGAAAATGAACTCCAGATGCAAGTGCCACCCACTGGAGGGAAGTGAACCTGGGTCCTTACGTTTCACAGGCAAGCACCTTAACCACTAGGAAATCTCTCCAGCCCGAGGATAACCTTTCTAAAAGCGAAGTCGGGTGTGGTGGCCCACGTCCTTAATCCCAGCACTTGGGAGGCAGAGGTAGGAGGATCGCCTTGAGTTTGAGGCCACCCTGAAACCACAGAGTGAATTCCAGGTGAGCCTGGGCTAGAGCGAGACCTTACCTCGAGAAACCAAAACCAAACCAAAACAAAACAAAACAAAAACAAATTTTTTTTTTTGCATTAAGGTGCCAAGAGCCTAAACTAGGTATACCCTCTGTTGTGACTTGAATGTCTAATGTCTCCTGTAGGCTCATGCCTTTGAACGCGTGTTCCCCAGCGGATGACACTGTTAGGAGAGGTTATGGAACCTTTAAGAGGAGGAGCCTTGTTGGAGGAAGTGAGCTAGTGGGTGGGCTTTTATAACTTCTGGTATAAGATTTTCTGCTTCCGGACTCAAGTGACTAGCTGGCCAGCCGACCTCCCTCCCGTGATGGAATGCACCTCCCTGGAAACCTACGGCGAATGAAACCCTTTCCTTCTTCAAGTTGCTTCTGGTCAGATACTTGTCACAACAATCAGAAAGTAATTAACACAGAACCTTTACTCCAGAGAGTGTACTCTGAGGCGCTCTTGGGGGATCAAATATGGCATTATGTAGAAACCAAACCTCCGAGGTTTTGTTTCTTTTCTTTTCTTTTGTTTGTTTGTTTTTAGTACTGTGGTCGAACCCACGATCTCACACGTTAGGCAAGTGCTCTACCACTAAGCTCCACTCCCAGCCTTTGCATGCTTCAGGACAATTTGTATTCTATGCATTGGACTATTTTGTTGTTGTTGTTGTTGTTGTTGTTGGTTTTTCAAGGTAGGGTCTCACTCTAGCCCAAGCTGACCTGGAAATTCATTATGTAATCTCAGGGTGGCTTCGAACTCTTGGTGATCCACCTACTTCTGCCTCCCAAGTGCTGGGATTAAAGGCGTGCGCCACCATGCCCGGCACGACTTTTTTTTTGAAAACCTTATCAACACCTTATCAACATCAGCCTCAGTTTTTATATACTTTTTAATTATTTATTTATGAGATAGAGATAAATGATAGAGAGAGGGAGAGAGAGAGAGAGAGAGAGAGAGAGAAGAGAGAATGCAGTGGGTAGAGGCCCTGGTGCACCCAATCTCCAGACGCATGTACCACCATGTGCATCTGGCTTTATGTGGGTCCTGGGGAATCGAACCTGAGTCCTTAGGCTTTGCAGGCAAGTGTCTTAACTGCTAAGCCATCCCTCCAGCCCCCATTCTCAGTTTTTATGTTTAGGGTTCATGGCAGTAAACTTGCCAAAAGATGCTTCAGGGGCATGAAGGTTAGGGAGAAGCTAGAGACTGTTTTGTTGCCCAAAAGGCAATAGGATCAGAATGTTTAGAAGCAACTGAGGGGTGGAAAAATTAGGGTGAGTGAGCCTTCCCAAGGGTCAGACAGTGTAAAGCAACAGACCCCACGGCTGCCACACTTGAGCCCCTGGGGCTCTTCCTGGCAGATTGCATTGGCAGTCTGTAGCCCCATGGGACATATTTGGGTTTTGGGCTTATTTCTGTAAATAAAACTTTATTTCAACACAGCAAAGCCCATGGAATTATGTTTTATTTGTGCCAGCTTTCACCCTACAATGGCAACGTCACAGGAGCAGTGAAAGAGTTCAGAATGGACCCACTGAGAGATATTGTGTCCTGGAACAGTAAATTGGGTAGTGATACAAAGCTTATTAAGGAAAAAAATGGGGGGCTGGAGAGATGGCTTAGTAGCTAAGGTGCTTGCCTGTGAAGCCTAAGGACTCAAGTGCAACTCTCCAGGTCCCACATATGCCAGATGCACAGTGACACAAGCATGCAAGGTCGCACGTGCACACAGGGGGGCACACGCATCTGCTGTTCAACTGCAGTGGCTGGATGCCCTGGCATGCCAGTTGTCTCTCTTGCATTAAAAAAAAAAAGCCAGAGCTGGAGAGATGGCTTAGCAGTTAAGCACTTGCCTGTGACGCCTAAGGACCCTGGTTCAAGGCTCGATTTCCCAGCACCCACGCTAGCCAGATGCACAAGGGGGCGCACACATCTGGAGTTCGTTTGCAGTGGCTGGAGGCCCTGGTGTGCCCATTCTCTCTCTCTCTGCCTCTTTCTGTCTGTCACCCTCAAATAAATATATAAAAATAAACAAAAAAAAATTTAAAAGCCAGGCGTGGTGGCGCACGCCTTTAATCCCAGCACTCGGAGGCAGAGGTAGGAGGATCTCAGTGAGTTTGAGGCCACCCTGAGACTATATAGCGAATTCTAGGTAAGCCTAGGCTTACTAGGCTGAGACCCTACCTTGAAAAACCAAAAAAAAAAAAAAAAAAAAAAAAAAAAGCCAGTCTGCTGGGCTTGCGAAAGAAAGAAAAGGAAGGAAGAAAGAAAAGAAAGAAAGAAAAGAAAAGGCACCCCAAAGGTAGATGTAGGCTACAGTGGGTTGGGAAAGACGTCTGCCGGAAAGCCTGGTACCCAGGGCTCCATGTGAGAGAGAGCGAGAGCTCATCCTTCCTAGATCATTTATGAGGACCTCCTCTCTCTCCCTTGTTGTCACAGGTTAGGAAGGGTTTCGCAGCCTTTGCCAACTGGTTTTTCCCGATGTTAATCTCATGTCTCTGGAATCACCCTTTTCTGATTTATTCCTTACTCTCCGAGCTCATGGTCACATAGCCTGAAACAACAGGGCTCTACTTCCATCTGCCTTCTCATGGGCAGGAGCTCTCTTTACTTTCTCTTCTTTCCTTCCCTTAATCTAATAAAGTCTCTCTAAACCTTAAAAAAGAAAAGAAAAAAGAAGTATCTACTATCTAGAGGAAAACTGCCTAACCCATGTCCTAGACCCCTAAGGCCCCTCGGGATGGAGAGACGTACAGAGGCTTCCTTCAAGCCCTTATCAGATTAAGGTCAGGGATCATGAAGGTAGGTTTCTCTTCTGGGCCTCATTCAGCTCAATCCCTTGCAAAACTCTGCATTAAGAACAAGGCAGGGGCAGGAGAGATGGCTTAGCGATTAGGCACTTGCCTGTGAAGCCTAAGGACGCCAGTTTGAGGCTCGATTCCCCAGGACCCACATAAGCCAGATGCACAAGGGGGCACACGCGTCTGGAGTTCATTTGCAGTGGCTGGAGGCCCTCACACGCCCATTCTCTCTCTCTATCTGCCTCTTTCTCTCTCTGTCTGTTGCTCTCAGATAAATAAAAATAAACAAAAAAAAAAAAAAAAAAAAAGAAGAACAAAGCAAACACCTAATGAAGGCAAGACAACCTAAGCCAAGGCAAGTGCCAGCCGCCAAGGCCCTTTCATGGGGCAGAGCCAACACACTTCCCTCCCTCAGCAAGGCACTGGCCCTCGGCACAAGGGTCCCAGGTACTGGTCCCACGGGGTTCTTGGGAATACTGGCTCAGAATGGGCTCAGCTAGTGTTTTCCTGATGAAAAAACATTGTTCTTTCAATTATTAACTCCTCACCATAGTGCTCTTAATATTTCGGCAGAAGGAAGGTCCATGTTTGAGAGAAGTATCTGGCATGCAGTAGGAGCAAAATGAATGTTTTGGACAAAAGTAATGGAGGAAAGGGAAATGGGGAAGGGAAAAAAGTATAGAAAGAGGACAAAAGGGAGGAAGACAGAAAAGGGAAGCCCAGAAGGAGAGAGAAAAGAGGCAGACAGACAACTAGAGAATAACTTTACAAGCAACAACGTGTAATGTGAATTTAAACCAACAAGCAACACATTCAATTGTATCAACTTATGATTTCGTATAAAAACATCACAGAAAAGGCAGCTAGGAGGAAAAATTTTAGCAATGCTTTCTTCTGTGTAATGGGATCATATAGTTCTTTATTCTTCCAGGTTTTTTTTTTTTTCTTTCTCCAGAAACGTTTATTTTAAAGATACTTCTTGGGGCTGGGGAGATGGCTCAGCAGTTAAGGCACTTGCCTGCAAAGCTTTATGACCCGCATTCAATTCCCTAGTACCCACGTAACGCCAGATGCACAAAGTGGACGGTGCATCTGGAGTTCTTTTGCAGTAGCTACAGGCCCTGGTACACCCATTCGTTCTCTCTCTCCTTGAGAATAAATAAATAAATAATTTCAAAAAGATAATCCTCTCAAATTATCCTTAAAAGTGAAAGACTTGGGCTGGAGAGATGGCTTAGCAGTTAATGTGCTTGCCTATGAAGCCAAAGGACCCAGGTTCGATTCTCTAGTACCCATGTAAGCCAGATGCACAAGGGGGCGCATGCGCCTAGAGTTCATTTGCAGTGGCTGGAGGCCCTAGTGCGCCGATTCTCCTTCTGTCTCTTCTCTATCTCACTCTCTGCTTGCAAATAAAATTTTAAAAAGTCATAATTTTTTTTTAAGGTGAAAGACTTGTACCATCTATTAGGAGCACAAGTGGTTCAGATAAAATTTTGAAGAAAAGGAGCTTATCATATTGTACATATTCTTTGTACCTTAAATTATAAGAATGCTTTATTTTAAAAATAACTGCTCTCACTGAAGAAGTGCTGTACCACTATACTGCAGGTACACAACACGGAAGGCACTAGAGACGCCCGGTTGGCTGAGGAGGACGTGACGCAGCAGCAGAGCACCTGTCAGCGTGCACGAGGCTCCGGGTCCAGTCCCCACCACTGCGAGACCAACTGGATAAATGAAATGAGCATTGGAAACTCTCCCTAGATGCGCAGACACACATAACAAGCATTAGCTTTACTTCCTTTTTTGCGCTTTACACAAAACAGAATCATATCTGTACTTTTCTAGTTAGCTTCTTTATTTTAGTTTAGTTTTAGATTTTCAAGGAAGGGTCTCACTCTAGCCCAGGTTGAACTGGAGTTCACTATGAAGTCTCAAAGTGGCCTTGAACTCACGGCGATCCTCCTACCTCTGCCTTGAGTGCTGGGTTTAAAGGCGTGCGCCACCACGCCTTTATCTTCTAATACTTATAAGACCTGATAACCATATGTCATCACAAGGGAATAGAGAATAGATTAGAAGAAGAAATAATACATGAAGCCATAAAAAAGTTATATAATAGACTTTTAGGCACACTTTCAGGATAAGACTATGAACAGGCAAGCCAAAGACATATAATCTAAACACATGACTCTTTTTCTATTTTTTTCTTTTTTTTATAGAATACACCTTTTTTTTTTTTAACATTTTATTTATTTATTTGAGAGAGAGAGAAAGAGGGAGGGAGAGAGAGAATGGGCGTGCCAGGGCATCCAGCCACTGCAGACGAACTCCAGACACATATGCCCTTGTGCATCTGGCTTAAGTGGGTCCTGGAGAATTAAACCAGGATCCTTTGGCTTTGCAGGCAAATGCCTTAACTGCTAAGCCATCTCTCCAGCCCAAAACACATGATTCTTACATCAATTTCTTGTCATTTATTTGGCTGTACTTAGCTACCAGGCTCTGGCAAGACCCTTGCATTTTAAGTGTCTTCATTACCATGTGACTTTAAAACTGTTAAAAGATACCTCAACTCCTTGCTAGGTATTTCCAGTAGGCCTCATTGCGTTTGCAGTGCTATTACACAACTGTACAACTCTTTGACAGAATAAATACTTGATTGTGTTATAATACTGAGCAGACAGAAAGATGATACCTAAACCCTTCTTACCTTTTCTGTCCAACTAAACACACTTATTTATTTATTTTTATTATATTTATTTATTTATTTATTTATTTATTTATTTATTTGGTTTTTTGAGGTACGGTCTCACCCTAGCCCAGGCTGACCTGGAATTCACTATGTAGTCTCAGGGTGGCCTCGAACTCTCGGTAATACTTCTACCTCCACTGCCCGAGTGCTAGGATTAAAGGCGTGCACCACCACACCCAGCTTTAAACACACTTTAAAAAAAAATTTTTTTTTGTACTCTTTTATGAGAAAGAGAGAGGGAGAACTGGCGTGCCAGAGCTTCCAGCCACTGCAATCGAACTCCAGATGCTTGTGTCACCTAGTGGGCATGTGTGGCCTTGTGCACGTCACCTTTGGCTGCCTCGCTTACATGGGATCTGGGGAGTCGAACATGGGTCCTTAGGCTTCACAGGCAAGTGTCTTAACCACTAAGCCATCTCTCCAGCTCCAAATACACTTTTGATTTGGCCCTGAAGAGTACCCATCAACCCCCAGAGGGCTCCCTCCATCTACAGGCTTCTGTAAATGTGTCAGGGACGAAAGGAGAAAGGATGATAGAGCACGACCAGCGTCCAGGTAAATGAGCCAAAAGTCAAACCAGGGCCGACAGAAGCAGGACAGAGAGATGCGGCACAGGCACGCAGGCACGCAGGCGCGCAGGCACGCAGGCACGCACACTTAGAAGGGCGTCAACTTAGCCAATGGTCTGGAAGGAGAAGAATACATTGAGAACAAAGAATGAATTTGGGAGTAGAAGAGAATTCCAATGGGACTAGAAATAAGATCCTAATCTAGCAAGGTCATGTGTAAATTTAAGGTAACTTAAGGTCAACATCATTCTTTTTTTAAGCATTTAGCAAAAAGATAGGAATTTTGAGAAAAAAAAAAAAAAAAAAAAGACAGTGGAAGCCAGAGAGCAGAGAAGTGGGTGCAAGAGGGAGAGAAGGAAGTTAGAATGAGTTGGGGAAACAGGAAGAGAGAGGGAGAGTGGAAGCAGTAACAGTTAGCAAGCTGGTCATCAGGACAATGTCACTAATAAAAATCAAGGTTCTTGTTCATAAATTCCACATTGATTGCAAGTTTCTCAAGATGGAATTCATGGCACTCTGGAGACTAGCCCTCCCAAAAAAATGAACTCTCTCTTTCTTCCTCCCTCTTCCCTTTTCTTCTTTTTGGGGAGTTGGAGATCAAACTAAGACCCCGTGCCTGCTAAGAACATGTTCCACCACTGAGCTATACCTCATCCCTCGATTCTCATACATCTGAGGAACACGAGGGATACCATTCTAAATTCACCCTTCCACCCTAGTAGCTTATTAGAGTACTGTCAATGTTACCAATTACAAAAACCTTGAGCCTTTAGGTTAGGCTTTTATATTCCTCCACATTAAACTGTAAACAGTGGGCTAGAGAGATGGCTTAGGAGTTAAGGTGTTTGCCTGCAAAACCAAAGGACCCACGTTCGATTCCCCAGGACCCACGTAAGGCAGACAAGGTGGTACATGCGTCTGGAGTTCGTTTACAGTGACTAAAGACCCTAGCATGTCCATATTCTCTCTCTCTGCTTCTTTCTCTCTCTCAAATAAATAAAATAAAAATAATTAATAGGATGTTATTGTATATATGTAAGTAGAAGGATAGATTAATGGGGGTGAAAAGGCCCAAAGTGAGGTCAGGGGAAGAGATTGAGTAAAGCAAAGGTGGAGGGAGGGCTAATCAAAATCTAAGAGGATATAAATAAATCATATGAAATCCTACATTTTTGGACAACAGAACACTCAGGAGCCATAGATTGTTGCTAGAAAATTTTCAGTGCCAGGGATGGGATACCTTCCAGTGAGTTGTTGGCCAGGGAGGTCCCTGATGCACCCAAAACATTATAGGCCATTGCCAAGGCCCTTGGTTTCCCACCAGGAATAGATGGTAAGACCCTATTGCTGAAGACTCCACATATTTGGGCTGCAAGGCCACTGAGGAATCCTGCTGGAACTGAGCTGATAACCTCCTCCATGTAGATCAGCTGACAGAAAGCTGGAAGAAGCCATTCTGCATGCTGTTCAATGGGAGAAAGAGAAATCACCAGTGAAGATACTCAACAGTGGACATTGCAAGCCTTCTATGTGGCCAGCCAGGCCAAATGAGCCAACAGGTGCAATAGTGGCATGTCTGTCATGGTGGAAACCAACTACCCTCTACGACTGGAGGCCTGCTCCATGGGACAGAATACTGATACTGAATCCCTGATACTGAAAACTTAAAACAGGGGTAGTCAGGAGCCCTAGGGGTGTAATGTCTGCTGCTGTCTGACTAAACGTATATACTATGCTTATCAAACTGCCCAGTAAGCACTTCTCTTAATGTTCATACCCATATATTAATGCTACTCTCACTTTTGGTAGAGAACCTTCTCTTTTCAGATGGCAGTGACCTTGGGATGACTCAGAAGGCATCATGGTGCTGGAAAGAAGTGACAGGAGTGCTTAGTACTGCAATATCTGTATCACACCTTCCAAGGCTCAGGGTCTAATGCGGAAGAGGTGGCGGAAAGAATGTAAGAGCCAAAGGTAGGGTAGGACTCCTTACAATGTGCTCCTCCAGACACAAAATGGCCTAGATATCCATGACCTCACAGTGTCCGACACTACCTACACAAGACCATCATAAGAGGAGGAAAAGATCATGACATCAAAATAAAAGAGAGACTGAGAGGGGGAGGGGGTATGATGGAGAATGGAGTTTCAAAGGGGAGAGTGGGGGGGGGGTAGGGAGGGAGGATATTACCATGGGATATTTTTTATAATCATGGAAGTTGTTAATAAAAATTTGAAAGAAAATGTAAACAGCCACATGAAGATAACAGATGAGGTCTCTGACATACCAGATTACTTTTCGTGCTACTATGGACTGAACAGCCCTGCAAGAACACGCGAGGAGGAGCGCTGATGAGCGAGAGGTCAAAGCGTGTGCGAATCATTCTCAGGAAGGTCAAGGCTGAGTGAGCTCCTGCTTAGGGCAGAACGGGGCCTGCAGCGGAGGCCATGAAGGCTCCAGGTGGGAGGAGAACAAGTGGAAGAGGAGCAGAGAAAGAAGACAGAGAAGACAGAAGGCTCAAGAACAAGGCAACTATTGTACAGCAGTTGCCTGGCACGTACAGGCCCTGCACTCAAGCACCAGCATGGCAACAGTGAAGTAAGACAACCACTTCCCAGTCTGGTTGTAGGCTGTCTGCAATGGTCAGCTTCCCCAGGGCGCAGTCCCAGGGTAGCAGCAAAGCAGGAAGCAGTCGTGCCAACAGCCCTGTCTGCAGCTCCCGGCGCTCCGGGAGAATCAGGGCAACGGGGCTTGTACTGACAGCTGCCACTGGAACACATCAAAGAGAACTCGGGGCACCTCCCAACCTTTCTGCCCTTTCAATCCCCACCCACAGGCTCTCTCTCCGGCCCTAGCAGGGAAACACTGGTGAAGGAGGAGGGCATGCTGAGTAAAAAGTGGATCTAATTAAAAAAAAAAAAAGTATCCCAAATGATTCAACTGTTTATGATATGTCCCCTTCCCCTATAAAGTCCAACTCCTTCCTCGACCCAAGTTTAGGTCCTAGCTCCACAAAAAGGATCACAGATCCAGCAGACTACAGCAGTTAAAATTCTTGCATTTGAACTAACATAATTTGATTATATTTGATTGCCACCTAGTGGAAGAGAGAAAAAGCCACATGCTAACCAGAGGGTAAGTAATTCACAAGGACACTCTTACGGCCACATGGTTTAGCAAAGTGTGCTGATATGTAAGGCAATTTTAGACAGCACAAGCATGAATGTGAACTAGTCAGGATCTGTGACAGTGTGTATTAGAACAGAGTATACACAACACTTGAAATCCAACATCTCAGAAACATGAGACAGGGCTAAGTTAATCCTAATTTTAAAAGTAAGCAGACGTTTAAGAAACATTAAATTATAGTATACACGTGATACTCAGAAATCACCCAAGTCGTAAGGATGACTCTACAATGACTGAAGTGCTGGAAATCGTTGTAAGCTTATTCTCCTAACGTACAACACTCTGTCCTCAGTGCCTGTGGGTTTTATTTATATATATAAAATCAAACAATTCACATCTTAACAGAAATAATGTTTCGTAGTACTCACATGTCTTCTTCTCATCAAATCAGTTTCTATTTTCTTAATTGGAAATTACTTCATGAGAAAATAAGTGGTCAGAAACTTGCTAAATTCTTACAAACACGTACCTCCCCTAAAACAGGCTTACGTAGGCGGCTAGGCCATGGTTGTTAACAGCGGATTCCATCTTGCTTTTATAAATTTCATTACAGAAAACATATTTCTATTTAATCTACCTTATTAAATTTGCAGAGAACTGTCTGACCCCCTGCCAACTTACTGCAATGGAATGTACTTTAATGACCTAGGTCCTATTGTCACAGTGGTCAATTATCATCATAGAATTCAGAGGTTTCGAGGAAACCCAGGCATCCGGCCAGCGTTTGTTAGTGCTTACACTCACTAGTGCTGGAACGCACAGGGAGAATCACAAGATTAATTTCTTTCTGTTTTGGGGAATGACTAATTTCTTGTGTGACAAATTTCAGCACCGGCATCTCTACCTACAAGAAATACTTAAAAAAAAAGGTATCTGGCAAATGGAAGAAGATTGTCAGATTAGCTCATGCCAATCTTCCTTCATCTCTTAGACTGGGAATCGCTACAAGTCTTGTTCAAATTAGGATTCTGCAGATAAGGGGAATGGGAGACGTTACTGAGTAATTGTTGAGTATCTACCTACAACTTTCCACCAAACCATCCCACCTCAACAACTATTTCTCTCTAAGGGGGCAATCACTCTTAGTTTTCTAATTATTTCTCCAGACTTTTTTTTTCTCTTTCTCTCTCTACATATATCATATTATAAGTAATTGCTTCATTTTTACCTGAGTGGTGGCATAAGATACATACTGGTCTATACTCCACTTTTTTCACTTAACAAAATAAATGTTCTATTTTGATAGAACATTTTAAGAATGTTTTTATGTTTTAATAATGCCACCTCCTTCTTATTAGATGAAGACATTTTACTGTATGAATATGCCAAGATTCTTTATCCAGTCCTACAAGAAAGGATGTTTCAGTTGCTTTCAGCCTTGGTATTTTATACAACCCAGCACATATGTTGTTTGATGTTGTGAACCAATATCAAACTGGTCCACAGGAACTCTGCAGTTGGCTGCCACCATTCGAGGGCAGGAGAATCACACTGAATATATGGACTAACGTTTAAACACCACAACTTTTGTTCTTTTTACCTGGAGTAGAGTATGATTTTCATTCTGTTATGTTTTAGTGATTCTTCTTTTAAAATATTTTGATTTTTAATTTTTAAACTATTTATTTATCTGCAAGGAGAGAGAACATACAGGCCCCCAGGCTCTTTCCACTATGAACAAACTAGTTAACAAAGACATACGTGCCACTTTGTGCATCTGGCTTTATGTGGGTACTGGGGAACAGAAACGTGGCCAGTGGACATTGCAACTGAGCACCTTAACCACTTAGCCATCTCCACAGCCCTATTTTACCGATTCTTATGTACACATTTTGACACTTCTAAATGGGGAGACCTCGTAACCTTGACATTCAAATCACAGTCAGCCAGCTGGCAGTGGGGCAACAGTGACTCCTGGCGGCATGGCAGGGAAGTGCAATCCTCGGTCATTTCAAGCCAAACACTGACGGAACGTTTCCGGAAAATATGAATCATAAACCGCAAAAGAAAGAAGGGGGATGCCTTCTGGTAAAATCAGTAAAGTGCCCATGTGAATATTAGCAAATATCACTAGTATTCTGGAAGATGACCAAAAAATGCTACATTGCTGGGCATGCTGGTGCACGCCTCTAATTCCAGCATTCAGTAGAAAGAGGTAGGAGGATCACTGTGAGTTCAAGGCCAACCTAGGCTACCTAGTGAATTCCAGGTCAGCCTGGGCTAGAGCAAGACCCTACCTTTAAAAACCAAAAAGAAGGCCAGGAGCGGTGGTGCACACCTTTAATCCCAGCACTCAGGAGGCAGAGGTAGGAGGATCGCCGTGAGTTCAAGGCCACCCTGAGACTACATAGTGAATTCCAGGTCAGCCTGAGCCAGAGTGAGACCCTACCTCGAAAAACCAAAAAAAAAAAAAAAGAAAGAAAGAAAGAAAGAAAGAAATGCTACATCTCCGATGTTCCTTATTAAGGCAAAAAGAACAATTCTTCATGGCAAACACATACCCATTTTGAAACATGATTCAGAAGGATCAGCTTCTAAGTGTGAGGTGTCAATAATATCCTAATGGACAGACTATGTTTACATCTTTACTTTTTTAAATATTTTATTTTGGGATGGAAAGATGGCTTAATGGTTAAGGCGCTTGCCTGCAAAGCCAAAGCAAGGTTTGATTGTCCAGGACCCACATAAGCCAGATGCACAAGGTGGCACATGCATAGGGAATTCATCTGCAGTGGCTGGAGGCCTTGGTGTGCCCATTCTCTCTCTCTCTCAAATAAATAAATAAAAATAAAAATAAAATATTAGGGCTGGAGAGATGGCTTAGCAGTTAAGGCACTTGCCTGCAAAGCCTAAGTACTCATGTTCAAATCTCCAGGTCCCACATAAGCCAGACGCAGTGACACAAGGGCACAATGTCACACACGCACACCGTGGGCACACGCACCTGGAGTTTCTTTGCAGTGGCTGAAGGCCCTGGCATACCCATTCTCTCTCTCTCAAATAAATAAATAAATAAAACATTATTTAAAATAAAATATTAAAAATAATAGTCTTAAGCCTAAATCAATTTAAAATTTTATTTTATTTCATTTTTACTTATTTATTGACAGAGAGAGAAAATGGGCACGCCGGGCCTCTAGACACTGCACAAAAACTCCAGACACATGTGCCACCTTGTGCATCTGGCTTACATGGGCTCTGGGGAGTTGAAACTGGGTCCTTTGGCTTTGCATGCAAGCTCCTTAACCACTAAGCCATCTCTCCAGCCCCTAAAAAAACATTTTATTTCTTTACTTATTTATTAGAAAGGGAGAGAAAATTGGGTGTACCAGGGCCTCTAGCCACTGCAAATAAACTCCAGATGTTTGTGATGTGCATCTGGCTTATATGGGCTCTGGGAAATCGAGCCTGGGTCCTTTGGTTTCGCAGGCAAACACCTTAACCTCTAAGCCATCTCTCTGGCCCCAATTTTTATTTTTATAACTTTATAAAAGATAAGTAGTAAGATATCAAATATGGCCAATAGCTATTTTAGCAAACTATAGAGTTTTAAGAGATTATTACATCAGAAGTACCAGCAGCAGTTTTTCTCATACATATAATTTAATTTCCTGAGAAAATGTCATGTATATTTAAATTTTTTTTTATTTATTTGCACATGTGTGCGGGGCGGGGGTGGGGGGGAGGCATGCCAGAGTCTCTTGCCACTGGAAATGAATCCCTGTCTGGGTTTATGTGGGTGGCTGGGGAATTGAACCCAGGCCAGCAGACTTTTCAAGCAAGCACTTTTAACTGCTAAGCCACCTCCCCAGTCCCTCACTGTAAATTTCTGAAAAGTCTGTAAATAGTATCTCTAATTCCATGGAATACTATGAATCTTATTTTATACATCTCGGAAGCTAATATTTTAGTTCTCTCAGATTGTACACATTCCCACTAAGACTATTTCAATGTATTTGACCTTTTTTTTTTTTTCTACTGCACTTTTTCACTGGAAGACTATTTATTTTTGCCTTATTTGCTTGCTTCTGAGAAGACAGGGTTTGACTCTGTAGCTTAGGTTGGCCTCAGACCCATGCGCCTCCTGCTTCTGCCCCTGGGGGATGAGATTACAGGAGCACACCACCACAGCTGGCCTTATTGCTGCCTACTCTGTAATTAATAACGTCATTGAGTTTGCTTACTTTTTTTTTTCGAGGGCACTTTTTGGGTTTTCTAGTTTTAAGCTGGAAGAATTTAATCTCAAATTATTAAAAACTCTCTGTTGGCATTTAAGTTCAAAGGCAGTAAAGTCGGGTAGTTCCACTGCCCCATCCCGAGCATCTGCTGTATTATTTTGCATGAAGCAGACAACCAATGCATAGTTAATGAATTACACTGAACGCATGTCATTTTGTAAAACTTACCCCAACCTTTTTTTTTTCTGACAGAAATGTTTAGTTCAAAAGCAAAAATATATAAATGAAAGCCGGGCGTGGTAACGCATGCCTTTAATCCCAGCACTCGGGAGGCAGAGGTAGGAGGATCGCCGTGAGTTCAAGGCCACCCTGAGACTACAGAGTGAATTCCAGGTCAGCCTGGACCAGAGTGAGACCCTACCTTGAAAAACCAAAAAAAAAAAAAAAAAAAGTAGGGCTGGAGAAATGGCTTAGCGGTTAAGCGCTTGCCTGTGAAGCCTAAGGACCCCAGTTCGAGGCTCAGTTCCCCAGGACCCATGTAAGCCAGATGCACAAGGGGGCGTATGCATCTGGAGTTCATTTGCAGTGGCTAGAGGCCCTGGCGCGCCCATTCTCTCTCTCTCTCTCTGCCTCTTTCTGTCTGTCATTCTCAAATAAATAAAATAAAACAAAAAAAATTTTAATAATAATAACATATGTATGTATATATACATATATATATAAATGAGGAAATTGCATTCATATCTACATACTTATACATACATATAAATACTATTTACATATCCTATAAGAAATTAGATATTTCAGAAGTCTATTCATGTTTGGAATTCATTATACTTTAATCATGAAAAGCTGTAATTATAAAATAAACATTTTCCATCCTTACCTTTTAGATCTTAGATCTGATGAATCAAACTGGATGTTCATAGGTCCAGGACCTACTTCCTGCTCCAGCTCAGGGGTGAGGAGACACCTGGAGTCATGGTCCACATTTGCCATTTCCCTCAGATTCAAAGGACTGAGCAAGTTGGTCCTACACAGATAAGGAAAGATAATTTAAATTTTTTTTCACTATTTTTACATAATACATACACATGCAAATGAAATAGAAAAGTATGGGATTTGCTAAAGATAGCTTCTGTTTTGGACATGGCTGTCTAATTTCTGAGTTTAAGCAATACTTCTACCTTATTTCCTCTTTGGTTTTTTGAGGTAGGGCTTACTCTAATATAGGCTGACCTGGAATTCACTCTGTAGTCTCAGGGTGATCCTCCTACCTCTGCCTCCCAAGTGCTGGGATTAAAGGCATGTGCCACCACGCTGGCTAATCCTTCTACCTTAATCTCCTAAATAGCTGGGACTACAAGTATAAGGTTATTTTCCATGACTTCTAAGGATATCTTCAATGAGGCATACAACAATATTTATCAGAAATATCACTACCTTGAAATAGTTACTTACTTTTTCAGCTTAATTTAAAAGGGCTGAAGAGATGAGTTAGTGGTTAAGGCTCTTGCCTACAAAGCCAAAGGACCCAGGTTCAATTCCCCAGGACCCACATAAGCCAGATGCATAAGGTGGTGCATGCATCTGGAATTCATTTGCAGTGGCTGGAGGCCCCTGGCATGCCCATTCTCTCATTCTCTTTCTCTCCCCCTATATGCCTCTCTCTCTAATAAATAAATAAATATAAAAATAAAATTTAAAAATGTGAGATAATCCATTTCCAAGGATAAAAGATTAGGTTATTTGGACCCAACAATGAAAAAATATTTCAAAAATCTTTTGAAGAGGATTAAAAAGGGGGGAGGGTGGCTGGAGGGATGGCTTAGCAGTTAAGGGCCTTGCCTGCACAGCCAAAGGACCCAGATTTGATTCCCCAGGACCCACGTTAGCCAGATGCACAAGGGGGCACATGCGTCTGGAGTTCGTCTGCAGTAGGCTGGAAGCCCTGGCACGCCCATTCTCTCTCTCTTTCTCTCCTCTTTCTCTGTCAAATAAATAAATACATTACAAAAATAGTGAGGAAAATCAGGTGATTTGTGGGCAAGTCAATGAACCTAGAGATGGCAGCTGCTGCCTGGACAGTATTTTCTATATCAGAACAATTTGCGTGAATGTTTATAAAGTCTTTTTGAACATTTTCATTTACTTAGTTGCAAAGAGAGAGAGAGCGCACAGAGAACATGTATCAGGGCCTCCTGCTACTGCAAGTGAACTCCAGATGCATGTGGTACTTTGTATATCTGGCTTTACACTGGTACTGGGGAATTAAACCCAGGCCATCAGGCAAAAAAGTGCCTTTAGATTGGGCTTGGTGGCCCATGCCTTTATATTCAGAAGGCAGAGCAGGTGTGGTGGCACACCCCTTTAATCCCAGCACTTGGGAGGCAGAGGTAGGAGGATCGCTGTGAGTTCAAGGCCACACTGAGACTACAGAATGAATTCCAGGTCAGCCTGGGCTAGAGTGAGATCCTGCCTCAAAAAAAAAAAAAGCACCTTTAACAACTGAACCATCTCTCCAACCCTGTTTTCAGAGTCCTAAGACTTAGGGAAGTAGAAGATAAAGCCCAGGGTCTGAGTCCAACCCCTAGCACCACAAAAAGGAAAAAATGTAGAACCCAAATATTCATATCTCCAAAGAATGACTTCCTTCTACACCCTATAAATTATAATGGTAGGAATGACTACCTTAACATAACCAAAATATCAAATAATGGTAAACAATATATTCATTCAGTAAGTTCTCAACAAATCCCTACAATGTAAGGAGGTATTATAAGAAAAAAAAAATCAGAAAAAAAGTGAAGCCACATTCCCTACCATCAATAAACTTTATAAAATATAATTTATGAAGCTGAGAGAAGTCAAGTAACATGTCCCAAATCCCTTAAAGAACCAACCCTAAAGCATGCGTATCCAAATCTGCTGTTTAGTTCATAATTTCATTTTGGCTCAAACCTACACCAATTCCTGGCTACAACTTCCAAATCAGCTTAGTAAGAGACCAGTTCAAGATTTATTCCAAATTACAACTTGGCTATTGTGCATAATACTGCAATAACCATGGATGTGAAAACTGAAGAAAAAGATGTATTCCAAGTTCAAAGTTTAGCTGTAGGAATTTTGTTATAGCCTTATACAACTTTAAATCGTTCTTTCAAGAAGTACTTTAGAAACTGGAAGATGGTATCAAGGAAAATAGTTATCATTTGCTCAAAAAGAATGACATTGGCTGGGAGTCTACTTCAGTGTTAGGACATCTGGTTTGCCTAGCATGGTGCAATACCCTGGCCTTTGGAACTTTGATCTAGATGTCCCTAGAATGCTATAGGCAGAGCTTCACGGGCTATTCTGCTCAGAGTTTGGAAGACCAGAAGGCCAAGAGAAATGCAGATAGTAGCGGCCCAGCTTGTATGGTTCCAGAGGGAAGCAAAGGAGCTGAGCTGGAGGCCACACTTGATACTTCCTGGGGAAAATACCTGGCTACGTTCTGCCATGTCCTGAGAAGGTAAGGGGAATGGACTCGAAAATAATGGACACAGGAACTTTTTAGCAGAGGAAAATTTCAAGACTGCAGCAGTCAGGCTGTGGCAAGGTTACTGCTCACTGCTTTCATCCAGGTCTACAGGAAAACAAATGGAGCAGAAACGTATGAAGAGCGTCCTATTGGGTAAGAAAAGGCATGGGTTTAAGTTACGGGCAATGCAGGTGTGAGAGCAGCTGTATTGATTAGAAGGGTTGGCCCCATCACAGAGAAACCTAGTGCTCTACACTCGGACAATAGGAAAGATGAATCCTGAAGGCAAGATCTCCTCTGTGGTAGGCCCCCAACTTATGAGGCTCAAATTCATTTGAAAGAACAGTCTGGACTGAGGAAGCAGAAGTGCCCTGCTCAAAACAAAAGCACAGGAAAACATTTTCCCTGATTCAGCCACCAAGGCATAAAGAGGCCACTGCAGCTGTGGTCTAAGGGAGCCGGGCTACAAGTCAACCTCGCAGAGAACTTGGCAGCATTGTCCTAGCTATTGTCCTGTCTCTGCCCATTCATGGATGGGATTATAGGCATGCGTGGCCAGGCCTGAATTTTTACATAGGTTCCAGGGATAAAACTCAGGCTCTCATGCTGGTGTAGCAGCACTTTACCCACCAAGCCTTCACCCCAGTGCCTTTTTGATGCCTCCTTGAGCCAATAATTTCCAAGTAAATGTGTATGGAATTTGGTAGTTTACAGTTAATCTTTTTAAATTTTATTTATTTATTCATTTGAGAGAGCAAAAGAGGCAGAGAGAAAGAGAGGTGGAGAGAATGGACACGCCATGGCCTCCAGCCACTGCAAACAAACTCCAGATGCGTGTGCCCCCTTGTGCATCTGGCTTACGTGGGTCCTGGGGAGTCAAACCGGGATCCTCTGGCTTTGTAGGCAAATGCCGTAACCGCTAAGCCATCTCTCCAGTCCCGTTTACAGTTATCTTAACCAATAAGCTTCAACCTCAAATTTCCCTGGAATATTGAAACAAAAGCAATTTAATGCTTTTTTGAATGTCTTATCAATAAAACTATAAGCTATTCTGAAAACTGATAAATAGGACTGAGAAGTGAATTAGAGTCCTATAGCTATAAATAATGTAGAATAGTCTATCGGTGATTACAATGCATCACTGGGCAGTTGGGGTGATCGGCTCCCGAGATGGTGAAACCAGAAGTTTCCATCTTTCTGCGGAACCCACGGGCTTTGGCAGCCAGACTGGACAATGGTATTGCTGTCCATGAGCGGGTCCAGGGCCTTGGAGGCACAGCCAGCAATGGCCGGGGCAGACTGTCAGAGAAGATGCATGGACAAGAACGCTGCTGTAGCAAGGCCACGAGGGGCTCAGGCCCTGTGAAGTAGCCACTCCCCACCCCCCATGCTCCACTAGTGCCTCCCCAGGGTGACCTGGTCCATCACGCCCAGCAGTTCATCCGTGCCCGGTCTTGTGGACCCCAGAAAGCCGGTGGCATGGCACTCATCCACAAAGACCAGGGCTCCATATTGAGAGGCGAGGCGGCAGATCTGCAAAGGTACAGTGTCGCCATCCATGGAAAGGGCTCCATCGGTGGCCACCAGGCACAGCCGGTGCTTCTGGATCTCCTGCAGCTCAGCTTCTAGCTCGGCCGTGTCCAGGCAGTAAAGGTACCATCGATGATGGAGGTGTGGTTCAGCTCGTCTGACAAGACTGCATCCTCAGGGGTCAGCAGAGCCTCAGAGGCCAGTGTTGACATCAAAACAACTGGGCATAGAGGATGGCCTCCTCCGGCTGGTGGAAGCGAGCTATCTTGGCTCCTGGATTCCTGTGGATACTCTGGGGCCCACAGATGAAGCCTGTAGAGCTTAGGCCAGCTCCAAACGCCTCCTCAGCCTGCAGACCGGCCTGGATCACCTCGGGGTGGCTGCTCAGGTCCAGGCAGTTACTGGCACAGAAGATGAGCATTTCTCTGGAGATGCCATCCAGGTGGACGTGCGGCCCCTGGCGACTCTTCCAGTTACTGCCCGTGGATGGCTTCCAGCTTGCACTCCACCATGAGCCCCTGGGAGCGAACCACAAGGAAGATGCCCACAAACTATTTATTTTTAACATCTTATTTACTTATTTATTTGACAGAGAGAGAGGGAGAGAGAGAAAGAGAGAATGGGCATGCTAGAGCTTCCAGCCATTGCAAACCAACTCCAGATTCATGCACCACCTTGTGCATCTGGCTTATGTGGGTCCTGGGGAATCGAACCTGGGTCCCTTGGCTTTTCAGGCAAACACCTTAACTTCAAAGTCATCCCTCCAGCCCTGGTTTATTTACTTTTATTCATGGCAGAGAGAGAGAGAAAGACATACCAGGGCCACTAGCCACCTCAAACAAGCTCCAGACATATGGGCCACCTTGTGCATCTGGCTTTAAGGAGATACTGGGGAATCAAACCCAGGTCTTTAGGCTTTTCAGGCAAGTACTTTAAACACTGAGCCATCTCTCCAACCTGATGACACAGAATTGAAGATACTTTATATTCAGTTTACTAAGCCGGGGGTGACAATTGTTTTCTATAAAGGGCCAGGTAGTAATTATTTTAGGATTGTCTAGATGTTGGGTCTCTATAATTACTCAGCTTTTTTAGAATGAAAGATAATATGAAAATGAGTATGTATGTCTGTTTTCCAAAACTTTTTTTTTTCTGAGGTAGGGTCTTGCTCTAGCCCAGACTTGACCTGGGGTTTACTATGTAGCCTCAGGGTGTCCTCGAACTCACAGCAATCCTCCTACTTCAGCTTCCCCAGTGCTGGGATTAAAGGTGTGCACCACCACACCCAGGCCAACAACATTTTTTTGTTGTTGTTGTTGTTAAATCCATTAGCAGGTGACATTGTCATAAAAAGCAAAGGAACGCCACCATTTCACCAAGGCAGCATGGTCGAAGCAATCATGGTACACCTATTTGTTTTCTCCTACACAAATCTTCTATAAAGTCCACTGACAAGATTACCTAAATTCCTTCCTTATCAAGAATTTACTGGACAACTAATAACAGCTCAAATATGCCAATTCTGATGTCACAGCTGGAACATACTTCTAATCTGATCAATCAAAGCTTCAGAGACTATTAAAACCTGACAAGAAGCCGGGCATGGTGGCGCACACCTTTAATCCCAGCACTCGGGAGGCAGAGGTAGGAGGATTTCCGTGACTTCGAGGCCACCCTGAGACTCCATAGTGAATTCCAGGTCAGCCTGGGCTAGAGAGAGACCCTACCTAGAAAAAAAACAAAAACAAAAACAAAAAAAGCCTGACAAGTGCTGGAGGCACTGTGGTCTGGTAACAAAATTACCAACGCAATGCTATGGCACTGAAGAGCCTCTCTTCCTATACCGGGAACACCAAATGCTTAGAGGTTAAGTTTAGGCAGAGAACAGACAGTATGTGTGCCTATACACATACATACATGCATACACACGCAAAAAAACCAAAACACCCCCTCTGAGAATTTGCCTATTATTCTGCATGTCAGCTCTTTGTCATAACTGAAGGCGTTGGAAAGACAAAAAGGCGTCATCAGATCTACTAACATCAAGAGCAGATAAGGCACTGCCAAGGAATCCCTTCAGTCAGGTTTTGGTCAAGTATTGGTAATGAGCTGTGGCTCTAACCCAGGAGACCTCGGCTTCCTGGTTGGTAAAGTGAGGCAAATGTGTCTGACTAGCTGCTCCACAACTCCAGCGCGGCTGCACTTTGGGATTTTGAGAGCAGTGGAGCCTTTCTTGGCACAGATGGGCTGGACTCTAGTGGCTAAGGAAGGCTCTCAAGTGCGTGTCCCCCTCCAAAGAAGAATTAAAGAATGCACAGAAGGAGGTGAGGGGAGCAAAAGTATGCTTCATTAAGGACAATACAGAAAGAGATTCCTGAGCTGTGGGAGCATTTCCCATAAGAAAGAGAGGGGGTTACTGGATCAGGGGCTTGAAGCTGGGGTAAAGCCCAAAGCGGCACGGCAAGCATGCTTAAGATTTCTGCTGGCATCCAAAGAAGAGAAAGAAAGGGAAAAGAGAAAGTTACACTTTTATATATATACATATACATATACATATACATATACATATATATATATATATAATTTTTTAGAATTATTTATTTATTATTTGCAAGCGGAGAGAGAGAGAATGGGTATGTCAGGGCATCCAGCCACTGCAAACGAACTCCAGATGCATGCACCATTTTGTGCATCTGGCTTTACATGGGTACTGGGGAATAGAACCCAGGTCGTTAAGCTTTGCAAGCAAAAGCTTTAACCGCTGAGCCATTTCTCCAACCCCCCCCCCAAAAAAAATTTATTTATTTTGAGAGAGAGAAATACAGAGAGAGAGAGAGAGAGAATATAGGCATGTCAGGACTTCTAGCCTGTGCAAATGAACTCCAGGTGCATGCTCCACCTTGTGAATCTGGCTTACGTGGGTCCTGGGGATTGAACCTGGATCCTTTGGATTTGTAGGTGCTAAACCATCTCTCCAGCTCAAGTTACGCTTTTTGAATCAGAACTTAGAAAAGCAGGCAGACTCTGGAGGAGTAAGTGCTCCAAGGGAGGATTTTCTGCAGGTTTTAGTGCATGATGTCATCAAGGGGGTAACTTTTCTCATCTCTTCAGCAAGTCTGTAGGAGAGGGTTGGTTTCTAGACTATCCAGTGGTAAGTTAGGTCAGATGGAAGTGTCTCTTCCCATTTTAATGCTACCGCAGGAAACAAGAGATGAGGTCCTTCCTGCAGTGATCTTTAAGGCTTTTATTTTGGTGGTTGTTTGTTTTCGTTTTTTTTTTTTGTTGTTGTTGTTGTTGAGGTAGGGCCTCGCTCTAGCCCAGGCTGATCTGGAATTCACTATGTAGTCTCAGGCTGGCCTCGATCTTACAGCGATCCTCCTACGTCTACCTTTACTTCCTGAGTGCTGGGATTAAAGGCATGCCCCACCACGCCCGTGATCTTTAAGTTTAATGTCCACCTATCTCGCAGGGTGGGTCAGCATCTGTATTCTTCTGAGCCAGTGTCCCTCGTTACACCAGCAGGACAGCTAGCACATCAAAGCCACCCACTAATAATACACCCTCTCCGAGCCTGAGGAGGTGCTCTAGTGGGGACTTAGGACGCGCCTGTCTTGCATGCACAAGGCCCTGGGTCGGATCTCCGACATGGGCACAAGGACAAGTGATGGCCCTTGGCATCAGTGCCCCAGCATCTCCAGTGGCCATAGCTCGGGATGCCAAGGGCCTTCTTCCCTCAAGTCCCCCACCTCTCCCCTGAGCGTGGGTTCAAGGAGGGTGGCGCTTACCGGAGGTCACCTGCCTTTTCCAGGGCTGCAGTAGACGGCGACCCTCCGCCCCCGCAGTGACCCCAGGGTGGACCTCACCGCTTGCCCAAGAACCATCCCCGGTGACGGCCGGCTCGCCCGCCAGCTCTGCCCATCCCCATCGCCTTCCCCGGGCTCCCTCCCTTGCCTGCTGGATGGGGTGTGTGTCTGGGGAAGGGTCTGCAAGAACCTCGCTTTACCTGAGTTGTCCAAGAGCGTTTCCCAGACCTTGCAATTCGCCGCCGCCAGGATACTCTTTCCCCCTACTCCCACCCCAAACAGGAAGAGGCCATGGCCTAGACCGCGGGGGCCGGCGGGAAATGGAGTCCTGGGTCCGCTGGGCGGGCGGTCTCTGTCAAACCCCGACCCCAGCCACCCTGAACTACAACTCCCAGAAGGCTTCGCGGCGGCCGGCACTCCTCCCGCGGAGCCCCACCCTCCCATGCGCAAACAGAAAGAGGTCGTGGCCTAGACCGCGGGGGCCGGCGGGAGATGGAGTCCTGGGCCCGCTGGGCGGGCGGTCTCTATCAAACTCCGGCCCCAGCCACATGGAACTACAACTCCCAGAAGACTCGGCGGCGGCCGACGCTCCTCCCGCTGAGCCCCGCCCTCCCTCGCGCAAACCTAAGAGCGGGCCTGGGGCGTGCTGGGCCAGCCCGCGGCCGCCGGTCTTGCTGGAGCCACCACGTGAGGAATCCGTGAGGCGGTCGACCCCGCCCTGCGTCTCTGCTGAGCCTTTCCTGGATGTCACGTAGTGCGGTCACGCGCTCGGATGCTGTGTACTCCAGGAGGAGCTCATGGGGTAGGGGTGGGGGCCTGTCAGCTTGTGCTCCCTCCTCCCTCCATATTTGAATATATATGTATATATATGTATGTGTGTATACATATATATATATTTATTTATTTAATGTTGATAAATTAAAATCCAGAGGAAAGCAGGGAGCTTTTATAGTTTTAGCTCACTTCTTCCCAGGACTCTTCCCAGAACCAGTGCAAATAAATGTACAATAAGTACACTTGTTAGGGAATGTCAGTTCTAGGTTAAGTAAGTCCCTAAAAACCATGTGGTAATCTCTAAGCCAGAGCTTTAAAACAAAATTTTAAAAAATGTTCTAGGGACTGGAGAGATGGCTGAGTGGTGAAGGCACTTGCCTGGAAAGCCAAAAGGACCCAGGTTTGATTCCCCAGGACCCATGTAAGCCCGATGCACAAGGGGGCACAGTGTCTGCAGTTTGTTTGCAGTGGATGGAGTCCCTGGTGTGCCCATTCTTTCTATTTGCCTCTATCTCTCTCTCAAATAAATAAATAATGTAATTTTAAGGCTAGGGCTGGAGAGATGGCTCAGCCATTAAGGAGCTTGTCTGCAGAGCCTAAGGAACCAGGTTCAGTCCCCCAGTACCCACATAAAGTCATATGCACAAGATGGCCAATGCATCTGGAGTTCGTTTTCAGTGGTTTGTGGCCCTGTGGCACCTATTCTATCTGCCTCTCTCTTAAATTAAAAAAAATTTTAAAGTAAGATTCAAATTTAACAAATAGCAATGAATGCCAAGTATTTTACATATATCTCTCTTTAAGTCCACTATAATTCTGTAACTGTTTCTTTTACTTATTTTATAGATAAGCAGAGAACTTCAATGACTTGGTAAGGCCAAACAACTTTCAAGTGGCCAAAAAGAAAAAATAATAATAATAAACTGAGATTTTTATCCCAAGGTCTGTGCTTTCAGACCCCACCAAACATCTCTTTATTAGTTGAGGGCTTGACAAATGCAAATATGTGATTTAGTGAGTATTGCTTGTAAGGGAGATAAGAGTGATTTACAAGTGCTCTTTGGCCCTGTTTTCCCATTAGCAGTACATTCTTTTGATAGCCACAGGGACAGCAAACGTTTCTTCTTTCTCTCCCTTTCAATCTTAAAAGCAATTTTAAGCAAGGCTGGAATACACAAAAGTAAAAAATACAACCAGAAGATACTTAAAAAAAAAAAAAAACTACTTAAAAAATACTTAAAAAAAAAAAAAAAGCCTGGAGAGATGGCTCAGTGCTTACCTGTGTACAATGGCCCTGGGGTTTGATTCCCCAAGGACCCATGTAAAATCAGATGCACAAAGTGGCACATGCATCTGGAGTTCGTTTGCAGTGGCTGCAGGTCAAGAGTTGGGACAGCAGTAGAACTGTCTTTGCCCACCAAGATGCATTGGACCTTAAGAGTAACCCCTGACGTTCAGCCTCACCACAGCACCCCAGTTCTGTGGAGAAAATGACTGGATTTTTCCAGGTTGAGTTGGTTGGGTTAGAGGAGTACCCAGGACCCAGTTGGAAGAATGCATTTGATGCAGCTATACAGAGAAGATTCTCAGGGGTAGTTAGAGCCAGCCTTTCCCACCTGAGCTTCAGTTTCTCCACCCCCACCATGGGTACAGTACAGCCTGCTTGCTTATTGAGACAAAAACCTCACTTTGTAGCTCACGCAGTCTGGAATTCACTCTAGGCCAGACAGCCTCAGTCTTTACAGACATGTGCCACCATATTCATCTTTTTGCATCTCTTTTAGTGGGAACTTTTAGATACTATACTAAGTAGGGAGTATGATGCACCCCCATCTATCTATTATAAAGTAACACAGGGCCAAGTCTTGTCTCATCTATAGCCACATCCTGCTGTATATTTCTAAAGTATAAAGACTGCTTTTAAAAATCACAGCACCCAAATTAAAAATTTAAAGGGGGCTGGAGAGATGGCTTAGTAGTTAAGGGCGCTTGCTGCAAAGCCAAAGGACCCAGGTTCAATTCCCAGTAGCCACATAAGCCAGATGCACAAGGGGAAGGGGGGGGCATACATCTGGAGCTCGTTTGTAGTGGCTAGAGGCCCTGGCACGCCCATCCTCTCTCTGTCTATCTCCTCTCTCTGTCTCTCTCTCTCTGTCTCTGTCTCTGTCTCTCTCCTTGCAAGTAAATAAAATTAGAAATTAAAAAAAAACAATCACAGCACCCAAGCTGGGCATGGTGGCGCACACCTTTAATCCCAGCACTTGGGAGGCACAGGTAGGAGTTTCACCGTGCATTTGAAGCTACCCTGAGACTACATAGTGAATTCCAGGTCAGCCTGGGCTAAAGTGATATTCTACCTCAAAAAAAAAAAAAAAAAAAAAAGAAAAAAGAAAAGAAAAGAAAAACAGGAAAACAAGCAAGCACAATTCCCACACTATATTTAAAACAATATTAGTATTAGTTTATAAATTTCCTGTAGTATTAATTTTTTACATTTGGTTTGAGTCAGGATCCAAAAAAGGTCCACACATGGCATTTGATTATGTCTCAAATCTTTTTTCTTTAAAATTATTATCATTATTGAGCCAGGGTCTCACCCTAGCCAAGACCTACCTGGAACTCACTCTGTAACCCAGGCTGGCCTCAGACTCAATGGTGATTTTCTGACTTTAGCCTCCCCAATGTTGGGATTAAAGGGATGAATTACCATTACTTTTTAAAAAATTTGTTTTGTTTTGTTTTTGAGGTAGAGTCTCACTTTAGCCCCGGCTGACCTGGAATTGGCTCTGTAGTCTCAGGGTGGCCTCAAACTCACGGCGATCCTCCTACCTCTGCTCCCCAAGTGCTAGGATTAATGGTGTGTGCCACAACACCTGGCTATTACTTTTTTTTCTTAAAAAGAAGAAGAAGTGGCAGTACTTTTTCCAGTAAAATTTCTGCATTCTAGATAATATTGAGGGCTGGAGGGATTGCTTAGTGGTTATAGCATTTGCCTGCAAAGTCAAAGGACCCAGGTTCAATTCCCTAGGACCCACGTTAACCAGATGCACAAGGGGGTACATGCGTCTGGAGTTCATTTGCAGTAACTGGAGTCCCTGGTGAGCCCATTCTCTCTCTCTCTCTCTTTTTTCTCTTTTTCTGTCAAATAGCTAAAAAAAAAAAAAAAAAAAAAAATAGTATTGAATCTGTAACTGTGGTGCAACTTAGCACTCTACCCCTTCAGTTTGCCATAGATAGGCAGTTAAGTGATTATACTTAACTTTTAAAATCAAGCCTCTCAAGCTGGGCGTGGTGGCGCACACCTTTAATCCCAGCACTCGAGAGGCAGAGGTAGGAGGATCGCCGTGAGTTTGAGGCCACCCTGAGACTACATAGTGAATTCCAGGTCAGCCTGGGCTAGAGTGAGACTCTACCTCAAAAAACAAAAAACAAAAACAAAAAAGCAAGAAAAAAAAAAAAAACAAGCTTCGCTATGTAGTTCTTTGTTTCCCATTGTACAGTGGAAAGTGTATGATTCTGGGGTTCTTTGTTTTGAGATATCAGGACTGGCGAGTGGTTCACATATTGTCTATTATAAAGGTTCTTCTTTGAGGAGGCAGAACAAGATGGCAGCCAAGATCCTATAGTAGCTACCTCCCACACGCACACTAATTTGAAGATCCATTTCACATACCAAACAACCTTACAAGAGCTAGGGAAACAAGGTGAAAGACAATTGTACAATAAACACAAGATGTTGAAAGTAAGGACATTGAAAGCAACAGAGGCCTGTTACCCCTACCCAAACATCATGGAAAACTCCTGAGAATCGAAGCATAGAACCCCATAAAACCCTGTGTCCTAGGCCTATACCTATAGATGGAGCTGCTGGGCTGCATGAGTCAGGTGGTTGAGACTGCTCTTACAACCCGTCCACCAACCGCAGGCAGCAGACAGGGCAAAACCTCAAAAACAAAACAAAACAAATTTTTTTATTATTTTTTTTTATTTTTAATTTTTATTTTTTTTTGGTTTTTCGAGGTAGGGTCTCACTCTGGTCCAGGCTGACCTAGAATTAACTCTGTAGTCTCAGAGTGGCCTTGAACTCATGGCGATCCTCCTACCTCTGCCTCCCTAGTGCTGGGATTAAAGGCGTGCGCCACCACGCCCGGCTAAAACAAAATTTTTTAAAAGTAATAATTTTATCTGGGCATGGTAAGTCATCCCTTTAATCCCAGCATTGGGGAGGCTAAAGTCAAAAAATCACCACGAGTCTGTGCCTAGCCTGGGTCACAGAGTGAGTTTCAGGTAGGTCTGGGCTAGAGTGATACCCTGGCTCTATAATGATAATCATTTTAAAGAAAAAAAGATTTGAACTGAGCATGGTGGCACGTACCTTTAATTCCAGCATTTGGAAGAAAGAGGTAGGTGGATCACCATGAGTTCAAGGCCACACTGAGACTACATAGTGAATTCCACGTCAGCCTGGGCTAGAGTGAAACCCTTCCTTGGGGGAAAAATTTTTTTTTTAATGGTAGGACAGGGTAAAAACTACAGGATTTTTGCCTTTGAACTCAGGGCTGGGTTTGTGAAACCCAACACTGAGCAGGAAGATCCTAAGGACCTCCATCGCCAGACCTGTCTGACCCTGGGGACAGTTCTGTGCAAGGGGGAGACCTACAGCCCCAAGTTAGCAAGGTGCACCTCCAGCAGGATCACCAGGGCCGCTTGTAGCAGTGATTCATTGAATCCACCTCAGCAGTTGGCAAACCAGTGCAGTATGGGCCCTGGTCCTGCCTCAGTGTTCTGCTGGTTCTGATGGATTGTGGGGGCTTGGCATCTGGCATAGCATGTGGCACTCACAGCCACGGATGTAGAATAGGGGCCTGGGTCTGTGGAATTCTGCCTACAGCTGGGTGGAGTTGGGTAATTCCTGACCATAGACTAGTGACTTTGGATGAAGCATTTTGGCCCCGGGAGACATGATCGTGAGAATAAACTACCGGCTTTGTAGGCTCTCCCCAGTTCTGAGTCAAGAGAAAACAAATTAACAATAAAAAGTAAAACAGCTGCCGATTTGGGATAAACGTGAACTTTTACAGCCTCCTAGTTATTGTCGTTACTGGACTTAGGCCACCATCTAGTGTTGACATAGTGAAAATGACTACATGCTCGGATGACACAGAGATACATCCTCATAGGAGTGCAGAAATCAATAATAATCAATGATATTCAAGGAGGTGTGGAACACCCATTTTCTCTCTCTTTCTCTCTCTCAAATAAATAAAACTTTAAAAAAAGTATTTCAGGGGCTGGAGAGATGGCTTAGTGGTTAAGGTGTTTGTCTGCAAAGCCAAAGGACCCTGGTTCAATTCTCTAGGACTCACATAAGCCAGATGCACAAGGTGGCGCATGCATCTGTAGTTCATTTTCAGCGGCTAAAGGCCCTGGTGTGCCCATTCTCTGTCTCTTTCTTTCTCTCTCTCTCTCTCTGTCTCTAATACATAAATAAATAAATAAACAGTTTCATGAGCTGGGGAAATGGCTTAGTGGTTAAGGCATTTCCCTGCAAAGCCAAAGGACCCACGTTCGATTCCCCAGGATCCACGTAAGACAGATAGATGTACAAGGTGGCACATGCATCTGGAGTTTGTCTGCAGCAGCTGGAGGCCCTGCTGTGCCCATTATCTCTTTCTCTCTGTCTACCTCTACTTCTCTCTCTCTCTCTCTCTCTAATAAATAAATAAATTAAGCCAGGTGTGGTGGCGCACGCCTTTAATCCCAGCACTCAGGAGGCAGAGGTAGGAGGATCGCCGTGAGTTCGAGGGCATCCTGAGGCTCCATAGTGAATTCCAGGTCAGCCTGGGCTAGAGTGAGACCCTACCTCGAAAAACCAAAAAAAAAAAAAAAAAAAAAACCAAAAAAAAAAACACCAAACATAAATTAATTAATTAATTAATTTAAAATATTAAAAAAGGGCTTTCATGTGGGACAACTCAGAGAAGCACAGTGGAAAGATGAGTAGTGTTTGCTGTAGGGGGAAATATTTCAAACATGTCGCTGTTGCCAAGGAGGGATTTGGTTGTTTGAACAAAATCCAAATGCTGGGGCTGGAGAGATGGCTTAGTGGTTAAGGTGTTTGCCTGTAAAGCCAAAGGACCCAGGTTCGATTCCCCAGGACCCACGTTAGCCAGATGCACAAGGGGGCCCATGCATCTAGAGTTTCGTTTGCAGTGGCTGGAGGCGCTGGTGCACCCATTCTCTCTCTCTCTCTCTCTCTTTCTCTGTCAACTATTAATAATAAAAATAAATCCAAATGCTGGCCTTATCCAGAAAAAAAAAAATTAACAGATGTGTGACTATGATTCTTATAAAGTGGAAGTGTTTTAGTAAAGTTCATGGAGGACTGAGCTGGAAGCTCCCAGTCCCAAGAGCCCCGGAACTGCAGGAGAGGGTAAGGAGAAGAGCCACCAGGCGGAGACCAAGTGCTTCACCCGGTGAGGGACTCTCTGTCCAGGGCTGCGGCCTTCTGGCCTCCAGAGCCGCACTTCCATATTGGGCTGCTCAGCCCAGCGTGCAGAGGTGAGCGTGGGGAGGATCACACCTACGGGACGCGGCTGTGTGGTTAAGGGTTTATAATAAGACCCTGCAGAAATCTATTTGGCAGAAACTCTTAACTCTTCCAGCTAGGTTCCGCTGTAGTTCTTTTATTATTATTATTATTATTATCATTATTATTATTATTTCTTCTTATTAGTATTATTATTTTAGCTTTTCAAAGTAGGGTCTCATTCTAGCCCAGGCTGACCTGGAATTCACTACGTGGTCTCAGGGTGGCCTTAAACTCACAGTGATCCTCCTATCTCCGCCTCCCAAATTCTGGGATTAAAGGCGAGTGTCACCGTGACTGGCTCATTTTATTGTTTTTAATATTTTATATCTTCATTTTGTTTGTCAGTAAACCAAATATAATAAAATGGAGGTCTTAAAATACGCCTATGCAACACTTTTTAAAATTTGTTTTATTGTTTTTGTTTTTTGAGGTAAGGTCTCATTCTAGCCCAGGCTGACATGGAATTCACTATGTAGTCTCAGGGTGGCCTCGAACTCATGGCGATCCTCCTTCCTCTGCCTCCCAAGTGCTGGGATTTAAGGCATGCACCACCATTCCTGGCTCCATGCAACATTTAAAAATTTTTTTTAATTTTTATTTATTTATTTGAGAGTGACAGACAGAGAGAGAAAGAGTCAGAGAGAGAGAGAGAGAGAGAGAAAGAGAGAGAGAGACAGAGAGAATGGTCATGCCAGGGCCTTCAGCCACTGCAAACGAACTTCAGATGCATGTGCCACCTTGTGTATTTGGCTTACATGGGTCCTGGGAAATCAAACCTCAAACTGGGGTCCTTAGCCTTCACAGGCAAGCGCTTAATTGCTAAGCCATCTCTCCAGACCCAACATTTTGATTTTCACTAAGGCTTTATTATCCCAATATGTGTGCTAAAAATTCACACACAAGGGCCAGAGAGGTGGCTTAGCAGTGAAGGTGTTTGCCTGCGAAGCCTAAGGACCCAGGTTCAATTCTCCAGGTCCCATGTAAGCCAGATGCACATATATATATACATATATATATATACACATATATATTGGTCTTTTTGTGGTAGGGTTTCACTCTAGCCTGAGCTGACCTGGAGTTCACTATGTAGTCATGTAGTCTCAGGGTGGCCTTGAACTCACGGCAATCCCCCTACCTTGGCCTCCCAAATTCTGGGATTAAAGGCGTGCACCACCATGCCGGTCCTCCTCTCACAAATTTTTTTGTTTGTTTGTTTTGAAGTGGGGTCTCATTTTATCCCAGGTGACTTTGAACTCCTGCTGATCTTCTTCCCTCAGCCTTACATACATTGTCTTAGTTGGGGTGTGTTATTGTACAGAAACACACCCCATGTAGCCTGTTCACTCATATTTCATACACCCCAGTTATTGCACACTTTATGAATTTTTGTGTGTGTGTGTGTTTTGAGGTAAGGTCTCAATCTAGCTCAGGCTGAACTAGAACTCACTACGTAGTCTCAGGGTGGCTTTGAACTCATGGCCACAACATTCCTACCTCTGCCTCCCGAGTGCTGGGATTCAGGCTTAAAGTTCTAACTGTTGGTATGAATTTTTTTTTTGTTGTTGTTGTTGTTGTTTTTTTTGTTTTTCAAGGTAGGGTCTCACTCTAGCCCAGGCAGACCTGGAATTCACTATGGAGTCTCAGGGTGGCCTCGAACTCATGGCAATCCTCCTACCTCTGCCTCCCGAGTGTTGGTGTGAATTTTAAGATATTGTTCCATTTCAGGCGGGTCTGGTGGTGCACATCTTTAATCCCAGCACTTGGGAGGCAGAGGTAGGAGGATCGCCGTGAGTTCAAAGACACCATGAAACTAGATACTGAGACCCTACCTCAAAACGCCAAAAAAAAAAAAAAAAAAAAAAGCTATTTTTCCATTTCAAAATAAGATTCAGTCCAGCACAAGATCACTGATTAAGCAGTGTATTTTCCGTCAGTCAATCAACCTGACAGTGTAAAATGAAGTTTCTCTCACCTAGTGTGAGAGAGCTGAGGATAAACCGCTCACCCTGGGCTAGAGAACCGGCAAGGTCCAGCTGGAAGCAGACACCAGGAAGACCCAGGGACTCTCAGTGTGAAAAAATAAATAAATAAGGCGCTAGCCTGCAAAGCCAAAGGACCTCAGTTCCATGCCCCAGGACCCACGTAAGCCAGACGCACAAGGTGGCGCATGCGTCTGGAGATGGTTTGCAGTGGATGGAGGCCCTGGGGCGTCCATTCTCTCTTTCTCTCTCTCTCTCTCTTTCTCTCTCTCAAATAAATAAATAAAAATTTAAACAAATGAGGCATCTGAAAAGCATGTGAGGCAGGGTCTCACTCTCTCCCCATTATGAATACCTGCAGCATTTTCATTTTATCTGTGATTTTTCAATCATCAAGAGTGATGACTATAAATCCATCAATTGAACTGGGAAAACACCTGGTTGAGGAGGGTCACAGTTGGAAAAAGTGTAAGAAGCATTCCTCTAGGTCATAAATGAAATTTCGTTTAATTTTTATTTAATTACTTACTATTTCTTTATTGGATTTCAGTAGAAACTTTGTAAGGACACATCATATGTTGACACCATCATCCCCTACTCCTGCCACCATCCCAAGGGAGGGGGTCCATCTCTGTGGCACTATGGGAAGTACCAAACTCTGAATTAATGCCGTCTAGCGTCCTAACATAGTAAGTACCACATACCATCCTTGTTATCTATGTTGTTTTTGGGGGACATCCATTCTGACAGGAGTGAGGTAGACTCTCAAAGTAGTTTAATTTGCACTTCTGTGATGGTCAGTCAGTCCTTTATAATATATATAAACTGGCAAATGGCAATGCATACAATAGTGCAACTTGATTTATAAATCTGAATAGACCACATGTTTTTCCAGGTTGGGTGCCACTGTAGCCCAGGCTGATCTGGAATTTACTATGTAGTTTAAGGAGGCCTCAAACTTGTGTTGATTCTACTCCTGCCTCCCAGCTCCTAGTTGGTGTGATTAAAGGTATGTGCCAATATGCTTGGCTTAATTAATTAAATAATTAATTAATTATTTGGTTTTTTGAGGTAGGGTCTCACTCTAGCCAAGACTAACCTGGAATTCACTATGTAGTCTCAGGATGGCCTTGAACTCATGGTGATCCTCCTGCCTCTGCCTCCCGAGTGCTGGGATTAAAGGCGTGTGCCACCACACCCGGCTTAATTTTTTTTTTTAAATGGAGCAATATCTTAGACTTCATCCATTCACTTAGAAGTTTCAAGCTTACTTTAATGAGGATGTCTAACATATGAGTAGACAAGACACTAAGGGAGTTTTTTCCTAGGAATAACACCAGCCAACAAAGAAGATGCCATCAGGCGGAGGGAGGAGGACCAGAGGGAGTTCAAATCGAGCTGGTAGATGGTGAGACCATGCCTCAAATATATAAAAAGATGTGGAGATTTAAAAATCTTAGAGGAGGTTTGAGTTCAGTTACCTGGCCTACTCACTTATCATGGATTTTGATGGTGAGAAAGGTTCAGCGTTTCTGAAGTGTGCATGGAGGTAGGTGGAGGATTCTCCAAAGAGAGGCAGGACTCCAGGACGTACGAGGAGTATGTTTTATTTCTCCCCGCTGACACAGTTCACTAGAACTTTTTCATTTTCATTTTATTTTATTTTATTGGTTTTTGTTTTTTCAAGGTAGGGTCTCACTCTAGCTCTGGCTGACCTGGAATTAACTCTGTATTCTCAGGGTGGCCTCAAACTCACGGCAATCCTCCTACCTTTGCCTCCCGAGTGCTGGGATTAATGGCATGCACCACCACGCCTGGCTTTCTCTAGAACTCTTATTCGTAGGTTGTACCCCAATGACATTGGGGTTTTCTATTTCTTATTTATTTACTTGTTTTTAATCTTCTTTTATTTGTTGCTTTTATTTCACATGTAACTTTGTAAGTACACATCATATGCTGGTATCATCATGCCCATCTTCCTTGGCACCATGTGATGGAGGGACCGTAATGGTGGGGTTGTGGCCATTCACCAAGTTCCTATGGTTTCTAATTTTCGGTGTAGCAGTCAGTCAATGGAGGGAGCAAGTGTCTCACCGTCTCTGGAATTTCCATCTTGTCTTCCGAACAATTCTCAAGTATTGGTGGTTGTGTTTTAAGTCTATTCTAATATTGATTTCTTAGCAACTTCTAGGAATCTGCTTCAGTACATTTTGTGCTCTCCCTATCACACCGGTGTGTGTTTTAAAATCTCCCTACAAGAAGCACTGTTCTTCATCTCACCAAGTCCTCTGCACTGTCTCTTAGGTCCTGCAATATGTGGGCATCCTGAGTCATCTGAGAGTGCTGATCTCTTATCTTGAGCTGTGGATTGTGTTTTTTTTTGTTCTTGTATCTCATATTTCAGATATCCCCATCACAGTAGGCTTGAAACTTCTAAGTGATGGGATGAGGTCTAAGATGTTGCTCCCTTTCCAAGAAAATGATTCTGCTCCATTTCAAAAAAAAAAAAAAAAAAAAGAAAGAAAGAAAAAGAAAAGGATTCATCTAACACATAGTCACTGACTCAGCAGTCTATTTTCAGATGCTTAGTCTGACAATTTATCTGGAAAGGGCAGATTCTCTGACGTCGGGTGATAGCTTAGTGCTCTCACCCTAACTTAGAGAATCTGTACCTTCCAGGAGAAAGTGAATGCCAGGAAGATCCAGGGAATCCCTGTGTGATAGAAAAATGAGGCACCTGGCAATCATATGAGTGACCTGTTCCCATCACTGCTGAGACCTGCAGACCTTACAGAGGCCTTGAGACCTTGTATAGGAACCCACCTCAAAAAAAAACCTTTAAGGAAATGCATTGAGTCACTAGAACTGAGATATGACTCAATATTGTAAAAGAGAAAACCGAGACGGAAGCTCTTATAAAAACCAGAAGTTCTTGCACTAAAAGATGCACGAAATATTCCAGGCATGGTGTTACATGCCTTTGATCCCAGCACTCAGGAGGCAGAGGTAAGAGGATTGCTGCAAGTTCAAGGCCAGCCTGGGACTGGGTAGTAAGTTCCAGGTCAGGCTGGGCTAGAGTGAGACTACCTCAGAGGAACAAAAACAATATATATGTAATCAAAATTAAAATTCAACAGGAGGGCTGGGCAGATGGATTTGTGGTCAAGGCACTTGCCTGTGAAGCCTAAGGACCCTTGTTTGACTCTCCAGGTCCCACATAAGTCAGATGCACAAGTTGACGCAAGCACAAGGTCACACATGCCCACTAGGTGGTGCATGCATCTGGAGTTTGATTGCAGTGGTTGGAGGCCCCAGTGTACTAATCCTCTTTCTCTTGCTATCTTACATTAAAAAAAAAAAAAGGCCAGGTTGTTCGGCTTGCTTTAAAAAAAATGCAATAGGGCTGGAGAGATGGCTTAGCGGTTAAGCGCTTGCCTGTGAAGCCTAAGGACCCCGGTTCGAGGCTCGACTCCCCAGGACCCACGTTAGCCAGATGCACAAGGGGGCGCTCACGTCTGGAGTTCGTTTGCAGTGGCTGGAGGCCCTGGCGCGCCCATTCTCTCTCCCTCTCTCTATCTGCCTCTTTCTCTCTGTCTGTCGCTCTCAAATAAATAAATAAAAATAACAAAAAAATTAAAAAAAAATGCAATAGAAGAGCATCAACAGCAGGATAAATGAACAGAAGAGAGAACCAGTGAGCACAAAGACACGGCATTTGAAAGTGCAGTCAGAGGGGGTTGGAGTAACGGCTTAGTGGTTAAGATGCTTGCTTGCAAAGCCTAAAGGACCACGGTTCAATTTTCCAGGACCCATGGAAGCCAGATGCACAAAGCGGCAAATACATTTGGGGTTCGTTTGCAGTGGCTGGAATCCCTGGTGTGCCCATTCTCTCTCTCTCTCTCAAATAAATAAATAATTTTTTTTTTTTTTTTGGTTTTTCGAGATAGGGTCTCACTCTAGCCCAGGCTGACCTGGAATTCACTGTGGAGTCTCAGGGTGGCCTTGAACTCATGGCGATCCTCTTACCTCTGCCTCCTGAGTGCTGGGATTAAAGGCGTGTGCCACCACGCCCTGCTTAATAAATAAAATATTTTTAAAGATGCAGTCAGAGGAGAAAAAAACAAAGCAGAACAAAGAGGAAATCCTGTGGGAACTTGGAGACGGTATTAAAAGAGCAAATACTCAGGTTATTGGGAGCCAGGAGTGACTTGAATACACCGAAGGAGTCAAGTGATCCACCCCAGGCATCATGCACAGCCAGGTTCCAAGTTCTGCAGTGCATCATGCAGGCCTCGCATGCATGCCTTGGACTGTCCACGCTGCTCTCGGGACTGTGTGTAAACAGCAGCGTGTGACAGGTGTGTTTATTTAACTTCCTCAGCTAGGTCTGAAGCAGCCTGGCAGTTCCTGACCTGGGCTCTCGGAGAGCTGTCTGCAGCATGCCTGTCGAGTCGGGGTGCTCTCTTTGGAAATCGACAACAAAGTCCGACTGACGCTGGCCACCCACCTGTACGGAAGCTCAAAGCTGACCCTTGTGGAGAAAGATGCTTCCCGGTCACCAGATGTGTGACTAATGAAGTCACCCTGGACGTTGAAATAAATTGGTTTTGTGTGGACTAGGAACGTCCTGGGGTTCAAACTCCAGCAATGCCACAAAAAAATTAAATAAAATTGTGACATGGTCAGGGGCTGGAGAGATGGCTTAGCAGTTAAGGCATTTGCCTGCAAAGCCAAAGGACCCCAGGTTTGATTCTCCAGGACCCACATAAGCCAGATGCACAAGGGGGCGCAAGCATCTGGAGTTCATTTGCAGTGGCAGGTGGCCCTGGTATGCCCATTCTTTCTCTCTCTCTCTCTCTCTCTCTAATAGATAAATAAAACTAGAGTGAAAAAAATCTGTGGCACGATCAAGTCCCATACAACATCTGAATGTGACTGCATGGATATTCAACCATAAGAGATAATAATAAATTTTCTCAAGCCAAGAAAATTGGCAATCATTTGTTACACAATAAAAGGTAATAAGAATAGTACTGTTAACTCTGGTCACTTGGTTAAGACCACGTTTGTCAGGCTTCCTTACTGCATAGTTTCTATTTTTTTTTAATAATTAAAAATTATGAGGAGGGCTGGAAAGATGGCATAGCAGTTAAGGCACTTGCCTGTAAAGCCAAAGGACCCGAGGTTCAATTCCCCAGTACCCACCTAAGCCAGATACATAAGGCGGCACATACATCTTTGCAATGGTTGGAGGCCCTGCTGTGTCATTCTATACCTGCCTTTCACTCTTTTTCTCTCAAATAATTAAGTGAATAAATAATGTATTTTAAAAATTGAGTAAATTAGGATGAGACACCTTCAGAACTTATTAATCTCTCTTTCTCTGTTTCCTTTTTGAGATAGGGTCTTCTGTAGCCCAGACTAGTCTTGAACTAGGAACTTCTGACTCTCCTGCTTCTACCTGCCTAGAGCTTGGGGTTACAGAAGTGCCCTGTCGTGCCCTCTTTTAGTGTCTTTTGAAAAAAATTATTTTCACATGTGCCTGTATATGTATATGTGTGTATATGTATAGCCACTGACAGAGTCTCTTGCTGATGCAGTCAGGTTTGCATTGCTTGCAGAAAACACCCAACCAAGAGCAGCTTATTGGTAAAAGGGGTTTATTTTGGCTTACAGACTTGAGGGGAAGCTCCATGATGGCAGGGGGAAAACAATGGCATGAGCCGAAGGTGGACATCACCTCCTGGCCAACATCAGGTGGACTACATCAGCTTTAACACCCATAAATCCGGCCCCAGCAATATACTGCCTCTAGGAGGCTCCAATTCCCAAATTACCATTAGCTGGGGACTTAAGAATACAGAACATATAAGTTTTATGGGGGACACCTGAATCAAACCACCACAAGTAGAAAACAAGTCCTTTAAAAAGTGTCAACATGCTGGGAAGATGGCCCCATGGTCTGTTTGTCCCAGGCTCCATTCCCCAGTACCCACATAAAGCCAGATGCACAAAGCGGTGCATGTATCTGGACTTCAATAGCAGTGGCAAGAGGTCCCACTGCCCCCATTCTCTCTCTCTTGTTCTAAATAAGTAATATTTTTTTAAGTGTCAAATGGCCACACACTATGTCTGCTTGAAACGCATGAGGAAAAAACAGTGTGTAATATTATTTGGGAATATCTGTGGTGAGTTGAAATATAATGAGACTCTGTCTCAAAAAAGTCAGTCTTCCTGGGCTGGAGAGATGGCTTAGCAGTTCAGGCACTTGCCTGCGAAGCCTAAGGACCCATGTTCAACTACTCCCCAGATCCCACATAAGCCAGATGCACAAAGACGAGGCAAGCACAAGGTCGCACATGGCCACTAGGTGGTGCAAGCGTCTGGAGTTTGATTACGGTGGCTGAGGCCCTGGCATTCTCTCAAATCAATCAATCAATCAATCAATCAATGAATCTTCCTGCTGCAGCCTCCTGTGTTGTATGTTAGGATTTGCAGACCCTTGACATTAGGACCTTTTTGGAAATAATCTTTGAGAATTGTTTGTAGCAGTAACAGTTTGGATTGGGTCTTGCCAAATTCCATGCTGCATAAACGTTAACATTTCTAAGAAAATAAAGAAAAATATATTTCACATTAAAAGAGTAAGGGTAGGGCTGGGAAAATGGCTTCATGATTAAGGCATTTGCCTGAGAAGCCTAAGGACCCCGGTTCAATTCCCCAGGACCCACGTAATCCATATGCATAAGGGGGTGCATGTGTCTGGAGTTCATTTGTAGGGCCTGGAGGCCCTGGCGAGCCTGTTCTCTCTTTCTAACTATTTATTTCTCTTTCTCAAATAAATAAATAAAATATTTTATTTAAAAAAGGGTAGGGATATAACTTTCCTATATTTAAAAAATGTGTGAGAGAACAGACATCCCTATAAAATATTTCTGATAACATAAAAGCTACTTTTTGGGGGGTTAGAAGTAAAATCAAAGTGTATCGGTTGCTTTTCTCTTTGTCACCATAAAATGCTTGACAAAAAGTCAAGTTTATTTTAGTTTATGGTTTGAGGGTACAGTCCATCTTAACAGGAAAGTTATGGTGGTGGGGAAATGAGGTGGCTGATAACATTATATCCTCAATCAGATAGCAGAGAGAAATTGATACAAGTGCTCCTGATTTTCTTTTTTATCCAATCTCAGACCAAAGAGTGGTGGACTCACAGAGTAATTCTATCTATCTATCTATCTATCTATTTATTTATTTATTTATTTATTTTTGGTTTTTCAAGGTAGGGTCTCACTCTAGCCCAGGCTGACCTGGAATTCACTATGGAGTCTCAGGGTGGCCTTGAACTCACGGCAATCCTCCTACCTCTGCCTCCCGCATGCTGGGATTAAAGGCATGCGCCACCATACCCGGCTATTTTGGTTTTTGAGGTAGGGTCTGTGGTGGTTTGAATAGAATAGATGGCCCCCAATATATTCAGTTGTTTATTTGTTTGTAGTTTGCATCTCTAGCCATCTGGCTGGAGGCAATGCCATTGTGTGGATCTTAAGGTGTGGTGGTGGGTTTGAGATTTCAATCTAAAGATATGCAAAGTGTGCCTAGCTGGAGTTCCTGAAGTGTGCTGTGGCTTTTGACCTCTAGGCTTGTACTGCTCTCTCTCTGCTTGGGCCTGTGAAGGCAGGCCAGTTTCTTCTGCCATTATGGAACTTCCCCTGGATCTGTAAGCTTCAATAAATCCCTTCCTCCATAGCTGTGCCTGGTCTGGAATTTCATCTCAGTGAACCTGAAGCTGTCTGCTACAGAATTTGGTACACAGGAGTGGGGTGAGATGAACCTTACTATGTGGATGTTGATCTTGTGGAACCTTTGTTTTGGAGGAATAGGCATGGACTTGGTGCTTGCAACTGAAGATGTCTTCTGGAGTGGTAAGCCAAGTTTTATGGACTATTCTGATGACAGTCTGAGAATGCTAGGTGCAGATAGCATTGAACTTCAAGGCTTGGCTTATGAGCTTTCTAGGGGGAAGGAAAGACTGCAGAGGACTTTGTTGGAACTGGGCTACTGGCATAAGGGCTGGCTGCGTCCTGCTGCCCAGGCCCAGATAGTTTGATCAAGGTTAAATTTGTAATGGACTGATGTGCTTGGCTAGAGATATTGGACTGAGAGATGTAAGATTTTAAGCTGGAAAACCTCAAGCAAGTTAAAATTACAGGCACTGAGACTGGTTTTAAGTTACTGAACCTGCTATTGTCAAACACATTAGCAGTCTTAAGGAAGATGTTCCAACTGCTTTACATTAAAACAATGGAAAGGATGCCTGAGGAAAGACTATCATAAAAATGCAAACACTTTTGGAAAGAGTTGACTGGAGAAGGAACCTGCTTTTCAAGGCTATGATTTGTTTCGTCCCTGAATTAAGAATATGGTTGTGTCCTGCACACCTGGTATTGGTTTCAGAAGCATGAAAAATGCATGGAGTGGCCGTGAATTGCACATGCTTCCAGGAGCCGCTGCTGAGATGCAGCATGAGGTAGGGCCTGATGCCCTGATAGGCTGAAAGAGCCTTTGGAAAATGTGAAGAGTGGTCATGAATTGCACATGGTTCTAGGAGCTGCTGCTGAGATGCGGCATGAGGCAGGGCATGATGCCCTGATAGGCTGAAAGAGCCTTTGGAAGATGGACCGTGGTTTGCATGAAGACCTGAAGATGTTTTGTATATACCAGGACTGTGCCAGGGCTACCATAGAGCACATTGTTGGCCTGGGATGGAAGTGTTCCCCGGCTACTCTGCCCAGCTGGAGGGGTGGAATTGGAAAGTCTGGAGACTGTTAGTCTCTGGGTATATTGAACTTGAACTGCAGAAGTTTGATGTTTGTTTGATGGTGGTTGAGTTTGCATTGTTTTAGTCTCTCCTTGCTGTGCCTTATACCAGTTGAAAATGTTTAGTCTGTGCCTTTATGTGTTAGAAATGTTTAACTTGTTTGATTTTACAGGTCTTCATATCTTAAATTGGTCAAGACTGTGGGGACCTTTGAAACTGAACTGAGTACAATTTATAATGTGTGATGGTTATAAATCTATTGGGGGCCAGGGGCGGAATGTGGTGGCTTGAATAGAATAGATGGCCCCCAATATATTCAGTTGTTTATTTGTTTGTAGTTTGCATCTCTAGCCATCTGGCTGGAGGCAATGCCATTGTGTGGATCTTAAGGTGTGGTGGTGGGTTTGAGATTTCAATCTAAAGATATGCAAAGTGTGCCTAGCTGGAGTTCCTGAAGTGTGCCTGGCTTTTGACCTTTAGGCTTGTACTGCTCTCTCTGCTTGGACCTGTGAAGGCAGGCCAGTTTCTTCTGTCATTATGGAACTTCCCCTGGATCTGTAAGCTTCAATAAATCCCTTCCTCCATAACTGTGCCTGGTCTGGAATTTCATCTCAGTAAACCTGAAGCTGACTAATACAGGGTCTCACTCTATCCCAGGCTGACCTGGAATTCACTATGTAGTCTCAGGGTGGCCTCGAACTCACAGCGATCCTCCTACCTCTGCCTCCCAAGTGCTGGGATTAAAGGCGTGTGCCACCACACCCGGCTTTGAATCATTTTTCTTTTTTTAAATCAAGTCATCTTTAAGCTGAAATATGTAGCATAAGTAGGTTACAGACAATCATTTTATTCCACCCTCTCAGAACTTCGGCTTCGTGTTTGCACTGAACTTTTTAATGTTTTTTTTTTTTTTTTTTTCGAGGTAGGGTCTTACTCTAGCCCAGGCTGACCTGGAATTCACTATGGAGTCTCAGGGTGGCCTCGAACTCACTGAGATCCTCCTACCTCTGCCTCTCAAGTGCTGGGATTAAAGGCGTGCGACACCAAGCCCGGCCATTTGATTTAATTAATTTGATTTTTTTTGTTCATTTTCATTTATTTATTTGAGAGTGACAGAGATAGAAAGAGCGAGAGAGAGAGAGAGAGAGAGAGAGAGAGAGAGAGAGAGAGAGAATGGGCGCTCCAGAGCTTCCAGCCACTGCCAACGAACTCCAGACACATGTGCCCCCTTGTGCATCTGGCTAACGTGGGTCCTGGGGAATCGAGCCTCGAACCAGGATCCTTAGGCTTCACAGGCAAGCGCTTAACCGCTAAGCCATCTCTCCAGCTCTTTAATTTGATTTTGAATGGAGACAACGAGCTCCTCTGGGCACCAGGTAGAATAAAAGGGATCTATAGGCAGAGCTGGCGTTCTGGGGAGCAGAAGAGACCTGGGAAAGGCACCTGTGTGTGTGTGTGGGGGGGGGGGATGGTGGAGTGCCAGACCCCACCCTTCCCACAAGAATACACCACCCCCACTACCGACTCTGCCCCCCAAGATGACCCTGTCCTGTGCTCCTCCTCAAGTGTCCTATAGCCCTAAGCTGTTCCCTGAAGCGCTGTCTTGTCCGAGCTCTGGTCCCTTCAGATAAAAAAGCTCTACTCGGGCTGCAGGGATGGCTTAGCGGTTAAGGTGTTTTTCCGCAAAGCCAAAGGACCCAGTTTCGATTCCCCAGGACCCACGTTAGCCAGATGCACAAGGGGGCACTTGCGTCTGGAGTTGGTTTGCAGTGGCTGGAGGCCCTGGCGCACCCATTTTTCTCTCTCTCTCTCCCCCTCTTTCTCTGTCAAATAAACAAATAAAAATAAAATATTAAAAAGAAAAGCTCTACTCTTGGTCCCCTAGTCTGCCAGTGTAATGGTCCATTAGTCCTCTGGTCTGTTGATGTGGAAGCCGGTGTCCCCCACAGCCTGTGGTTTGACCTCTGTGTCGGTTTATTTTGATTAAATTTGGAGGCTTTTCCCTCTGCTTTTCCCTCCCATGTCTCCTCACCGGTTCCCCATCCCATGCCAGGCTGTTCACTGCGATAAGTGTGTCCCTGGACCCGAAGGAACGCATGACACGTGTTGGACTAGATGGAGCCCGGCTCTGAGTAGGAGCACGTTCTGCAGGACTCGGAGGCTTCAATGGGACCCTTTCCATCCAGGCCCCACCCAGGCTTACCCACTCAGGGTAAGTAAGGGGACCTGACCCATCATCTCAGAAGTCAGACCCCAGCCTGCATCCTCATGAGTGGGATGAGCTGAAAGCTGTCCCCCCCCTTTCCCGCCCCCGCCTTATGGCCTTTTTGAAGCCCTGGGTTATTGTTCAAATGTACCCAGAAAGCACAAAGCTGCTTGACCCCTGTGGGGCGCTACTTAGCGTCTGGTCCATTTATTCCCATTTTAGAAGGTTTTCAACTGCCTCAGATTCTTGCCCTTGGCTCCCAGTCTCAGTTGCTCAGCTCAGGGCACCCCTTGAACCCCGCAGCCCGTAGTGGAGACTATTGAAAAGTTTCTAAAAACAAGGCTTAACTGAGCTGGCGCATCAACTTTTTTTCTTCCTGGAGGGTGCGGAGGATGCCCGGGGGTTTTCGCATCCATCTCGTGACGATGATGCTACCTTGAGCCACATGCCAAGTATGGATGAAGATTAGTCCAGGCGCGAAAGTGCCACACAGGCCTTTGGGTGCCTTGCTCTGGATTTCTCCTTCACGGAGAAACTGAAGCATTCTGTACAGCTGCAGAGATCTTTTATTTTACTTCCCTCCTTCCTCTCCGCCTTCCTTCCCTTTCTTCTTTGTGTGTGTGTAGCTGGCTGAGATTCCCAACAGAGATGTGGAACATGGTGGAAGTTTTCTTATACTTTCTTTTTCTTTTCAGTGAAACTAGGAGGAGGTGTCATTAAGTAAGCCTAAGGATTGGATATGGAATGTGGGAGGCTTGAAAATAAACAAGTGAAATAATCATTATTAAATCTGAGAGGGAATTAAGGAAATGGAGAATTTCCAGGTGCTGATGAAGGCATACTACATCCTTCAGGTACTTGTGGCTGAAAATATAAACCAAGAGCTGGGTGTCGTGGCGCAGGCCTTTAATCCCAGCACTTATGAGGCAGAGGCAGGAGGATCATCGTGAGTTTGAGGCCACCCTGAGACTACATAGTGAATTCCAGCTCAGCCAGGGCTAGAGTCTCTACCTAAAAAAAAAAAAAAAAAAAAAAGAAAGAAAGAAAGAAAGAAAATACAAAACGAGATCACTCATCTTGTTTTTCTCTAGTGAGTCAAAAGTACAACACAGATAGAAAATTGGATTTACCCAAGAGAAGTGTATTGCTAAAGCAGGTTTTCCATTTGTGAAATAGAGGACTAAATAGTTAGGAATCACTGAGATGCTATTAGAATACCTGAATGTGTTTATAAAACCAATAAAATACACAAACTTGCAAGCAAAACAAACCCTTTTGTAGTGTTCTGGCTAAGCACACATTCCATCACTTGATATACCCAACTTCACTTCATTTTGTTGTGTTGATGACAGAACCCAGCACTTGATATGTGCTAGTCAAGTGTTCTGCCATACCCCAAGGCTCAGCCACACCTTTTAAGTTTGTAGGAATTCATGTGATTCAAACATTTAAGAGAGGAACACAGATGAAGCTCTCCTTTCTCCCTCTGTGCCCATACATCCTATTCCTCCCTATTGTCCCAGAGAGATGAGCATTTGTGTCTGTGTAGGACTCCTCCTGAGTGACTGTGATAGCAAAAACATTGAATAGTTGACCTTTTTGCTTTTTTCTTTTTCGAGGTAGAGTCTCACTCTAGTTCAGGCTGACCTGGAATTCACTATGTAGTGTCAGGGTGGCCTTGACCTCATGGTGATCCTTTTACCTCTGCCTCCTGAGTGCTGGGATTAAAGGCGTGCGCCACCATACCCTGCCTAGTTGACCCTTTTTAAAACTATTTTTGTTTATTTATTTGAAAACAGAGAAAGAGAAAGAGAGAATTGGAATGTCAGGACCTCCAGGTGCTGCAAGTGAACTCCAGATGCATACGCTTCTTTGTACATCTGTCTTTATGTGGGTACTGGGGAATCAAACCTAGGTTGTTGGGCTTTGCAGGCAAGTGTCTTATCTTTTGAGGCATCTCCCCAGCCCAACTGACCCCTTTTGAAAAAAGTTTTATTGAAAACTTCCATAATTACAGACAATAAACCATGATAATTCCTCCCCTCCTCCACTTTTCCCTTCACAAATCCACACTCCATTGTATTCCCTCCCACTCTCCATTAATCTTTTATTTTAATGTCATCATCTTTTCTTCCTACTATGAGGGTCTTGTGAAGGTAGTGCTAGGCACTGTGAGGTCATGGATATTAAGGCCAATTTCTATCTGAACCATTGCATGGTAAGCAGTCCTACTCTTCCTTTGTCTCTTATATTATTTCAGCCACCTCTTCTGCAATGGACCCTGAGCCTTGGAGGGTGTGATAGAGATATTTTAGTGCTGACTACACCCCTGTCAGCACTATGGTGCCTGTTGGGTCATCCCAGGGGTCACCACCATCTGAAAAGAGAATGTTTAGACTTGTATGTGAGTTGGAGTCAAAATCAGTAGCAGAGGCCAGTAAGCTATAAAAGGGCTATAAGGGAGGGAAGAGGGAGGATTTAAGGGGATGGTAAGGTATATATGTAAGTAGAAGAACAAATTACTGGGAGTGCAATGGCCTAAGTGAGGTCAGGGGAAGAGATAGAGGAAAAGAAAGGTAGGGGGAGGGTTAATCAAAATTCAAAATGTTGTGAATAAACCATATGGAAACTTACTTTTTTGGATAATGGCACAGCCAGAAGCCATGGAGTGTTACTAGAAAAATTTCAGTGCCAGGATTGGGTTACCTTCCAGTGAGTTGTTGGCCAGGGAGATCCCTGTTGCTCCAAAAACATTACAGGCCATTTGCCAAGATTCTTGGTTTCCCACCAGAAATAGATGGTAAAACCCTATTGCAGAAGAGTCCATATGTTTGGCTGCAAGGTCTCTGAGAAATCAAGCTAGAGCTATGCTGAAAACCTCCTTCCTGTAGACCAGCTGACAGAAAGCTGGAAAAAGCTGCACTGCATGCAGCGGTATGGGACAGAAGTCATCAGTGGTGATAAACAACAGTGGACACTGCAAGCCTTAAGTTGGACCAGCCAGGCCAAATGAGCCAATGGGTACAATATTGGCATGTCTGTTAGGGGGGAAACCAACTGCTCTCTAATTGGACTGGAGGCCCATTCCATGGGAGGGAATACATGCCTGATACTGGAAAACCTATGATGGGGGAAGTCTTGAGCCCTAGGAGTGTAACGCCTGCTGTTGTCTGGGTAAATGCATATATTAGGCTCACCAAAGTGCCCTGTAAGCATAACTTCATACACATATGTTAATGCTACTGTCATTTTTGGTTAGGAACACTTCTCTTTTCAGATGGGGGTGATCGTTGGGGTTGATCCAAAAGTGTATCAGTGTTGAGAAGTAGTGACAGAAGAGTGTTCAGCACTGAAACATCTCTATCACATGTTCCAAGGCTCAGGGTCCATTGTGTAAGAGGTGGAGGAAATAATGTATGAGCCAAAGGAAGGGTGGGACTGCATATGATGCATCTTCCAGACCCACACTGGTCTCAATATCCATGACCTTTCAGTGCCTAGTACTACCTACACAAGACCATGACAATAGGAGGAAAAGATGATGACATCAAAATAAAAGAGAGGGCTGGAGAGATGGCTTAGCGATTAAGTCAGTTGCCTGCAAAGCCAAAGGACCTAGTTTTGATTCCCCAGTATCCACGTTAGCCAGATGCACAAAGTAGTGCATGCATCTGGAGTTTGTTTGCAGCAGCTGAAGGTCCTTATGTGCCTATTTTCTATCTGCCTCTTTATCTCTCTCAAGCAAATAAAAAAGGTTTTTAAAATAAGAGACTAATTGAGAGGGGGAGGGGATATGGTGGAGAGTGGATTTGCGAATGGGAAAGTTGGGGAGGGGAGGAAATAATCATGCTTTTTTGTCTATAATTATGGAGGTTGTCAATAAAAAGTTTTTTAAAAAACTACGGATATCACTGGGCATAGTGGTACACACCTTTAATTCCAGCCCTCGGGAAGCAGAGGTAGGAGTATCACCATAAGTTCTAGGACAGTCTGGGTCTACATAGTGAATTGCAGGTCAGTCTGGGCTAGAGTTAAGTCCTTGCCTCTAAGAACAAACAAACAAACAAAACCTATGGTTGTTACAGAAAGGGAACCATGGCACATGATGAGTGACAATATAAATTTAGTGCAGTCATTTTTAATATGTTTTAATAATTTTTAATAATCTTCAAAATGCTAAATAGACCTACCATGTGACCCAACAGTCACAATCATGGGCATATTCACAAAAGAACTAAAATCAGTGCTGAAACTATGTCTATTCCACCATGGTCACTGCGTACTGGCTACAGGAGCCAAGATACAGAACAGCTAAAGTGCCTCTTAGATGCAGGACCACTACTTTCAGGGAATCCAGCTGCTCTTCAACTGGACCCTGTACCTCAGGTTGCCCTGTAGGAGAGGACCCAGGGGCCCAGACCTCAGATGTCACAGCTGTGGGCACAAGGTATCAGGAAAGCACACATTACCTCATATACACCACCCAAAAACATTCTGACAAGGAACCTGGAAGACACAATGACAAGAGGCAGACTCCCACCCCCCCACACAGGTATGCACACACAATTTATTTTTTTCCTAAGGAATTGAATGTTTCTGTTTCCCCCTCATGGGAAATGTTCACAAGCAGTGTCTTAGTCAGGGTTCTCTAGAGGAACAGAACCAATAGAATGAATTGTATTAAAAGGGAATTTATTGGATTAGTTTATGGCATTCCAACAATAGCACGTTGCAGGCCTGAGAGTTTAGGGACCCCGTAGCTTCTCAGTCCATGAGGCTGGATGCCCCAGCAGTCCCAATCCAGCAGTGAAGGCCTGGAGGCTTCCTGGAGGGCCACTGGCCGTGAGTCCACACTGGTCCTCAGTTGATGCTGGTCTTCAGTCCATCTTGGTCTTCAATCCATGCTGGTCCATGCTGGAAGGCAGCAAGCAGCTGGGGTAGCCACGTGGAAGGAAGGGGCTCTTTTCACCCAGAACTTTCTTATATAAAGTGCCCATCCGATAGGGGCCACCTACTCTGGGAGAAGGATTCATCCTGGGGGAAGGACTTCCTTCAGTAAATCTTTCCTGGAAGCAACCTCAGAGACCCACCCAAAGGCATGGCTGTGGATTGCTAAACAGATCAAATTGACAACTTGACCTTCACACTTGCACTGCAAGGAAATTAATAAATATTTTTTAAAAATCCAAAAGCTAATTCTTTGTATACATATATACATATACCCTGTGGTCTTTCTCTCTCTCACATGAGGCCTCCATGAGCAAACCTATGCAAGCCCCAGTTTCCTCCTTTCTCCTTCATCACATTTCCCACACAGCTGAGCCACCATCTCTACACAACAGGCCTGTTGTTTTCTTTATAACTTCCCAGGAATCACTACCCCATGGTGTTTTTTATTTTGGTGTTGGGGGGGGGGGTTAGAGGTAAGATCTTGCTCTAGTCCAGGTTGACCTGGAACTCACTATGTAGTCTCAGGGTGGCCTCGAACTCATGGTGATCCTCCAACCTCTGCCTCCCATGTGCTGGGATGAAAGGTGTGCGCCACTACGCTCGGCTTTGTTTGTTTGTTTGTTTTCTGGACTGTGAGGACCAAGAAATGCGTCTTCTCCATTAGCTTAAGCGCAGGGAAAGCTGCATTCCCCGGATGTGAGGGCTGCGAACCAGAGGAACCAACGGCCATGGATTGTAGGAGGTCAAGACAGCGAGAGAGCGAGGGGCATAGGACGCATCCTTCCCCCCCACATTTTAATTTTCAGAAAAAGAAAAAGAAAAACAAAAGCGGGAGGTGAAGCCACTTCCACGGCCCTCGCGCACCGCATCAAAGGAAACACGCACGCACCGAGCACACAGGCCGGGCCGCAGACGAAGAAGCCGCGCGCGCGTGCGCATGCGCTGGCATGCGGGCGGGCACGCGCGTGCGTGCGGGGCGCGCGCACACGCTGCGACGCGCTGATTGGCCAGCGGGGACCCGTCGCCTGGCGCTGCGTGTTGTGACGTAGGGCGGCGTCGGCACGTGCGGCCGTTTAAGGCACGAGGAGGACGTGCAGCGCCGAGGGTGAGCCTCTCCGTGGACGAAGCTCCGGGACGCTGCTGGGCCTGACGGACGGACGACGGACGGACAGACGGGCTTGGACAGGTGGGGCCCGGTGGGCGTGGGCGTCGTCCCTGTGGGCTGGGGTGGGCGGGGGTCGGGGATCCTTTCTTCACGCCTACCTGCGGGGAGAGTTAGCTTCGAACCGGGGACCGGCCTGGCCCGGGCGTAGGCGGCCATTTCTCAAGGTGACCTTGGTGGTGGTGGTGGTGTGTGTGTGTGTGGGAGGGAGTCAGGTAAACTGGATGTCCTTTGTCAGGGGCATTTGGGGTCCAGCCTAATTCTTCTCTCTTTTTTAAGGTTTTTATTTATTTATTGTTGGGGGGAGAGAGAGAATGGGCGCTCCAGGGCCTCCAGCGCCTCCAGCCACTGCAAACGAACTCCAGACGCATGCGTTGTCCCCTTGTGCATCTGGCTTACGTGGGTCTTGGAGGATCGAACCTGGGTCCTTTGGCTTTGCAGGCAAACGCCTTTAACTGCTAAGCCATCCCTCCAGCCCCTAACTCTTCTGGCAATCATCGTGGCTGCTCCTCTCCCCTCCCCTTGCCTCAAATGACACCCCCCCCCCCAAAGACCTAAACCAAACGTCCTATCCACTTTTATTTATTTATTTATTTTTTAAGGAGGGAAATCTTGAATAGAATATTGAAAGTCCGCCTTCCCTTCATATCCAACAAGCCATTTGATGGAGAACAGGTTGTTGGGGGGGGGGGGAATGAGAAACTTGCACCTCATTGGGTACGGGGATTAATGGTTCATTTAGCTTTTCTTAGTCTATATTTTATTTTGTCTGCTTTGTTTTTATGAGGTAAGGTCTCTCGCTAGCCCAGACTGACCTGGAATTCACTATGTAATGTCAGAGTGGCCTTGAACTCATGGTGATCCTCCTACCTCTGCCTCCAAGTGCTGGGATTAAAGGCATGCGCCATCATGCCCGGCTATATTTTATTTTAATTTCACTTATTTTCAGAGGAGAGCAGGGGTCAGGGAGAGGTGCACCAGAATGAGTTCCAGATGCATGTGCCATTTTGTGCATCTGGCTTTATGTTGGGTACTGGGGAATTCATCTTGGGCCTCGAGGGCTCCTGTTACAAGCATGCATCTTTAACCACTGATGACCTATTTCACCAGCCCCATCTAGCTTTTGAAAGGTAAACGGGATGGACATAAATGCCTCTAGCCAGGAAGCAAGTCTGATTCCCCCCACTGCAAAAATCTTGTTGATAGATGATTGCATTGGTTGAATAATTGCAAGAGATGTACATGGAAAGGCACTGTACTTGTGGTGCTGAAGCTGCAACCACGTGCTATCGCTGAGCTGCACCCCATCCCCACAGTTTGAAGAGACAGCCCTGACCTAAGGTCAAAAGTGCAATTTGTTTTTTCTTAAAAGAACTTCAAGCCACCATGGGAGATGAAGATTGGGAAGCGGAAATCATCAAACCTCATATGTCTTCCTATGTTCCTGTATTTGAGAAGGTAATACAGTTTAAACTGTACAGTTATTAAATACTGTGGATATATATTTTTTCTTACTGTGTGCTGTGTATCAAGGCTAGGGCCTTGTGCATAATAAGCAAATACTCTGCCCATGAGCCACAGCTCCAGCTTAAAAAAAAAACAAACAAACTGGTGGGAAAGTTCTAGATTATTAAAGCCAGTTTATGTATTTGTCTACATGTATGTGATTTTTATTAACTTTTATGGGAATGAAAAAAGCGGGCCAAGGCTCAAGTACAATAATGTATCCGTGGCAATCTGATACAGGCTAAAATGGCTGTAATACTAGCACTGTAAGTTAAACCTCAGTGATTTAATACTTACAGGTGAAAGCTTTAGTACTTACAGGTGAAAGCAAGCTCATAAAAATGTAGTTGAATGTATTTGAGAAGCACTTGTATGGACAAAATTGAAAAAAATGGTTTGGTTATGAGCAGTACTTGAATTTTGAAATTTTTTTGTAATATATTTGTTTGAGAGATGGAGAGAGAGAGGGAGAGAGTGGGTGTGCCAGGGCCTCTAGCTACTGCAAATGAACTCCAGACACATGCATGCATCACCTTGTGCATCTGGCTTACATGGGTACTGGGAAATTGAACCTGAGTCCTTAGGCTTTGCAGGCAAGTGCCTTAACTGATAAGCCTTCTCTCTAGCTCCTACCCTTTTTTTTTTTTTTTTTTTTGGTAGAAAATTGGTTATACAAGGAGAACTCTTGGGGTAAATATGTTATGCTAATTCAGATGAGACCTTCAGTTTGTTCAAAATATCAGATTCTTTTTCCTGCATAGATCAATAGAATATATTTAACTTGTTTTTAAAAAATAGTTACTTGCAAGGCGGGAGAGAGGAGAATGAATGAAGATGCACCAGGGCCTGTAGTCAGTGCAGATGAATTCCAGATGCATGTGTCACCCTTTGCATCTGGCTTTATGTGGATACTGGATAATTGAACAAGGGTCGCTAGGTATTGTAGGATAATTCCTTAAATGCTGAGCTATCTCTCCAGCCTATAATATTTCTTTTTTAAAACATTTTTAAAATTTTTCTATTTATTTGAGAGAGAGAGAGAGAGGGCAGGGGGGTAGGTGTGCCAGGGTCTCCAGCCACTGCAAACAAACTCCAGACACATGCACCACCTTGTGCATCTGGCTTATGTGGGTCTTGGTGAATAGAACCTGGGTCCTTTGGCTTTGCAGGCAAGTGCATTAACTCTCCAGCTCCCATAACATTTCTTTTTTTTATTTTTAATGTTTTATTAAAAATTTTAGTGTACAGAATAGTAGATTTCATTCTAACATTTTCATTCATATAATTCTCCTTTGCTCATATCTACACACACCCATTACAGTTTTCTCCATATTTGATTTTATTTTATAGTTTTTTTCTCAATTTTATTAACATTTTCCATGATTATAAAAAATATCCCATGGTGCTATCCTCCCTCCCCCCACTTTCCCCTTTGAAATTCCATTCTCCATCATATCCCCTCCCCATCTCAATCAGTCTCTCTTTTATTTTGATGTCATGATCTTTTCCTCCTCTTATGATGGTCTTGTGTAGGTAGTGTCATTCACTGTGAGGTCATGGATATCCAGGCCATTTTGTATCTGGGGGGAGCACGTTGTAAGGAGTCCTACCCTTCCTTTGGCTCTTACATTCTTTCCGCCTCCTCTTCCGCATTAGACCCTGAGCCTTGGAAGGTGTGATCGAGATGTTACTCAGTACTCCAGTCACTTCTTTCTAGCACTATGATACCCTCTGAGTCATCCCAAGGTCACTGCCATCTGAAAAGAGAAGCTTCTCTACCCAAAGTGAGAGTAGCATTAATATAAGGGTATAAATATTAAGAGAAATGCTTACTGGGCAGTTTGATAAGCGTAGTATATACATTTTTCCAGACATCAGCAGATGTTATACCCCTAGGGCTCATGACTACCCCTGTTTTAAGTTTTTAGTATCAGGGATGTATTCCCCGCCCCCCCCCCATGGAGCGGGCCTCCAGTCCAATTGGAGGGCAGTTGGTTTCCACCATGACAGACGTGCCACTATTGCACCCATTGGCTCATTTGGCCTGGCTGGCCAATTACAAGGCTTGCAGTGTCCACTGTGGAGTATCTTCACTGGTGGTATCTCTTTCTCCCGTTGAACTACATGTAGAATGGCTTCTTCCAGCTTTCTGTCAGCTGGTCTACATGGAGGAGGATTGCAGCTTAGTTCCAGCAGGATTTCTCAGTGGCCTTGCAGCCCAAGTATGTGGAGTCTTCAGCAACAGGGTCTTACCATCTATTGCTGGTGGGAAACCAAGGGCCTCGGCAATGGCCTATAATGTTTTGGGGGCATCAGGGACCTCCCTGGCCAGCAACTCACTGGAGGTATCCCATCCCTGGCACTGAAAATTTTCTAACAACGATCTATGGCTCTTGAGTGTTTCATTGTCCAAAACCGGAGGATTCCATATGATTTATTTGCATCCTCTTAGCCCATAACATTTTTTAAATTTAAAAATTCCTTAAGATTGTTATTGCAAAAAATTATAGTTGAAAGTGTCTCCAAAACTTTTATTTATTTATTTATTATTTATTTATTATTTTTTATTTTTTTATTATTTTTATTTTTATTAGTCAGTTCTGTATTCAGCAAATACAGTCAGTTTGGTACCATTATTAGGCTCATCCGTGACCTACCCCCTCCCCTTGGCCCCTCCTTGTTGAGGTATACGGGTCATGCATTGTGGAGTTAGCCCACAGTTATGGGTAAGATAAATGTCTCTGCATATCATGACCCAACATGTGACTCTGACATTCTTTCTGCCCCCTCTTCCGCAAAATTTCCCTGAGCCATGTTGGGTTCACAAAACTTTTTTTTAATGAGAGAATCAGAGAGAATTGGCATCACAGGGCCCCCATCTACTACAGTTGATCTCCAGACGTGTGCGCACATGTCACCTTGTGTCACCCTGTGAGTCTGGCTTATGTGGGATCTGGAGAGTCGAGCATGGGTCTCTAGGCTTCACAGGCAAGCACCTTAACCACTAAGCCATTTCTCCAGCCCTCCAAAACTTTTTTTTAAAATTTTATTTATTTATTTATTTATCTGAGAGAGAGAGAGGGGGGGGGAGGGAGAGGATGAGAATGAGAATGGGCATGGGCACACCAGGGCCTCTAGCCACTGCAAATGAACCTCAGATGCATGTGCTACCTTGTGCATCTGGCTTATATGGGTCATGGGGAATTGAACTGAGGTCCTGTGGCTTTGCAGGCAAACACCTTAATTTCTAAGCCATCTCTCCAGCCCCAAAACTTCTTTTAAAATTTTATTTATTTATTTATTTGAGAGAAAGACAATAGGTGTGCCAGGGTTTCTAGCCTCTGCAAATGACCTCCAGATGCATGTGCCACCTTGTACATCTGACTTTATGTGGGTATTCAGGAATTGAACCGAGGATATCAGGCTTTGCAAGCAAGGGCCTTTGGTGCCAAGCCATCTCCCTGGCTCCAAAACTTGTCTGTCTCTCTCTCTCTGTTTTTTTTTTTTTCCAGAATTTTCATTTTGTGCGTATATATCAGTCAATTTTGACACTTTGTGATTTAAGTGATGGTTTTGTGCCTTACAAAACAGTATATGCAGTCATTTGAGCTAATTGTATTTGAATTGATATGTGAGTTTGAATCCAGATGCCTTACAATAATCTTAATGTATAACATTTTTTGTCTTTAAGCTTATTTTAGCAATTACATCTTTTTGTTACCTTTTTATAGTTCTCTTTGCATCATAAAATATGACATGTTTTTGACAAGAAAAAGTCACCTAAATCTTGCTCATTACCATAACTGCATTTAAAATTTTTTAGTATTTTTTTCTGTTTTTCCAAAAATATATAGTATGGAACATTTTTGAATCCAGCTTTAAAAAAGTTATTTATTTGCAAGAAGAGAGAGAGAGAATGAGAAAATGGGTGTACCAGGGCTTCTTGCCACTGTAAACAAATTCCAGATGCATGTGCCATTTTGTGCATCTGGTTATGGGTACTAAGGAATTGAACTGAGACCATCAGGTTTTGCAAGCATGCACCTTACTTCCTAAAAACAATTTCTTAGTTGCTACGATTTTGTGGGAAGGATTTTTCGTAAGTGATTTTTATATTTGTGGGCATTTAAATGATGGTAGCTTTTTACTATCATGAGTATTTATGCCAAATTGTGTGATATATCTCTTCAGAATGGGACTATTGGTCCAAATGGTCAGAGTCCATCTTATGGCTGTCTGTTCCCTTTGGTTCTCAATATATTTCTTATACTGCAAATTTTAATTTGTGGACACAGACTTGTTCTTTTCTCTGAGTCTGAGATTTTGTTTTTAAATCTTCTTAAATTGTTTTAAATAGCATGCCGCACTATAGCATGTTGTCCATATTGTATTGAGTGTTTGAAACTGGGCATGGTTGTTAAATTTTTTTTTTTTTGAGATGGGTTCTCAAATTTGCGGCCTGCTTTAAATGCTGGGATTATAGGCATGGAAGGATGCTAGATCTTGAAATTTTACTTTTTTGGAATTTTTGTGCTATTCTGGAGCATACCATGTGATTTGATATTGAGGATACTAAATTGTGTGTTCTACCTTTTTATTTTTTTTGAGGTAGGGTCTCACTCTAGTCCAGGCTGACCTGGAATTCACTATGGAGTCTGTGGGTGGCCTTGAACTCACAGCGATCCTCTTACCTCTGACTTCAAAGTGCTGGGATTAAAGGCGTGCACCACCACACCCAGCTTCTACCTTTTAATTCTTAATACATTTGTGTAGAATCAAATTGCAATAATTTTTTTGGCATACGTTTGATATAGTTGATGCCTCCTGCTTGTTCTGTAATTAATAACTTGGTTTAGTTGACTTGAAGGAACCATGACTTTTATACCTTCCTTGTTTAAATGGAAAGTGTGGGATTAAGGATGAGTGCCATTTTTATGGAGAAAAAAAATGCATCTTTTATTTAGTGTTTTTTTTTTTTTTTTTTTTTGGTTTTTCGAGGTAGTGTTTCACTCTAGCCCAGGCTGACGTGGAATTCACTATGTAGTCTCGGTGGCCTCAAACTCACAGCAATCCTCCTACCTCCGCCTCCCAAGTGCTAGGATTAAAGGTGTGCCATCACTCCTGGCTTATTTGTTTTTGTTTTTAATGTGAGAGAGACAGAGAGAGAATTGGCATGCTATGGTCTCCAGCCACGGCAATTGAACTCCAGATGTGTGTGCCACCTTGTGCACATATGCAACATTGGATCCCATTGTGTGTATGATTTATGGGGGATTTGGGAAGTTGAACATGGGTCCTTAGGCTTCGCAGGCAAGTGCCTTAACCACTAAGTCATCTCTCTAGCCCTTAATTAGTTTTATTTTGATTATTGTAACTGAATTTTTTGTGTTTTATTTTTGAGGTAGGGTCTTATTTAAGCTCAGGCTGACCTGTAATTCACTGTGTAGTCTCAGGGTGGCCTTGAACTCCTGGTGATCCTCCTACCTCTGCCTCCTGAGTGTTAGGATTAAAGGCGTGTGCCACTACACCCGGCTCTAACTGAATTTTTATTTCAAAAAGAAAGCTTGGGTTTGGGGATGGCTCAGCTGGTCAGGTGCTTGCCTACAAAATTGAACAACCCTGGGTTTGATTGCCCAGTACCCATATAAAGCCAGATGCACAAAGTGGTGCATGAATTTAGAGTTCATTTGCAGTGGCCAGAGGCCCTGATGCACTCATTCTCTTTGTCTGTGTCTCTCTTCCTCCCTCCCTCCCTCCCTCCTTCTCCCCCTCTCCTGTCTGTCTCTCTCTGCTTGCAAATAAATAAATAAAAATACTTATTGAAAGAAAGAAGAAAGCCTGGCTTTTCTTTTAAGTTTATAGTGGATTTGAAACAGTCTTATATTAGTATCTTAAGTTATATCTGTAATCAGATTTTCTTTTACCTATTTAAAGCATTTTTATTTGATGTGGAGTGGGTGGGAAATGGGTATACCAGGGCCTCTAGCCACTGCAGACAAACTCTAGATGCATGCACCACTTTGTGCCTCTGTCTTTCCATAGGTTTTGTGGAATCGAACCTGGGACATAAGGCTTTGCAAGCAAGCATCTTTAACCACAGAACCATCTCTCTTGCCTGGCCTATTGTCAGTAGCTACCCTGGAAACATATTCCCATTGGTTATAGCATCATGGATTGATAATTAAGTTATCTAAAAAGAATGTGATTTGTTCAGTCATAAGAACTTTAAGTTCATTAAGCTTTTCTACACTACTAGTTATGAACAAAGCACTCTAATTCTGACCTCCTGGTGCTATAGACTGAAAAAAACAAATAATTCAAAATGAAACCTTACATTGGTATTCAAAACTGGATCATGTTTGTCATGTTTTCTTGGAAAAGTTTCATATATATACATGTATATATGATTCTTTTGCATGACAGTTCCAAATATCAAAAAGGAGAAAAAAGCCAAAACTCTTTGTTTGCAAGAGGGTTGAATTTAGGGGTAGATATTTTTGGTGTGGTGTTGTGAATATAAATGGTCCCATAACCTCAAGTATTTAAGATTCCTGCTTAAGTCTGCAGCAGGTGGAGCCTGCCATTGGGCATGGATCTTTCGTCCCTCCCTAAGCTGTGTTAGAGTCGGCTTGGGCTCTGGCTGTGTGTGCTTGTGGGTGCTGGCTGTTGGGCTCTGGCTGTGGGTGTGTGGAAGCCAGCTTCCTCTGCCATGAAGAAGCGCCCCTGGGATCTATAAGCCTGAAAGAAGCCCTTTCCTCCTATGTGCTCTTTCTCTTCAGGTGTCTGTCCCAGCAGTGAGAAGGTAATTGCACTGCTTGGTGTGGTGGGAAACCTTTTCCTTGGGGTGACTGCAGACACTTGTCTTTCTCCTCAGGGCACAGATGACAGACAGATCTCCAGCCCTGTGACCAGATTTTTATTGAGTGCTTCTCATTAACATATTTTTATTTAGTTCTGTGTGCTGGATATAGTGTTTAACATGGTAAAGTACTTGCTGTTAAAGGCATTGCATTTTACTTGGGGAGACAGAAGAATATGGACATTTGAGAACCAAATAATTATAGTTAAAAGAGCATAAAGTGGGGAAGTGTGTGTGTGTTTGTATGCATGTAAGAGTTGTGTATTATGTGGGGTAGCTTTAGATTAAGTGGAAAAGGACCACTTCCCTGAGACAGTGACTCATGAGCTGAAAAACTTGTAGGGAATCTCAACTGGACATCATGTGCAAAGGTTCCAGGAAAGAACAAATTTGGCTTGTTTAGGGCATTAAGACAAGGCAGATGTTGGGGCTGGAGAGATGGCTTAGTGGCTAAGGTATTTGCCTGAGAAGCCTAAGGACCATTGATTCTCCTGTACCCATGTAAGCCATATGCACAAGGTGGCTTAAGCATCTGAAGTTTGTTTACAGTGGCTGGAGGCTCCAAAATGCCCATTTTCTCTCTCTCTCTTTTTCTCAGTAAATAAATAAAATATTAAAAAGAAAGGGCAGATATATTAGTTTCAAATAGTTATTGTGACAAATTACTGCAAGCTGGATAACTTAAAGCAACAGAAGTTTATTTTCTCCATGGCCTTGAAACCAGAAGTTAGATGTCAGCAGGGCTTCCTTCCCTTTGGAGGCTCTAGGAGAGTGTGTTCATCTTTCAGCATCCAATGGCTATAGATAGTCCTTAGCTTGTGATTATGTCTTGTCTGTGTCTATTTGTCTTTCTTTTACAAGGACACTTGTGATGGCATAGAGGACTCACACAGATACTCTTAGATAATCTTATTCTAGAAATCCTTACATCTACTAAGACCCCTTTCAGGGTAATGTTTAGAATCCAGGGATTAAGACTTGATATCTATGAGTGTAGCATTATGCAGTTTATAATATTGCCTGTGACTGAAGAATGATGTGCTAGACTAAGAATGGTAGAAATTGAAGCCAGAGAAGGAGAGGAACCGGAAGTACTTGGACATAAAGTTGATAGCACTGAATGGAATGGATATGGGAAGATCAAAGATAGAAATCAGCTGGGCATGGTGGCGCAGGCCTTTAATCCCAGCACTTGGGAGGCAGAGGTAGGAGGATCACTGTGAGTTTGAGGCCACGCTGAGTCTACATAGTACATTCTAGGTCAGCCTGGGCTAGAGTGAGACCCCACCAAAAAGATAGAAATCAAGGGTCGTGACTAGCTTAAACATTAAGTTGATGACCTACTGTTTGCCAAAATGGTGAATCTTTGGAGAATGAACAAATTTAAGGAAAATCCCCATCAGTATTCTGTATTTGTTATGTTAAATTTGATAAGTTGAAGATATGCAGGTAATGAATCCAGGAGGTAGGATATATAAATTTGTTGCTTAGAAGAGGGTCCAGGCCCATGCATAAAAGTTCAAGAATTGTGTGCATGTTAGTGGGACCTAATGCTATGAGTTTGGGTAGTAAAAGCAGTAAGAGTATAATGGGGCTAGGTGTAGAGCTGCAAACTTAACGGTCCCAGCACCTCAGAGACTGAGGCAGGAAGATCTCCAGGTGAGGGGCCTTGTCTTAACACAGAAGTATAATGGACTTGAATGACTCTGCTGTGAGCCCTCGGGCATGCATTTGATGTCCAGGAGGAGGATCTGGCAAAGGGAACTGAGGAGGGAGTGACCAAGATAAGATTATTGTGTCCAGATGGGAAGTAGTCATTTCAAATGCTTCTGCAAGACTTGGTAGTTTGAGGCATGAAAGTAGTAATTTTGTTGCAAGAATTTTCTTACTACAAAGCATTATCAGTATAGAAGTGAGTGTGGAAACTAGTTTGACAGTGGTTGAAGGAAATATGATATACAGCAGAGGCAGAAAAATAGTGCGTCTGTTGCCTGGGCAGTAATATGAAGGTAATGAGCTTTTGGTAATGGGAGGGGTTAAGGGTTTTGTTTGAAAAGGGCTGGAGACATAGCTTAGCAGTTAGGCGTTTTGCCTGCAAAACCAAAGGATCCTGGTTCGATTCTCCAGGACCCACGTAATCTAGATGCACAAGGGGGAACATGTGTCTGGAGTTCGTTTGCAGTGGCTGGAGGCCCTGGCATGCCCATTCTCTGTCCCTTTCCCCCAAATAAATAAAATAAATATACTAAAAAAATTTAAAAAACCTTGAAAATATCAAACTTACAGACAACTTATACAAATTAGAATAGTACAGAGAACATAAAGTCTTCACCCACTGTTAACATTTTACTCCATTTACTCCTAATTTCCATATCTACAAATAACTATATCATTATAATAATTTATGTGATGAAATACATCCTCTTAAAATAAGTTTGATGTCTTATTTCAGAATTTGCCTTGGAATTGATGTTAAATGTATGTGTCTTATTAAAATCCCACAGTCTGAGCATCATCCAGTAATAAATGTTTAGTTTTCTAGTACAAGAGAACATTACCATCTATCAGTTTATAGCACATAAAGAATAAGCTTCCCCATGAACACTTTTTGCTTTTGCACTCTCAGTAGTACTCTGGCTATGAAAATCAAGAAAACCCTTAGGGGCATGAAGAGAAAACTCAGTGGGAAAAGGTGCTTGCTACCAAAACCTACTGTCCTGGGTTTGACTTCCTAGTGTCCATTAAAGCCAGATGCACAAGGTGGCACAAATGTCTGGATTTCATTTTTAGTGACAAGAGTCTCTGGTGTGCCTATGCTTGCTCACTTTCTCCTGTCATACTCTGCTTGCAAATAAATAAGTAAGTAAATAAACAAATATATAAAAAGTAAATACTGGGCTGGAGAGATGGCTCAGCAATTAAAGGTGTTTGCTTGCAGCGCTTAAGGACCCAGGTTTGATTTTCCAGTACCCATGTGTTGTTGTCAGCTTCATTGTTGCTGGGACAAACACCCAACAAAAAACAGTTTGTGAGAAAAAAGGGATTTATTCAGGCTGACAAATTTCAGGGGATCCGGGCATGGTGGTGCACACCTTTAATCCCAGCACTTGGGAGGCAGAGGTAGGAGGATCACTGTGAGTTAAAGGCCAGTCTGAGATAACATAGCGAATTCCAGGTCAGTCTGGCCTAGAGAGAGAGACCCTACCTTGAACCTCCCCCAAAATAAGTTCCAGGGGAACACCATCAATGGTGGAAGAAGCTGGCTCACTTTCATAGATCTAAGCAGAGACACACCACCAACAGCCAGCACCACAAAAGAGCACGAACAACCAAAGCTCAAACTGCTCTCCATACTCCCAGTGCCGCCTCCTCTTCCCCAGCAGGCCTCCACCCACTGCAGACTCAAGGTTCAGTCTGAGTCTATGTGGGGCACATATTCAAACTACCATTTTTTTTTTCTTTTTGGTTTTCTGAGGTAGGGTCTCACTGTAGCTCAGACTGACCTGGAATTCACTATGTAGTCTCAGGGTGTCTTCGAACTCTTGGCGATCCTCCTACCTCTGCCGCCCGAGTGCTGGGATTAAAGGCGTGTGCCACCATGCCTGGCCAAACTGCCACATTCTGTCCTGGGCCCCCATAGATTCATGGCCATCTCACAACGCAAATTACATAAGTCTACCCTTAAAGGTCTCTATGATCTTTACCAACTTTAAGACAGTTCCAAAGTGCAAGTGTCATCTGAAACTTAAGACTGCTTCTTAATATGAGTGCTGTAAAATTGAAACAGTTGCATGCTTGCAACACATAATGGCACAGAGTAAACATTTCTCTTGTAAAAGGCGAAGAAGAGAGAGTGGACCAGCACAACTCTGTAACTACCAGGCAGACACCAGACATCTGCAGGTGAAGTGAAACACCCTTGACCAGTAATGACAGTCTCTGGATTTTCTAATTTTGCCCCTCCAGCTGGTCTGAGTAGCCCAGGGAAAACTTGAATCCTGAGCCAAAAGTGCTGCACAGTCATCTTTGTATAGTCATGGTACTCAAAACATCTTTGGGTCTCTACTGCCAACCATGGTCTCCTTTTAAAGCTCTATACAGTGGCCTGGTTTGGTCTCCAATATGGGAACCTCTCTGTGGTGGTTTGATTCATGTGTCCCCCATAAACTTAGGTATTCTGAATGCTAGGTTCCCAGCTGATGGAGATTTGGGAATTAACGCCTCCTGGAGGTAGTGTATTGTTGGGAGCAGGCTTATGGTTGTTATAGTGAGTTTTCCCATACCAGTGTTTGGCACAGTCTCCTGTTCCTATTGTCCACCTGATGTTGGCGAGGGGTGATGTCCACCCTCTGCCCATGTCATCATTTTCCCCCACCATCATGGAGCTTCCCCCTTGAGCCTGTAAGCCAAAATAAACCTCTTTTTATTCCCCACAAGCTGCTGTTGGTTGGGCGATTCCTACCAGCAATGAGAACCTGACTGCAACACTCACCCTGCTTCACAATGCTGTATCTCAGCATGAGCCCTGATTGAACGTCAGACAGTGTCTTACTTCCTCTCCAGAGGCACATCACCTTGCTTCACATGCCACATCTCAGCAGCGGCTCCTGGACCTTGTGTGCTTCATGACCTGATTCCTTGCATTTTTCATTTTCAAAATCAATACCAGGTTTGCAGTGGTGCAGCCAAGTTGTTAATCCAGAGAGGAACAAAATCTAGTCCTTGAAGAGCAGGGTACCATTTAGAATTCCTTTTAGTCGTCTCCTTTCAAAACAATTTCTATTCGTATTTATTGAGCCTTTCCTGGTTGGATTTTTACCCCTGGGCATCTTTTCCCTTGTTTCAGTGTAAGGCAATTTGTCTCACCCTTAATGGTGGTAATCTATTTAATGTAGTTTTAGCAACCTACAATCAGTCTCTGTGCCTGTAACTTTAAACTTGTTTGAATTCTTCCAACTTCAAATCATACACCTTTTAGGTTTATACTTTCCACCAAGCACACCAGTCCATTACTTTTAAAGGCGTATGCCACCACACCCGGTGACTTTTTTTGGTTGTTGTTTATTTTTATTTATTTGAGAGCAACAGAAGAAAGAGGGGGAGAGAGAGAGTGCTGGGATTAAAGGTGTGCGCCACCATGCCCAGCGATGATATACTTCAATTCAAAGTAGAAAACTGCTCTTCTTTCTTACAGGATAAATACTCTTCTGGAGCAAATGGAGACACTTTTAACAGGACTTTAGCCTCATCAGGTATGTGTTAAAGCAAAAAGGTAAAAATATTCAGGTTAATGGCTTTAGTAAATGAGGAGCAGAATGATGAACATCATATGGAGTATGTTCTAAAAACTTCTTGGTAATGGGCTGGAGAGATGGCTCAGTGGTTAAGATGCTTGCCAGCAAAGCCTGATGACCTGGGTTCGATTCCTTCAGGACCCACATAAAGCCATATGCACAAAGTGACACATGCATCTGAGTGTGTTTGCAGAGGCTAGAGGCCTTGGTGGTCCCATTCTCTCCCTTCCTCCCTCCTTTCCCCTCTCTTTTTTTTTCTCTCTCTCTGCTTGCACATAAATAAATAAAATATAAAAAGCCATTTATGGTGACGAGTCGTCTTAATTGAGATCTTTTGGGGTGGAGGTACTGCTCCTTAGAGTAGGGAGAAGAAGGAGAGTGTAGTGTTGCAGTCTGTATTACTTGATCAAGTGCGTTGTTGAAAAACTTGTTCAGCCTGGAAGCTGCATGTTTGGCTTCCAGGTTACTAAGGATTTTGTCCTGATATGAGGGAGTAAGACAGATTGTAAGATTGTTGATTGTTGAAGCAGTTGGACATGATGTCAACATATGGCAGACCTGGCCATTGGCAACTGCTTCAACAATCAACAATCTTACGAAGAGCAGCCTTGGGCATCATTCTTCAGGTGCCATCCTCCTGTTTCTGAGACAGTGCCTCTCAATGGCATGGAGCTTACTGAGTAGGCTAGACTGGCTGGCCAATGAGCCCCAGGGATCTATCTGTCTCTACCTCCCCAGTGCTGGGGTTACAGGTACACACTACCATACCTGGCTTTTAAAAAGTATTCATTTATTTGAGAGACAGAGAAACAGAAAGAGGCAGATGGATGATAGAGAAATTGAGAGAGAGAATGGGCATGCTAGGGTCTATAGTTACTGCAAACAAACTCCAAATGCACATGCTACCTTGTGCCTCTGGCTTACATGGGTACTGGGGAATCAAACTTGGATCCTTCACAGGCAAGTGCTTTAACCACTAAGACATTTCTCCAGCCCACTTTTTTTTTTCCTTTTACATGGGTTCTGGGATTAAACTAAGGTCTCCTGACAACCACTTTACCAATGGAAATATTTCCTCAACTTCCATGTGGTTTTAATTTAGAAAAATGTTACTGTGCTAAGGATCCCAAGAGGGTAAGGAAAATCCTTGGGATGTTTTTGCATACCTCTAATCCCAGCACTTGGGAGGCTGAGGTAGGAGGATCGCTGTGAGTTCAAGGCTAGCCTGACACCACATAGTGAATTCCAACTCAGGCTGGGCTAGAGCAAGACCCTATCTTGAAAAAAAAAAAAAAGTCTAATTTGATTGTGGTATGGTTAGAGAATTTTGTGCATATAATACTGGTTTTGCTTATTTTTTTTTCATGTTTCAGTTCTTTTTGTTTTGCTTTTGTTTTTGTTGCTTGAGGTAGGGTCTTACTTTAGCCCAGGTTGACCTGGAAATCACTATGTAGTCTCAGGGTGGCCTTGAACTCTCTGTGATCCTCCTACTTCTGAGTGCTGGGATTAAAGGCATGTGCCATCATGCCCAGCATGAGTTTGGTCTTTCTCTCTTAAATATTAAATATCTTCTTTCTTTTTAAATATTTATTTATTTGTGTGTGTGTGTGAGAGAGAGAATGAGTATGGGTGCGCCAGGACCTCTAGTCACTACAAATGAAGTCAGATGTGCATCTGGCTTATGTGGGTACTGAGGAATCAGACCCTGGGTCCTTGGGTTTCTCAGGCAAGTACCTTAACCACTAAGCCATCTCTCCAGCCCCCTTTTCCCCTTTTTAGATTTGCTTAATTGTTCATGTACATGGCTAGTTTATTATTATTAATTTATTTTTTGTTTTTTTTTGAGGTAGGGTCTCACTGTAGCCTAGCCTGACCTGGAACTTACTATGTATTCTCAGGGGGCCTCAAACTCAGGGTTATCTTCCTATCTCTGCCTTCTCAGTGTTGAGATTAAAGGCATTCTCCACCATGCCTAGTTTACATGGCTAGTATATAAAATTGGCTGAATTTGGGGCTCAGAAGTTAAGAATACATGCTACTTAAGAATGAGGGCCTCTTGGGCTGGTGACAGCCAGAACCCATGTGAAACAACAACAACAACAACAGAAACCTGGGGTGGGCAGTGTACATCTGGACCCCTAATCTGTAATGTCCTTGTCTATTCTGGGTATTAGAAAGTTTAAAATTGTTTTTTCGTTAATCAAGTTGCTAAAAAAGGCTCTTTTGCTTTGGTTTCTACTTCTGTAATTATAAGCAAGATCAGGCACTGTTTTTCTTTTGAAGAGCTAGCTACCTAATTCATATTCAGATCACTTTTCTCCTAGGCTGTTTGTGTTCTCATCATCATTGTCTTCTGTCTGTCTGTCTTGTATCGAGGATTGAATTTAGGACCACATGTGCTGTATCCCTAACCCTCTATTTACTTTTTAGAAATTTTTAAATTTTAATATTTATTTTTATTTATTTATTTGACAGAGAAAGAGGGAGGTGGGGGAGAGAGAGAGAAAAGAGAGAGAATGGGCACGCCAGGGCCTCCAGCCACTACAAACGAACTCCAGACGTGTGCGCTCCCTTGTGCATCTGGCTTACGTGGGTCCTGGGGAATTGAACCTGGGGTCCTTTGGCTTTGCAGGCAAATGCCTTAACTGCTAAGCCATCCCTCCAGCCCTCTTTTTACTTTTTTAAAAAATACTTTATTTTATTTAGTAGAGAGAAAGAGGCAGATAGAGAGAATGGACGCGCTAGGGCCTCTGTCCACTGCCAATGAACTGCAAACGCATGTGCCACCTTGTACAGCTGGTTTACATGGGTACTGGGGAATCGAACCAGGGTCATTAGGCTTTGCAGGCAAGGCAACTGCTAAGGCATCTCTCAAGCCTTCTTTTTTTCTTGTCTTTATTTTACTCTGCCATGGGGTCTAAGTTGCACAGGCTGGCCTTGGAGAGTGGTTATCCTCCTGTCTTAGCCTTGCGAGTAGTTGGAAATAACAGGCTTGGTACCACCACGCTTGGCTCCTCTTGCTTACAGGTCAGTAAGATCCTGTGTGTGTCACACTGAAAAGGCTTAAATTTTGCATACTTAGATATTTCTATTTGACTTGCTTCAAAATGTTCTTTATTTTAGAAGTGGAAGATAGTCCTTCTCGAAGAGATCATTTCATGAGAAGTGGATTTGCCTCTGGGAGGAGTTTGGGAAACAGAGGTAAGTATCATTTGTCCTTAATCTCTTGAACTGCTGAATAATGAACAGAAGTTCTCAGGGCTGTTGGGTGCAAAGCTAAGTCTATTACAAATTAGTGTAATACATGTAAATTTTGTTGGTAAAACAAGTCCATTTTTTAAAAATGCTAGTGGGGTGTGTTGTGAGAGAAGAGGAAGGGAGAAAGAGCAAGAGCGAGCGAGAGAGAGCACTCTGTGCATAGTCCAGGCTGACTTTTAAATTCTCTTGCTATGATGCAGCCCAAGTTGGCCTTGAGCTTACGATCTTCCTACCCTGGCTAAGGGCTTGGATCACAGACCTGTGCCACCATGGCTGGCTAATGCCAGTGTTCTTTGTGCTTTTACTTCTTTGGGATAATAAAGCATAATAGTTGACTGGGCAGACAGATTGGTTAGACAAATATATTCTGCAGAGCTTCTGCTTAATTTTGGATTATTGATTTCTAGGTATTGATGTGAAAAGAATATTTGTCAAAACTTTGGAATTTAGGAGAATAGGGTGAGAAGGGCTGCTTTCTTGGGTGTTAGGCTTTTTTTTTTAAAGGTATGGTCACACTGTATCCCAAGCTGATCTAGGACTCATTCTGTAGCTGAGGCTGGCCTCATACTCACTGCAGTTCGCCATCTCAACCTTCTGAGAGTGCTGGAATTAAAGACATGAAACACCATGTCAGACTAGATTCCTTACAAGGTGTAATGGGAAACATTTTCTGTTAGCTCATTAGTATTGTTTAAGAAGTTATTTAACCAAAGTTGGATTTTTTTGTTGTTGATTTCTTTTTACTTATTTTATTTTACTTATTTGAGAGAGGGAAAGAGGCAGAGTGAGAGAGAGCGCGCAAGAGCGAATGGGTACACCAGGGCTTCCAGCCACTGCAAACGAACTCCACATGCATGCACCACCTTGTGCATCTGGCTTAAATGGGTCCTGGGGAATCTAGCCTTGAACCGGGGTCCTTAGGCTTCATAGGCAAAGAGCTTAACCACTAAGCCATCTCTCCAGCCCTATGTTGAATTAAAAAAAATTTTTTTTGTGCATTTTTATTTATTTATTTGAGAGTGACATACAAAGAGAGAAAGGCAGATAGACAGATAGAGAGAGAATGGGCGCGCCAGGGCTCCAGCCACTGCAAACGAACTCCAGACGCATGCGCCCCCATGTGCATCTGGCTTACATGGGTCCTGGGGAATCGAGCCTTGAACCAGGGTCCTTAGGCCTCACAGGCAAGTGCTTAACCGCTAAGCCATCTCTCTAGCCCTGTGTTGAATTTTTTGAGCTGGTATTATATAGCCAAGGCTGGCCTTGGACTCTTGAACCCTAGCCTCCTTCCCTTTTATTCTTCATACCATTGCATTTTGCCCTTAAGGATGTTTTTTAAAAGATGTGGTCTTGCAAATATTAGTGGTGGAAAAACTGCTAACTATTCTTCCAAGCACTTCATTCCTGTCTTAACCTAGCCTCCTTCCCTTTTATTCTTCATACCATTGCATTTTGCCCTTAAGGATGTTTTTTAAAAGATGTGGTCTTGCAAATATTTAGTGGTGGAAAAACTGCTAAACTATCTTCCAAGCACTTCATTCCTGTCTTTTAAAAATTTTTTTAATTTTTAAAATTTATTTATTTATTTATATGAGAGAGAGAGAGAGAGAGAGAATGGGCACATCATAGCCTCCACTGCAAATGAACTGCAGATGCATGCACCACCTTGTGCATCTGGCTTAAATGGGTCCTGGGGAATCGAGCCTTGAACAGGGTCCTTAGGCCTCACAGGCAAGTGCTTAACCGCTAAGCCATCTCTCTAGCCCTGTGTTGAATTTTTTGAGCTGGTATTATATAGCCAAGGCTGCCTTGGACTCTTGAACCTAGCCTCCTTCCCTTTTATTCTTCATACCATTGCATTTTGCCCTTAAGGATGTTTTTTAAAAGATGTGGTCTTGCAATATTTAGTGGTGGAAAAACAGCAGTTATGGAGGGCAGGAGGATAATTTCATTTTCTAGGCAACTTCAAAGATTACAAATATTTAAGTGAATAAAATAATTTAAGTCTTAGTTTTGGAGAATTCATTCTTCCAAAGGGATTATCTATATATTTTGAAATTATGTATCTTCTCAAAGATTTTTTTTTTTTTGCTACTCAGTTCTATAGTGGGGCTATATGATACTTGATTTCAAATGTAGATTTGGTATTAAATTTCCATGAAATTTTATGCTGAAAGATAAATTTTGTTGAACCTGAAGATGTTTAGTGATGGAGATACATGCACATCCATTTTGTGTGTCAGTCAAATGAAGTGTCCAAATAGTAACTGGTTCTTGTATTAGGGAAGCCCAAAGATAACCGCTGTATAATTTAGTTAAGATAATAATTGACAGGCATTCCATATACTATGCTGACTGGGAAATAGAACCTGGGTCCCCAGGCTTTGCAGGCAGGTGCGTTTACTGCTAAGCAATCCCTCCAGTCCGGATACAGGTTTTTATAAAATGAAAAATTTAAAAAGCATATCTTTTTTTTTTTTTTTTTTTTTTTTTTGAGGCAAGCCCAACAGACTGGCCTTTTTTATGTGGCGGGGGAGGGAGCGGAGAGAGAATTGGCACACCAGGGCCTCCAATCACTGCAATTGAACTCCAGATGTGTGCACTGCCTTGTGTGCATGTGTGACATTGCACACTTGTGTCTTTGTGAATCTGGTTTACGTGGGACCTGGAGAGTCTATCATGAGTCCTTTAGGCTTCGCAGGCAAGTGCCTTAACCACTGACCCATCTCTCCGGCACTTAAAAGCATATCTTGACTGGTTTTAATTGGTAAACAAACGAAAATGGGATTTCTGTGTTACTGAGAGGGGAAAAATGATCATAAATTGGGTTATAATTTAGTTGTATTCTATGTGGCAGATGAGTTAGTGAATTAATTTTTAAATTTAAATTATTTTGAAATTTTGAATGGAAAGCATATTGTGGTTATATTGACATATACTCTTGTCTTAGCCTTGTACATACAGAGGATCATAGGATATTTGAGGTTAATACAAAATTTACTGAAAGTAAAATAAAAGTAATAGCATTTCTGTTAAGGTACTGTTTTCAGCCTTTAAGAGAGCTGATAAACTGATACAAGACAGAAATCTTAGTGTAAATGGAATGCATTCTCATTCAGGATGCATACATACAATTGTATATAGTTTATCTTGTTTTAAAAGTGTATCATAACCAGTCGTCCCTGAAAGACTTTTTTTTAAACTATAGAGTATAGACTTTTCCCCAGAAATTTGCAATTTCATTTCATATTTTGTATAGGTTTTTTAAATAACAGGTTGGAAGAAGGTCATAGCTCTGGTTTCTGGAGAGGTAAGTTGTGTTTTGTGGTAATTTAAAAAAATGTAATGGCAGGAGAACATACTAAAGAGAAATTCAAATCAGGCATTTCAGCCTGGTCCAGTTCTAACGCAGGTGTTTGAAGCAGCGCTAGGGTCTTTAGTCAAGGAGGATGATTTGTAGATACGGAGTTCAGGCATCTTAGTATTATTGCCACGTACCTTAGTTAATCTATGAAGTAAGACTATTGAATCTTATGTTTTCAGAAGAAAAGGGGATAGGCATTAGAAAAAGTAAATTAAGGAGCTGAGTAGATGCCTTGCTTTGTAAAGTGCTTGCCACACAAGCACTAGGACCCGAGCTTGGATCCCCAGGATTCAATATCTTGGTACTGTGATTCATCTGTAATCCCATTACTGTGGAGGTAAGATGGGGTTTCTGGGTATTCCTAATTGACTAGTCTAGTTGAATCAGTTAGCTACAGGTTCAGAGTGAGAGATTCTGTCTCAGAAAATAGACTGGCCATGCCTAGTTCTGGGATTTTGGAACCATCTTCTTCTAGGTAATTGAGTACTGGAAGGAGAAAAGGGCGTGCTGTGGCTTCCTGTTCCCACCCCAGTCAGTCACATCACCTGAGGCCCTCCCTCTTAGGACAGCTTGCCTCTTCTTCCCATAACCCTTTAAAAATCCCCTTTCTCTGTTCTCAGCATTCCAAAGACCCCCCCCCCCTTCCTATTGCTTCAGATCCTGCCAGTTTCTCTTGGCATTAAAAGTTCTGGGCTGGAGGGATGGCTTAGCTGTTAAAATGCTTGCCTGCAAAGCCAAAGGACCCAGGTTCAATTCTCCATGACCCACATAAGCCAGATGCACAGGTGGTACATGTGTCTGGAGTTCATTTGCAGTGGCTAGAGGTCCTGGCATGCCTGTTCTCTCTCTCTGTCTCTCTCTCACACACACAAATAAGTAAATAAATAATAAAAATAATTTTTAAAAAAGTTCTTAGGCTCAGGTAGAAAGTGATTGAGGAACATACCTAACATTGACCTCTGTTCTCTACATACATGTATACACAAATGCTTGTGCACCTGCACATACTCACTTACATACTTAGCATGTACTAACATGCTTAGAAGTGAATTAATTGCTAAAAGTAAAACAAAACATTCTGTTTAAAGTACTTCTTCTTTGGGGAATACAGATAATAATGTTGCCAGAAGATAGATAACTGCTTTCCCAGATCCAGCAGAGTAGTTTTCAGTGAGGCCTTGGAATTTATATTCCAAAAACACCCCTGGTGATTCTGATGCCTCCTCTGTTTGGAAACCATGCACATCATAAAGCAGTCAGAGTTGCAGAGTCTGTTCAGCTCTGCCTTGTATAGCCCAGGCTGACTGAGGACACACTCTGTAATTCCAGGCTGGCCTCCTACTCATAGAGGATCCTTCTACCTCTATAACTGAGTGTTGAGATTAAAGGCAAGGACACTACCATCTGATAGGTTATTAGGCCCACTGTGTAGAAATTCAAATAAAAGCGCAAAGCTCAGTGCTAGACACATTTGTCTTATATGGCATCCATCTTTCTTCACTAGATACTTGAAGCTTGAGCTTGGGGATGTAGCTCAGTGGTAGAGAACTTACTAATGTGCCTAAGACTCTGGGTTCCTTCCCAACACCATAGGAAAGAAATAAGGATTGGTATTACTCTGCTTTATGATTCCTGAAGTCAAAACTGAGACTAGACACTGGAGAGAGAGGTTAGTTGGTAAAGTGCTTGCCTTGCAAGCATGAGGACCTGAGTGTTAGGACCCACATTAAAAAAGCATGGGCTGGTAACTAAACTCAGGATCATTATTTGATTTGTATTTAGCTTTGTTTTCTAGACCTAGAGAGATAACTTCTTGCAATAATTTATTTTGAAATAGCTTGAGCCACAAGAAGTTACAAAGATAGTACAGTTGATTTTCATCCAATTTCTGTCGTTATTTAATGTCTTAGGGTGATCAAAATAGCCATAGGTTTTTTCAGGGAAATAATGGGTCAAAGATGATGTAAGATTCCTTTCTCTTTGCCAGCTCTTACAAATCTTTAGGATTTTTCTTTTAACATTCAGGTAGTAAATTTCAGCTGTTACTAATCTTGAGGCTAACCTTCTTCTAAGACCCTTTTCTTTCTTGTTCATCTCCCTTAAGTCTTCCTTTCCAGAAAGTCAGATTGTTACTTATCAGGTGACTTTAAGTGCTCAAATAGGATCCTTCACCTAGGTGTCAGGATCATCTATTTTTTTATTTCATAAAACATAGTAAGCTTGTACATTTTTGTACAGGAATTTAGCTGATAGACTGTAAGCTGTCACTTGATGTCATTAAAGTTTTTGGGCACTAAACATTAATAACATGTACAAAGATACCCTGAAAGCATCTTTGTATTTCCAATACATGGCATTGAAGCTTCCAGAAAGTTTGGAGTTATATTACTAATAGAACTTTAAATTTTTTAAAAAATTAGTCATTCCTTGTCACTGTGTTCTTTTAAAATAATCATTTAGTTATTTGCAAACAGAGACAGACAAAGACAAAGAGAATGGGCACACCAGGGCCTCTAGCTGCTGTAACAAGTGGATGCATGTACCCTGTTTGTGCATCTGGCTTTATGTGGGTACTGGGGAATCGAACTCAGTTTGTTAGGTTTTAGAGGCAAACACTTTAAACCACTGAGCCATCTCTCCAGCCTGTCACTGTGTACTTTCATAATAAACTCTGGGAAGGGAGAACTGGGCATTCATTTTAATCATTTCTCCAGATAGCTTTTTATTTATATTTTGGGATGTTCTTTGAGGTAGGGTTTCACTCTAGCCTAGGCTGACCTGGCACTTACTCTTACTCTGTAGTCCCAGGCTGGCCCTGAACTCACAGTGATCCTGCTACACCTCTGCCTCCTGAGTGCCAGGAGTAAAGGTGTGCACCACCTCACCTGGCCAGATGACTTTTATGCAACTGTTAGTATAATGATTTATCCTTACACTACTGTAGATAAAAATGCTGGAAATACTACTAGTTACTGTCATGAAACAGAAAAGCCAGGATGATTTGAATTGTTGCATTAGGATGAAGAAAAGTTGCAGTATATTTAGAAAGTTATTAAGAGCAGAACATTACAGAAAAATAAATGATGACATTTATAAACACAGCAGCCATGTATATGTTTCTAGAGCCCTGTGCACCACAACTGAGAACCATTTGATTACTTGTGTGATTGTTCTTTTCCTTTTTGGCTTGTTGTGCCTAGAAGATAAGTGGGGATATAGTATGTGCTCAATTATATATTTAATATTTAATATGAGGTAAATTAGATATTTTGTGTAGAGCATTTACCTGGAGTAATATTTTTATATTTCTGTTAAAATTATTTCAAGAATTAAAATGTCTATATTTTAAGGATATATTTTGTGTTCCTACCAGTTTATCTTGCTACCATGCTATTCTTTAGCTATGATGTCTTATTTGAATGCTATTCACATGTTACATTTTTATTCAAGAGTCTAATAATGACTGTGAAGAAAATCAAGCTCGGAACAGAGGGTTTTCCAAGAGAGGCGGTAAGGACAATGCCTTGCAACAGATTGTATATAAGACAAAAATACTAAACGACAATATGGACTATAAAAGGGTTGAAAGGAAATAATTCTGATGTTGAAAATCGTTAAAATAACTTTGGTTTATGTTTCCTACTTTCAATTCTTCCTTAGGTATATGTCTCATATATATATATATATATATATATATATATATATATTTTTTTTTTTTTTTGGTTTTTTGAGGTAGGGTCTCACTCTATCTAGCTCAGGTTGACATGGAACTCACAGTAGTCTCAGGGTGGCCTTGAACTCATGGTGATCCTCCTACCTCTGCCTCCTGAGTGTTGGGATTAAAGGCTTGCACCACCATGCCCGGTTATGTCATATATTCTTTCAAAAATTATTTATTTATTTACAAGAGAGAGAGAGCAAGGGGTGGGGGAGAAGGAGGAAGGGAGGAAGAAAATGGGTGTGCCAGGGCTTCCAGCTGCTGCAAATGAACTCCAGATGCATGTGCCACCTTGTGCATCTGGCTTTTGTGGGTCCTGGGGAATCAAACCTGGGTCTTTTGGTTTTGCAGGCTAGTGCCTTAATCATTAAGCCATCTCTCTAGCCCTGTCATACATTCTTTTCTTGGTATTGAGCACTGACCCCAAGGCCTTATGCGTGCCAAGAAAGAGCCATATCCCAGCCCCTCCTACTTTGATTTTTAAAAAACTTTTTATTGACAGTTTCCATAAGTATAGAAAATAAACCATAATAATTCCCTCCCAACAGTCCATTGTCGTCCTCCCAAATCTACCCTCCATTGAATCCCTTCTTCTTTCCAGTTAGTCTTCATTCTATTCTGATCCTTTGAATTTGTGAGTGACTGTTTAGGAGGTCCACCTCTCCATTCTGATGTTGAGAATATGCTATAATTTACAAAAGAGGTTTGTTGTGACTGTTGATCAGTCACAGCATAAATGAATTGGGAAAGTGTTTGTCTTGAATAGGCTCATTGTAAATCTGGGATAATGAAGAAAAATGTAAATTATTTTTTGTTCAAATCTAACAGTATTCCATCAGTGAATTTGAGGTGAGATGCTGTAAAAATGACCATGTATACTCTCAATTAATTATGAAGACATGTTAGGACAGCAGCAACAAATGCTCTCAAAAAACATAGTGAAGCTACTATAAAATTGCAACAGATGTGCAAATCTTGATAAAACAGTTTTCTTGGTTGGAAGCACGTGATTGTCAGACACATTGTTATTCCTGCAACTTGGAAACATCCTTTCTTTCTATGCATGAGATGGTTAGCTGTCTCTCCCTAGTGAAGCTAGAACTTCTTGATTTCAGATGGAATGAAGATTTTCTTAAATTGAACTTAAGATAATTTTGCAAAGATGTGATGTTGGAGGAAAAAAATTCAAGAACCATAGACATGATATATGTTTTAGTTACCTCCTCCCTTTATAGTGCTGAGCATTGAAGTCAGGACCTTGTGCATGCTAGGCAAACACTTGACCACTGAACTGCATCCTGTCCCAGTCTTACTGTTTTTTTAATTAATAAAAATTTTTGACATATTGCTTAGAATTGTTGCCCATTTTAAAAAATTTATTTGAGAGAGAAAGAGGCAGAGAGAGAGAGAGAGAGAGCTAGAGATAGAATGGGCACCCCAGGGCCCCTAACCACTGCAGATGAACTCCAGATGCATGTGGCACCTTGTGCATCTGGCTTACATGGGTACTGGAGAATGAAACCTGGGTCCTTGGGCTTCACAGGCAAGCGCCTTAACCGCTAAGCCATCTCTCCAGCCCCAGCCCATGTTTTTAAATTTCTGTTTGTTTTCTGGAGAACAGTGAATATCTTTGTGCTACCTTTGAAATTGATTTAATGTAAATTTAAACAGTGCAGCCAAAAGTCATGTATAATACTATGTGATTGTAGGGTGGTTAGTAAGGCCACACCTGCTCTTGATTCCTATTCCTCTTTTTTTTTCTTTTTCATTTCTTTTCTTTCTTTCTTTTTTTTTTTTTTTTTTTTTTTTGGTGCGATAGGGTCTCACTGTAGCCCAGGCTGACCTGGAATGCACTGTGTAGTCCCAGGCTGGCTTCGAACTCACAGTGATCCTCCTTCCTACCTCTGCCTCCTGAGTGCTGAGATTTAAAGGTATGCACCACCATGACTGGCTTACTCTCCTTCCATATAGACGTACACATTTGAAGATGGGAAGTTAGCACATAATGGTCATTTGATAAATATGTGTACGTTTATTTTGAAGTATAACACAACATAGATGCATGTACCATAAGTGTGTGTGTGGAGCACAGTTCTTTTTCACAAACTGAGCACCTTTGTTCATTGTTCACTACACCTAGGTTAAAAAATAGAAACTGCTAGCCCCTTAGCCAAATCTCATTTCATGGTCATTTCCCTCACTAGCAACATCTTCCTGAAGGTTAACCTCTATCATGACTTCTAGCATTATAGATACATTTTGTCTGCTTTTGTATTTGATATGACGGGAATCATACAGTATGTACTATCTCGTTTCTGGCTTCTGCTTAATGTATTTGCAAGTTAATGCATATATTCCTGATCATTGTAGATTGTTGTCATTGCTGTGCAGTATTATTTTTCCTACTCTCCTAATCATGAGTATCGGGATTACTTTCAGTTTTGGACTATTATGAAAGTGCTATTATGGAGCTCTGTTGTTACATTGGTACAGAGAAGTAGAATTACTAGCTACCAGGATATGTATGAATGTATCTATGTGTACATATAGATATTGATATTATATATCTATATGTAAACATCTTTGTAGCTGTTATATATATTAATCTTGTATATATGGATATATAGATATCAATATCTATGTATTATGTGTATGTATATATGTACACACACATACATATGTCATTAATAACTTGTGAGGTGTTTCAAAAGAGTTTAATAATACTAGGATGTGTATTCCCATATCCTCACTAGTACACTTGATCTTTTTTCTTTCCACTTTAATCATTCTGCTAGGAATTTGGTGGCACATTTTTGATAGAATGAAATGTGGAACACTACATACATTTATTGGGTACTTGGACAACATCTTTTGTCAAGTGACCATTTAAAATTGTTGTCTATTTTTCTATTGAGTATCTTTATTTTTACCTTTTTATTTATGAATGATATTGATAGGAGCAAGGTAGCTTTTTTCACAGGTCGTCAGTCAGGGACAGAGGCCTAAGGAGAACATGGATGTCATCTTGATTGCCCTGACAGGACTAGAACCAGCGTCTGACCCAGTCTCATTCAATATAGCTCAGTTGGTAAAGTGCTTGCTGTATGAGCATAAGAATCTATGATTAAGTTCAACACCATGTAAAATTTGAGCATGGAGCATGATGGCACATGTCTGTAATTCCATGCTGCGGAGGCAGAGACAGGAGGAGCCCTGCGGCTTGCTGGCTAGCTAGTCTAGCTGAATTGGTGAGCTCCAGGTCAGTGAGAGACCTTGCAAAAGGTGTGAGGGCATTCCTAGGAATGACACCCGAGGTTGTCCTCTGACCTCCACATAATGTTCATGCACACATGAACATAAACATGTATGTACACACACAAAATATCACCAAGGAATTCTCTACTTTGGAAGTGGTAAACATGAATGTAGTTACTAGATTGGAAAATAGAATCAGAATGTGGGAGGGAAGGCTCTTCAAAGAATAGCTGGGGTTAGGGTGCTTAGTGGGTAAAGAGCTTGCTGTGTAAGCAGATGTCAGATTCCTGCCACTCATTAGTGCTGGGTGGATGTAAAACCAGAGCTTGGAGGCAGAGATAGGGAATCTCTGCAGCAAGCTTGCTAGCTAGACTAGCTGAATCATGAGCTCTGAGCCAAGTGAGATACTCTCTCAGTAAAATCAAGATGACAGTGATCGAGGAAGACACAGTAAATCAACTTCTGGCTTCCACACAGACACAGAAAAGGCTTTCCCAGACTTGAGTCAAATGAGTCCTGAGTATATTAAATAAGAATATCTCACCCTCGTGTATGCATTGCAATTATAGTATTTCAAAGGTTAAAAAATAGCAGAAAAAAAGAAAAGATTCATTTGTAATAGAAGAATATCCTGGAAACAGATTTTTTTTTCTTTAGTAAAGGTAAAGGCCAGAAGACAGAATACTAAATTCTGAATTCTGAGGGAGAATAGCTCTTAAACTGCTATATTCAGATGTTTAGGTACCAATGGGAAATAATGCTGTTTAGATAAAAATCATAGTTAAAACTTCTAGACATTTGTATGAAGAGCTGTAAGATCATTGGCGGTGCTAAGAAGGCACCTGAATGCAGAACAGAAGGAATAGGAAACAATGCTGATGAGCCAAAAATAGATAAAAATATGAACTTGGCAAACACATGGGTAGATTTTAGCATTGGCTGTGTAGACTAACAACAATGACTAGGGATGTTAGAAGTACAAATAACTAAGATATCAGCAAATAAAAGGCTTAAATTCATTCTCAGTTCACATGAAACAATAGGTAGAAGTGCAAAGATTTTTAAGTAAAATTAAAGGGTAATTAGAGAAAGAAAAAAAAATTAAGCACATGACTTAATAATAGATACAACCCAGTAGGAGAGTAGATAGAACTCAGTGGGAACAGGACTAGATTGAAAATAATTTAATCTCAATTGTTTGTGATGAAATTGATAATATGTAGGTTACCATTGGGGCAAAATTAACTAGAAGCATAGAAAAGAGAACAAAAAATTGAAAAAACAGTAAATTAAAAACATGAAAAACAAGATGGTAGAGATAAAAATCCATAATCACAACTGAGGTAAACACATTTCACCTCAGAATTGAAAGTAGAGGTGTTAATATTAGTCCAAAGACAGTTCATGCAGAGGTGGGAGATGAAACAGAATTTAAGGTAGACATATTAGGGGTAAGTTAATTCATCAAGAAGACATTACGATTTTGAATATGGCTTGAATTTAAACATTCTTAAAATATATGAAGCCAAAAAGTAAACATTTTGAGAAAAAATGTGTAAGTTCTAATAGATTTTAGCTGCCTTTTTTTCAGAAATTAGTAAGATTGAACAAACCAGAAATTACTAACAATACAGAGGAATTGAATACTATTTTTACCAGCTACAGAAATATTTGTTTGGATTTATATGCTCTTAAAAATGAGTAAAATTATAAAATGCTCCATAAGCATATATCAAAATCACATGCAAGTTGACCATCTAGTAAGGCCTGAAGAAAATCCCATATTATCCCACATACATCATATGCCATATTCTGTCATTAGATGAAATAAAGGCAAAAATCAGTAATAAGCCTAACCTTTGTGATTTGAAAACTGAATTTCCCAGTTTATGGATACCAAACCATGTGGAAATGTGAGCTTTTTTAAAAGCTATAACAGAAAACATTATAGATCATATCTAATCTCCTTTTTTGCGTGCACAGTATGTATGGCACACTTTGGTTTGGGAAGTGGTTTCCTTTTGCTTTAGGTGGAGTCTAATTTTACTTGTAACTTATTACAGGAAATGGGAGTTTATATGTGTCTACCTCTTTGTGCTTTGATTAAGGTGTTTATTACTTCCTGTGGTGGGCAAATAGAAACTTGGGTTTTCTTAATCCTTTTGCAGACTGTAGAAATCTAGTTAATGGTGCAGTTGTGGCAACTTTCAGTGTTGTATTTAAGCAACACTGTTCTTTTACACATTTTTAGCTTTGATTCTCAAAGCAAGTAATATTCTTTTTTTTTTTTTTTAGTTTTTATTTTATTTGAGAGGGAGAAAGAGAGAGGCAGATAGAGAATAGATGTGCTAGGACTTTTAGCTGCTGCAAAAGAACTCCAGATGCATGTGCCACCATGTGCATCTGGCTTATGTGGGTCCTGGGGATTGAACCTGGGTCCTTTGGCTTTGCAGGCAAGCGGCTTAACTGCTAAGCCATATCTCCAGCCCATGTTCTTTTTTTTTTAAATTGGTTCTAACAGTATGTATATTAATAAGGTAGAACATTGATAGGTCACTCTGTGTCTTTCTAGTATCTTTCTGTTAATGCCTTCATGTTCTTACTTAATGTCATTTAATTATACAAAGCTTAAATTTAATTTGGTTACCATGTCTCCAAGATTTCTTTGTCGCTGTTGTTACTTTGTGTTGTTCTTGTATGTGCTTTACTATTATAGGCTGTCAAGATGGAAATGATTCAGAAACTTCAGGGCCATTCAGAAGAGGTGGAAGAGGTAGTTTCCGAGGTTGCCGTGGAGGATTTGGTCTAGGAAGATCAAGTTAGTAGTGGATTGTAAATGTTGTGCTTCATTTTTAAAGAAGGAAATGATTAAAAAACCACCCAAACCCCTGTCACATAAAGTTGTTAGGAGAATTCAATAAGATTATTAGCATAGCAAATTAAAACAGCGTAGTAGTTGATAAAATTAGCCACCATACACACACACACACACACCATTATTTTTAGATAAATATGTAATTACTTACTGGTTAAGTTGGATCCCATGAATTTTTTTAGATGTTTGTGTTACCAGTTTTTTAGTATTAAGTGTTTTGGAGCCTTGGAAATATGGCTGACCTTAAACCTAAGTGGCTTTCTGTATAGCTTTACCCTTTAACATATTTCTTTCACCAACATGGCTTTCTATGTGAAACACTTCCAGCCATCATTTTTCTAAGGTGTTGTTTTCAGAAGTCACTGTAGAAATGCATGTGTCTCTTTAATAGAGGGCAATTTAGTGACTTTGGAAGCTAAAACCATCAATACATATGTAATAATGATTTCAGTGAAGAAGTTGCCCATTTTAAAAACCGTGAAATATCGGAAGGGCTGGTAACGTTAGATTGGGCAATAGTGGGAGCAGGATGGTCACTTGATCAAGCGGTGAAGCGATTCATGGTGGTTTCTGAGTATATTAACTGCAACTCTTGACAGGAGATTTATCTTTCATGTATGCAATGCTTGGGCATAGCATGGACCCTTCCTTATTTTATAAAACAATTTTAACAATTTTTGGAGAAGTAATTTGTGCTGAAGTATGTAATATGTGGAGAAATCATTTTGTGACACTTAAAAAGTACTCATTATGATTCTTGTTGCACTATTTTACATCACATCTTTGGACTTCTGACATCATGACTTGCACTTGTTTTCTCTTTGCTAAGTAATTGTTCACAATTCTTAAAGGTAAAATCTAATTTTACTTTTTAAAATGAAGGTAATGAATATGACCAAGATGAAGGAATGCAGCGGAGTGGTGGCCCTTTTGGTTCCAGAAAACCTACAGTAAGTGGTTCAGGTGAGAAACAAACCTTATTCATGATATTACTCATGCATATACTTTAAGCAAGAGGGTATATTTATACCATGCTGGCTCATAATTTTACCTGTATTTTGGTTCTATAGCCTGGTACACATGAGCAGGTTTTCTTTCCCTAGAAATTCATGCCCTGTGAATTATTTTTTATATGTTAACTGTCAGTAAATTATGAGATGTGAATACCTTTCATTGGAAGAAGGAAAATAATTCTTGCATTGTTGTAAAGAAAGGTTTCTGAGGTAGAGAGAAATTATTTGTGTAACTTGAGGTGAAAGTGAAAAGGAAAACCACAACAGATGAAAACATGTCCAAATGAAGGTGAAGTTAAAGTGAAATCTATGGGAAAAAAGGGACTAGAAATAGTGTTTATACTGAATATAAGTACTAACAGGGCTTATTATGTACTTGGGAGTGGGGGGATTATGTTTTCTTTTAAGTGCTCTGTGAAACTGTGTTACAGGTAATGGTGACACTTTCCAAAACAGAAGTGGTAGTGGAAGTGGGCGAGGTAAGTTCTTCCTGGATTTTCCTATCAGAGATTAAAATTATAAACTAAATTAAAAATTTTAAGTTTTTCTGGCTAGATTATGTTAATTAGGGTTTTCCAGGGAGACAATGGCAGGAGGAGGTGGGTAGTTGAATGGATGATAGATGAGAAGGAGTTTATCAGGGAAACTTGCTCACATGATTATGGAGACAGAGAAGTCCCACAGAAGGGCATCTGCAGGCTAGAGAACCTGGGAAGCTTGACTTAGTACAACTTGCAGTGCTTTAACACCAGAGAAGCCAACAGTGGAATGCTCAGTCTACAGGCAAAGGGCTGAGAATCTGGGCGGGAGCTGCTGAGGCAAGTTCAGGAGGACCTGACAGCTTCGGAACAGAACTTGCCTCTGGCTTCATGTACGTGGGCTCCATGGGCTCTCAGCTAGTTACAGTGTCAGTCCAGGAAGGGTAAGGGCTGATCGTCCTTCCTGCCATGGATTTAAATACCTGTCATTTTGGAAACTCATAGATACCCAGAAGTAATGCTCATCGATCATCTGTGTATTCCTTAATTTAGTCCAGTTACCATCTAGACTAACCTGTCAAGTGCTAGCACCTGAGCACTTAAGACTTCAGAGTTTCCATCCTTTTAATTGGCAAGAATGACTTACTGTGCCGTTACTGTGCATGCAGTGTGGTTTTTGCTGACTATTTGCTTCCTTTATGGAGGTTTTGGATGTATGTGTGTTCGCGCCCGTGCGCCAGGAAGAAGGTTATCAGTCCCTAATGATCATTGTGGGTATTGAGTCTGAGCTGCTGTGGTAAATAACATTTTGCTTGCTTTGCCACAACTCTTGATGCCAGTAGGAGAAAACGCTTTGGGAGAGTCTTGCACCTGGTTTTCTCTGGATTTTCCCCCATGTTGTTTTTCTCTCGGCTGATTTTTGCACCATGTTGTTTAACTGTGGTGTATCACAGCCATGAATAGGACTATATTCTGAGTCCTCTTAGCAAGTTGCTCAACCTGGAGACTCCCCAACACAGTTTTCAGTTTTTAAAAAAAACACATTCCTTTGTTGACTAGGGAGAAGATCTATAATAGCTTAAACAGAAAACAATAATGTAGAATAATCTACATAAAACGAACACTTTGAATACTAAAGAATCTTAAAATGTACAAGCCTCATTTATTTTTTTCCTCCTCTTTCTTCCTCCTTCCTCTTCCTGTTCCTCCTTTCCCCTTCCCCTCTTCCCTCTCTCCCCTCTCCCTCACTGCCTTCCTTTTCTCCTTCCTCTTCCCTTTCCTCCTTTGTCTCCTCCTCCTCTTTCTCCTCCTTCCTCCTCCCTTCTCTTTCCTCTTCCTCTTCATCATCATCATGCTGGTCGATCAAACCCAGGGCCTTACCCACAATAAGCACTGAGATCTGTTTATAGCATCCAAGGTTTTGTTATTATCCTCAAATACCATTTTGTAATAAGGTACTTTTAATAACATCTGTCACTTGGGGTTTGTCCTCTGAAGACAATGAAAGTAAAGTTGACTGTCACTATGAATTTCTTTAATAGGTGGTTACAAAGGTTTAAATGAAGAAGTAGTAACAGGCTCTGGAAAGAGTAAGTTTTACTTTGGAAAACATGTTTGGTTTTTGTATTGGTATTTCCTCTTACCCCTCAATTAAAAATTTTAATGTACCTGTTTGGTCTGATCCCCTGTTAAGATTCTTGGAAGTCAGAGGCAGAAGGAGGAGAAAGCAATGACATTCAAGGTACATTGACATTGGTGCTATCTACATGAATATATGTGTGTCACTGAAACTTCAAAATGTTTAAAAAAGTTTAGTTAAATTTTAAAACTTGAGCAGTTAAAATTTTACTGGTAAGTTCTATAATATTTTAAATTTGATTTTGTTATCTTTTACCTTATTTGTGCTTCTAATCTGTAAATTATGTTTCTTAAATTTCAAGGACCAAAAGTGACGTACATACCCCCTCCTCCACCTGAAGATGAAGACTCCATCTTTGCACATTATCAGACAGGCATAAACTTTGATAAGTATGACACTATTCTCGTAGAAGTATCTGGACATGATGCACCACCAGCCATCCTGGTCAGTGTGCAAATTGATTCTGTATTACTGCATTACATATGTTGGTTTAAAATATATGGTATATTTAAGTCTGTGTCAATACAAAATTGACTTGTAGTGTCTAGTGTCTTAGCTTGGAAACTTAGAACCATGACTGCCATTTTCAATAGAATTGTTTTGTCAAAAGAGAAGTACTGGGTTGCATTCCCACTCCTCATACCAGAAGGGAGCTTTATTTAAGTTTATTTTAAAAGGGGTGCTTTTGGGCTGGGGAGATGGCTCCATGTATTAAAGCACTTGCTGTACAAACGTGATGACCTGAGTTTGGATCCCCAGAACCCAAGGAAAGCCAGTTGCAGTGGTGAATGTCTGTAGTTCAGCCCTCCTACAGTGAAATGGGAGGCAGAGACAGGTGAATCCCCAGAAACTTGTGGGCTGGCCAGCTGGGCATGTGCACCAGCGAACAGCAAGAGAGCCTGTCTCAAACAAGGTGCAAGGAGGGACCTGAACCCAAGGTCGTCCTCTGACCTCCACACACAGAAGGTGGCACACCACACCTGTATTTATACGAATGGACACACACACACACAAACACACAGATAAAAAGGTACTTTTTCTAAATTGTAAGAATCTTCTGTTTCCTGTTAATAATTATACCTATCATGAGCTCTTATAATTTGGTTTTCATATCTCATCAGCTTTAAGGGGTCAGGAAAAATGATTTTAGAACCATTGTCTATGGCAAATACTTAAAATTCTACTGTGTCATAATAGTTTCTAGATATTTACGTATGAGTAGGGCTGTATTGATTACTACATAAAGGGGTATACTGATTACTACATAAAGTGGAATAACAAAGTTTGAAACTAGTTCAAATGAGCCTGGCATGGTGGCTCATACTTTTAAAAATATTATTTATTTATTTCACAAGGGGAGAGACAATATAAATGACTATGGGCACACCAGGGCCTCTAGGCACTGCAAACTTCAGATGCATGTGCCACTTTGTGCATTTGGCTTTGTGTGGGTACTGGGGCATTGAACCCAGGTCATTGGATTGAGCCCTTAACCTCTGAGTCATTTCTCCAGCCCCTGGTTTTTTCTTTCTTTTTTGTTTGTTTTATTTTTATTTGAGGCAGGGTCTCACTGTAGTCCAAGGTGACCTGGAACTCAGAGCAATCCCACACTTTTAATGTCAGCACTCAGGAGGCTGAGGTAATAGGATTGCCATAAATTTAAAACCAACCTGGGACTACAGAGTTACAGGTCAGCATGGGCTCAAGTTAAGACCCTACCTTTAAAAAAATGGTGGCACATGCCTTTAATGCCAGCACCTGAGAGGCAGAGGTAGGACCGTGAGTTCAAGGCCACTCTGAGACTAATTCCAGGTCAGCCTGGGCTAGAGCAAGACCCTACCTTAACAGACAAGCAGTCAAAACAACACCAAAGAAACTAGTTCAAATGGAGTATATTTATAGAATGATGTGTGGAATTTAATCATTGCCTTCTTTTTCCCTTTAGACATTTGAAGAAGCTAATCTCTGTCAAACGCTGAATAACAACATTGCTAAAGCTGGCTATACTAAGCTTACTCCTGTGCAAAAATACAGTATTCCAATTATATTAGCAGGACGAGATTTGATGGCATGTGCTCAGACTGGGTCTGGGAAGACTGTAAGTCATTTTTCAAAATGTATTCTGCCCTCTGCCCAAACTGTTAGGTGTTTTTGAACTTTTTTTCTAAGTAATATGAAATCTTTCCTAGAAGATTTTGTTTATAATTTCAGTGAATTGTAAATATTCTTGCTTTTTTGTTTCTGGTTGCTATTCCTACTGGTTTTTGTGCTTTTTGAACTTAAGTGCTGTAAATGTATAGTTTAGTTTTTATTATGCTCTTGTATTTTATAAATATAAAAGTATTCATTTCTGTGTCAGTTGCAGTCATTAGGTTGCACAGTAAATGAAGGAGACAAAACATACTTTAGAAGAAAGTTGTCAAGTCTGAGACAAGCCTCAATAGCAGTCAGTTGGACTGTGTGAGGATAGGCTCTGTGCCTGCTTGAATAGGTTCATTATGTCATACTTCAAGCAACTTTGTTTAAAAAACATACCAAGTAATGGGTTTCATTATGATGGTTTCATCCATAGATACTGTTCTTTGTTCTTGTCCTCCTTCCATACTGCCCTCCCTGTCCTCCTGCCATCGCTCCTGTTGAGAGAAATGGACCTACACTCACACTTCTACATGTGGATGTCTGGTTTTATCTCCATCTGTGTCATTTGTTAAAGTAGGCTTATCTTTTTTCCAGTGTATGTTTTTGATACCTCTGTCTAAAGTTAGGTGTCTGTAGCTACAGGCTTATTTCTAGTCACAATACCATGATTGGAGGTCAGGTATTATGCCGCCTCCAGCATTGCTTTTGCTGCTTGAGGTCTTTGTGCTTTTTTTTTCTAGGTCTATGTGGAGTTTTTAAAAAATATATTTTATTTATTTATTTATTTGAGAGAGAGAAAGAGGTAGAGAATGGGTGCGCCAGGGCCTCCAGCCACTGCAAATGAACTCCAGACTCCTTGTGCATCTGGTTTACGTGGGTCCTGGGGAATCGAACTGCCTTTTCAGGCAAATACCTTAACCACTAAGCCATCTTCTCCAGCCCGTATTGTTGGAGTTTTGATGGGAATTGTGTTGAATCTGTACAATGCTGTTTTTTTTTTAGAATGTTTTTGTTAATAAAGCCATTATAACATTACTAATCCTGCCAATCCATGAGCATGGGAGGTCTTTCTATATTCTAGTGTCTTCTATTTCTTTAGTGTTTTAAAGCTTTCATTGTAGAGGTCTTTGATCCATTAAACTTTTTTTTTTAATTTTTAAAAATTTTTATTTATTTGAAAGGAGAGATGGAGATAGAATGGGCACATCAGGACTTCTTGCCACTGCAAAGGAACTCTCGACCCATCTGCCACTTTGTATATCCGGCTTTATGTGGGTGCTGGGGAATGGAACCCGGCTGTATCAAGCTTTGCAGTCCCATGCTCGGCAGTGGGCAGTCTTTTCTTATTTTGATGGGACTTGGTTCTCCCTAGTTTTTCCATCTTTTTTTTTTTTCTTTTCGTTTTTCGAGGTAGGGTCTCACTCTAGCCCAGGCTGACCTGGAATTCCCTCTGTAGTCTCACGGTGGCCTCAAACTCACAGTAATCCTCCTACCTCTGCCTCCAGAGTACTGGGATTAAAGGCATGCGCCACCACGCCCTGCTGTTTCTATCTTTTAAAAACAAAACAAACAATCCAGATTCTCCACCAAGCAGGAGAGCAGCATGGATTAAAGGGGATAAGCATTGCTATTTAAGAGACATTTTTATGGGTGTAGCCACTCTTGGCCAAAGACTAGTGGGAGCGTCTCTCTGGAGTCTATGACCATCATATCCATAGGTTCTGACTTGGTTCTCATTACCAGGTAAGAATTCTCTCCACTGAGTGGGCCTTTTATCCAATCAGAGAGCTGTTGAGTACCTGCATAGTCCGCGTGCCACTGTTGCACAGGTGTGTACATCTTGTCTGGCTGGTCACTTTCGTAGCTTGCAGGGTGCACTGCTTGTGCATGCTGTTGGTGGCCATTACCGCCAACAGCTCCCGTAGCACTTTCCAGCACTGTGAGGGCTCGCCAGCAGGAAGCTGGTTCCATCATGATCTTTAAAAAATACATATTTTATTTATTTATTTTAGAGAGAGAAAGAGGCAGATAGAAAGAATGTGTGCTCCAAGGCCTCTAGCCACTGCAGACAACACCAGACACATGTGCCACCTTCTGCACCTGGCTTATGTGGGTACTGGGGAATCGAACCTGGGTCTTTAGGCTTGGCAGGCAAGTACCTTAACTGCTAAGCCATCTCTCCAGTCCCATCATGATATCTTGATGTCCTTTGTCTGTGGCATGTATTGTCTTTGGCAATAGGGTCTTATCATTTAGCTCTGGTAGGTGACCAAGTACTTTGACCATGGCCTGTATTGTTTTGGGGACCTCATAGGTCTTCCCAGCCAATCAGCCTGTGGCTCTTACGCCCTCTGTGATGCAAGCGGATAGCACGTCCCTAGTGACTCCCTGCGCTGGTGATACTGTATGGCCAGCTGCTTCTGGATGCTGCTTCCTGTGGAGATTTTTTTTGGTCTCACCTTGGCTTACAACTCTCCGTTCCCCTCCCCTTTTACACACTTTGCCTCTGTCCTGCCACTCCCTTTGTTTGTTTCTGAGGATCTTCTGTTCTACTCTCTTAGAAATACAGGATCCTCTTTTTTCATCCTGCCTCTTCTCCTGTACCAAGCCATACAGTGTTTCACCTTACCACCAAAGGCTGAGTTTGTGTATTTTCCTTTTTAGTAGTTATTGTTTGATAACATCATACATGTGTATAATGTATTCTAATCATATTCACTCCTGGTACCTTCTTTTATCCCCCTGCCATTCTTACTGAATCCCTTCTTATTCCCAGCAGGTTCCTTTCCTATTTTCATGTCTTTTGTGATATATTGAGTTTGTTTTATTTAGTTTTATTAAGGTTGCTTCGATGAGCATGGGTTAGGGAGTTATTTATTGGAACATGGGCAACTCGCCAGTGGCTACACCCTCACAAGAGTGACTCTCCCTTCTCCAGTAACTGTTAACTGCGAGTGAAGCGTGGGCTTCATGAGCTCCTCCCCATACACAATGGAATTTGATGTGCCGGGTCTCATGCAGATCTTGGACATGTATGAGTTCCCAAAGAAAGTTGTGAGCTATTTATAGGACATGTGTGTTCCCAAAGAAAGTTGTGAGCTATTTCTAGGGAGTGTTACAGTTTACATTTAGTGGCTCCTTTTCTGTTTGTAAATGTGTCTAACACTTTCTGATGTAGTATCTAAAACAAAATGGTTAAAGACCAGAATAGCAGAAGTTACAAATCAGCAAGAAGAGAAAATAATCTGCATAATATAGCTTGTATAATCTTTAAGTCAAATGATCAAAGACTAAGAAACAGGTATAAATATGCAGGTCCTTGATAAGAGGTAGCTTCAGGTTATGCTAGCTCAAACAGCTATATGATGAGATCAGGTTGGCTTTATGATTAATCTAGGGGGTTTGTTAATAGGGTCCCATGAGATGAGAGTATTTTTACAGTTATACCTGGTTCATTCCATTGTTTGGTCTCCATTATAGAATTGAAAGGGGAAAATAGGTGACATGCTACCAAAGCAGCCGATGGGAGTGACTTAACTATGACTTTGAAAGTAGATTTCCGTTCAGGGTCCTGTTTGCTTCCCCTGATCTTGGTCCAAAGGCTGTGAAACAAATCTTATTTGCTAAAATGAGAAAACTATACCACAAAATCTCTTACCTGGTGTGACTTCAGTGTGGTGAAGTGTTTAGTAATCCAAATGATGGCTTATAAGCCTGGGTGCTGCCTGAGGCCACTTTTCTCTGTCTGTGATAACCTGTACTACTCCACAAGGCTTATTTAGAATAACTATTTTTTGTTGTTTTTATTTTTCGAGGTAGGGTCTCACTCTGGTCCAGGCTGACCTGGAATTGACTATGTAGTCTCAGGATGGCCTTGAACTCTTGGCGATCTCCCTACCCCTGCCTCCCGAATGTTGGGATTAAAGGTGTGTGCCTCCACACCCGGCTTAGAATAACTCTTTAGTGTAGTAGCAGTTTCCAATATATGTACATTCCCTTCTACATAAATTAACATTGTTACTCTTTTTATTAGGATACATAGTAGCTTATTTTCTTAAAAAAACTGAAAATTATTTTGATGGAGTAGATTTGTTTCATCAGGCATGTCATGTTACATAGCATGAGCATGAATACCTAAATGTTAATTCATTGTGGTAAAAATTATTTTCAAGTGATATATTATAAATTTTTAAATTAGACAATTTAACTTCTAGGCAGCCTTTCTCTTACCTATTTTGGCTCACATGATGCGTGACGGAATAACTGCCAGTCGCTTTAAAGAATTGCAGGAACCAGAGTGTATTATTGTAGCACCAACTCGAGAATTGATCAACCAGATTTATTTGGAAGCCAGAAAATTTTCTTTTGGGTAAGTACATCTGGGATGCTACTCACAGAATGAGTTTTCATAGAGATTTTTCTCTTGTTTTGAGAACTCAGTAATAATATTTATTGCTTGATTAGAGTATACTTTCTCATACCCTGGTTATAGAATCCTTTTTATTTGTACTTTTTGGGGTTGGGGTGGGAGGTGGGTCTTGCTGTAGTCTAGGTTGACCGGGAATTTACTATGTGTTCTCTGGGTGGCCTCAAATTCATAGTGATGCTGCTACCTCTGCCTCTAGAGTGCTAGGATTAAAGGTGTGCACCACCATGCCCAACTCCTTTTTATTTTAAAAATTATTTATTTTATTTTATTTAGTTGAGAGAGAAAGAGGCAAATAGAGAGAATGGGCATACCAGGGCCTTCAGCCACTGCAAATGAACTCCAGATGTATGTACCACCTTGTGCATCTGGCTTACATGGGTCCTGGGGAATTGAACCTGGGTTCTTTGGTTTTTCAGGCAAGCACCTTAATTGCTCCAGCCCTCCTTTTAATTTTAAAAGAAACATACCAGTTAAAGATTAGATAATAGATGTAAAAAATAAGAAAATAGTGAAAATATTGGTATCCTTTAGTTTTTTTCCTTCTTTTGGTACTCTTTTGTACTAGGCAAGTTCTATACCCTGAGCATCATCCTCTTATCTGACTTAGTTTTGATTTAAACAGCTTTGAGTCAGGGGCTTCTGAGTTATTCAGGCTAGCCTCATACTTGTAGTTTTCCTGCCTCAGTCTTCCAAGTTAGGATTATAGGCATCTGCCACCACACTTGGATGTTTTCGTCGTTCTTTTTTTCTTTTTTAATTTATTTATGAGCAGAGAGAGAGAGAAGAGAAACACACAGAGAATGGGCATGCTAGGGCCTCTAGCCACTGCAAACAATCTCCAGATGCATGTGCCCCTTGTACATCAGGCTTACGTGGATCCAGGGAAATTGAATCTGGGTCCTTTGGCTTCACAGGCAAATGCCTTAACCACTAGCCATCTTTCCAGCCCCTGTTTTGGTTGTTTTTGACGTATATTTAAAAATGAACTTGGAGCTTGGCATGGTGGTGCATGCCTTTAATCCTAGTACTCGGGAGGCAGAGATAGGAGGATCGCCATGAGTTCGAGGCCACCCTGAGACTCCCTAGTGAATTCCAGGTCAGCCTGGGCTAGAGTGAGACCCTACCTTGAAAAAACAACAACGACGACAACAAAGAAAACCAAAAAATAAAACAAAACAAAACAAAAAAACTTGGAGTAGTTCCAAATAATTGCTCTCCTTTTTTATTTTATAATGTGAAAACTTTTTCTGTACAACTAAATCTAATGTTAATGAATTTATATTTTCATATACATACATTTTATTTTGAATCATTTGACTTCTTTTTAAAAAATGTTTTTAACTTTTTAAAAAATTTTAATACTTTGACATTTATTAAAGCTTATTTTACAACTGAGCTAATGAACAATTTTGGTAAATGTTTCATGTGTATTTTAAGAGAATATTCTGATATTATTGGGAATGGTATTTTATATATATATGTGTGTGTGTATTGACAACTTCTATACTTACAGACAACAAACCATGTTATTTCCCACCCCTCCCCCACTCTCCCCTACTTTCCCCTTCACTACTCCACTCTCCATCATATTGCCTCCCTCTCTCCATTAGTCTCTCTTTTAATTTGATGTCATCATCTTTTTCTCCTATTATGAGGGTCTTGTGTTGGTATTGCTAGGCACTGCAAGGTCTTGAATATCGAGGCCAAATTCTGTCCGGACAGTTGTATGTAAGGCGTGGTGCCCTTCCTTTGGCTCTTACATTCTTTCTGCCACCCCTTCCGCAATGGACCCTGAGCCTTGGAGGGTGTGATAGAGATGTTTCAGTGCTGGACACTCCTCTGTCACTTCTTCTCAGCACTATGGTGCCTTTTGGGTCATCCCAGTGGTCATCGTCATCTGAAAAGAGAAGCTTCTCTAACCAGAAGTGAGAGTAGCATTAATATATGAGTATGAACATTAAGTGTAGTGCTTTCAGGGCAATTTGGTGAGAATAGTATATGCGTTTATCCAGACAAGAGCAGGCTTTATGCCCCTAAGGCTCATAACCTCTCCTGCCATAGGCTTTTGATTAGGTTTTTAGTACCAGGCACATAGTCTCAGGGTGGCCTCGAACTCTCTGTGGTCCTCCTACCTCTGTCACCCAGGCACTTGGATTAAAGGCATGTGCTATCACACCTGGCTGGCTTGCTGGCCAGCAGGCCCTCCCTCCCTCTCTTCCTTCCTCTTTCCCCCTCCCCCTCTCTCCTTGTGCATATGTGTGTATATATATATATATATATATATATATATATATATATATATACACACACACACACACATATATATATATATGTATATATATGTATATATAGTTTTTTTTTTCTTTTGGTTTTTCAAGGTAGGGTCTCTCTCTAGCCCAGGCTGACCTGAAATTCAGTATGTAGTCTCAGGCTGGCCTCAAACACACAGCAATTCTCCTACCTCTGTCTCCTGAGTGCTGGGATTAAAGGAGTGCACCACAATGCCCAGATGCAAAAAAATTTTTAACAACAAAATAAAGTAAAATAAAATCTCAGGTGCCACTATTATTCTACAGTTGCCATAATTTAACCAATCCTATGGATGGACACAGGTTGTTTTTGGTCTTGATACTAAAAATAATATTGTACATTCATGACATTTATCCTAACCATTAATTTCTAGATGTCAGTTTAGTGGAATGAAGGATAAATTTAAAAATTTTAATAGAGACTAAAATTGTGAAAAGGGTTGTATCAACTTACTGAGTGATAATTCCCTTATACCTAAAGATAGTTTCTGAGGACAAGGTTGTTTTTGTCTTTGTGGTCCTTTTTAATGTGATATTGACTTTTTTGAATGTTTCAAATACTATATTTTTATAAATCATTTATTTGTTCATGTGTTTGGCTTTTTGAGGCAGGGAGTAGATATATTTTAGAAGGATGACAGTTGTTTTGAATAGCCCTTTATCAGATAGGTTGTAAAATATTTTTCCCTGTTTGTTTGCTTTTCAGTGCTAGTGTTTAAACTTCTTTCTAGGTAGAATTTCACTTATAGTTGAATATGCTGTATATTTTATTTATGGTTTTTGTTTCCTGTCTGTTAGAAACAAATGTATAATTTCCTAATAAATACAAAATGGCATTCTTCTTATCTACAGGACTTGTGTAAGAGCTGTTGTCATATATGGTGGAACCCAGCTGGGGCATTCAATTCGTCAGATAGTACAAGGCTGTAATTTATTATGTGCTACTCCTGGGAGGCTAATGGATATCATCAGTAAAGAAAAGGTAAGCCTTAGGAGTTTACCAGAGTTGTGCAATTGATAATTTCTTAAAACATATTTTTGCTTTTATTCATTTGTTTTATTTTTTTATGAGAAAGAGTGAATTGGGGCTGTAGCCACTACAGTTGAATTCCAGATGTGTGTGCTACCTTGTGTGTATGTGTGACCTTGGGGGCATGTGTGACCTTGTGTGTCTAGCCTATGAGGATTCTGGGGAGTTGAACCTTGGTCTTTAGGCTTCACAGGCAAGCACTTTAACTGCTAAGCCACAAAATAGAGACAGATAGAAGAGAGACAGAGAGACTGGGCATACCAGGGCCTCTAGCCACTGCAAACAAATTCCAGATGCCTGCACCGCCTTGTACATCTGACTTTATGGGTACTGAGGAACTGAACCCAGGACATTAGGCTTTGCAGGCACATGTCTTTACAGCTGAGCCAGCTCTCCAGCCCTGATAGTTTTTTTAAATAATGAGAATAAAGGAATGTAATAAAGATACATTTACTACATTGTTTATATTTTAGTCTGTCAGATTCTTTGAATATATTCTCATAATTCTCAAGATATTCCTAACAAGATATGATAATTTCTATTTTATACTTGGGAAACAAGCTCCATGAGATTATATAATTTATTTAAAATCTCTCAGTTCAGTTTGGTTCTGATTTCAAACTCCACATCCTATACCTTATTGCAGTGGCATAAAAATTTAATAAATACTCTTATATAGTTTCATATGTATTTTGATGATGTAGTTTTTTTCAAGAAGAAACTCTTCATGGTATCAATAACTTTGTCTCTTGTTTAAGCACATGTATGGTATTAACCTGAATTATTAATTCTCTAAGCCTTTAAGAAGAGATTGTTGGGCTGTGTATTAACTTTAGAATTCACATACAAATTATTTCATTTTTTGTTTTAAGTTAATATTAACGAGCTGTTTACTTTTTGTGATCTCTAAAAGGGCCCCTAAAATGTTCTTTTTGCATGAAGTCTCCTTTCTTAGGGCCCTTATTAAAAGTAATGAGAGAAAAGCACTTTAGAACCTTGCTAACCATGCTTGTGGTAGTACTAAAGTCCCATTTCCATATGTTTGTAAATGTGCTCTGTTTATAGAAGAAAATATTCTTGTTCATGCAAAGGTAAGAGAAGTGTTCATTTTTCCTAAGTGATTAGAGAATTCAGTGAGGCTTTAAAGAGGTTAGAAAAAATTACCAGCTGTAAGATATTCAAAATACTATGTTGTTAGAGTTTATTCCTTAAAGAATCTGACTTCATCAGGTAGTAAGTCTTAATCTGCACTGTCCAATACAAATAACTATTAGCCACCTGTGACTACTTGTATTTTCAAATGATAAATATTTCATTTCATAGTTAGGTAGTCTTGTTTCCAGTGTTAATAGTTATAAATGGCTACTAACAGGTCAGGCACCAAAGATTATAGAACTTTCAAATAATTTCAGGAAGTCCTAGTATGAAGAGTTATTATACATGTTTTGGTTTATTTTATGCTTAATTGATAAAGAGTTTACATGAATAAGCACAAGTATTACTTATATTCTGTCTATGATTAGTATGATATTTCTCATCATTTTATGTTCTCATTGTCTTTCTTTGCCCCTAAGGACACTGTAACAGTTGAACTTGCAGACAGTATTTTAGTTTATTATAAACCAGTATACAGGGCCTGGTGAGATGTCTCAGTTGGTACAAGTGCTTGGCAGGCAAGCATGAGGGACCTGAGTTTGGATCCCAGCACTCATCTAAAAGCGGAAGTGGCAGCACATGCTTACATTGTAATTCCAGCACTGGGGAAGCAGAGATAAGAGGATTAGTAGAGTTTGCTGGCTAACTATTCTGCTAAATCTGTGAACTCTAGGTTCATTTAGAGACTTTGGCTCAAAAACAGTAAGGTAAAGAGTGATTGAAAATGATACTTTGATATCTAGCCTGCGCCTTCCTGCATACATGTGTGCTGCCAACCACATGCACAGCCAAGCAAAAAGTAAGCTGCTCTTTATTGTTTTTCTGTTTTTTTTTTTTTTTAAATATCCTTAAAGATTGGTCTCAAACAAGTCAAGTACCTAGTTTTGGATGAAGCTGACCGCATGTTGGATATGGGTTTTGGACCAGAAATGAAGAAGTTAATTGCTTGTCCAGGAATGCCAACAAAAGAACAGCGTCAAACCCTTTTATTCAGTGCAACATTTCCAGAAGAAATCCAGAGGTAAGTTTTTAAAGACTTAGACTTTATTAGATTAAGAAAAGTTAAGGGAAAAGAAGATAAAGAGAGCTCCTGTCATGTTGTAGGCAGAAGGGGTTAGAGAGCCCCTGTTGGAGTAGGGCCCCCTACCATCTTGGCCCTATTGGGATTACCAAAGTAGGGACCAGGAAATTTAATAAAGGTAAAAGCCAAAAAGGGGTGAATTTTTTTTTATTAAAAATAGTATAGCTATATGCCAAATCAAAGCAATGGGATTTCTTTTAGATTCTTGATTTTCTTTTAAAAAAATTTGATATAGCACTTTCACAAAAACAGGCACATTCTTCAAAGTTTCCCACCTTTTTGGTATTTTTTGCTAACCTTCATTTTTGTCTTTGCATTAGTATCCCTAGTATGAGTGTGTGATGTTGTAACATAGCACCTAGCTAGGGTTTAGTAAGTGCTTATTAAATGAAGTTATTTCTACTATGCCTTATTTTTACATCTAGATATATAGGATTTAGATTGGGGTTTTAGTAGAAAATTCACATACTAATTATCAGTAGATATTTGAGCATCATCCTCTGTGTCATGTGACCTTGTGAATTCAGAGGTGAAGGTGAAGGTTGACACATTCTGGATAGGATGGCAACTTCTTCCTACCAGCTGGTCCTTCGCTTGGCTCAGGGAGTCTAAAGCGCTCAGCCAACATCAGTATCTGAACTAACTGGGTTTATTTTTGTTTTTATTTTTGTAACCAGAACTGTGTCCTCCCACTTCTGTGTCAGAAGCACAGACTTCCCATGTGGATTATTCGGTAAATTAGCTATTCTTGTTTGTTTCCTTTGGTTCCCAGACTGATGGTCATCATATAAAGATACTTGATTTGAGCTGCTGTTGTGTGTCCTGTTGGTTAATTCTTTTCATAAAAGTTTTCTCCATTCTGGCCCATGAGCTGCTTCTTTCACTGAAAACAGGCTCTTCTACTCTTCTTTTTACTGGCTGTTTCTAGGAAGTACAGTACATATTAGGACCTCTGGATCCCAGGAGATAGATGTTCTTTGCTGAAAAGTTGGTCCCCTATTCTGATAAAACAGTATTTGGGATCCCGTGCTAGTGTATCAAATACTTCACAAACCCTAGGATAGGTTTGCTGTTGGCCACTGATTTGTTTTATTTACTGTATGATCAGAAATCTTCTGTTGTCCAAACGTGACATGGCTGGACCTTGCATTCATAAGCTCACAGGAGCAGTAGTTACCTGCACAGTATTGGGCTCACTGACATTCTGTCATGGATGATGGAGTAAGGCACGAGGGATTCCTGAGGAGGTATGGTAGCTAGGGTAGGAGGCATTCTCTGCAATGGTGTATCCAGTGGCAGGCTGAAAATACAAAGTAATAGTTTAACAAATATTTTAATTAATTAATAAATTAGAGATAGAGGAGACAGAGAGCAGGAGGAGAGAAGGAGCCCACCTGGGCCTCTTGCCTTTGCATACAGAATCCAGACACATGCACCACTTTGTGTGTCTGGTTTTATGTTGTATTGGAGAGTTGAATCCCGGGCTGGCAGGCTTCACATGAAAGCTCTTTAACCACTGAGAAATCTTTACAGCCTCATGATTTTTATAACATCAGAAATATTTGAGTAAAATTAAAACATTCTTTATTGGGGAAAATTCTAAGTCACAGAGCATGAGATAATTTTTTTACTTTTTAATGTTTAAAAAAATTTATTCATTTATTTATTTATTTGTTGAGGGAGAGAGAGAGAGAACATGCCAGGGCCTCCAGCCACTGCAAATGAATTCCAAATGTATGTGCCACCATGTGCATCTGGCTTATATGGGGTTCTGGGGGATCGAACCTGGGTCCTTTGGCTTTGCAGGGAAATGCCTTAACCACTAAGCCATCTCTCCAGCCTTAATGTTTTTTATGTTTATTTGAGAGAGAGAGAGAATGAGAATTAATGAGAATGGACATGCCAGGGTCTGTAGCCACTGCACACGAACTCCTGATGCATGCACCACCTTGTGCATCTGGCTTATGTGGGTATGGGGGAATCAAACCTGAGTCCTTAGTCTTTGTAAGCAAGTTCCTTAACTGCTCAGTCATCTCTTTAGCTCCTAGATAATTAGTGGTACATAAACTAATCAGAATGTTTTTTTCTTGTGTGTGTTTAATATGTGTAGTGATGTGCTGTATGTATGTGTGTGTAGATTCATGTTCCCTATGTGCATGTCTATAGAGGCCAGAAGAGAACATCATGTGTCTTCCTTTTATCACTCATCTGTGGGTTTACTTGAGACATAGTCTCAACTTTTGGCTGCCATTTTTGTCGTCCCTGGCAATTCTCTGTTCTCAGTTTCCCCCGGGACTGGGGTTTTAGTTGTGAATGACATGCTCAGCTTTTCTGTGGGTGCTGGGGAATCAAACATAGGGTGAATCATGCTCTCTCAGGCCTTCATGCTTGCCCTATAAGCACTCCTACACGGAACCATGTTTCTAGTTCCAAATAATCATTTCTTATTGACTAAATTGTATCTTACATTTAAACATGAAGTATTTGTATGCTTACCATCAATGTTGATAATATTAAGTAGATATTAAAGCTACTTCTGTATTAGCAGGTAATATTTCCACTACTGGCTTCTTAAAATAGGAAAGTATGTTTGCCTCCCAAAGTGATCAATATGTGATGCCATCAGTAATATTTGCTGAAGATCTTAAATAAGCCATGTTTGATTATTAGCCATGGAGATAAATGAGAAAATCAGATTCCCAGACTTTGGGTTATTTACATCTTGTTTTTTTCTTCCCTCCCTCCCTCCTTATTTGTGTGTGTGTGTGTGTGTGTGTGTATGTGTAATGTGATGTGGTGTATGGGGCAAGTGCTGTACTCTGTCTTGGGGTGCGCTTGCTTGTGGTGCCACGGGTAGAATATTGGGTGTCCTGCTCCATCGCTCTTCAGCCCATTCTTATTTGTGTTAGAGTGTTACTGATTCTGAAACTTGCTTTTTTTTTTTTTTTTGGTTTTTCAAGGTAGGGTCTCACTCTAACTCAGGCTGACCTGGAATTTACTATGCAGTCTCAGGGTGGCCTCGAACACATGGCGATCCTCCTACCTCTGCCTCCCGAGTACTGGGATTAAAGGCGTGCACCACCACGCCCGGCCTTGCTATTGTTTTTTGGCAGTCTCTGTCAATTCTTGGTTCTTTGTTCTTGCCTCTCCTATAGGACTGGAGTTAGAGGTGCTTGTTGCCACACCAGCTGTTTCATGTGGGTTCTGGACATTCAAACCTGGGCAGTCTCAGGTCCTCATGCTTTGACAGGAAGTGCTTCTAACCACGGAACCATTTCTCCAGCCCTTCATTTTGTTTTGTGACTCCTCATCAATCACTTCACTGCCCTCTTTTAGATATTGTCAGGTGCCCATTATTCTGCCTTGATTTTAGAGGAAATGCTTTCAGTTTTCCCCATTCAGCATTATGTTGGCTATGGGCTTGTCATATATGTCTTTATTATATTGAGGCATGATCCTTCTTAACCTAGTTTATTCAGAGTTTTTATCATGAAAGGATGTTGGATTTTGTGAAAGTTGTTCATTGAAATTATCATGCCATTATTCTTTATTCGATTTACCTGCTTGTATTATATTTATTGGTATGCATATGTTGAACAACCCTTTTATTACTAAAATGAAGCAACTTGGTCATGGTATATGATCTCTTTAATGTGGTGTTGAATTTGATTTGCAGGTATTTCCTTTTTAAAAAATGTTTTTGTTAATTTGCAAGCACAGAGAGCGAGAGAGAAGAGGGAGGGGAATAGGTGTGCCAGGACCTCTTGCCACTGAAAACTCCAGATATATGCACCACTTTGTGCATCTGGCTTTACATGGAGAATTGAACCAGGCCTATCAGGCTTTGCATGCCTTTAATCACTAAGGTATTTTCAGCCCAGATTTGAAAGTATTTTTATGGATATTTTCATGAATATTTTCTTCACATATGTTCATCAAGGATATTGGTCTTAAGTGTTCTGTGTGTCCTTATTAAGTTTTGTTATCAGCATAATACTGGGTTTACAGAATGAGATTTAAAATGTTCCTTCTCTTTTTGTTTTATGGAATAGTTTAAGTAGTGTTGATGTTGTCTTTGTTAAAAATCTGGTAAAACTTAGCAGTAGGTCCATCTGATCCTTAACTTCTCTTTGTTAAAAGATATTTTTACTATTTCAGTGGTATTGCTTGATACTGATCTATTTAGGTTTTCTATATCCTCTTGGCTCAGTTTTGGTAGGTTATATGTAATATATAAATTTGTCCATTTAGTCTACAGCTTTTTGTTTATTGGTATAAAGAAGTTCTGGTTTGCCGATGAAAAGACTTAGTCCCAGTTGTTGATGTTATGGAGAGGTGGCTAGATCACGAGGCTGCACCAATAAGTTCATAATGAGTATACTACTTGGAAGTGAGGCCTGGTTGGACAAAGTAGACAACTGGATGCAACCCTTTGAAAGGTGTATCTTTCACTTGACCACTGTCTGTTGGTCTCTCTCTGCTTCCTGGTTACCTTGAAGCGAACAGCTTTCTTTTACCCTGTTGTGCCTTTATGTCATGATGTTTCTTCTGCCAGCAGGTTTTACAAGAAAGCACCTTTAACCGCTGATCTATCTTTCCAACCCCCACTATTCTCTCAGTTTCTATATATAGGCATGTATATATAAACCTATATACATATATGTATATACAAGCCTATATATATATATATATATATATATATATATATATATATATTATATATATATATATATATATGTATATAAAACTATAAGCCTCACTCTTAGAACTACTGACATTGTAACCCAAAAGTATATTGTGTTTTTACATTCCTTTGTTTCTGGGAATTTCTTTTTTTTTTTAAATTAATTAATTTATTCATTAGAGAGAAAGAGAAAGATAATTAATGTGTCGTAGCCTCTAGCCACTGCAAACCATCTCCAGATGCATGCACCACCATGTGCATCTGGCTTATGTGGGTTCTGGGGAGTCAAACCTAGGTCCTTAGGCTTTACAAGCAAGCACCTTAACTACTAAAGTTATCTCTCCATTCCTGTTTTTGGGAATTTCTTGGTTTCCTTTTTAAAAAAACAACAACACTTTATTTATTTGAAGGGGGAAAGGGGAGGGAGAAAATGAACGCACCAGGGCCTCTAGCCACTGCAAACAAACTCCAGATGCATGTGCCACCTTGTGCATCTGGCTTACATGGGTCCTAGGGAATTGAGACTGGGTCCTTTGGCTTTGTAGGCAAGTGCCTTAACTGCTAAGCCATCTCTCCAGCCCTTGATTTCCTTTTTTGATATCTTCCATGACATATTCAGCATTCAGTAGTGTATCATTTATTCCCATTAATAATAATAATAATTATTATTATTATTTCTCTTTGTGTTGATTTTTAGTTTTGTTGCATTGTGATGAGATATAATGTGAGGAATTACTTCATTTTTCCTATATTAAGATTTGCTTTGGGTCCTAATGTTTGATCTTGTTTACAGGAAATCCCACGGGCTATTGAGAAGAATATGCATTCTGCAGTGTTTGGGTGAAATGTTCTATAAATGTCTTAAGTCCAAGTGACCTATGATATCATTCAGTTCAGATATCTCTCTTGTTTATCTTTTGCTTGGATAGCCTGTATTTGGTGAGAGTGGACTGTTTTTGCAGTTACTCTGCTTTTGGGGACAAGATATCCAATCAGAAAAAGCTCATAGGAGGAAAGGTTTTATTTCAGCTCATAGTTTTTGTGGGGAAGTTTCATCCGGTGGGGAAAGCCCGACAGGCCCGAGCAGGAAGCCGAGGTCACACCTCCAACATCAGGAGAGAGGAAGTAGTCTGAGGGCTGGTCTGAGAGCTGCGCTAAATTACCCCAAAGCCCATCAGTGTCACCCCTCCTCCACCAAGACCCCACCTCCCAGAGGCCCTGCAGCCTTGCCAAACTGCCACCATCTAATGACAAAATATGAGGCTTAATCTCAAACAAATGAAACTGTGGGGGCCATCTTACATTAAAATCACCACAGGTATTGAACTCACCCACATTACTTTTGCTATGATTAATCTGTGGCTTTACCTCAGGTAGTGTGTGTTTTATGAAATTGAGTTCTCATATTTGGTGTATATATGTGAAGAATTTTAATGTCCTCTTGATGCCCTTAATCAGTATGAAGTGACCATCTTTATCTTCTATGACTACTTTGGTTTGCTTTTTTTTTCTTTCCCTCCAAGGCAGAGTCACTCTAGCTCCAGCCAGCCTTGAACTCACAGCAGTCCTACCACCTCAGCCTCCTGAGTGCTGGTACTAAAGCTGTGTAACACCATGCCTGGTTTATATATATGCACATGCATGCATGTATACCTATTAGAGAATGAGAATAAATGAATTTGGGCATATCCGGGCCTCTTGCCAATGCAGACTTCGAACATGTGTGCCACTTTGTGCATCTGGCTTTATGTGGGTGCTAGGGAATTGAACTGTACAGGCAGCTCTGTAAGCAAGCACCTTTAACTGCTAAGCCTAGTTTTGTTTAAAGCTGATTTTGTCAGATATTAGAATAGTAATACCTGTCTGTTTCTTAGTTCCATTTGCACTTTAATGACAAAATCATCTCCCTAGCCCTGAATTGCAGTTGTTCTTAATAGTATATCTGTCCCACTTGAAACAAACACCATTATATTCATCTTTGTACTCTAAGTACTATGTGTTGAGTATGCTTGACACAGAGCCTGCAATGTGCAATGCAAATGAAACAGTGACAAACACAAATTCACATGGAGAAGGTGTTTGACTCTTGAAGGAGGGATATAAAAAAGAAGGAATGATTTTATGACAGTAGAGTAAATAAGGGGCAAAAAGAGGCAGTAATTTATCTATAGATTGTGCATATACTGAGTTCAAGCTATTTTGTGGCATTCTAGGAGGCATTTCACAAATAAGGGACTGCTACATAGGAAAGAAGAATTTAATGAAGGTAAATTTGGGCTTCCTCATTTATTCTTAAAAATGCAGCTGTCTAAAGCTGGGCATGGTGGTGCACGCCTTTAATCCAAGCACTCGGGAGGCAGAGGTAGGAGGATCACCGAGAGTTCAAGGCCACCCTGAGACTACAGAGTGAATTCCAGGTCAGCCTGGACTAAAGTGAGACTCTACCTAGAAAAACCAAAAAAAAAAAAAAAAAAAAAAAAACAGCTGTCTAATTGACAATGTTCCCAACGTCTCCATATTTTTGGGAACTCTAAAAGCAGAGCCTCTCCATTACATGCTGATAGTTACTAAGTGTTAATGTGTTGACCCTCACCGGTTTGGGGGCAAGCTCACACAGCTGACTTCTGCCCAGCCCCTAACTCTCTTGCCAGTGTCTCATATTACTCCCACTGTCGTTTTCTGTGTATGTTATGACATGAAAAGCACTGATCTGTAATTTAGATTGTTCAGAATCATTTGTTTCAAGCAGAATAATTTTTAACAGGTAATATTTCAGAAAACAGCTCCTAACACTATATCTATATATATAATGTATATATTCTTGTTTATTTATCTCTATATAGAGATATACATATATAAACAATGAGGATAGAAGATAATTTGTTCTTTATACTTGCATTTCAATTTTAATTAAAAATGTCTGCTTGTTACAGGCAGTATTGTAGGTCACATTTTATATATTGTAGGTCACATACTGTACATGTACTTAAATATATTTTATATAGCTTTGCATGACGGCAGAGCCTCTGGAAATTACTGTGCCCATAGTTTGACACAAACTTTTTTGTTAGCGTTTCTATATTTTATAAAATCTTTAACATTTTATTCTGATCTTTGAAAGTAGTACTTGGATGACACCTTACATCACTGATAAAAGTTGCTGTCTAGGGATTGGGAAGTTGGCTCAGCAGTTAAAAGCATTTGTTTTCAAAGCTCTCCAGTCTGAGTTCAATTCCCACCCATATAAAGCTACACAGGCATTCCTTTGCAGCAGCACAATACTCTGAGATGTGCATGTGTGCACACACACACGTACACACTGCACGCACACATGAAGAAATTTTTGAAAAGGTTGCTATCTAGTTAATATGAATAAAAAAGGTGAACTAAGTTACAATCTTTTGCCTTTTAGGTTGGCTGGAGAATTTTTAAAGTCAAACTATTTGTTTGTTGCTGTTGGACAAGTGGGAGGAGCATGTAGAGATGTTCAGCAAACTATTCTCCAAATTGGCCAGTATTCAAAAAGAGAAAAACTTGTCGAAATTCTGCGAAACATAGGTATTGTATGTTGGTGTAATTGTCATTATGCTGAGTTTAGAAAATAACTAACTTGTAAAAATCACCACTGTTTTGTTTTCTCCTTAAAGCTCTTTTATAGATGTCCTTATGATTTGCTTTTTGGGTAAATTGTATAAAAATATAGTTGTTTATCCCCATAAAAGTTGAATGTAGCAAATACTTGAGTCTTGGTTTAACAGTGTGAGTAAAAGCTATTTCAGCAAGTGTAGCATGTGTGTGTGTGTTTGAGAGGACTAAAAAGGCTTAGTAATATGTTTTTTAAAAATATTTTGTTCATTTTTATTTACTTATTTGAGAGTGACAGAGAAAGAAAGAGGTAGATAGAGCGAGCGAGAGAGAGAGAGAGAGAGAGAGAGAGAGAGAGAGATGGGCATGCCAGGGCTTCCAGCCACTGCAAACAAACTCCAGATGCATGTACCCCCTTGTGCATCTGGCTTACGTGGGTCTTGGGGAATCAAGCCTCGAACCAGGATCCTTAGGCTTCACAGGCAAGCGCTTAACCGCTAAGCCATCTCTCTAGCCCAAGTTTTAATTAAATTTAAGACTATTTAATGTCCAGTGTAATAAAAGAGTAAGACATGGACAGATGTTAAAAAAATGTATTGTCAAAATCTTAACTATTCTAGTGGGACCTGATGGAATATACCTTTGTACAGTCCTAGCTTGTGAGGTTGAGGCAGGAGAATCGAGAGTTTGAGCCCAGCCTGGAGACTGTCTCTTAAGGAAAAATAACAGTGAGCTCTTCTTGTTTCTGGTTCTTCATTTCTTGCTTGAAAAGGCCTCCTAAATTGATAGATTCAAAGAGCTTCAGGGCTCCTGAGATCTAGTTGTGGTAAGATCAGGTGTGTTTAGAGTAGTATGGCTATAGACAGGATCTAGTTATGTTCTATGCCTATGGGGTAATTTTTACTTTCCAAAACTTATTTGTTCTTTATTTAAGTTGGGTTTTTTAAAATAGTTTTATTTGGAGACTGGAAATAATTTCACATATGGTCATTTTGGTGTTTTTTTTGTTTTGCTAAGTCCACTATACTATACTAAATTCACTGTACTATACTTTCTTTCCTTCATCTACAATCCCCCATATTAGTAATTTTGTTTCAATTGAAATGTTTGTGTTGAGAAATGAGAAGACAGGAAGTTAGTTTTAATAGTGATCAAAAAGAAAAATTAGAAAGGTGATTTTATAACTATTTAAAGGCTTCATTAGTCTTTCAGTTTTCTCCATTTCTTTGTTTCAGTTTTCGAGACAGGGTCTTGCTGTGTAGCTATGGATGGCCTAGAACTCACTATGTAAGCTGGGCATGGTAGAGCATGCCTTTAATTCCAGCTGTTGGGAGGCAGAGGCAAGTGGATCGCTGTGAGTTCTAGGCCACTCTGAGACTACATAGTGAATTCCAGGCCAGCCTGGCCTAGAGTGAGACCCTACTTTGAAAAAAGAAAGAAAAGAAAAGAAAAGAAAACACTATATAGACCTCACTATGTAGAACAACCTGGCCTTGAACTTGCAGTGATCCTCCTGCATCTGCTACTTGAGTGCTAAGATGACAAGCCTGAAGCACTTATCCAGCTCTGCTTTCCACTGTTCTATATCCCTCTTCCCTTGCCTCAAGCAGTCTTTTTGCCTGAGCCTCCTGAGGGCTGCAACTACAAGTGTCCACTGGCCACTGGCTTAGAAAACTTTCAGAAACCAAATACATTGTGAGTTCATCAGATGTTTCACGACACATACGTACAATATATGTAAAGATAAAGAAATGTGGATTGGAGGGATGGCTTAGCAGTTAAGGTGTTTGCCTTCAAAGCCAAAGGACACAGGTTTGATTCCCCAGAACGCATGTTAGCCAGATGCACAAGGGGGCGCAATACAGTTCTCATTATTTTACATGTACTAACTGATTTAATTTTCCAAAAACCTTTTTAAAGTATATATACATACATATATATTTACAAGGGGAGAGAGAGAGAAAGAGAATATGAGAATGTGAAGGAACAGGAGTGAGAATGGGTGCTCTTCATTTCGTGTATCTGGGTTTTTGTGAGCACTGGGAAATGGAACTCAGGTTGTTAGGCTTTGCAAGCAATTGCCTTAATCAACTGCAATCTGTCCAGCCCCCAAAACGACCTTAAAAGATAGACTTGCCAAGTATAAATTGAATTTCTCAATGCAGAAGAGATGAATACTATATGATGCTCCTGAAGCTAGGCCATATTCCCAGTATAGTCAGCTTAAGATGTTTAATATATGATCTTGTGGAATAAAGTTTATTTTGGGAATAATTGAAAAGAAGAATTTGTCAGAAGTGCTGGTTTGATGCTGGGAAAAGGTAGTGTGCATGAACACTTGATGAAATTCTGTATTAAACTGTTGAATTTCATGTTATTTAGGATTTACTGTTCCTGTGTGTTAAGTTTTGCATAGAATATCCTGTATATCCTCAAATAGGTCATTTTTTCATATACTTCACTTCTTTTGTGCTCTTTCACTTAATTTTTCTAGCTTTTTCATTTAAATGTATAGACTTCATTATTTCAGAGCTGCTTAACCAAGTTCATTTTAAAAATAATTTTACCTTTTATAATTTGAAGTCAGTGAGACTCAAAGATGTTTTTGAGTATCTTTAATTACTAAAGGAAGAAATTGCCTTTTAATTAATTACATAATTAAACTATTTGATCAATGAGACAAATTTATTAACTTTAGCTTTGACATCTGTCCATGGAGTAAGTATTAACTCCCTCCTACATCAGACTTGGCTCTAGGTACTGGTAGTAAGGATAGAAGTGGATGAGCCAGTTTCATTTTCTAACATGCCTCTTACCCTTTTCCTGATTGTGTAGTTTCAGTATCAATACTTTCATTGTTTTATAGGTGATGAGAGAACTATGGTCTTTGTTGAAACTAAGAAAAAAGCAGATTTCATTGCAACTTTTCTCTGTCAAGAAAAAATATCAACTACAAGTATTCATGGGTGAGTAAATTAATGTGCTGTTCTAGTTAGAGAACAAGAGGACTTTAATTAATGTGATGTTCTAGTCAGGAAACATGAGGACTTTGTTTAATTAATGTGATGTTCTAGTCAGAGAACGTGAGGACTTTGTTTAATTAATGTGATGTTCTAGTCAGACAACGTGAGGACTTTGTTTAATTAATGTGATGTTCTAGTCAGGCAATGTGAGGACTGTTTAATTAATGTGCTATTCTAGTCAGAAAGCATAAGGACTTTGTTTAATGTGATGTTCTAGTCAGAGAACATGAGGACTTTGACATTTAAGAAACAGTATATAGACTCGTGCACCATGCAACATTTTGTTAAGTGACAAACTGTATATATGACAGTGTGTCCCATAAGTTTATATTCCCTAGTAGTGTAGAAGCTTAGTGTGTGAACATGTGTACTTAGTGTGCAGGGCAATGTTGGAACAAATGAAATAGCCACTGACACATACCAGTACATGTCTGTCATTCAGTCATGACAAATGTCAGTACAAGTCTTTCAGTCATGACACATGTCAGTGCATGTCACATGTCAGTGCGTGTCTGTCATTCAGTCGTGATGCATGTCAGTGCATGTCTCTGTCATTCAGTCATGTCGCATGTCAGTACATCTGTCATTAGTCATGCCTCATGTCAGTGCATGTCTGTCATTCAGTCATGACGCATGTCAGTGCATGTCTCTGTCGTTCTGTCATGACGTATGTCAGTGCATGTCTGTCATTCAGTCATGACGCATGTCAGTGCATGTCTGTCATTCAGTCATAATGCATGTCAGTGCATGTCTCTGTCATTCAGTCATGATGCATGTCAGTGCATATCTATCATTCAGTCATGCCTCATGTCGGTACGTCTGTCATTCAGTCATGCCACGTGTCAGTATGTCTGTCATTCAGTCATAACGCATGTCAGTGCATGTCTGTCATTCAGTCATGACACATGTCAGTGCATATCTGTCATTCAGTCATGCCGCTTGTCAGTACATCTGTCATTCAGTCATGCCACATGTCAGTATGTCTGTCATTCAGTCATGACGCATGTCAGTACATGTCTCTGTCATTTAATAATGCATGACTGCTGATTGATGCTCTGATTAATATGACAGAATTCTAAGATTATGTCTAAAAATCCTTCACAAATTAAACTATTACCCATTTTTCTTACTCTCCTTGTGGCAGGAAAATGCAGTAATACCCGGAAGGCCTAAACAGTCACTCTTCATTCTTAGTTTTTATAAGAACTAACTGGTAGGGATGGACAAGTTAACATTCTGCCTCAGTTTTCTCATAATGAGGAATGGGTATTTCTAAAATGGTTTCATTTGTAGCTAAATATTTTCTCTGCTAAATTTGTGTGTTTGACACATGACTTGTATTGGAGCACTTAAAATATCATGTCAGCACAATTTTAGTGGTACTTTACTAGTTAATCTAAAATATTAATCATTGAATATATAGAATTATGAAGTTGTACTTTAAAAGCTATTTTAAGGGCTGGAGAGATGGCTTAGCGGTTAAGCGCTTGCCTGTGAAGCCTAAGGACCCCGGTTCGAGGCTCGATTCCCCAAGACCCATGTTAGCCAGATGCACAAGGGGTCGCACACGTCGAGTTCGTTTGCAGTGGCTGGAGGCCCTGGCGCGCCCATTGTCTCTCTCTGCCTCTTTCTCTCTGTCACTCTCAAATAAATAAATAAAAATAATAAAAAACTATTTTAAGCAAGTATTAGAATAGTTGGATATCATTTTTTGTTGCTATTAGAAAGCATAAAAGGGCTTGACCTTTGTCACATTGAGTTCATCTGTTCTGGTTCTTTAGCTGTTTCTTCCCTCATCTACAAAATGGGTGCAGTTCTAATTGAAATCCTGTAATGACAGAATGGTGGCTTGGGCGGGATTACTACAGTATCTGGCATGCAGAAAGTATACATTAATGTTAAGTGCTATTAGTTTTGTTTAAAATAAGTTTCATGTTGAACTCGAATGTCTCTTTAAAGTGGTCCTAATGCACATTTCTTTGTCTTTCAAGTGATCGGGAGCAGAGAGAGAGAGAGCAGGCTCTGGGAGATTTTCGCTATGGAAAGTGCCCAGTTCTTGTGGCTACGTCAGTAGCTGCCAGAGGGCTGGATATTGAAAATGTTCAGCATGTTATCAATTTTGATCTTCCTTCTACCATTGATGAATATGTTCATCGAATTGGGCGCACTGGGCGTTGTGGGAATACGGGAAGAGCTATTTCTTTCTTTGATCCTGAATCAGATAATCATTTGGCACAACCTCTAGTAAAAGTACTGTCAGATGTAAGTGTAAGCATTTTTAAATGTAAAAAGTCGTCTCTCTTGTTTGTTGAGACATTTCATATGTATGCATATAAGTAAGCTTTCCCAATAACTGAGACCTCATGTTACATATGAGGTTAATTGTTTTTCTTTTTTAGGCTCAGCAGGATGTTCCTGCATGGTTGGAAGAAATTGCCTTTAGTTCCTATGTTCCTTCTGGCTTCAGTGGTAGTACACGAGGAAGTGTATTTGCATCGGTTGACACTAGAAAGGTTAGTTGAGGGGGAAAATTCAGAACTTGTTTCCAGTTACGCTTTGAAAATGTGAAATAACTATAGTATTTAGTAATTGATTGAAAGCCTTTCATGCCTAGGAGATAGCTACTTTGTTCCTTCCCCTCCCTCCCTCCCTCCCTTCCTTCCTTCCATGAATGAGAGAGAGAATGGTTGTGCCAGGCCTCTAGCCACTGCCAATGAACTCCAGATGCATGTGCCACCATGTGCATCTTATGTAGGTTCCGGGGAGTTGAACCTGGATCCTTAGCCTTTGCAGGCAAATGCCTTAACTGCTAAGCCATCTTTCTAGCCCAGCATTTTAGTTTTATGTGTATGTATATACATTCACACACACATGTATGCATACTTTTTTATTTTAAAGATGAATTAACTCTGAGATTTATATTCAGATACCTTAATTCCTTTATTTGCTGCCATTTTACATTCTAATTTGGGATCCATTGCATTTTCTACAGAATTGCTTAATTTTGGAATCTTGAAGACTTTACTAAGACAAAAATGCTAGAGCTATGAGGTTCCAAGTCTTTGACACGTCAGTTTTTATGCATCATTCCTTGGTACAGAAGTAATGAGCATACTAATTAAATACTTACTGTTTCCTTGAAGTGTTACAACATGCTCAAGTTTTCCAAAATGAGTGCCTTAAAAATCTTGAAATATTTTGTGCAGTGTGGAACTCCTGGTTGCTACAGGCTTTTTATCAAATGACTCCAATCTAGTGAGAATGAGACTCATGTCCGTAACTTGAGTTTCCACTAGCAATCTGGGCAGTGGGACTTTGAAACGCTTGTAACCTAAGTGATCGCTTGTTCTCTTGTTTAAGAATCCCCAGGGCAGGAGCACTCTGAGCACGGCAGGGTTATTGTCTTCAGCAGCTCCCAGTCCAGCTGACGACGAGTCGTGGGACTAAAGCAGACACAGGCTTTCAGGCTTTGGTGCAGTCTTGATGCGGAGAAGAAAATAGTTTTGATTTTTAAAATTTTTACAGAAGTGTGAAATCTGGCATTCTTGTATCTCCTGTTCTTCTATTCTCTCACCCTAACAGAAAAATCGTCATTGACTAGTTGAGTTGAGAATAAAGGTTGGCTTTAAACTCTAAACATAGAAATCACAAAGTAAACAGATTGGCTTAAAAGGGACCGAGCCTATATGAAAGGAATAAAAAGTAGACAAGAAAAAAGAATGTGACTACAGTTGATAATGAATATATGGTTCTTTATGTATGGATGTGTAAGAATACTGATGAATAATACACAAAGAACAAAATGGAAAGTTCAATGAATAAAAATCTGGGAAACAATTTTCACTTTGTCATCTTACTTCTGGGAAAGACTAATGTTCACACTGTTATTTGTAACACCCACGTGCCTTAATTTTCCCTTCTCATTTGTGTTGTTTACAAAAATTCATAATCCATTTTTTTCTGATTTTTACTTATTCAGAATGTCTTTGTCATAGATATCCAGCTTGCTTCCTGTTAGTTTGTATTTTGCTTGATTTTTCAAATTACTACAGAGCATTATTTAAATAGAAAGCTGGAAGGTAGTATACAGAAATATACCAGTTTTACAGACCAACTGTAAACCTCTTAGTGTTCAGATAACTTCTTCTCATCTCTATGTATAGTTTTGAATGATTGCCATCCAAATTATCAAAGTAATATAAATCTGTAATTAGGAAATAAAATGATAGAGTCTTCAATACATAAATCAATACTCTGCTCCTCTTTTCTAAATTCCTGTCCCTTATTCGTACTTAGACAGCTTTCACAGTGCTGATGTCACTATTATCTATCCATGAACATTTTTGTTCTGCCATGTTGAAACACCTACTGACTTGGATAGGTGAAGATTTAATTCATCTCCCTCTCTAATTCACTATGCAAGTATATTTAAATGATGTTAGAGGGCACCCTTCCCTTCTCTCTTCCTTTTTTCCACATACCAGTTGTAAACTATAGATTTATGTTTCCAAAAAAAATTTTTTGTGTGTTCTGGGCAATCTAACTTATGTCATCTTGGGCCCTCTCATGCTTCATGCTTGGGCAGCAAGCACTGTTTTAACTGCCGAGCCATCTCCCCAGTCCCCCCTCCTCTCCCTTTTTGCTCTCTTCCACCACCCACAATGCTATGTTGATGGGCCAAATATTGTGCAGGTTTTGCACCAGGTGATATCAGTTGTTGTGAGGTCATGAATGCATCACTTCGTATCCTGAAGACAGCATCCAAAGCTTTCCTTCCTATTCTCTGGCTCTTACATTTTGTGCTCATTGAGTGTTGACAACAACAGTCACTTTTTCTCAGCACTTTGATGAGTATTGAGTCTCCCCAGTTGCCACTAAGAAATTACTTTTTAAAATCTCAGAACTATCTTATTTTTTCCTCAAATTGTTGCTTAATTGAATTTTCTGTTTCATTTGTGCTTTTCATTTTATTTTTAAAAATATTTTTTTTTGATGTGTGATCTCATTTTATCCCAAGTTCACCTGGAACTCACTCTATAATCCAGGTTGGCTGGCCTTAAACTCATGGTGAGATCCACCTCGGTCAGCCTCTCTGGTGTCCTGGCATTATAGGCATGAGTCATCATGTGGAATTTGACCCAAGAAATCAGTTTCACATGGAGCATTTTCTTTTCTGCTGCTTGGTGTCAGAAATTTTGAACTGTCATAATTTTTATGTTGTATATACATTTAATGGAACTTAAGGCTCACTTTATTCTAATAAAGCAACTGGTCCCATTTTTGTACCTTTCTTTTTCATCTCTTAAGAGTCATCTCTGATTATGTCCAGGAAAAGACACAGGCTCACATGTGGCAGTTAAGAGTTAATTTTTCTTTTTATCCCTTTGTTTCATAGTAGGCATGAAAGACTGCCATACTAGGCAGCTCACTATGTGGGGTAGCAAGCATTTGGGCATTTGAAGACTTAGGGAGAATGGCACAGTGGTACATACAGTAGGTGACAGAAGGAAGGATGTCCTGATCTCATTTCGGGAGGATAACCTACCTACTGTACCCTGCCTGGTGTCTTGGGACAGATAAAGTAGAAATGGTTTTCCTGGTCAGCACCGGTAACATTTCTGTACAGAGGAGCAGTATGAGTGAGGGAGCTCTCATCTCCCCCTCCCCTCCCTTTATGGCACACTTGGGTAGTTCAGAGCTCCCTCTCTGTTCCCTTCATGTCAGTAAAGGCAGCTTTTCATTGGGCTTCCTCCCTGTGTTGGGGACTCTAACTTGGAGTTTTCTGATGCAAGTGATCTGCTGCTAAGCTATACACCGAGGCCCATCTCCATGAATTTACATGGATTGAGAATCAGGGTCCTTATTTAGTATTTTGAAACATTGTCCAAATGCCTCCCTTTCTTTTTCTTCACATTTTTTTACTTATTTTAACAATTGTACAAATAGATTCAGTGAATTTCAGTTCAGGAATACATCACACATTGATCATGCCCACCCACCCTTGAAACTTCTCCCTGCTTCCTTCAGCCCCCTTTAGTACTTCTGCTTTGAAATCATCTTTTGTTCCCATATGTGAAAAATAGCACGTTCTGATGGTACACTGATGACACTGACAGAACCTCATTCTTAGCAGCTGGGCACTGTGTCTTACGTACCATGTTCTCTAACAGTCATTTATTGACTGGCACCTGGGCTGACTCCACATCGTGGCTACCGTGAAGCTCTTCAATAAACAGATGTGTACACATCTCTTGTATGCAGACTTCATGTCCTGATACACACCTAGGAATAGACTAGCTGAATTACATGGTCGTTTGGAGGAACCCCAGATTGTATTCCATACATGTTCTACCCCCATACAACTTCTCTGAATTCTAACATGTTTTGGTAATTTTGTCGTTTTTATCTGCCTGATGACCAAAGAAAAAAGAATCATTCATAACCTTGCAGGCGAGGTGTGTCTAAGTGTCTATTCTGACTTTTCAGATCCTTTGGATGAAATTTTTTGATACGTTAGGCATCTGAGATGGAGAGATGGCAGATTCTTCACTCTGCTTGCTTTGTGGTAGAACCTCATAAACTTGATGCAATGCAGTTGTCAAGGGGCTCATACACTTAGCGTACTGTGACAGACTGCTCCCCAGGTTAACACATAGTAGTAACCTTTCTCTAACACACTTTAAGTCTATCTGGTTAATCTTATCTCCTCCTGCTGGCTTCTGGATCCCAGTTGCTTGGAATTTTATTTTTCATCCTTACGCACAGGTGAGATGTGGCTCTCACGGTGTTTTATTGGTTCTTGTCTTTTCACCTCAGCCAGTCTGTGCCCTCATTTACATTCAGGGCTGCAGATGCTGTGTACCTGTCCTGTTCCTTTTGCTGGGTTTCTTCTGGTAGTTGTGAATGTATCTTGCTGCTCATTTACTCTTCTCTTGAATTGTTTACTATACTGATAATATTTGATGCTTTCCTTTTTCTCATGGGTAGACCTATTTTTTTTTTTTTTTGGAATTTATCACTTTATTTATTTTTTGAGCTAGTGTCTCACTCTAGCCCAGGCTGACCTGGAACTCACTCTGTAGTCCCAGGCTAGCCTCGAACTCAGTCATCCTCCTATCTCTGCCTCAAAAATGCTTTCATTGAAGTTGTGCACCACCACACCAAGCTTATTCACATTTTAATGATAGTATTTGTCAAAGTTTTTCTCCTCTGGATCTAAGATACCCTTAAGCAACTTTTGCAATTCTGGTTTAGTGGTCACAAAATCTATTATCTTTTTCATGGAAGGTCTTTATTTCCCCTTCACTGTGAAGGATACCCTTGCCGGATGTAATAATCTTGGTTGGTGGTTCCTATTTTTGAGAACCTGAAATGCATCATTCCATGCCCTCCTGGCATTTAGAGTTCCTTCTGAGAAAGCTGATGTTAGTCTAGTGTATTTGCCTTTAAGTGTGAGGTGGTGCTTCTCTCTAGCAGACTGTAATAGTTTTTCTTTGTCCTGTATTCTTGACAATTTATCTATAACATGTCGTGGAGAACTTTTATGTTCATCAGTATCTGGGGCTCTGCATGCTTCCAGTACCTCGATGTCCACGTCTTTCCCAAGATTTGGAAAAATCTCTGCTATTATTTTATGAAACAGGTTTTCTATACCAGCAACCTGCTGTTCTTCTCCCTCGGGTATGCCAGTGAGCCGAATGTTTGCTTTTTATGCAGTGTCCCAAAGCTCATACATTTCCTTATCCAGGCTTTAAAAATCCCTTTTTGTCTTTCTTTAACATTTTTAAAGTCCTGTCTTCAAGCTCTGCTATTCTTTCCTCCACTTGATCTAATCTGCCATCTTGGCCATCAGTTATTTTTAAATCTGACTTGTTGAGCTTCTCAGATTTGTGATCTCTGTTTCAGTCTCTTTCACAGTCCCTCTCTCATGACTAGACTTGCAGTCAAGGGCCTCATTCACCTGCCGGTTCTTCACCCGCATCTCCTTCAGCTCCTACAAAGGCCCCCTTTAAAAAATGCTTTTATTTGCATGCACATGTATGTATATGCTTATATATGTACATATATACATGCACATGTGCGTGTGTGTAGGCCTGCCAGGGTTTCTTGCCCCTACCATTGAATGCCAGATGCTTGGCCCATTTTGTCTGGCTTTACATGGGTGCTGAGGAATTGAACCCAGGCCTGTCAGCTTTGCAAGCATGTTTAACAAACACTGAAGCTCTGCTCCAGCCCCCAAAGGCTGCTTTTGTTTATCTTTATTATTTTCTTTTTGTTAAGGCTTCTTTTTAAACTTGGGTATTTCAGTGTCTTCCCTTTGGCCCTCAGAGATGAGTACCTTTTAGAAACCTTCTGCTTCAGTTGGCTCTCGAGAGAAGCCGTAGGGTGTGACATGACTGAGAAGAGCTAACTCTCCTTCCTTTTAAACCCTGTAGCTCCTCCTGCTCCTCTTCCCCTTCTCCCTCCCTCCCTCCCTGTCCAGTCTCATCTCTGGTACTTCTTGTGCATATCAACTCCCTGTGTCCCAGTGCTCTGGCCCAGAGCTTTCTACCAGCAAGAACCTAGCCTGGGCAGCCTGGCGGCTGGCTGACTGGCTTGAACGACTGTGGAGCTGCAGTCAGGTCCTGGAAAGCGGCTTTCGCTCTGCTCCGCCTACTTCCCTGGGACTCCTCAGTGTCTAGGCTGTGCTCCAGAAGGCTCTTAACTAGTGGTGGCTCGTGGTTCTTGCATTCTCTGGACGTGTTTGGTGGAGCCAGAGGCTGACCTCATCCAGGTAAGTGGCTCAGGGCTGTGGGTGGTTGCTGACACCAAGCATTTTGGGGACCATGTTAATTACAGACCTAAGTTTAACATAAGATTCAGGACCCTTATCAGCCTCTGAAACCCACTAACCAACTGGCCTGTTGAGTCTAGGAACAGAACATTGAGACTCCTGTACTATAGATAGATGGTGCCTAAGTATGCCCTGCTAAGAGGATGAGGAACTACAGGGTTAGCATGTAAGAGCAATTAACATGAGTGCAGGTAATTGAAGTGAGATTTGACCCTGGGCTTGGGACCTTGCTTCTCCTATAAATTCCTTAGTCCTCCACCTAAGTGATTATTTTGCTGTGATTTAGAAGGTGACTATCAAATTGTTAAAGTAGAATACCAGTAAATTTCTTTTTCTTTTTTTTTCTTTTTTCTTTTTGGTTTTTCCAGGTAGGGTCTCACTCTAGCCCAGGCTGACCTGGAATTCACTACATACTCTCAGGGTGGCCTTGATCTTTCTACCTCTGCTCCCGAGAGCTGGGATTAAAGGCGTGCATCACCACGCCTGGCAGTAAATTTCTTTTAAATGATGGGGATTTCTTAAAGGACTTTGCCCCCATAATTATCACTTTCTAGATTTGCAGTCTCATATTTCTGTGAAATTCCTTTTTACCATCCAGGAACAAAAACTTCTTGCTGAACATACGCATTTATCCTAAAGTCCTAAATATCTCAACTTGATTTCCTTGATGTTCATGTGGGAGATTGAAAACTTCTCCACAGACGGTAAAAACACTGCACTAGCTAGTCATGTGCGAGCGAGCCCTGCGCTGCTGCAGTTCTCCCTGCAGCAGCCTTAGCAGCAGATAACTGCTGCCTTCTGTGTGCCTAGCACGCCGGTAATGAGCTGTGAGCCTCGGGTTGCCCATGTGTAAGAGGAAGATAGTAACTGCCTACTCAACTCCCCAGCCTCCCCACCCCGTTTTCCATTCATTTGGTCACATCAGTTCTTTAACAAATATTTTTATTTGTTTATTTGAGAAAGAGGGAGGGTGGATGGAGAGAATGGGCATGCTAGGGACTTCAGCCACTGCAAACAAACTCCCGACGCCTGCCTTATGTGGGTCCTTTGGCTTTGCAGGCAAGTACCTTAACCGCTAAGCCATCTCTCCAGCCCCGGGTCACATCAGTTTTGAGAGCCAAACCTGTGTAAGAATGCAAAGTGTCATGTATTAGTAATGCACAGGTCTGATTCTAGTGTGACATTAACTGCGTTATCAGTGTTCATAGACAGCTGGCTCCTAAGAGCCAAGTCAGTAATCACATTTCCAAGTCTTTTGTTTGGATATTATAAACAAGTGAAGTTTGCCCTTAGGATATCACATAGTATGATTCACGCTCATTAATTGGCCATTTTCTCATATTACTGTGCACCTCATTTCCCAATTGCTTCATCAGCCTTGCAGTACTCCACCACTGGAGTTAAGGTTTTGTTCATGCTAACCAGCCCGGGATCCTTTCCAGTGAGCACTGCAGTGCACTTCCTGATAGTCTCATCTTAACATGTTCTTCACTCAAACACCTGGTTGTTTAGAAGTCATCTGAACAGGAGGGGTTGGTTCCAATAATTTTCTTTAAGCCTGTAGACAGAATGTTTTGCAGCTCCACAAAGTTAATGCTGTGTCTGTGCTCAGGTAAGTACAGTTTATCAGTGTGGATACTACAAATAATTAATGTTCAAAGTGATGCTGATCACTTTAAGTAGTAACAGACTTTTTAATAGTTTTTATGGTTTTCTCATGTGTGTATATCATTCAATAGAAAAGCAAACCCTAGCTGGGCGTGGTGGCGCACGCCTTTAATCCCAGCTCTCGGGAGCAGAGGTAGAAAGATCAAGGCCACCCTGAGACTCCGTAGTGAATTCCAGGTCAGCCTGGGCTAGAGTGAGACCCTACCTCGAAAAACCAAAAAAAAAAAAAAAAAAAAAGAAAAGAAAAGCAAACCCTATTCTAGAGAAATGTCTCAGATTTACCAAAGTTTCAATCCCATTACTAATTGATCTTGGGTAACTTTGCTTTTTTTTTTTTTTTTTTTTTTTTTTTTGGGTTTTTCAAGGTAGAGTTTCACTCTAGCCCAGGCTGACCTGGAATTCACTGTGTAGTGTCAGGGTGGCCTTGAACTCATGGTGATTCACCTACCTCTGTCTCCCAAGTGTTGGGATTAAAGGCGTGCGCCACCAAGCCTTTGCTTTTTATTTGAAATAAAATTTACAGGGGCTGAGGCTGTAGCCAGGCAGTATTGTATGCTTAGTATATGTGAAGTCCTGTATTTAATCTAGTACTACAAAAAAAAAAAGAAAGAAAATTTACATTCAATGAAATTCAAAATCTTAAAGTCAAAATTGTATAGCATTCTCCTGTGGCATCTGGGTTTGTTTGCAGTGGCTAGAGGCTCTGGCGCTCTCCCTCCTCCCCATATCTATCTCTTTCTGTTTGAAAATAAATAAAAATATTAAAAGCCAAATCCTGTCAGATTTTATGTTTTCCTCCCTTAAGTTTCACTCATATTTACCTTTCCCAGAGATTGTTAGAACCTCTGATCATGTCACACTTCCTGGGAATAGCTTGAAATCTTGCCTGGGAATTTTGGAAAATAAGTTACATGACTGAAAATGAAACTTCACCACTCATTTGGTTAGCTCAGGCACCTAAGGTAAGGTAGTTACAAAGATTTCTTGCATGAAATAGGTCACTTCATTCACTCTGGCTGGGAGTGCCCTGAGCTGTTCGACACATTCTACCAGAGCACGAAAATTATATGAGAAGCACATGTTCTATGTGCTCGTTCAGGGTACAACTGGAGTCATTTTGCCCAACTCCATCTGTGAACCCTACCTAGGAATCAGAGCTGTGGGTACAGGTCTCATGATCATGACAGTGGCCCCTGCACTGTCAGTCACTGTCAAGGGTTGGGAAAGGTCCCCCAGAGGCTCTGTTGTTTGAACACTTGGTCCTCAGCTGTGAGGCGTAGGTGAAGGAGGCGCAGCGGGCAGAGGTGGCTTACTGAGGTTACAGCCCCGCTGCTGGTGTGGCCCAGCGGCATGGACAGGTTGTAGCACTCGCTCTGCATGGATGGCCAGCCAGCCGCCCAGTTTTGCCTGCCATGGCAAGCCCACACTGGGAACGAGCATCTGCTCTTTCACGTCGCTTCTGAAAGAACAACAGACGCTCGCTGTCGATGCAGTTTAGGTAGCACCACCAAACATGGCGGTAGGAGCAGGAAGCCAAAGGGTCCTGAGGGCCCACAGACAGCAAACCAGGGTCCCTGTTGTTTGCTTGCTTGTTTTTTCTTTATCTTTTTAACTTGAATGACCACCTACACACACACACACACACACACACACACACACACACACCCTGATTATAGTCTCTCTTCCATCACCCTCCTTTATCTCTTCTCTTGTATCCTCCCTCCACTGACCCCTTATTTCCAAGTAGACCCTCTATTTTGATGTCATTTCTTCTTGCCCTCATATTATGCAGGTCTTAGATAGGTAGCATCAGCTACCCGTCACGAATGGGCTACTTTGTGTCTGGAAGACAGCTTTCCAGAGTTTTTAAGGTTAGTTTATTTTGCTCAGGATTGATCCCAGGGTCTTGTATGTGCTAGGCAAGTGCCACACAGCTGAGCTGCATTTTTAGCCCCACCAGAACCATTTTTATAGCAGAAAAATTTAGAGAGCAAATCATGGAACATTGACTGTGACAAGTCTCATCAGTGGACTGATCCAGAGGATTATGCATAGGATTCCTTGAGATGGCTTCTCTTTATTTTCATTATTCCATCTTACTGTCCATGTATTTCTCCCTTCTACACTCCTTTTGATTAATCTGATGTAATCCTTGCTTAAGAAATCACTGGCTAGAGTTATTTTATAGGTAGCATATGTACTAACCTCTCCTTTTCCCAGTTTCTTGAATTTTGTTTAAGTTAGCTTTTGATGCATAATAAATTACCCCAATGCTGAGTGGCATAAAACATTTCGTGTGTCACCCTTTTAGAATTCTGGGCCATGGCATAGCTGCTCCTCTGGTTTTGAGTCTCTCAAGGATAGAACCAAGGTTTTGGCTAGTATATCATCATCTCAGGACTTGACTGTTTCCAAGATGACTCAAGTGCTGCTGAACTGTGATCTCAGTTCTCTTGTGTTAGCAACCAGTCAGCCCAAGTCCTGGCCAGTGTGCTTCTTTCTCCCTAGTGCCACCTGCAGCACGGCAGCAGACGTCTTCGTGGTGACATGTGAGAGGACAAGTAGGAGAGGCACACTGTCCTAATCTTGTCTCAGACATCCAGTCATCACTTTTGCTGCATCCTATTGGCTAGAGGAGACCCGAGTTCCAACCACAGTGCTGAGAAACATTACACAGGGCCGTGAATATAAGGAGACATTTCAGAAGCTTTCTGTACAGAGCGTAAATTATTACACGAATGATGTGTAACATAGAACAAGGGTATGGATCTTAAGACTACTCAACTCTTCAGGTATAAACACTTGATTTCCTATTTTTTTTTTTTTTTTGAGGTAGGGTCTTGCTCTAGTCCAGGCTGACCTGGAATTCACTATGTAGTCTCAGGGTGGCCTCGAACTCACAGTGATCTTCCTACCTCTGCCTCCCTAGTGCTGGGATTGAAGGCGTACAACACCAGCTGGGCTTAACCTCAAACACTTGAATCTGACAGTCTTCTCTTAGTGGAAGAGCTGGAATTTTAGTTGCAGCTTCTTGCTTGTAATGAGTAGGAAGGGTCCTAGGTGCTTGCTTGTCATGGGAAGGAAGATTGCAACAGTTAACCGCCACATTCCTGGACAAAACACCCAACCACTAGCATCTTATGGATGGAAGAGGGTGTATTTCTGGGCTGCAGTTGTGAGGGAAGATTTGTCACGGCCAAGAGTCACATCTCTCCAGCAGCAGGAGGAAGGGGCGAGTGAGTTCACTAACACTGGCAAACACGCCTGCCCCCCAGTGCCACCACCTCCAGCAACGCCCCATTTCCCAAAGGCGCCACCAGCTGGGTATTCAGCATGAGGCCTAATTACAAGTACACGAGGCTATGGGCAAGGGAGGTATTCTACATTCAAACCACACCACAAAGGGAAAAGCAAGATAAGAACACTAAGATCTCAGAATTGTCTCTTTGTTTTTTTTTTTTATTTTTATTTTTTATTAGTCAGTTCTGTATTCAGCAAATACAGTCAGTTTGGTACCATTATTAGGCTCATCCGTGACCTACCCCCTCCCCTTGGCCCCTCCTTGTTGAGGTATACGGGTCATGCATTGTGGAGTTAGCCCACAGTTATGGGTAAGCTAAATGTCTCTGCATATCATGACCCAACATGTGACTCTGACATTCTTTCCGCCCCCTCTTCCACAAAATTTCCCTGAGCCATGTTGGGTTCATTTTTGGTCTGCTTCAGTGATGAGGTGTTGAGGGCCTCTGAGGCTCTGGCTCTCTGATTTGGGAGGAGTTGATTTTTCTCTATGCTGATCTCCTTCCCCCTTGTGCTGGTGTCCGGTTCAAGAATTGTCTCTTTGGATAAGATACTATAAGCAAAACCTGTAAGACACAATTTAAATATTATTGCACCAAGCTGTTAGTAATCTCTTACTTTTAAAGTTTGTTTCCCTTGACTATAAAACCTCACGAAGGATTGATTTACATACACACTTATGTTTTCTGCTCAATTTAAGCTTGTCAACGAAAGTGCTAATTGTATTTTCACTCTTTCTGTTAACTTTCAGCTTGCATTGCTGTAATCATGACTCTATGTAAACTGAGGTAGTAGTGTTAAGTTCCCCACGCAGTAGAGTTTGGAATTCTTCACACTTTAAAAAAATTTTTTAAATTAAAATTTTTTTTTATTTATTCACTTGACAGAGAGAGAGAGAGAGAATGGGCGCACCAGGGCCTCCAGCCACTGCAAACGAACTCCAGACGCATGCATCGTCCCCTTGTGCATCTGGCTAACATGAGTCCTGGGGAATTGTACCTAGGTCCTTTGGCTTTGCAGGGAATGCCTTAACCGCTAAGCCATCCCTCCAGCCCCACCACACTTTTTAAAGACTTCCAGTTGCTAACAAATTCTTGATTTGTTTTAATAAAGCATATTTCTCATGTTGATAATTATACATACTCATTTCAGCTAATTGGCTCCCACACTTTGTTTTTCTTTTAGAAATCCAAATATTTAAAAAAAATTTTTTAAAATTCATTTGCAAGCAGAGATATAGAAGAGAGACAGAGAGGCTAAGTTCTCCAAGGCCTCTAGCCACTGCATATGAACTCCAGATGTGTGCACCACTTTGTGCATCTGGCTTTGTGTGGATACTGGTGAATTGAACCTTGGTTGTTAGGGTTTGCAAGCAAGTGCCTTATCAGCTGAGCCATCTCTTCAGCCTCATAGAAATCTAAATCTTTTTTTTTTTTTTTTTTTTCCGAGGTAGAGTCTCACTCTAGCTCAGCTGACCTGGAATTCACTATGTATCACAGTGATCCTCTTACCTCAGCCTCCCAAGTGCTGGGATTAAGGGTGTGCGCCACCATGCCTAGCCTTAAAAACCTAAGTTGCAATGGACAGAGTTTGTCACAGCACTTTTATATGATGTCTTATGGAACAAGCAGTAATTATAAACTAAACTATGGTGAGCAGGTTTACCATATACATGGAAGCAGCTTTCCAACTTGTCACATAAACAAAAGCTGAGTTTTATTTTTAGTGTTTTTTTTTTTTTTTTGAGGTAGGGTTTTGCTCTAGCCCAGGCTGACCTGGAATTCACTATGCAGTCTCAGGGTGTCCTCGAACTCATGGCAATCCTCCTACCTCTGCCTCCCAAGTGCTGGGATTAAAGATGTGTGCCATCACATACCCAGCTTATTTTTACTTGTTTTAAGCTTTGAAATCCCAAAACACTGTGGTATATTTACCATGCTTAAATTGTGAGCTGAAATGATTTCCCTTTAGAAATGTTAACTGGTGATGTTTCTGCTCCAAAAGTACTTTTCATATTAAAAAAATTATATACAGACCAAATTCTTAATAGATCCAACTGTATTTAATTAAGAGTATATTAGGACACTAAAATTTGGGCTGACCCCAGCCAGTCATGGTGGTACATAACTATAGTCTAAGAACTTAGGAATTTGAGGAAGTAAGATCATGAATTTGAGGCTATTCAACAAGTTCCTGACCAGCCTGGCAAACATACTGCCTCAAAAAAAAAAAAAAAAAAAAAGACAGAAAAATGAAAAAAAAAGTTATTTTAATCCACTGTTGTTTATATTAATTTATTTAATTTATTTTTACCTTTAAAAGTTTAAGTCAAGCATCATGGAATCCTCTTACTGGGGAGCCTGAGGTGGGAAGATCATGAGTTTGAGGCCACCTTGGGCTGCACAGTGAGATCTTATCTCAACAAAAGCCAAACAATGGGCTGGAGAGGGCTTAGCTGTTAAGGCATTTGCCTGCAAAGCCAAAGGACCCAGGTTCAATTCCCCAGACCCACGTAAGCCAGATGCATAAGGGGCACATGCTTCTGGAGTTCGTTTGCAGTGGCTAGAGGCCCTGGTGTGCCTATTCTTTCTCTGTCTGTCTCTCTTCTATCTCTCTATCTCTTTCTCTGCTTGCAAATAAATAAAATTAAAACAAAAAAAAAAAAGATTTTTTAAAAAGCCAAACAAATCTAAGTTGATCTTCAGCTAAAATGTATACATGCATCTAGTTGGAAGAGTCAAAAGTTGTAAGGGACTGACAACAAAGTATTCATCTGTTCAGTCATCTATCATTACATTAAAACTTCCTAAATGTAGGGGCTGGAGAGATGGCTTAGTGGTTAAATGCTCGCCTGTGAAGCCTAAGGACCTTGGTTGGAGGCTTGATTCTCCAGGACCCACGTAAGCCAGATGCACAAGGGGGCCCATGTGTCTTGAGTTCGTTTGCAGGGCTGGAGGCCCTGGCATGCCCATTCTCACTCTATCTATCTGCCTCTTTCTTTCTCTGTGTGTCTGTCTGTGTCAAATTAATAAATAAATAAAAATATTTTAAAACTTCCTAAATGTGTTGACTTAAAATCACAACCATTTTATTATTGCTTTGGTTTGGATGTTGAGTGTCTATAGTAGTCAGCTGCACATTGCTACAATGAACTCCAACCAACCAGTGTTTTAAAATCATGAAATTGTTGTATTTATTGAGGGAAGTACAGAGCCAAGGAAAGATACCCACGTGGCTAGAGATCCCATGTAGTGGGCCTGAGAAAACCATGGAAAAAAGAGAAAAAAGAAAGTTCAAGGAGCTCCTGCCATGTGGGGAGATAGAGGAGATAAAGAACCCATGCAGGGCTGGAGAGATGGCTTAGCGGTTAAGCGCTTGCCTGTGACATTTAAGGACCCTGGTTCGAGGCTCGATTCCCCAGGACCCACGTTAGCCAGATGCACAAGGGGGCACACGCGTCTGGAGTTCATTTGCAGTGGCTGGAGGCCCTGGCGCGCCCATTCTATCTGCCTCTCTCTCTCTCTCTCTCTCTCTCTCAATCTTTCTCTCTCTGTCACTTTCAAATAAATAAATAAACAACAACAACAAAAAGAACCCATGCAGAGCTGGGTGTGGTAGTACACACCTTTAGAGGTAGGAGGAGGATCACCGGTGAGTTTGAGGCTACCCTGAGACTCCATAGTGAATTCCAGGTCAGTCTGGGCCAGAGTGAGACCCTACCTCCAAAAACCAAAAAAAAAAAAAAAAAAAAACCATGCAGAGAGTAAGGGCTGGGGGCCCTCCCCTCAGCCCAGCGGAGGGAAAACCTCACCCACAGCTGGGAGTTCCCAAGTGGTCAGAGCCAACCAAACAGTTTTATGGGAGGAGGGGATTTATTTATTTCAAGCTTGCAGATCGGGAGGAACTTCCACCAGGGGCAGAAGAAGCTGGCTCCCAATCATAAATGTAAACAGAGAGAAAACACCAAACATTAAAAAAAAAAAAAAAGAAGAAGCAAGCACAAACCTGCAACAAGCAGGACCCCAGGGCTTAAAACTGCTCTCTTACACCTTTGGGCTGGAATTCAGACCCCCCACCCCAACCTCCCAAGTGACACCTTAGGGCTGGACTCCAGGATCCACCCCACTGACATCCAAGTTGCGAGTTTAACCCTGAGTCAATGGGAGATCTACATTCAAACTACCACAGTGGTCCTTAAAGGGTTACATGTAAAGGTGTAATACCCTGGGTGCTGGTGCTGGGAGTCGCCATAGAACTTTAACAGGTGGTTCTGGTGTGTGTGTGTGTGGGGGGTGTCTTAGGTTATTGGGGTGGTCCCTTGAAGGGATTATGGAATCCTAGTCTTGCTCGCTTTCTCTTCCCAGTTCAAGGAGAGACCTGCCATTCTTCCATTGCTTCTGTCATGATGTGCCACTATCTGCTGCTCTCATGAGGTAAACCAATAGGAAGGCTCAACCTTGGCGCCTCTTCAGGCCTTCAGAGTTGTGAGACTAACCTTTCCATGCAGTCGCCTCAGATGCTTTGCTGCCGGCGTGGAAAGCTGACCCGCACACTTAGGGATTGAGAGAATAGTAGGGTGGCTTGTCACTGCTCTGTGAGGCACCACTGGGTTAAAACGCCCACAACGGCTTCTTCAGTCACGTACATGAGATCTTAGCTGGAATGAATCCAATGGCTGAAGGTTGACTAGAGTAACTCAACTGTGACCAGTATATGTGGCCTTGCTTCCTCTCAGTCCCTTAGTTGTCCATGCAGCCCACATGGTCTCTCCACCGGAGCTCTCCACCAGCCACGCCCATTTCTTACAAGTCAGCTTGGAGCCCTTAGTAATGCCAAGGTAGAGGCCGCTGTGACTTACATTTGGGATCTGGAACTGGCATAGTACCACTTGTGCTACATTTTCAGAACCTGTTTTTATTTTTATTTACTTATTTGAGAGTAACAGAGAGAGAAAGAGGGGGAGAGAAAGAGAGAGAGAATGGGTGCATCAGAGCCTCCAGCCACTGCAAACAAACTCCAGATGCATGTGCCACCTTGTGCATCTGGCTTACGTGGGTCCTGGGGAATCGAGCCTCAAACCAGGGTCCTTATGCTTCACAGGCAAGCGCTTAACCGCTAAGCCATCTCTCCAGCCCATTTGTGCTACATTTTATTCAATAAAACAAGTAAAAGAAATCCATAATAAAAATACGCATATTACATAAGAACTTAAATACTCTTGTGGGCAAACTCTGCCTTGTCTGCAGTTGGTTTGGGGCCAGGGAGAGTTTTCTGTTTCTTCATTGGTTAAAAACAAACAAACAAACCAAAAACCTTCTTTTGGATATAAGGGAAGAATCCCCAAAGCACATGGTTTCATGCCTTTCTGCTCCCTCGGAGGAGAGGAGAGGGTTTCCCAGCTGAGCCGGAGCAGGTGGGCTGTGTCTCACTCTACAGAGCCTTGGGTTTCGTCACCGCCTGAGACTGCTGGAGTTCCGTGCTCCATGCTGCTGTCCACTGATCGCCTGCTGGCGTCTGCCTGACTGGGGAGGGGAGTCAGTTCCCCTGCCCCGCCTCAGTCTTTCTTATGAACACTTAGGATGACCTTGGTAAAGAGTTCTTTGCACCTGTGGCTCTGGCCATATTTGACTTAGAAAAAAATTTTTTTTTGTTTATTTTTATTTATTTATTTGAGACCGACAGACAGAGAGAAAGAGGCAGATAGCGCGCGCGCGAGAGAGAGAGAGAGAGAGAGAGAAAATGGGCGTGCCAAGGCCTTCAGCCACTGCAAACGAACTCCAGATGCATGAGTCCCCTGTGTATCTAGCTAATGTGGGTCCTGGGGAGTCGAGCCTCAAACCGGGGTCCTTAGGCTTCACAGGCAAGCGCTTAACTGCTAAGCCATCTCTCCAGCCCGACTTAGAAAAGTTTTACAAGTTTTGGCTGACCTCCCATCCTCCCCGCCCTTCTTCATTTTGCATGGTTTCCCTGTGCTCTCTAAAGAGGGAACAGTTTGTGTGTGCCCTGGTCTTTGCACATGCCTGTCTCTAGTTAGAATTCATCTTATTGGTTGCCTTGGCCTCCCGGCTTTTTTTAGCAGACTCAAGAAAAGGTTTGTGTATTATTTATATAACTTTGGTGGTTAAGATGGAAGTGACATTCACTTGCAGTTTTCTGCATTAAAAGCAGAAGTGTAAATTCAGTTTCTATGGCATTGAATAATCAAAAGACAGGTTTTCCACGAGCCCAAGTAATCTTAGAGGTAAAGATTATATTTAAAAACAGAATACAAAAGTCTCCATTTAGCGCAGAATCTCATGGACTTGCTTCCTGTGAAAACAAAGCGAACAGCAGGGCTGGAGAGGCAGTTCAGTAGTGAAGAGCTTGCTCCAGGTGAACCGACAATACATCCACGCTGTCATACAGTTCTGCTAAGAAAAGAAGCTTCATCCCAATGTGAGCAAAATCTGTGTTCTTTTTTGTTTTTGGAGGTAGGGTCCCATTCTAGCCCAGGCTGACCTGGAACTCACTACGAAGTCTCAGGGTGGCCTCGAACTCACGGTGATCCTCCTACCACTGCCTCCCTAGTGCTGGGATTAAAGGTGTGCACCACCACGCCCGGCAAAATCTATGTTCTTAATATCTTTGGGATACCTCTTTTTGCATAAATATCTCTCAGCTTTTTAGTTTATCTAACAACATGCAATGGCAATCTATGCTGGGCACCAGTGTTTCCATGATTTCAAAGTTCTTTGTAAAATGACAGTTTGAGTCTGCTGGGCTGAGCTTCAGCTCTACTTGGCAAAGACGGACTCACTGACCTCAGCTGTGACTAGCACATGGATCATAGCTGAGGCTGCATTTGGAATCTCTGCTTCCACACTACTTAGACTATTTTCTCTGCCCCTTTGGTAAGTAAACACAGCGTGTGTGTAGGTTTAAATTCAGATCTCGCCCAGGGCTTGCTTGGTGCTTTTCTTCCTCTTTCCCCCTCACATATCCTGCAGGTTTCCAAGGGATGACTTAGAGAAAATTGAGTTACTACTGTGTGCCCTGTGCCCTTGCTCAAGCTTTGGGATGAGTTCTGAGTTTTCTCAAACGTGCCCTCTGGGAGATAGGTGACAACTATTCTTTCTATTGTCCTTTGAGGGAAATGGTCTCTGAGGTTCGGACATGGCAAAGCCTGGTACTACACTTTGTCACCAAGCCCTTTCTAATGCGTAGTCCAGTGTCTTCTGGGGAGACTTCATGTACCACGTTAGTAGTGATTCTGGCATGGCTCATGCTTACTGAGTTAAGCAAGTGCCACAAAAATGAATTTTACAAACCATTTGAAGGAAAAAATGGAAGAGAATGGCGAGGACTTCTTCCTTATAAGCTATACTTGTAAAATGATTACTTCAGATGACTTAGGCTTTCAAAGTGGCATTTGGAGGCTGTCATTCCTTTCCTTGAGACTTGCAATTGTTGATGTGATTCATGAGACCCTGTCATTGAGCACGTGAGCCACGGGAGGGCCTTGCCAGCATAGCTCAGGATGCCCCAGTGCTCCGGCTCGGCAAGAGTGTCTCTTCTACTATGCTCTGGGACACATAACCTTGCAATGCATTCTTATTTGTTTGTTTATTTATTTATTTATTTATTTTGGTTTTTCGAGGTAGGATTTCACTCTAGGCCAGGCTGACCTGGAATTCACTACGGAGTCTCAGGGTGGCCTCGAACTCACAGTGATCCTCCTACCTCCACCTCCCGAGTGCTGGGATTAAAGGTGTGTGCCACCATGCCCGGCTCATTTTATTATTTTTATTATTTTGTATCTTCATTTTGTTTGTCAGTAACCAAATATAATAAAATGTAGGTATTAAATATGCCCATATAACATTTTTTTGTTTGTTTTGTTTTTTGGTTTTTGAGGTAAGGTCTCATTCTAGCCCAGGCTGACCTGGACTTCACTATGTAGTCTCAGAGTGGCTTCGAACTCACAGCGATCCTCCTACCTCTGCCTTCTGAGTGCTGGGATTAAAGGCGTGCGTTACCACACCCAGCTTTGCAATGCATTTATTTATTTATTTATTTTTGGTTTTTTTGAGGTAGGGTCTCTCTCTGGCCCAGGCTGACCTGGAATTCACTATGGAGTCTCAGGGTGGCCTCGAACTCACAGCGATCCTCCTACCTCTGCCTCCTAAATGCTGGGATTAAAGGCGTGCACCACCACGCCCGGCTTTGCAATGCATTTTTAAAAAACATTTTTTTTTCTTTGACAATTTCATTCAGACAAAATACTGTATTTTGATCATATAGACCCTTATTACCCTCTCTCTCCTCTCCCACTTGTGCTGGCCCCTATTCCCCTCACATACCAGTGCATACAGCACTGAAGAGAATAGATACCCTCCTTCAGCAACTGCTAGCTGTCAGTAGTTCCTCAGGAAGGGCTGGGGCCTTATGAGCCCATGCCTACCCATGGACTATGAACTGAGCCTATCTTGTGCAGGTCCTATTCAGGTAACCACATCGGTTGCGACTTCCTGAGTATAATCGCCGTGTTACTTATGTGCAGGTGAGAGAATTCCACAGCATTCCTCTCCATCTTCCAGCTCTACAATCTTTCTACCCCACTTGTCTGATATTCCCTGAGCTCCGTTATATTATGGGCTGGGCACTCGGCAGTCACTTACTTTCAGCACCCAGTCTAGTAATGAGACTGCATTAAGCACAAATGACTGTAACTAACAAGCTTCTCTGATCAAGGTTGAGGCCAGCACTAATCTGTGGGCATAAACATAAATAGTTAGCAGGCAGTTTAGTAAACTAACAGTTATAGGGCTGGAGAGATGGCTTAGCGGTTAAGCGCTTGCCTGTGAAGCCTAAGGACCCCGGTTTGAGGCTCGATTCCCCAGGACCCACGTAAGCCAGATGCACAAGGGGGCGCACGCGTCTGGAGTTCGTTTGCAGTGGCTGGAGGCCCTGGCATGGCCATTCCCTCTCTCCATCTGCCTCTTTCTCTGTCTGTCTGTCACTCTCAAATAAATAAATTTAAAAAAAAAAACATATTTGGGGACTGGAGAGATGGCTTAGTGGTTAAGCGCTTGCCTGTGAAGCCTAAGGACCCCAGTTCGAGGCTTGATTTCTCCAGGACCCATGTTAGCCAGATGCACAAGGGGGTGCACACATATGGAGTTCATTTGCAGTGTCTGGAGACCCTGGTGCGCCCATTATCTCTCTCTCTCTATCTGCCTCTTTCTTTCTCTCTGTCCATTGCTTTCAAATAAATAAATAAAAATAAACAATTTTTTAAAATTTATTTGAGAGCGACAGACAGAGAGAAGGAGGGAGGGAGAGAGAGTGAGAGAGAGAATGGGCACGCCAGGGCCTCCGGCCACTGCAGACAAACTCCAGACGCGTGCACCCCGTTGTGCATCTGGCTAACATGGGTCCTGGGGAATTGAGCCTCGAACCGGGGTCCTTAGGCTTCATAGGCAAGCGCTTAACTGCTAAGCCATCTCTCCAGCCCTTTAAAAAATTTTTTTTAAATAACAGTAATATGTCCTCCCTAGGGCCCATGACCTCCCCAGTCATGGGCTTTTGTCCTGGTGTACAGTATCAAGCATGAATTCCCTCATGTAGAGCAGGTCTCAAATCTGGTCAAAAAGCAGCCATGCCACTTTTCCACCAGTGGGAACCTATTGCCTGGCAAGTCAATATTGTAGCACACGGGGTCCACAACTGGGTAAGGACCACTGATGGCTCTTCTCCCCCAGCAGCTTGCATGGTACCATCTGGCACTGGGAAAGTGACCTGGCAGGAAGGAGGCTTCCATCCAGTTCAGTCACACCTTTCTCTCTCTCTCTGTCAATCTACGGCTGTGGAGTTTTCAGCAACAGGGTCTTCCTGTTCAGTTCTGGTGGGCAACCAAGAGCAATGACAGCCTCGTGCATTGTTTTCAGGGCTTCTGGGGCCTCCCTGACCAACGCCTCAGGGAGAGAGGTCCCACACTCCTTTTCATTTAATAACCCATGGCTCCTGGGACGAGCAGAAATCCTTTTTCTAGAGTGCCCCTTATGATTTCCTTCCATTTCTGAAACTCCATTGCTATATCTAATGCCTGAGGCAATCAGCTTCTTCAAGAGAACATATTTATTTGGGCTCACAGTTTTGGAGGTCCAGTCTATAGTCAGTCGGCTGTGTTTCCTTTAGGCTTGTATGGAGAGGGAATATCGTGACAGGAGTGTGTGGTAGTGCAGAGCCATTCATCTCACAGACAGAGCCTGAGCGGGAGGTGGGAGTCAGAGTTCCAAAATCCTTCGAGGGCCCACATCACTCAAGGGCTTCCCACTGGGCCACATCTCTTCAACCACCGCTGTCCCCCAGTCATGCCAGCCATTCCTCTGAGGGCCCCCTGCTAATTCACCTAGATTTGATAAGAAATTGTGTCATGTTCTGCTGAGAATGTGAGCCTTTCACAAGAAGGTAACATTAGCACATGAACTTAATGTATGGGTAGACAGTAAATGGAATGTGCCAGAACCCACATGGGACTTACGTTACATTCTACTCACTGCCATTCTTTTTTTTTTTTTTTTTTTCCGAGGTAGGGTCTCACTGTAGCTCAGGCTGACCTGAAATTCACTATGTAGCCTCAGGGTGGCCTTGAACTCGTGGTGATCCTCCTACCTCTGCCTCCCGAGGGCTGGGATTAAAGACGTGCGCCACCACGCCCGGCTTTCACTGCCGTTCCATCCTTTGTGTCAGGAGCAAATAGGTTGTAACCAGAGAAAGTAGTCTACAACTCAGAGATGAAATAATACACGTTTCGATAACGAGCTGTAGGTGTGGATGTTAATTGTATTTGGGAGAAGAACTTAGATGATTCTAATGCTCTTCAATAACAATCAGACCTATAAACATGACTGGCTACATAATTTGTGGAACTTGTTACAAAAGGAAAACTTAAGGCCTCTTGCCCATAAGCTGTTAAGAATTTCAAGGCAATAAAAGCAAGGCATTGGACATAAAGGACCTTCTAAGTGTCGTGACTTGGATGACATAATTATACCAGCCACATGGATGGTCGCAAAGCAGCTGAGTGAAAGAAAGGATTCATTTGCTTTAACCAAAACCAAAAGACCTATTGCGTTCCCCAGATTATAAGGCTGTTAGAACAAATCTTCTGGCCTTCATACAATGCATAAAGGGTCGGTAACTATTCTCAATCGTGTCAACTAGATAAGAGCCACAGACTGTCTTCTCTCTGAGAGGGAAGTAAGCTAGATTTCAAAGGTGAGAGTGGATTTTTAAAAGTTGAGAAACAGCTATATAAAAATATATTTTGAACTGGGTGTGGTGGTGCATGCCTTTAATCCCAGCCCTCGGGAGGCAGAGGTAGGAGGATTGCCATGAGTCTGAGGCCACCCTGAGACTACATAGTGAATTCCAGGTCAGCCTCGCCTAGAGCGAGACCCTACCTCGAAAACCAAAACAAAACCCTAGGTAGATATGGATGTGAAAGATTGCTATGAGATTTGCAAGACACAACTGGTCTATTCATTCATTCAACAAATATTTATGGAGTGCCTGATAATACTGCCAAATCCCAGTCTATAGAGAAACATCATAGACTTTTATAATGTGGAAATTTCCTGTGGTTGTATTACCTTTGAGCTTTGGACATAGCATGCTTACCAATGCCAATGAAATGAAAGGATACAAAGCAGGATTGGCCAGAGGGAGAGCTTGATCTGAGAAGAACCATTTCTAGACAAAGCTCCCAATTAATGCCCAATAAAAAAATGAAAGAAAATATGAGTGACTATTGACTGTGTCCAGGGGTTATTTTTTTGTTTTGTTTTAGTTATTATGATCTTAAAACAATTTGATACTTGTGAGGTAGGCTTAATTATGTGGAAATAACATTTTCCATTCATGGGTCTTAAATGTTTTTTTTTTTTTTTAAGAGTAATTAATGAGGCAAGTACTTGAAAAGCCTGTAGGATTAACAGAAAGTGTGGTAATGCATTATTAGTATGTGGCATGATATGTAATGGAATGCACTTGTATTTCCTTGTAAATATATGAAATCAAGGGGCTGGAGAGATGGCTTAGCAGTTAAGCGCTTGCCTGTGAAGCCTAAGGACCCCGGTTCGAGGCTCAATTCCCTAGGACCCACATTAGCCAGATGCACAAGGGAGCGCACGCATCTGGAGTTCGTTTACAGAGGCTGGAAGCTCTGGTGTGCCCATTCTCTCTCTCTCTGCCTCCTTCTCTCTGTAGCTCTCAAATAAATAAATAAACAAAAAAAATTTTAAAAAAAGATATGATATCATTCTATTATATTTCAGGGAAGGAAATTTCAGAAACATCACTTTAAAGTGCCTTATTTTGTTGTTGTTCTTAAGTGGACATGTGTTTTGCTATAGCTTTCCTTTTCTGGGTTAGTGGAGCCAAAGCACATTCTGCATAAACCCATTAAGCTCCCAGTTCCTGGCAAAGGCACTGTTGCTTCTTGAAAGAGAACAGTTGGAGGTGAGAGCTAGAGAAGGCGTAAATATTAGCTTAAAGATGTATGATTTGAAAATGAATGAAAAGTTATTAATTTAAGGTAGTGTAACCAATCAAAGTGTAATAAGGTCATAAATGTATTTCAAGGGTATTTTAATCGCTCAACATTTAGTATTTCCAACACCTTTTTGGATATCCCTATTAACCAACTTTTCTGAGATGTTCTGCGTGAGAATTATGCCTGAAATATATCTGTTGGTCACATTTTGTCCCTGTGACAAAATATCTGAGAAAAATCAAGTTAAAGAGAAAAAGGTTTACTCTGGCTTCTGGTTTCGAGTTTTACTCCATTGCTTATGGGTCAATGCACAATGAGCAAATCACCATGGCAGGACAGAGAAGGCAAGTTGGTTTATTCCATAGCCCATTGAATGGATGAAGGAGAAGGAACCAGGGACAAGATATACCTCTAGTGACAACCCTTCCCCTCATGGTGACCTACTTCTCCCAACTAGGCTCCCTTTCTGATAGACCATGCAGTATCAATTTATCAATGGGTGAATTCACTGATGAAGCTACAGTCTTCACGATCCGACTGTCTCTCAGAAGGTGAATTCACTGATGAAGCTACAGTCTTCATGATCTGGCTGTCTCTCAGAAGGTGAATTCACTGATGAAGCTACAGTCTTCACGATCTGGCTGTCTCTCAGTAGGTGAATTCACTGATGAAGCTACAGTCTTCACGATCCGGCTGTTTCTCAGTAGGTGAATTCACTGATGAAGCTACAGTCTTCGTGATCCGGCTGTCTCTCAGTAGGTGAATTCACTGATGAAGCTACAGTCTTCATGATCCGGCTGTCTCTCAGTAGGTGAATTCACTGATGAAGCTACAGTCTTCACGATCCGGCTGTCTCTCAGTAGGTGAATTCACTGATGAAGCTACAGTCTTCACGATCCGCTGTCTCTCAGTAGGTGAATTCACTGATGAAGCTACAGTCTTCAAGATCTGGCTGTCTCTTAGAAGGTGAATTCACTGATGAAGCTGCAGTCTTCACGATCCAGCTGTCTCTCAGTAGGTGAATTCACTGATGAAGCTACAGTCTTCATGATCCGGCTGTCTCTCAGTAGGTGAATTCACTGATGAAGCTACAGTCTTCATGATCCGGCTGTCTCTCAGTAGGTGAATTCACTGATGAAGCTACAGTCTTCGTGATCCAGCTGTCTCTCAGTAGGTGAATTTACTGATGAAGCTGCAGTCTTCATGATCCGGCTGTCTCTCAGAAGGTGAATTCACTGATGAAGCTGCAGTCTTCACGATCCGACTGTCTCTCAGTAGGTGAATTCACTGATGAAGCTACAGTCTTCATGATCCGGCTGTTTCTCAGTAGGTGAATTCACTGATGAAGCTACAGTCTTCACGATCCAGCTGTCTCTCAGTAGGTGAATTCACTGATGAAGCTGCAGTCTTCATGATCCGGCTGTCTCTCAGAAGGTGAATTCACTGATGAAGCTACAGTCTTCGTGATCTGGCTCTCTCTCAGTAAGTGAATTCACTGGTGAAGCTGCAGTCTTCATGATCTGGCTGTCTCTCAGAAGGTGAATTCACTGATGAAGCTACAGTCTTCACGATCCAGCTGTTTCTCAGTAGGTGAATTCACTGATGAAGCTACAGTCTTCGTGATCCTGCTGTCTCTCAGTAGGTGAATTCACTGATGAAGCTACAGTCTTCACGATCCAGCTGTCTCTCAGTAGGTGAATTCACTGATGAAGCTACAGTCTTCATGATCCGGCTGTCTCTCAATAGGTGAATTCACTGATGAAGCTACAGTCTTCATGATCCTGCTGTCTCTCAGAAGGTGAATTCACTGATGAAGCTACAGTCTTCATGATCCGGCTGTCTCTCAGTAGTGCTGCCAGCTGGGAACCAAGCACTCATCATAAAAGTCTTTTAGGGGACACTTCATATTCAAACCACCACAGCATCTATTATATATCATGTTTTATTGTATATGATATACATGAACTTTAAAGTATCTAGATTGATAGGTAGTATGTTCTGTTCTTAGAGCTGTTTCAAGTGATCAGTGAGCATCTTAAACCTAAGAAAGTTTGTTTTGCCAGTAATGTAGGACATTGCTTGCTTCTTAGCTCTGCTTGCCCTCATCAGGATCCAGCCCCTGGCACATTGCTGGCAGTAGGTATTTCAGAATGTCTCTTCTGCACTTATATTCTTTCTCTTAACAGATGAACATTTCCTCTATTTCAGTAGGAAGATGGAGGCTCTCATGTGGACAGGGATCCCACTCACAAATATCTCCATTTTAAGCTTTTTCTTTTGTAAAATTTTCTTTTTAATTTTTAAAATTGATCAGCAAGAGAGAGAGAGAATGGATGCGCCTGGTCCTCCAGCCACTGCCAACGAAATCCAGACGCATGCGCCCCCTTGTGCATCTGGCTTACGTGGGTCCTGGGGAATCGAACCTGGGTCCTTAGGTTTTGCAGGCAAGTGCCTTAACTGCTAAGCCATCTCTCCAGCCCCCATGCTTAATTGTGAGAAGATATGCAACCAGTCCCACCCCCTTCTACCACGTATCCACCAGTATGCCCTCTCTTTGTAGCCTTCATTCTTGCCTCATTTCCCACGTGCCCCTTTCACTGCACCCCGTGCTCCTGCAAAACCACCGCCACTGTCCTACGACAAGACTTAACAGGGAGAAAGCAGATCCACTTTAAGAAGGTGCTCAGCGGAGGAGCTTCATGATTCTACCTCTTACTGTATGAGGCTACCCACTTTTGGCAACAAAATAGAAAACAAAAACTTCAGGATAAAGAAAAGGCTCTACTAGAAAATGATTGCTCAACTAGGAAGAACACAATATGGCATATTTTGAGAAGTCATCCAAAGTTAGGAAGAGTGAGTTTGATTCTTGAAATGCAGCGTATCATGGGAGTTTGAAGGGTGTGGGATTCCATATCTTTTCCTATAGGTGCAAAACACTGCTAGATCCTATCGCAATTTTATTGGTTGTATTACGATGCATGCTGTATTGGTTTAAATGTTAGAATCAAGCTATAGATACAATATGATTAACATAATATAAAACTTAGTAACCTTGAGAATGTAAAATCAATGAGGGTAAGGATGGTACCAATATGGGCTGTTTACACACTGAGTATGTACATAACTAATAATGAAATAATAATAATAATAATAATAATAATAATAATGTAGCTGAAGTTTTTTTTTTTTTTTTGTAGAGATGGGATTCAACTCCAGACAAAAGCATGTTAGGCAAATGCTCAGCTACTGAGCTAATCCCCAACCTATAGCTGAAGTTTTTTTAAGATTTATTTTTATTTATTTATGAGAGAGAGAGAGAGAGAGGGAGGGAGAGAATGGGTGCACCAGGGCTTCCATCCACTGCAAACGAACTCCAAACACAGGTGCCATCACATGCATCTGGCTTACGTGGGACCTGGAGAATCGAACCTGGATCGTTCGGCTTCAGAGGCATATGCCTTAACCACTAAGCAATCTCTCCAGCCCCACCTGAAGATTTTTGAAGGTGGCATATGGAAGAAGAAAGCTGGCAGCAAGGCTGGATTAAAATGGAAAGACAATGAGAACTTAATACTTAATATTTATTTATTGGAGAGAAAGAGAAAGAATGGGCACACCAGGGCCTCCAGAGACTGCAAACAAACTCCAGATGCATGCATCACCTTGTGCATCTGGCTCACGTGGGTACTGGGGAATTGAACCTGGGTCTTTAGGCTTCTCAGGCAAGTGCCTTAACCACTGACCCATCTCTCCAGCCCTCAGAACTCCATTTTAAGAAGTGAAAAAGTGAGTTTTCTGGACCTCAAAGTGCAATGGTAGTGCATCTAACTACACAAAATTAAAAAAAAATCAATTGATAAAGTAAAATTTACTAAAATAAATTTGACCCAATGTATCTCAAAATTTGTCTCAACATGTAATCAATGTGATGATTATTAATTATGGTAAAATAAGTGTATCTCAGTACATTTCATTCTGGAGTTGCTCAGGAGTCAAGCGTAGCTAGTGTCGTCACATTAAATAGCTCCAGTGTATATGTCAGTGCACTGAAGAGATGGACTTCTTAGAAGAGCAACTTTTTAACTTTTCAAACTACAAAAAATAAGTTAATTGCAAATATGCAGTTTTTTTTTTCTCTTTCAACTCTTACCTCTCCATCTTCCTTCATCCTCTTCCGTCTAATCCTTGGGACACAAATATGTGGAAGTCAGAGAGATGAGGTAGTCTAAGTAAAGATGAAGTAAAGGATAAACAACAAAGGCCTAAAACGAACCCAGCATGGCTCAGGGAAATTCACAGAAGAGGGGGCAGAAAGAATGTGAGAGTCACATGCTGCGACATTATGCACAGAGACATTGCCTCTGCCCCATAACTGAAGTTAACTGACGACCCACAGTCCCCAACGAGGAGGGTCCCTGTGGAGGGGAGAGGTCAGGGAAGAGGCTAACGATGGTACCAACACGGCTGTATACACACTATGCACATAACTAATAATAAAAAGAAGAAGAAGAAAAACCACCAGAGAGGTGGGAGGGAGCCAGAGGTTGTGCCATGGGAGCAGTAGTTGTCTGTGAGCCTCCACACGAGGCCTGGCTGTGAGGTTTTCAGTAATTGATGACCTCGTTGCCATACCCAGGCATTATTTTTTTAAAATATATATATAATTAAATAAATTGTATTAAAATCCAAAGTTGGGCTGGAGAGATTGCTTAGTGGTCAAGGAGCTTGCCTGTTAAGCCTAAGGACTCAGGTTCAATTCCCCAGTACCCATGTAAAGTCAAAATGCACAAGGGGGTGCATGTATCTGGAGTTCATTTGCAGTGGCTGGAGGCCCTGGCATGCCCATTCGTTCTCTCTCTCCCTCTCAAATAAATAAATTAATTAAAAAATAGTTAAAAAAAACAAAGTAAATCGATAGTGCAAACCTATCACTCATTAGTTCATTTACTGCATTTTACTAACTCAAGGTTATTTGTGTCAGATTGTCTCTGGTAGAAATATTAAACAATGGTGTATGTTTTCATGCTCTTCTTTCCAACTCAACAGTATCACATTGCTTGCTTGAAATTGGCCTCATTTTTCCCACTACTGTAATGGTGGCTCATTTCTACATAAACCCAGTGATGAGTGCACTGACTGTTACTGGTTGAGCTCTTCATCTTTGTATCTTGGAACCTGCTGCTGTCCTTGACACACAGTATATGCCAATACATGTTCGGAGACTGGAGGAATCACGTAAGGAATCCGGCATATCAGATGTAGAGGCTTTAGCCAAGGCAGAGGAACCACAAGGTCTACTCCGTGGAGGGAAGCGCTGTGCGTATTTCCACGTCTGAGTCTTTGGAACATTCCCCAGTTACCCTCCTCATCCCTTACTTGGATATCGGGTGCGGCGTCAAAAACAACGTGTTCTGTTACGGGATTACTCTTCTCCTTGTTGTGACCAAATTCCTGATGAGAACCAACTCAAAGGAGGAGAGGTTTATTTATTTTGTCACATGGTTTGAGGACGCCAAGCCCCTAGGGTGTTGCCATCTGCATTCAGGGTGGGAAGTCTCTTCAGTGAAACTTTTCTAGAAATACCCTCAGACACACAAATTGACAATGATTGACTATTACAGTTATTAAGAAAAACTATTCCAAGATTCCTTTAGTTGTTAAAATTCCTCATCTGGGCTGGAGAGATGGCTTAGCGGTTAAGCGCTTGCCTGTGAAGCCTAAGGACCCCGGTTCAAGGCTCAATTCCCCAGGACCCATGTTAGCCAGATGCACAAGGGGGTGCACGCATCTGGAGTTTGTTTGCAGTGGCTGGAGGCTCTGGCGCACCCATTCTCTCTCCCTCTCTCTATCTGCCTCTTTCTCTCTCTGTCTCTCACTCTCAAATAAAGAAATAAAAATAAGCCGGGCGTGGTGGCGCACACCTTTAATCCCAGCACTTGGGAGGCAGAGGTAGGAGGATCGCCGAGAGTTCGAGGCCACCCTGAGACTACATAGTGAATTCCAGGTCAGCCTGAGCCAGAGTGAGACCCTACCTCAAAAATCCAAAAAAAAAAAAAAAAAAAAAAAAAAAAAAAAAGAAATAAAAATAACAAAAAAGTAAAAAAATTCCTCATCTGCTACCTTTTCTTTCCTGATCGATTTATGCTTTTTGTGATTTGTAATTTCCATTTTTATTTACATCTTATCCTTTTTCTTAACACTAAGTTAGTCCTACAACTTGTTATTAAATCTGAAATCATTTGGTTGCAAGGAAAGTAAACTTGTTCAACCTCAGTGTAATAGACAGCAAGTTGTTCCCGTCACAGAATAGCAACTCCATGAATATCCGCGGTCTGGAAGTTAATAACAAGGTCTGTTGCGCAGATGTGCCCATTCATGGGGATCTACTTTACCCATATTTCTGTTCGCCTGGAATCTGAGTCACAGTCAGTGAAGTTAGGATTTCCAGATGACATCATTAGTACTGAATTAGGTTCAGAAACGGGGTGGGGAGGAGTTCCGTCTTTTGTAATCCTGGTACAGTCATGAAAATAATAATGGAAAGAAAATGAGGTTTCAGAGATTCTGCAGGAAGTAAGCAATGTTTTCTAGTAATTTTGGGAGAGACAAGTATCCTTTTTTTTTTTTTTTTCTTTCCCTGGAGTGCCTTAGGAGTGGTGGCCAACATGTCCTTTGAGTCCATGTAGTTCTCTGTGGCAGATTTTGGATACTGCCATTGACTTCCCGAGGAATAGGAACTAGCTGTGAATCGGAGGAGAACTATGTACTGACCTCCCTCCTGTCTGAGCAAGGGGTAGGGAAGCCTCTGGTTGCTAGCGTGCGTTCTGCTACTTTCCTTGCAGTTTGTCAGCTTTTCCCCCGTGTGTTTTGACACTGTTGTTCCACACATGCTAACTCAGGACTGCTCAGTCATCTTTTCCTGGACTTTGAAAAAATTTTTTGGAAGGCTTTTTATTTCTGTTTCCTTTTTGCTCACTGTTAATGAGTCTATTTGTTCATATCTTCTTGATTTAATTTTTGTAGGTCATGTGTCTAAGAATTCCTAAATTTGTCCACTTTTTGCAGATTTTCCAGTGTTTTGAAATATAGGTTTTTTTTTTTAAAAAAAAAACATTTTATTTTTATTTACTGAGAGAGAGAGAGTGAGCAAGCATGGGTGTGCCAGGGCCTCCAGCCATTGCAAATGAATTCCAGACACATGTGCCACCATGTACATCTGGCTTATGTGGGACCTGGAGAATGGAACCTGGGTCCTTAGGCTTCACAGGCATATGCCTTAACCGCTAAGCCATATCTCCAGCCCTGGAATATAAGTTTTAAAAGTAGTCCCTAATGTTTCTATTTTCAATCTCTAATTTTATTAATTTGGGTCTTCTCTCTCTCGGTTCATTTGGTTAGGGGGCTTTTCAATCTTTAGTTTTTCAAAAATCCAACTCTGATCAATTCTAGGTACTGAACTTTTAGTCTCCATTTTATTACTTTTTGCCCTGATCTTTAGTATTTCTTACTTCCTACTGCTTTTCAGGATCTTGAGGTGCATTTTAAATTATTTATTTGAGATCATATGATTTTTTAAAATATGGAATGCTTCATGAATTTGCATGTCATCCTTGTGCAGTGGCCATGCTAATCTCTGTATCATTCCAATTTTTGTATATGTGCTGCCAAAGTGAGCACGGATTATATGACTTTTAATATAAGTACTCAGCTATAAATTTTCCTTTTAGAATTTCCTTAGCTATATACCAGAGGTTCTGGTAAGTCATGTTTTCATTTTCATTTGATTCTAGGAACATTTTTTATGTGGCATCCTTGATTTTTCCATTGATCCACTGGTCATTCAAGAGTATACTATTCAGTCCCCACATATTTGTTTTTTTCTTGCTATTGATTTCTAGTTTGGTTGCACAATGATCTCATAAGGTACAAGACATTATTCCATGTCATTTGTATTTGACAGGACTTGGTTTCTAGTCTAGAATGTGGTCTATTTTAGAGAACATTCTGTGGGCACATTCTGAAAAGAATGTGTCCTGTTTCTGTTGAATGGAATATTCTGTGGATATTGGTCAAGTCCATTTGTTCCATGGTATAATTTAACTTTGAGGTTTCTTTATTGATTTTCAGTTTGGAGTGGAGTATCAAATCATCCGCTATTATAATAGGATCTATCTTCACGGTGGACATTTTCCCATTGTGTGTCTCTGCTGGTCGTTCTTAGCTTTTCATTCTGGAGTTGTTGGTTTTAGCTGGAGAGAGGCAGCCACAGTGGCTGAGGTCAGTGCAGGTGGGGACCTGCCTTGTACCTTCAAGTCCTGAATGTTAGCCACCTTAGTGGACGAGTAGCGTTGGGGGCATCGTGCACAACCTGGAACTTCAAGGTTCCTGAGATCTACTGATGAACGACAGTTAGGTTGTTACAGAACCTGATCCACCCGTGGGCCTCAGGCTCAGAGCTGTCTGAATCCAAGGCCATTCTCAGTTGATGAGATCTGCTCCTGACCCCAGAGGGTAGAGCCATCTCTCCTCATGCCTTTCCCATCTGAGCTGGCTGAAGTATCAGACTGGTAGTGACGTTGCTTACTTCCTGTAATGGGAGAACACTTATTAATTCATCTATTAATTCCCTTTTACATGATACCGAAGTGCACCCAGCTTACAAATCCAAACAATACTCAAGGCTTATAAGGGACAAAGTAACCCAGTGCTATATCTCTCCTAAGCATTCTTCCCAGAAACAACCACTTCCACTTTCTTGTTTTGTACTGAAGATTGAACCATGCTAGGCAAATGATCTACCACCCTTTACCCCAGCCCTTGGTGTTCCAAGATAAGCTCTCACTTAGAAAGCTCAGGCTGGTCTTGAACTCACCATCCTTCTGCCTCAGCCTCCCAAATATTGGAAGTAGAAGCATGCATCATCACACCCAATACTGAATTGTTCTGGTTTTTCAATTTTAGAATTATCTATTGACTTCTTATTCTAGAAAGGGACTTAACTCCCTTGGCATTCCTACACACGTGTGTGTACACACATATACTTTACTAACACCTTTTTTCCCCCCAATATAGTTATCTCACAATTTTTGGTTAAATCCATCAATGTTGCATTATTATGACTATATAGTTATTCATAGCTGAGCCACATATCACACTGTAAAATATGTTCTTATACTTTTTTTGTATTTTTCTTCAAGTTCTATAATTATGCCCTTCATGCTTTCATGTACCTTGCACGAATCCTTCCAACTTTCCAAGAGTGCAGCAAAGCTTTCCAAGTTTGAACATCTGTTTTTTTTTTCTTTTGCTTGAGCCCAAGTCTGCCACTTGTCTGGGAAAGCTGCTTTCTGAGCCTGCTACTCTATTGCCATCCTGAGAGCTCCTCTGGTCATCATTCTCGGGATGCTCTTGCTTGTGAGAGCCCATATTTTCCCTTTGATTTTGGTTTGTGCACTTGTTTTATTTTTTAATTTATTTATTTGAGAGAGAAAGAGGCAGGAAGATAGAGATAGAGAGAAGGAGAGAGGGAGAGAGAGAGGGAATGGGTGCACCAGGGCCTCACTGCAAGCAAATTCCAGACACATGTGCCACCTTGTGCATCTGGCTTACGTGGGTCCTGGGGATTGAACATGGGTCTCTCCTTTGGCTTTTCAGGCAAGCGCCTTAACTGCTAAGCCATCTCTTCAGCCCTATGCACTTGTTTAATAATGCACATTTGTCAATCACACCTTGAAGGTTGCCTGAAAGAAACATTTCTTTAAATTGTTCGTGTTTTAGCATGTCTTTACCCACCCTTCCCCCTTGATTGGTGTTTGGGTGAGTAGGGCAAGAATTTGGACTGTCTTCTTCTTTTTCATAGTTTTAACCAATCTTTTTCTTCATTTCCCCAAGAAGCAACCAATTCTGATTATTCCTGGTAGTCACTGAAAACACCAAACTAGCAAATAATGAGTTATTCCCCTTATGGGAAACAGAAAGTCACATTCCTCTGCTACGCACTTTCACTTATTATGCCGAGTTTGGCGGGACCTTTCATGCTAGAGACAGATGCTCTTCTCTCAGGAGCTATATTATTGCTCTCATCAGCTATATTCATCAGCTAAACAATACATAAGCTAGTTTTCTGTGTCCCTTTAAAGCCACTTTATTTTTTTTAAATATTTTATTTATTTATTTGAGAGAGAGACAGAGGGAGAGAGAGAGAGAGAGAGAGAGAGAGAGAGGGAGAGGAAGAGGCAGATAGAAAGAGAATGGGCATGCCAGGGAGTCTAGCCACTGCAAACGAACTCCAGATGCATGCGCCCCCTTGTAGATCTGGCTTATGTGGGTCCTGGGGAATGGAGCCTGGGTCCCTAGGCTTCCACAGGCAAACGCCTTAACCGCTAAGCCATTTCTCCAGCCCAAAGACACCTTATTTGATAAGTATTGCTGGCTTATCAGCATCGAACTCATGGCCAAGCACTACCATTTATGCCTGTGCAAGGCTTTATCTAAAATGTCTTTGATGAGGTGCATGTACTTAGCAATAGGAATAATAGCTATTACTTTAGGACTATGCAATCATTTGAAACTGATAAAAGACACAAAAACATTAAAAAAAAAAAGTGGGGAGGAGGAAGAGCGCTAATGGAGCACAAACAGGATACTTCTGTAGTCTGACCTCACACCAAAAGGCAGTCTATTGTCTTTTTCAGCCTTAGCTGGGAATGTGTACATCAGGTGACTTTTCTGACATTGAATGTTTGTGGATTATCAAAGTATTGATTGATTGTTTCAAGTAGGCAAGTCTAGAAATAGGAAATCCATGAACATGAAGGTCACTTTTATTAAATGGTGTTTCAAAATTTTTGATCCATGTGTGAGATTCCATGGCTTTTTATTGCTTTTTAAAAATATTTATTTAGGGCTGGAGGGATGTTTTAGCGGTTAAGGTGTTTGCCTGCAAAGCCAAAGGACCCAGGTTCGATTCCCCAGGACCCACGTTAGCCAGATGCACAAGGGGGCGCACACGTCTGGAGTTTGTTTGCAGTGACTGAAGGCCCTGGCACACGCATTCTCTCTCTCTCCCTCTTTCTCTGTCAAATAAATAAATAAATAAATATAAAAATATTTATTTATTTGCGAGCAGAGAGAGAGAGGGAGAGAGACTGGGTATGCCAGGGCATCTAGCTACTGCAAATGAACACCAGGTATGTGCACCACTTTGTACATCTGGCTTTACTTGGGTCCTGGGGAATTGAACCCGGGTCATTAGGCTTTACAGGCAAATGTCTTAACTGCTGAGCCTTCTCTCCAGCCCTGTTCTTAAGAGTTTCATTTTATTTTATTTTCATTGCTTCGCACTGACGCCTCTTTCAGATACATTTAGGGTTCAGCTTTCTCTTGTTTAGCAATTCATTCTATTCATCTCTCATTTTCCAAAAAACAAACTGTCAGTATCTCTCACTTACTGCTGATTCTTTTCTCATTCATTTTGCTTTGTGGAGGTGCATTACCCCTAATTCATCGGTTACACTTTACATGGAGTTTCCTGGGGGAGGGGAGGCAGATGTGCACGCTCTGTTGGCCATGTCTTAACCAGAGTTATCCTCAATACATAACACTTCTAGACATATACTAAACATATAGTAGGTGTTTACTAAACATTGTTTGAATAAATGCAGACTTTATGGTAATATTTAGCTTTCTTATATAGTACATTTTAAGTGAACCTTACATGTTATATTTATTTTTTTAATTAATTTATTTGTATATTTGAGAGAGAAAGAGAGAGAGGCAGAGAGAAAGAGCAAGAGAGAGAGAGGGAGAGAATTGGCATGCCAGGGCCTCCAGCCACTGCAAACAGACTCCAGACACATGCACCCCCTTGTGCATCTGGCTTACGTGGGTCCTGGGGAATCGAGCCAGGGTCCTTAGGCTTTCCAGGCAAATGCCTTAACCGCTAAGCCATCTCCCCAGCCCGTATATTTGTAACTGACTGTAAATGACTATCTTTGTCTCTGCTAACCTCTACATGGTGGAACGTTGCCTGAGGAAGATGCAGAATTTAAAGTGAGATCCATGAGGCTCACAGACACAGCTTGATTTCAAACTGAGATTGCGTTCCCTCCATGTATCACAACCTCTTCTGTTTCTTCACGAAAATGTCAGTCAGATACAGACGATTACAAAACAGAGGCACTCGGAGGGGTCCAGAAATCATCTACCTCAACGTTTTCACTTACAGGAAGCTCAGTGTCAGGATGCCGTGGCTCAGTTTTTGGCTTCACTGCTTTGTGCAGTTTTGGACTCAGTATCTTGACCTGTGAAGTAGGAATCCTGCCAGTGCCATGGGATTTTTGTGAAGATCAAATGAGAAAGCTCAAGTTCTCAGTACTGTCCCCAACATACAGCAAGAGCTTCACATCTTAAAAATTAGCATTACTGGGCTGGAGAGATGGCTCAGTGGTTAAGCGCTTGCCTGTGAAGCCTAAGGACCCCAGTTCGAGGCTCGATTACCCAGGACCCACGTTACCCAGATGCACAAGGGGGCATACGCGTCTGGAGTTCGTTTCCAGTGGCTGGAGGCCCTGGCGCACCCATCCTCTCTCTCTCTCTCTCTCTTTACCTCTTTCTCTCTCTCTCTCTGTCGCTCTCAAATAAATAAATAAAAATAAACACAAAAAATTAAAAAAAATTAGCATTACTGCTTGTTGCTAAGGCTGGGGCTCCTGCCTCTCAGTTCAAATAGAGATAGAAATTTAGTTCAGAAATTTAGACAGAAATAAGAATTACATTTCTCTTCAGAGTTCACTGCCACTATTTCTTTCCTTCAGTTCTTTTCTTTTTTCTTTTTTGGTTTTTGAGGTAGGGTATCACTCTGGCCCAGGCTGACCTGGAATTCACTATGTAGTCTCAGGGTGGCCTCGAACTCATGGTGATCCTCCTACCTCTGCCTCCTGAGTGCTGGGATTAAAGGTGTGCCCCACCACGTCCGGCTTCTTTTTTCCTTCCTTCCTTCCTTCCTTCCTTCCTTCCTTCCTTCCTCTCTCTCTCTCTCTTTCTTTCTTTCTCTTTCTTTCTTCTTTCAAGGTAGGGTCTCGCTCTACCCGAGGCTGACCTGGAGTTGACTATGTAGTCTCAGGGTGGCCTTGAACTCATGGCAAACCTCCTGAGGGCCGGGATTAGAGGCGTGCCCACCACACTGGGCCAGCTCCTTTCTTGCTTAAGGAAGATGACATGGTGCATATTTGTCCTTGAGCTGATGACACTCTCAGCACATCATCCTTTGCCACATTTGTGAGGACTTCCTGAATGGAAGCTTAATTTCTTTCAGTCGTTTACAGCCTCTTCCGATGATACTTCATTTAACGATGAGCAGCCTAACAGGAGCATGATCATTTATTTATTTTTTTGGTTACAGTAATGCAGTCCACTTCCCAGCAGAAGTGGATAAGTGCCATCCTGGGTTGGGCTAGGCTTTTAAAAGCTGAGGGAAAGGCCCCAGACGAGTGGAGAGGACGTGCCCATCTTTGAGAAGATGCAGTGCACGCCACCCCCTCTCTCCTGGCTTGTGCTTAGTGGGTGAGCCTGGCTTTGACACGGATCCTGTGAACCAGCAGGCCATCTGGGGGATACCACCTGGTACCCGAAGGTGAGTGCCAGCTCATTGTCAAGTTTGGTGATAACCCAAACCGCCTCCTTCTACTCCATGAGGGTTAACTGCTCTTTTCTTCAGTGAAAGTGTGGCTTGGAAGCCATCGCTTGTGTTTCTCCTTGGGTAGTTGTCGACAACTATAGGAATCTACTTCTTTGGTGGGTCGTATTTTAAAATGCTGGGCTGGGAAGTCATGGGAGCCGAGAGTTGGGAACATGGTCTGAATAAATTACATTTATCTTTCTGGAGACTCTAGACCAGAGAAAACAGGGACAACCTGTTGGTGTTGGAGTTTGGTGGCTGGGGGGCCGAGGAAGAGAGCCCCAAGAAGGACTACTACAGGGCAGCAGTTGAGAACCTACACCTTGGAATTAGACAGCCATGGAGTCGTTTGTTTGCTGACAAACTGTTGTTCTTGAAACGTCTCCAGGGTGTCTCTGATGTTCACTTGCCATATCTAAAGTGGAGATGATGCCAACTCTACAGGGAGTCTTCTGACAGGGTATAATTTATGTAATGGAATCAGCACTCAACAGGCTCTTACTGTTACATTACGACTGTACCCTTGCCAATCCGATGTCTGGCTGTTTACAGTATCCTTTCTGTGGAGCCAGCTCGCGTCTCAAGTGCCTTACAAATGACGGTAGTAATCTCACAGCACTTAATCTCATTGTGGGCAAGGCACGCACTCAATACCGTATATAAAACGTAAGGATACCATTGGTTTATTGGGCTGAGATTGCAAGTATTTGGCTGTTATTAATATAACAATAGCAATTTCATATAAAAACCTAACACACAATAAATAAAATATAAATGAAAGCGTAAACTCTGTAAATAAATATAAAATATCTCTGGGTTGGAGAGATGGCTCAGTGAGTAAAGTGCTTGCTGGGCAAGCATGAGGACTTGAGTTTAGATCCTCAGCACCCACAAAATACTGAGCATGAAGCCAGGCATGTGGTGATGCACACCTTTCCCTTCAGCACTCGGGAGGCAGCGGTAGGAGGATCACTGTGAGTTCGAGGCCACCCTGAGACTACAGAGGGAATTCCGGGTCAGCCTGAGCTAGAGTGAGACCCTACCTCGAAAAACAAACAAAAAAACCCAACCCCCCCAAACCCAAAACAAACAAACAAACACACACACACACACTATATATATATATATGGAGAGAGAGAGAGAGAGAGCGTGAGAACTAGTGCATGGAAGTGTATGTACATCTGTAATTCCAGTGCTGGGGAGGTGGAGACAGGGCAATCCCTGGGGCTCAGTGGATAACTAGTGTAGCTGAATTGGTGGATTTTAGATTCCATGAGTGACTGTCTCAAACAATAAGGTGCACAGTGGCCCACCACAGATAACTAGAGGAATGCCTCTAGGCACGGACTGCGTTAATTCTATGCTCCCGGGAGACATGACACATGGGCTCCCATTTATACCCAAAGCAATTCTTTCTGTGGTGATTCTCCAGTGTGTGAAGGGGGTGTGGATGAGTCCCTGGAGGCTAGCAAGGATCAGAATGAGGGCATTGTTCTAATGGCGATGCTTGTGAGCTCTTCATAGTCGTTGCTTCATAGCTCATCTCAGGAGCTCTGTGACCTTCCACACAGTTTCAGTACTTACCATGTGGTATTTTTAAAAAAAATTTCATTTTTTATTTATTTGAGAGGCATACCAAGAGAAAGAGGCAGATAGAGATAGAGCATGGGTGCATGAGGGCCTCCAGTCACTGCAAATGAGCTCCAGATATGCGCTACTTTGTGCATCTGCCTTACATGGGTCCTGGGGAAGTGAACGTGGGTCCTTTGGCTTTGCAGGCAAGTGCCTTAACCGCTAAGCCATCTCTCCAGTCCACCATGTAGAATTGGAGATGGTCCGTTCTGTATCTCTATAAGAAGAACTCTGTTTTTCACCCTTTTCTGCTCCCAACTCTGGAGGCATTGTGACACGAGAGTCATCAGTAACAGTAGTTCACTCTGGCATGTATAGTTTGGGGAGAAAAAAGAGTTCCTGCCCTCCTCTATGGCCTTTGTCCTCTTCGGCTGATTCAAAAGCTCTTGGGGTCAAGGTTGGACTCTTATTTTCAGCCCCACATCCTGCGGCTAGGACAGTGGTGAGTGAATCCAAGACTGCCTGAGACGTTCGTCAGCCTGTTTGTAAGAGCTGGGCTAGAATGCATACATCTTTCGTTCTAGAAAATCCCTCTCGTCAACGGCTCTGCCAGTTTCTCATGACGCAGAGTGATTTCATGACACAGAGATGAAGTGACCATTGCCAGTAAATTAAGTATCTTCACACATTAAATTTCATATTTGATAACCATAGATTTAAAGCTGTAAGATATCTTGTCAGAGCAACAGTTTTAGCTCTAGCACGTGCCCTTATTCACTTACTCAGTCTTTGAGCTTGGCAGCATCTCTCTTTTATACAGTCTCCATGTTTGGACTCTCTCCTTTTCTAATATGCTTTTACAAGTATAAATCATGGGAACTAAGACAGGCATATGTTCTCCTAAGAGATGGAGAAAAATTAAGATAACTTTCGAATAATTAGCCACAAAAGAATCATATGACTATTTTTTCTTTTGATTTTTCAAAATAAGGTCTCACTCTAGCCCAGGCTGATCTGGAATTCACTATGTAGTCTCAGGGTGGCCTTGAACTCAGAGATCCTCCTACCTCTGCCTCCTGAGTGCTGGGATTATATATAAATCCCAGAGTACTGGGATTCCAGAATTATGACATATTCTTATTTCTAGTGATTCAAGTTCTTACTCTGCCTTATTACTTTAGGTATTTTCATTAACTGGCTCTTTCTGTTGGTTTACCCCTGAAGCTATCTTCAAAAATACTATGTGTCTTTAAAAATATTTTATTTTTATTTATTTATTTGAGAGAGGGAAAGAGGCAGTGAGAGAGGAGAGGAGAGGAGAGGAGAGGAGAGAGAGAGAGAGAGAGAGAGAGAGAGAGAGAGAGAGAGAGAATAGGCATGCCAGGACTTCCAACCATCGCAAATGAACTCCAGATGCATGTGCCACCTTGTGCGGCTGGTTTACCTGGGTCCTGGGGAATTGAACAGAAGTCCTTTGGCTTTTCAGGCAAGTGCCTTAACCGCTAAGCCATCTCTCTAGCTCCTGTATGTGTCTTTTAAAGAGATTATTTTTAAAAGATTTTTTTTTGAGGCAGGGTCTCTTTCTAGCCCAAGCTGACCTGGAATCCACTCTATAGTCCCAGGCTGACCTTGCGCTCATAGCCATCCTCCTACCACTGCCTCCTGAGTGCTGGGATTAATGGCGTGCACCGTCACGCCTGGCTAAAAATGATTTATTTTGTTTATAACTCTTCTTTCTTTTTTTTCCTCAAAATGTGGTGTAGTGCTGTTCATTTCTTCCTGAAGTGAGTTATGGCTTGGCTATTTGCGTATCCACTATGTGGGAAGTGCAGGGAGCCAGTGCCCTCCTGTTCTAGTGGCCCCTACGTCACCCTCGTGGTGTGGGATGACCACCACGTGCCACAGGCAGGCACGGCTTTACATACTAAGAGTCTGCACTGTCGCAGTACAGACAGCGTGTGGGGAAGCATGCAGCATGACCATGCAGGCTTGTAGGACATTTAGGGGAGAGCGGGTCCCAACTGAGGGACCGACGGCTCGGTAGGAATTCAGGAAGGGCATCTTAGAGCTGGTTGGCTTCAAGATGAGTCTGGGAAGGTAATTAATTTTCTAGGAATAAGAATGTGTCTAGGATCCTAGCTACAGATGATTGGGCTTCTGTGCGAGAAGGAAAAAACTCAGTAGCAGAGGCCAGGAAGTTAAAAAGGAGATAGAAAGGGAAGAGAAAGGAAGGGAGGAGGGCATTTATTAGGTTGGTATTGTATATATGTAAGTAGAAAGATTGAGATGGGGAGGGGATATGATGGAGAATGGAATTTCAAAGGGAAAAGTGGCAGGGGGGGGCGGCGGGAGGGTACTACCATGGGATATTTTTTATAATCATGGAAAATGTTAATAAAAATTGAGAAAAAAAAAGAATGTGTCTAGAAGGACAGTATTTCTTGTTTTCTTAGACCACAGTAGTCGCTGAGCTGCTGGGGTTCTATGGGTGGGCATTTCTTCCATGGCAGACAGTCAGCGGGGTGTCCTCTAATGCAATCCACTGTCTGCATGTAGGACATTTCAGATTCCATAGGTCGGAGGCATGGACCCCAAGATTCTCTCCCTCCCTACCGATTTAGATGTCAGTCCCAATTCCCAGGTTTTTAATCTGTGCTTCTGACTAACTGGGTATTAATTGTGGTTCTTATGACTCCCTCCTCGGGTTTGATGAATTCACTTGAACAGCTCACAGAACACAGGGGAACAGGCTTGCCTGTTTATATAAAGGGTATTAGGAAAGGTGCAGATGAAGGGGTGCATGTGAAAGGTATGAGAGGAGGAGTAGGGAGTTTCCTTCACCCTCTATTAGTCTCTATTTTTTTTTTTCTGGTTTTTCGAGGGAGGGTTTCACTCTAGCTCAGGCTGACCTGGAATTCATTATGTAGTCTCCGGGAGGCCTCGAACTCATGATGACCCTCCTGCCTCTGCCTCCCAGTGCTGCGATTAAAGGCGTGCGTCACCACGCCCGGCTTTCCTTCACCCTCTAGGAATCTTCACAGCTTCAACTGCCTGGAAGCTCCTAGAACCCCAACCATCAGATTTTTATGGGGACTTCATTACATAAACTTTTTTTTCTAATAGTAGGCTGGGTAGGAAAACCCAGTAAGGCCTGTGTGTGCAGCCTTTCTCCTTCCAGAAACTGCAGGATCCTTCTCCTGACCCCACAGAACAAGGGTAGGTCAGAAGGTTACTTTATGGGTAGCACCAAGATAGAAAGGCAGCAGAAGCCAGCAGGGTAGCTCATGGTTGGAATTCCAGCACTTGGGAGGTTGAGATGGGAGGATTGCTATTGTGAGTTGAAGGCTTGGTTATATAGTGAACTCCAAGCTGGCCTTGGCTGTAACCTGAGACTCTGCCTCAAACAACAACAACAACAACAACAAAAAAAAAAAAAAAAAAAAAAAAAAAGAAGAAGAAGAAGAAAGGAGCTGGAGAGATGGCTTAGCAGTTAAGGCACTTGGTTTGACTCTTCAGATTCCACATAAGCCAGGAGCACAAGGTGACACACGCGTCTGGAGTTCAGTTGCAGTGGCTGGAGGCCCTGTGTGCCAATTCTCTCTCCTTCTCTCTCTTATTAAAAAAAAAAAAGGCCTGTCTGTTGGGCTTACCACAAAAAAAAAAAAAAAAAAAAAGAACAAGAAGAAAGAAAGAAAGCTAAAAAAGAAAGAGAAAAGAATAGAGGAAAGAGAAAAAAGAAAGGGGAAACTTAGAGTTTCTGTTAAGAGTTTCTATGAACTAGCTCAGGGAAGAGAAACTTTAGTTTCCATGGTCTACCTTGGGGAGGGATTATGAGCTAAAATCCATGGACAATGAAAACAAAACAAAGACTACCCCAACGTGTATCACAAGGGAAATGGGGCTTTGTAGGCACACACAAAGCAGGGAGCTATGAAACAGCGTTATGGTTTTGAGGAACAGAGGCATAGGCCAGAAGGTACCTCAGATCCATATAGCTTTGAAGTGACCTCCCCCACCCCCACATCCTGCAGGCATAGACGAGAACGGAATTGAACGGAGTGGAGATAAGACCCTTCATTTCTGTCCAACTCCCCAGAATCTTGTCATGGGAGTCCTGTTGCGGAAGAGCCAAGAAGCAATCTATCCCTTGCTTGATAACATTTTGAGCTCTTTCTACAGCTTCCTGGGAGCCATGTGGACCTGGATACCGTGGGTGGTCCCCTTATTCTGCAAATTCATCCTGGCAGGTAGGTCAGCTGTTCACGGACCATGTGGCTCTTATTCCTTTGAACGGACCTTGTCACTTGGAAGCAAAGGGGCAGCCAGATTCGGATCATCTGCATATACACAACACAGGATTTGTGACTATCTTGTGCTAGGATTATAGGCATGCCCACCATGCTCAATTCACCATATTTTCTTTAAAAAAAAAAAAAACAACCAAAAAACAACTTTGGGGGCTGGAGAGATGGCTTAGTGGTTAAGGCAAAACCCACAAAACCAAAGGACCCAGGTCTGATTCCCCAGGACCCATGTACGTCAGATGTATAAGGTAGTGCACGCATCTGGAGTTTGTTTGCAGTGGCTGAAGGCCCTGGTATGCTCATTTTCTCTCTCTCTCTCAAATAAGTAAATAAAAACAAAATATTTTAAAAAATTTAAAAAGAAAACAGAATTTTTAATTCCATAAATACAAACAATATATCATGGTCATAATCCAGTCTCAGCACCTTCCCTTTCCCCCCTCCCCAAGTCCCCCCACTACTGAATCCCTTCTTTCTAACTAGTCTTTCTTATATTTTGATATCATCATTTCCCCCTCCTATTATGCAGGTCTTGTGTAGGTAGCATCAGCCACTGTGGGGTCATGGATATCCAGGCCATTTTGTGTCTGGGGGGAGCACGTTGTAAGCAGTCCTCCCCTTCCTTTGGCTCTTGCATTCTTTCTACCACCTCTTCCGCAATGGTCCCTGATCCTTGGAAGGAGTGAGAGAGATGTCTCATTTCACGCTGAACACTCCACTGTCACTTGTAACTCCTCAGCACTTTGGTGAGTTTTGAGTCATCCCAGTGGTCACCACCATCTGAACAGAGAAGCTTCTCTAATCCAAAAATGAGAGTAACATTAGATATATGGGCATAAATATAAGTATTTAGAGGACAGTTTGGTGGGCATAATATATTCATTCAGCCAAACAACAGTAGTGGCTTCTCCCCAGGGCTTATGACCTCCCAAGCCGCTGGTTTTTCACCAGGTTTTCAGTACAAGGCATGAATTCCCTCCCATGGAGCGGGCCTCAAGTCCAGTCAGGTTCAACTCCCAAGGATCCATGTAAGCCAGATGCACAAGGGGGTGCATGCATCTGGAGTTCGTCTGCAGTGGCTGGAGGCCCGGGCGCGCCCATTCTCTCTCTCTCCCTGGCTATTTCTATATCTCTCTCTCAAACAAACAAACAAACAAACAAACAAATAAATATATTAAAAAGTCCCGCCCCACTGGAAATCCAGGCAGGAATAAGAAAGTAGAGGGTTGGCCATTCCTGAAACTTGTTAACATTATCTTTCTTCTGGTTCCCAGTGCCTTTTGGTTAATTCAATATCTTTGAGTGTAAAGCACCTGGTCTGCAGTCCCTGCTGTCCCCCACTCCTCCTTGGGGTAGTGTCTGAGTATATGAGCAGGAATTATGAAGCTTCAGCATCTGTGGCAACAAATCATTGTGTTGACTCTGTTCTTCTCTGGACCGTCTGGTGGAGTCTGATCCCTCCTCTGCTATTCATTGTGGGATTCTTGGCTTTTTTCTGATTGTTGGGGCATCATATTGGTAATTACTCTTGAAGTTCATGCCCAGGTTGTTTGCCTGTGGTCCTGAGGTCCCTGTGTGCATAGAATCTTCATCCTTATCCCAGGCCCATGTCAGTCTCACAGATCTATTCCCAGCCCCACCTCCAGGCACCGGGGAAAGTTGGAACCCTTACATGTTATATTCACCTACAGGGAGTGCATGTGCAAAGTGGCTAGTTGAGACTTTCATGCCACGCTGTAGGTGGTGCTAAGTACTGAAGCCTAGCTTCTTTTAGACTTCCTACTTCCCCATCCTGCCCTGAGGAGCAGGACACCAGCGCAGACAGTTCGTCAGAGCCATCTCCATGGTTGCTCTGCTCTCAGCTACTCGACTCCTGAGCCCCTGGCTCTGACCTTCTTCATGGCCCTTTCCTTTCCTCCTGTTCATCTTCTCCTTGGCAGAAGTGATGCTTTTTTCTTATCAGATAGAGACTTCCTTTTTAGGAAGCACTGGAGGTGCCTTGATTTGATCTATAAAAGTAAAAATAACTTAGATTGCCTTTCTCTCTCCAATATACCTTCTCCTGAAGTTTATTCACAGTGTTAGTCTGAGCTTCAAAGCTGAACATTGCCCTTAGTCTAAAATTGCTCTGTTTGTGTGTGTGTGTGTGAAACCTCATGGTCACCTGATGCAATCTATGGGCCAGTTCTCAAAATAGTGTCTGTATTCTCAAACAGAAACAAAAACAGGATTACAAAGAACCCCAAATATGTTAAAATGAAATCAAATTATCAAAAAATCAAATGTGTGATATGTTCTTTATTAATACATTAAATAAAAGCTATTGATTAGTGTATACCTAACAATAATCTTGTCTAATAGTTAACTCAGAAGTAGTGACATCTTATTTTTTTTTTATGAGATTGGTGCATCAGGACCTCCAACCACTGAAATCAAATTCCAGACATGTGCACCATCTTCTGTGCATGTGAGACCTTGCACACTTGCGTCACCTTGTGCATCGGGCTTACATGGGATCTGGAGAGTTGAACATGAGTCCTTAGGCTTTTCACACAAGTGCCTTAACTGCTAAGCTATCTTTCCAGCCCCTATCTTATATGTCACCTACAGCTAAAATAAAATATAAAAATATTTGTGATCTTTTTAATGGTAACATTCATAGGCAATGATATTATTGCCACAGTTTGTTGACTACATTCACAATGGAAGGACATTCTAAATTTCAACATAGATTAGTGAAAAATAGAGACTTGATTTTTTTTTTTCTCCATTAGTGTTTATGACTCTCTGAATTCTACCTGCGGGTATAGTGAGGGTCTATTCTCCTGTTCTGGATAATAGTATCTGCTTTTTCATGTTCCGTAGGGAACTATCAGGAGCAAGATATGAAAATACACCTGAAGATATTTCTTTATTGTACAGTGTTCTGGGAGAAGAAGGTTGTGGCATAGTTCAGCATTTTTGCATTTTCCTCTTCTGTGTACATCATTTGTTAACTGTCTATTCAGAGTAGTTCATTTGATGCTTTACTTAGTAGTTTACCAGTAGTATTTTATATTTATTTCAAGTAGGTTTTTTTTTTTTTTTTTTTTTTTTTTGCTTCTAATGCATTGTTTTTCGAATAGGAACATAGAAAGTATTCATTCAAACAAAGTAGAAACCTATCTTTTCAAAGAGAATAATTGAAGAGACAGATTTAGGTTCGTTTCCTGAATTTGATAAAGATATTCTACTTTATGTAACAAATCCAAAGAAATGTATTTGGTAGATTCATTAAAAATTGAATGCTTAGTAGTAGTTATCATGTATTGAAATTGTGTTTGTATGATTCTTTTTAGCCCCACCGGCTAAGCCTGAGAACATTTCTTGTGTTTTTTACTATGACAAAAATATGACTTGCACATGGAGTCCAGAGAAGGAATCCAATGAAACCAGCTACACCGTTTACATGACTTAGTAAGTATGAGAGCTGTGTGCATCCACGGGGGTAAGGAGGAGGCAGAGGCTGTGGGCTCTTCCGTGAGTCAAGCCACTTAGGAAGGAAAGTGTTTCTCAGGGACAACTTCTGGGTGACCACGGTATCTGTCCAGTGGCTGGGGTGGCATCTCAACTCCCTGAAGAGATGTGTTGATAAGATGGATAGCTCCACAGTATAAGTAAAACACTTACTGATGCCTAGAGCATCAGAAATGAATCTTCCCCTGGGGAAGAGAAAGAGGAACTAGAGATACCTTCATAGAGATGGTGGGGTTTGTTTTGTTTTTGAGGCAAGCCCAACAGACTGGCCTTTTTTTTTTTAATGAGAGAGAGAGAGAGAGAGAGAGAGAGAGAGAGAGAATTGAAGTTCCAGGGCTTCCAGCCACTGAACTCAAACTCAAGATGCATGCACCACCTTGGGTGCATAGGCAACCTTGCACACTTATGTCACTTTGTGCGTCTGGCTTATGTGGGACCTGGGGAGTCAAACATGGGTCTTTAGGCTTTGCAGGCAAGCGCCTTAACCACTAAGCCATCGCTCCAGCCTGAGATGGTGGTTTTTAAGCCAAGATTTCAAAGAGATCTAGGAAAAAGAGAGAAAGGGTGCATTTCAAAAGTTGTGCGGGCTGGAGAGATGGCTTAGCGGTTAATCACTTGCCTGTGAAGCCTAAGGACCCCGGTTTGATGCTTGATTCTCCAGAACCCACCTTAGCCAGATGCACAAGGGGGCACACACATCTGGAGTTAGTTTACAGTGGCTGGAGGCCCTGGTGCGCCCATTCTCTCTCTCTATATATCTGTCTCTTTCTCTCTGTCTGTCGCTCTCAAATAAATAAATAAAAATAAAAAAATTTAAAAAGTTGTGGCATGAATAAATGTGAAAGTATGAATTTACTGTAATAAAGGTAACATCTCATACTGACCAGAGCACTGTTAACCTGACATCTACAGCGTTTTAGCCCATTACAATGTATTAGGCTATACAAATATTACGGCCTTCATTTTACAGATAGAAAATAAGGTGCGGAGAAGAAAAGGAACTGACTCAAATCACAAGGTTAGAGGCAGACCGAGGGTTCAAACCTGACCTGATTCTGGAGCCTGTGCCTGTAACTTCGACACAGCCCTGAGAAATAAGCAGAGGAGGCCCCTGGTGTCCTTTCTGGTCACCAGGTTCTGTGACGCCAGCTCATGCTGGCATCTTGCCAGCTGAGTCTCCTCTTCTTCTCTGCTCCGTCTTCTCCACACTGGACCACAGCTAAACCCATCCGTCCTGCTCCTGCTGATACACACGAGAATCACAGCTTGATAGGGCCGCCTGTCTCTGTTTGTCTTCCTGTCCACATGTATGTGTGTCTTATCACATCCATAAACATATACTAAAAACACCAACATATTGAGTATAAATGTATTTAGTATAACATATTTAGTATAACATATTTAGTATAAACATTTAGTATAAACATATACTAAAAACACATGAGTATTTCAGCTTGATAGGGTCGGCCTGTCTCCGTATGTCTTTCTCTCCACATGTATGTGTCTCTTATCACATCAATAAACATATTCTAAAAGCTATCATTTAAAATCCTACTTTTGGGCTGGAGAGATGACTTAGCAGTTAAGGCCTTTGCCTGCAAAGCCTAAGGACCCTGGTTTGATTCCCTAGTACCCACTTAAAGCCAGATGCTCAAGGTGGCACATGCGTCTGGAGTTTGCTTGCAGTGGCTAGAGGCCCTGGCGTGCCTATTCTATCTCTCAAATAAATGAATAAAATATTTTTTTTAAATCCTACTTATATGCCTGTCATAATTTACCAAATCTCCTGATTTTTTTTTTTTTTTTTTGGTTTTTCGAGGTAGGGTCTCACTCTAGCTCAGGCTGACCTGGAATTCACTATGTAGTCTCAGGGTGGCCTTGAACTCACGGTGATGCTCCTACCTCTGCCTCCCGAGTGCTGGGATTAAAGGCGTGCGCCACCACACCCGGCTCCGGATTCTTTTAAAGAATCAGTTCTAACCTTATTCTAATCTGGAATTTTTTTTTAATTTTTATTTATTTATTTATTTATTTGAGAGTGACAGAAAGAGGCAGAGAGAGAGACACAGAGAGAATGGGTGCGCCAGGGCCTCCAGCCACTGCAAACGAACTCCAGATGCGTGCACCCCCTTGTGCATCTGGCTAACGTGGGTCCTGGGGAGTTGAGCCTCGAACCGGGGTCCTTAGGCTTCACAGGCAAGCGCTCAACCGCTAAGCCATCTCTCCAGCCCTAATCTGGAATTTGAGGAGTTAAGGTGTTATTACTTGCCAGTAGGAAACGTACTGTGTTGTACTCTCTAATAGACCTTTAGGGTTTCCAGGAGGTCTGTGTGACTAGTGGCAGGAAGCAGGTGCCCTTGGCAGAGAGAGGATCTAATTCTAAGATAACCACGCAATGTTCCAGAGAAACTCGGAGTAAATTGAACAGATATTGCTTAACATGACTGTGACTGCATTTCTAAACTACTTTACTAAATTCACATTGAATTTCTTTTTCCTTCAAAGCTCTTTTGGAAAAAGCAACTGGGTTTGTAATGCCAGCAATAGTGCCTCGTGCTCTTTCCCCCGCCGATCTGTCTTACCCCCAGATAACTGTAGCATTGAAGTGGAAGTCCAAAACGGAGATGGTAAAATTAAATCCGATATCACATATTGGTTCTTAGATGCCATAGGTAAGTGGTCTGTTCTAGTCTTAGAGAATATTATTGACTAGTTTCTCTTCTCCCTTTTATTTATTTATTTATTTATTTACCATTGTTTGTTTTTTCGAGGTAGGGTCTCACTCTAGCTCAGGCTGACCTGGAATTAACTACGTAGTCTCAGGGTGACCTCGAACTTACGGCAATCCTCCTACCTCTGCCTCCCGAGTGCTGGGATTAAAGGCATGAGCTACCATGCCCAGTTCCTTCTCTCTTTAAAAAATTTTTTTTGTTTATTTTTATTTATTTATTTGAGAGTGACAGACAGAGAAAGAGGCAGAAAGAGAGAGAGAGAGAATGGGTGTGCCAGGGCCTCCAACCACTGCAAATGAACTCCAGACACATGGGCCACCTTGTGTATCTGGCTTACGTGGGTCCTGGGGAATCAAGCCTTGAACCGGGATCCTTAGGCTTCACAGGCAAGCACTTAACCGCTAAGCCATCTCTCCAGCCCTCCTTCTCCCTTTTAAGTAGAGGTATCTGTGGACTCAAAAGTAAACTGAAGGGAAGTATAGGTCTATCCTCTGGACGTTTAGAAACTGCCTCTTACTTAAAAAGGAAGGAAAAGGAGATGGAATGATGGACAGCAGGAAGGAAAGAAGATGGAAGGAGGGAGAAGGGAAGAATAAAGGAAGGCAAGAGAAGGAAAAATTAAAGAAGGAGGGAAAGAACGAGTTGGTTGAGTGAGGAATGAGACATGCTGGCTGTTTATCTCTTCTTGCAGTATGTGACATAAGTTGTATTGAGAGAAATAAGACCCCCCTCTCTTCATTGCTCATGGGGAGTGAAAAGCTTATTTTTAAAGTCTGATCAGTTGTGATCTGTTCATTCCTTTTTGAAAACTACAACCTCCCAATGGCCACAGAATAAGGACCAAGCTTTTATTTTATATAAATATTTTGTTTCTTTATGAGAGAGAGAGAGAGAGAGAGAGAGAGAATGGGCACGCTAAGATCTCCAGCCACCACAACAAACTCCAGATGCATGCGCCCCCTTGTGCATCTGGCTGACGTGGGTCCTACGGAGTAGAACCGGGATCCTTTGGCTTTGCAGGCAAATGCCTTAACCGCTAAGCCATCTCTCCTGCCCAGGACCAAATTTTTAAGAAACATTTTTATTTATTTATTTGCAAGTGTGGGGGAGAGAGAGCGAGAGACAGAGAGAAAGAGAATGGGTACACTAGGTTCTCTTGCTGTTGCAAACAAACTCCAGATGCATGTGCCATTTTGTGCATGTGGTTTTCCGTGGGTACTGGGGAATCAAACCCAGGTTGTCAGGCTTTGCAGGCAAATATCTTAACCACTAAGTTGTCTCTCTAGCCCTGAAGACCAAACTTTTCATACTTAGGCCTAAGGAGAAGCTGAGTAAAATTGCTTGTAAAACCGAAACATATCCTTTTTTTTTGTTTTATGGCTTTGTTAAAAAAGAATTCTTATTTATTTATTTATTTATTTATTTATTTATTATAAAAGAGTCTCTGCTGGGCTTAGTGGCTCATGCCTATAGTCTTAGCATTCAGGAGGCTTAGGTGGGAGCATCACCATGAGTTCAAGGCCAGCCTGGGCTACATAGTGAATTCCAGGTCAGCATGGGCTTGAGTGAAACCCTGCCTCAAAAACAAAACAAAACAAAAAGACAGAAAGAAGAAATAAAAACAGTAACAGTTGCAGCCCGGGCTAGCCTTGAGCTTGCTTCAGTCCTCCCATTTCAACATCCCCAGTGTTGGGGTTACTGGTGAGAATCACTGTGCCTGCCTAAAATACATACTCTCAAGGAGAAAAATTTGGGACTGTGATGTTTACAGTGTGCACGGAAAATGAAAAGTGCTTTCTAGAGGGTGTTTTTCTTGTGGGACAAGGAAGCAGAGGCCTTGTAGATGGTTGTGTAATTGCTTTAAAAAGATTTAATAGCTGGGCGTGGTGGTGCACACCTTTAATCCCAGCACTCGGGAGGCAGAGGTAGGAGGATCACCGTGAGTTTGAGGCTACTCCAAGACTGCATAGTGAATTCCAGGTCAGCTTGGAATGAGTGAAAACCTACCTCGAAAAACAAAACAAAACAAAACAAAAAAGATTTAATAGCTCAGCAGTTAAGCCTCTTGCCTGGAAAGCCTAACAACCCAGGTTTGATTCCCCAGGACCCACATAAATCCACATACACAAAGTGGCATATGCATCTGGAAGTTCATTTGCAGTGGCTGGAGGCCCTGGTGTGCCCATTCTCTCTGTCTGTCTCTCTTCTCTCTCTGCTAGCAAATAAATAAAAAAATATTTTTTAAAAAGATTCGTAATTATAATTTATTCTGTAACCCATGGTTTATGATCATTGTCTCAGTAGTGGTTGTTCCTGTCTGTATCCTCCCATTTTGCCTCCCTTCTGCTTGGCAGATACTGTGACCTCCGTATGGCACACCTCCTTGGGGAGGTGCAGGAGGCTGGGGAGGAGGCATTCCCTTTTCATGACAGTGCTCATGCCATCTGCATAGAGCACAGAACACAATGTGCCCTGCCAGTCGTCTGTCTGTCTGTCTGCACATACGAGAATTGTGTAATTTTTATTTTCAGTGAAAACTGAGCCACCTAAAATTTTAAGTGTCAAACCAGTTTGGGGCATGAAAAGAATGGTACAAATACAATGGAACCTGCAGGAGGACATTCTTGCCATGGCTTTCAGATACACACTTCGGTTCAGGACAGTCAATAGCACCCACTGGGTAAGTTATGCTGTTACGATATTTCTTCTGGAGAACTGAGGTAAGGACACATTGATGACTTTCAGTGGACATCTGGAATAGTCTTTTTCATTTTCGTTATGTGTATGTGTATGTCTTACGTGTGTATATGCACATGACATGTGTGTGTGTGCACATGTGTGCATGTGTGTGTGGAGGCCAGAGGTTTACATCGGGTATCTTCCTCAATCACTTTTATTTTATTTTATTTTTTAAGACAGGGACTTTTTAAAATTGAGAACTTTACTATATGAACATACAGTAATTTGATTGTCTTCCCATCCCTTTATCCATCTTTTTAAATATATATATATTTAAATATATATATATGTTTTATTTATTAATTTCAGGGGGGGGGGCAGGTAGAGATAGAATGGGCATCAGGACCTCTAGCCACTGTAAATGAACTCCAGACACATGTGCCACCTCGTGCATCTGGCTTATGTGGGTCCTGGGGAGTCAAACCCGGGTCTGTAGGCTTCGTAGGCAAGCGCCTTAACCGCTAAGCCATCTCTCCAGCCTTCTTTATCCATCTTTTGTCCCCTCTTCCCCATACCTCCTTCCCCATGGCCTGAGGCCCTCCTCTTTCAAAGTAGTTCTTCCTCTGTTTTGTTGTCCCCCCACCCTTATTTATTTATTTACTTATTTATTTATTTATTTGCCCTCTTCCATCCTCCATGTCAAAACATTGACAGGCTGAGAACTGTGCTGGTTTTGTGGGGGTATTGGTAACCACTTTGGGGTCACGGATGCTGGAGTCTGTTCATGCAGGAAGGACAGCACCCCAAAGTATGCCTACATACCCCATGGCTCTTACATTCTTTCCACGCCTCTTCCACAATGCTCCTTGAGTCTTGGAGGGCATGGTAGAAATCCTTAGCAGTGAGTTCTCGGCGTCCTCCTATTTGCCGCATTGGTGAGTTCTGCGTCTCTTCAGTGTCAACCATCATTTCTGTAGAGGTTCACTGCATAGCAGAGAGAGCAGCGCTCCTTCCTTCCGGGACGAACTTCTGTTCTCAGCGTTCCCTGAGCCCTGTGTTGGGGAGGGGGTGACAGAGATGATCTGGCCGGTGCTAAGCCCTGAGACTGAGTCTCTTGTTGAACCTAGAGCTCACTGATCTGGTAGACTAGCTAGCCAGCAAGCCCTAGGGATCCTCCTGTGTCCCTCTCCCTGGTGCTAGGATTCCAGGAGTCTGCTGCCACACCCAGCTTTCGTACCTGTGCTGGGAGTCTGGGCCTGGCACAAGCACCTCACGTACCAGCCATCTCCCAGCCCTGTCCTTTTCACTTTCTACACTAAAAACAGAAGATGAATGTCAGTGAGGACCTAACTTCTCTGTTTCCTTTGCTGTCTTCTACATTGAAAGTGCGTTCTACCCTGGGTGTTTTGCATTGTGAGCAGACTGATGTAGCTGTTGAGGAATTAGAAATTTATTTTTGGGGCTGGAGAGATGGCTTAGCGGTTAAGCACTTGCCTATGAAGCCTAAGGACCCTGGTTCGAGGCTTGATTCCCCAGGACCCACGTTAGCCAGATGCACAAGGGGGCGCACGCGTCTGGAGTTCGTTGGCAGTGGCTGGAGGACCTGGCACGCCCATTCTCTCTCTCTCTCTCTCTGCCTCTTTCTCTCTCTGTCTGTCACTCTCAAATAAATAAAAATAAACAAAAAATATTTTTTAAAAAAGAAATTTATTTTTGTATTCCATCCTGGTTTGTGTCTAACTATGTTGGCCATTAGAAATTCTATGATTTGGCCATTTCCTTTTTTATCTTTCCAGTCTTTATAAAATTGTAAATTAAAAAGTTTCGTAAATTTTTGAAAATTTCTTTAAAAATATATTTAATAAATTATTATTAAGCCAGCATTTCTGTAAATCAAGTATGTGAGACCCTCTCCTTATGCTTGCCTGACAACCTCTTGCCCTTAGAATTAGCTGCTGTTGTCATGGTAATAACTTCTCTGCTTTTAACATGGTTTTATCATTTAAGCCTGAATTCCTTAAAACAAACAAAGAAACAAACAAAAAGGCTATACTGTTTTTCTTTCTTTCTTTCTTTCATTTTCTTTTTGGTTTTTTGAGGTAGGGTCGCATGTAGCTCAGGTTGACCTGGAATTCACTGCGGCCTTGAACTCTCAACAATCCTGCTACGTCTGCTTCCCAAATGCTGGGATTAAAGGTGTGCGCCACAGCACCCAGCTGACTATGCTCATAATTCCTTGATTCCCAGGACGGTGGAGAGGTTCATAGAAATGGAATCCTTGCATTCTTTTTCACTCTTTCTCTCTCTTCCACTTCCTCTTCCATTGTCTCTCTCTCTTTCCCTCCCTCTGTCTGTCTGTCTCTCTCTTTCTCTCTTCCTCTCTTCTCCTCTTTCTTCCTTCCTTCCTCCCTCCCTTCCTCCCTCCCTCCCTCCCTCCCTCCCTCCCTTCCTTCCTTCCTTCCTTCCTTCCTTCCTTCCTTTCTTTCTTTCCCAGCTTCCCACTGTGCAGCCCAAGGTGCCACACCTGCCCCGGTTCTGCCTGCCTTCCTCCAGAGTGCTGGGGCTGCCTCACCAAGCCTGGCCATTTCTACTACTTTAGATTTGCTTTTCTTCTCTTTTTTTTTATTTTTTATTTATTTTTTAGTGTTTATGTATTTGAGAGAAAGAGACACATAGAGAATGGGCGCTCCAGGGCCTCCAGGCACTGGAAACAAACTCCAGACGCGTGCGCCCCCTTGTGCATCTGGCTTATGTGGGTCCTGGGGAATCGAACCCGGGTCCTTTCGTTTTGCAGGTTAGCACCTTTACAGCTAAGCCATCTCTCCAGCCCTGCCTTTCTTCTCTTCATGGTGGGTCCTGTTGTCTCACTACCTGGTGTTCCTCTGCTCCTTCCCCATCCTCTTCATCTTCCAGAATGCAGCTGTGGAGTCTCTCCTTCTGAGAGTCTGAGGGACGTTCCTCTCCTCCAGGGCTGCTGTCAACGCACCTCGTAATTAACACAAGGAAGGTGTAGTCTCCCCCGTTAGAGTGCTCATGTGCAGGGACACCTGGTTTTTCATCTTTGTTTTCTTTTTGCCTGTTACATGCATGTGCCCAACAAACAGTTTACCCTAATCCACAGAAAATTAATCCTAAAACGCATATAATCAGACCACATCTGTATCATGTCGTAAGGACCACAGAGTGCTTTGTGCATGTGGAGGGGTGCGTGTGCGCACGCGCCGGGAGAGTGGAAGACGGGGATGGACATTATCTTTCCCAACCACTATCCACCTCACTGTTTTGAGACAGGACCTCTCACTGAATTGAGAGTCTAACCTTTTTGGCTAGACGAGCTAGACAGTGAACCCTTGGGGTTCTCCTCTCTCCACTCCCCCAGTGCAGTGCTCACCCTTTATATGGGTGCTGGGGTCTGAACTCAGGTCCTCATGCCTGTGGAGTGTTTTACCCCGGAGCCATCTCCCCAGCCCCCAAGCTTTCTTCCACTCCTGCACCCCACACTGCTTAGTCATTGCAAATATCTTCAAATCCCTTTCATAGAACGGCACATTGAGATGTGAAAAGCTTACACAGCCCATCTGAAAGAACAAAGTGGGAAGGTCACAAACCCGAGCCCATGCTCTCTCCCAGTCTGTCGTTCGTGTGAGAGTTTTACTTCAGTGTACCCCAAGCCTTCCTTCAGCGCTGGTCTGTAGGGTTTGCCCCTTTGTGTGGGGACACCCTGTAAACGTCCCAGACAGGGACCTCCAGACCGCTTTCAGAATCTCCTTGGGCTTTGCACCAAAGCTTCTGACTCACTGCCAAAGACAAACAAGTGGGGTGAGTTAGACGGGGCCTAGAGCACAGATCGTCACACACAAGCCTGATGGTGCTCATCAGTGCTCTGGTGGGTTTCTGGTGCCTATTCAAGGAGGAACAGATTGACATGTCAGCCTGTACATGAGACTCAGGCCTGGGGCCTGTGAGGACCACTGGTGCTTTGACTAAACAGAAAGCCCGGGCTCCAGAAAGAGCTGAGAGCAGATTGGTTTAGACACTGGACCGCTTGTTTTGGTCCCTCTGGGAATAGGGTGGGACCAACAAGCTCACACTAGGTAGAGCTTATGGGTGTGTGAGACCCACCAAGCAGGCCAAGCATGTGCTGAGGTTAGGAAAGACTTCGAAAAAATAAAAATAAAGGGCTGGAGAGATGGCTCAGTGGGTAAGTGCTTGCCTGTGAAGCCTAAGGACCCTAGTTCGAGTCTGGATTCCCCAGGACCCACGTTAGCCAGATGCACAATGGGGCGCACACGTCTGGAGTTCATTTGCAGTGGCTGGAGGCCCTGGTGCGCCCATTCTCTTTCTCTATCTGCCTCTTTCTCTCTCTGTCTGTTGCTCTCAAATAAATAAATACAAATAACAACAAAAAACTTTCCATCCTTAAAAAAATAAAAATAAAATAAAAATAAAAAGATAAAATAGAGCTGATTCCTTCTGCTTGTTGTATAGGTTAGTATCCTTTTTGTATTTTGAATTCCATATGGTAGGTGTAATGTATTTGGGTCTCTCCTTATGATCTCAGTCCTGCTCCAGTTGGATCTCTTTAAACATTTTTAAAATTTATTTATCAGAGAGAGAGAGAGAGAAAGAGAATGGGTGCATCAGGGCCTCTAGCCACTGCAAGGAATGAACTCCAGATACTTGCACCACCTTTTTTGCATCTGGCTTTTACTTGGGTCCTAGGGAATTGAACCTGGGTCCGGCTTTGCAGACAAGTGCCTTAGCCACTGAGCAATCTCTCTAGCCTCCAGTTGGATCTTATAAGTAGTGATAGATTGTCCCAAGTTTTGCTCCCCATGACCCTGGACTGTTGTCTCGGCATTTCCTGGGCTGTTTGGAGGAGACGCTCAATTACCTGCCTTTGACAGTGGGCCCTCCATGGCTCCTGGGCTCTGCCTGCTTGTTCCACCTCCACCTCACTGGCCTGGGTGTTCAGCAGCAGCCTCTTCCCTCGTGGAGGCTCAGCTCTCTGCCACAGGCGTACTTGGTCCTTTTGCCCAACTTCCCTCAGGCCTGGGTCTGTAATGAAGCACTTGTTTGCACAGCTGCTCTGTGTGTGTGAGGAATTTCTGGACTTCCATCTCCTGCAGAGCACCTTGGGCCTGTGTTGTGTGCCTGCTAACAAGAGGGACATCTTCCTCAAGCAGCTCATTTACATGAATGATCTCAGTATGTTTCATAAGCCAACATCCAACCAGTGTTATTGTAGCAATGTGACTGGGATCCGAAATGAATCATTAAATTTCATGTTTCTCTTCGGTTCCAGAAGAGACTTTAGAGTCTCTCTAAAGCAGCATCCTCATTTTACTAAGATTTTGATACTGAGAGAAGAGTTGTTGACTTTTCCTCTTCCCAAGAGAGCACCAGAATGAATTTACATAGCCAGGCTGTGGCGTCTTTTGGTAGCTTGAATGATCACCCAACCAACACACAACAGTTGGAAGTGGAAGATTTGGATAAAAGGAAAGAGGTCAGGAGGAAAGAAATCTGTGTTCTGGCCCCAGTTCTGCTGATCACAACTGCTGAGGTTGTTCAAGGTCACCTATGACATAAGGAGTGATCTCGATGTCTCTAAGTTATTGGTCTTCCTACCCGCAAGTTCTGCAAGGCTGTATATCTGTGTCTCAAAGCCACCTCTGAGGCCCAGATGGCCCTGGGTCACGAGTTCTGCCTTGTACCTTCTAGCAAGCACTGGAATCTCTGGCCAATAAGCTTTCAGATAGGCAGTGGGCAGCAAGGTGGTGCTTTAGGGTAGGCCACCCATCACTACTTAGGTACAAATCGTCCCAGGCGCCTTTGGAGGTTTACTTATGAAAATGGTATAATTTAAATATATTTGAGCAGCTCAGAGTTATTTCTATCTTGTAGAAGGAAGTCAACTTCCAGAGTGCTGGCTTCGTCTACAACCTCACAGGGCTACGGGCTTTCACAGAATATGTCCTAGCCCTGCGATGCAGGACCGTTGAGTCAAGCTTTTGGAGCAACTGGAGTGAAGAGAAAACCGGAATGACTGAGGAGGAAGGCAAGCGGTTCCCTGCAATTCCTTGTCTGCTTGTTGTGGTGCTGGGCTACCTAGGCCCAGCCCTGGGAATTTTTGGCAAGTACCAGGCTTGGGATTCATGGAATTCTGGGATCCCAGGGCCTTGAGTACCTGCCTGTATATGTCCAGCCTCTGAGTCAGATTTAGGAAGCAGTCTGGTGCATTCTGAATGTTGAATGCCCTACTTTGACTGTTCATGTTTAATCCACACTTCCCCTTGGTGGCTGCTGGGGAATTGGGCTATAGCCTCCAGGGCCCTTCTCACGGGAGATTCAGTTTTTGTATGCCATGCTTTAGAACGTGGGCAAAAGGCCACAGAGAATGCAAAAACGTCGTGTGCCTGGCACAGGATAAAGATGATATGAATTTTGATGAGATAAAAATGTATGTAGGCCAGGTGTGGTGGCGCACACCTTTAATCCCAGCACTCGGGAGGCAGAGGTAGTTCAAGGCCACCCTGTGACTACATAGTGAATTTCAGATCAGCCTGGGCTACAGCAAGACCCTACCTTGAAAAACAAAAACAAAACAACAACAACAACAAAATAACGTATGTTTAAGGGCTGGAGATATGACTCAGTGGTTAAAGTGCTTATTTGCAAAGCCAAAGGACCCAGGTTTGATCCCTAGTTCCCATGTAAAGCCAGATGCACAAGGTGGTGCGTGCGTCTCAAGTTCATTTGCAGTGGGTAGAGGCCCTGTCTGTCTCTTTCTCTTTCTCCCTCTCAAATACATAATAAAATAAATGAATGATTTTAAAATGCATGTTAAAAACACTAGTCAAGCCGGGCGTGGTGGCGCACGCCTTTAATCCCAGCACTCGGGAGGCAGAGGTAGGAGGATCGCCGTGAGTTCGAGGCCACCCTGAGACTCCATAGTGAATTCCAGGTCAGCCTGGGCTAGAGTGAGACCCTACCTCGAAAAACCAAAAAAAAAAAAAAAAAAAAAAAAAAAAAAAAAAAAAAACAAAAAAAAAACACTAGTCAAGATATGGATTGTATGTAAACTTTAGATTAAAATTTACATACAGTTGTTACACATTGACATTCTATAGACACCACCTGTGAGTCAGTACAAATAGAGTTGACAAATTATCAAACAGCACATGAGTTTCACAGTAGAAATCTGGTACTGATGTCAGCATTGAAATAGTCAGTGTCGCCTGCATTTGAGCTGAGCCTCCTCTGTTAAAACACTAGGGTGAAACTCGTTATGCAAAGTATCCTCTGTTTCACCTTCCACCAAGCAATTTAGTGATAAACACTACCTCGGTGTAGTTGTGTTTTGTCCAGCCCCCTCCCTCCCTGTGCAGTGGCTGCCACTTTTCTTAACAATTTAGTGATTAAACACTACCTCGGTGTAGTTGTGTTTTGTCCAGCCCCCTCCCTCCCCGTGCAGTGGCTGACACTTTTCTTAACTGGTGCCATTATGGCTCAGAGTCTCAAGTCCCTCAGTCCAGCTACTCCATCATACCATTTTCCTCAGTTTGTTTTGCTATGAACAATTAAGTTTACTTTTTCACCTGATAATTACTTCAGCTATCTCAGTTAAGATTAATTAGCAAAAACAAAAACAAAAAAAATTTTTAAAAAGATTAATTAGCAAAAGACCACCATTTGCTGCCTAACACACGTACAACACTTATTTATTAAAATAGCCCCCTAGACAACTTTAGCTTTTGTTTTTTGCCTCTGGCCATTATAGAAAATTGATCCTCAAGCTCTAGAAATTCCTAATTTCTTATTTTACAATTCATAAATCATCCCTTTTTCACCATATAATGCTAGTTATTTAAAGTGCTCCATCTCAAACCTTACAGTTATTTGAAAAATCTAAGACAAATGTGAGACACTGCCTATCTTTTTTTAATTTCAACCTAGTAACTAATTATTAGGGCTATTTACCTACATTTAAGCATTTAAATATCTAGTCACTCTACGATGCATACATAATTTGATTCAAATCATGGCTGTATTACTTAAAAGCTTGTTAGTGGGAAATTGCTTATTTGTCTATGTTTCAAAAGTGGAGATACTAACATTGTTTACTTATAGGAGTATGGAGATTAAATGAAACAATGCAGGTCAAATACTTAGCGTAGTGATGCTTGCTAAAGGTTAGCTATTGTCATGGTTGATCTCTAGTAAGGGCCCCAATACGTGTCTGAGGGTAGGTGGTTGAGGGGACCCGTCTTAATAGATTTTCATATTGTTATTGGAAATTGATGGATACACATACTTAGATCTTTTAGCTTATTTACAAAATTCAGTTTTGTTTTGATCACAAACACCTCTCCTACCTCCTTTGATTAACTTGCAAATCCATTATCCACTCATAGCCAGTGGAAAGCTGGCTTAAAACACTTGCAGAAGATTTACACACTAATCAGGCAGTTGTTTCACTAAAAGCTGCATCTGTTGGGAAGGCTCCACTGGGACAACTGGGCATTCTGTCCGCAGGACACAATGGCCTGGAGTATGACCATGCCTTTAAGATTACTGATTCCTGACTCAATATTACTATCCCTGCACTTGACTTTCTGCATAACCATAATAACTTAATAATAAATATAAAATAATATAAAATAAAATAAAAATAAATAAAGAGTTAAAGACAGAGTGGGAATGCCTGAAGCACTGCGGGTTACCTAAAGCTCATAACATCGCAGCCCTCTGCTCCAGCTGCCCCTGAGGCCTTTTCCTTTGCTTGCGTCTCACTGCCTTTAGACAGGCTGAAACCAGCCTGCTGCTTCCTGTCTGACAAACTTGAGTACAGGCTGTTCCGTCTCCCCGTTCAAGGGAGACTGTTGGGCAATCCGAAAAAGCCTTGGCAGAGCTTTTAAGACAACACCTCAGTGGAATTCAGATGAAGTCACATGTGCTATCTAAGCAGCGCCAAACTCCTCATAATATGCTGAAATGAAGTTATAATAGATCTCACGGGAAGACCCTGAGCCTGAGAGCTATCCCGTATTTCTCATACTTTATGGCCTCTATAATAATAATTGTGGAAATATCACTGACTCTCGATCCATGCCAAAGCAAGTTATTTAGTTAATTGCCCTTTGGTGCATGTCTCTACATTTTAAGTTTACATTTAATTGAAGTTTAATAATTTCACTAATATACCCAATCACATAAAGTTAGAAAGATACCTGAATTTTTTTTTTTTCTAGATAGGCTCTTGCTGTAGCCCAGGCTGACCTGGAACTCACTATGTAGTCTCAGACTGGCTTCAAACTCACGGTGATCCTCCCACCTCTGCCTCCCGAGTGCTGGGATTAAAGGCGTGCGCCACCACACCTGGCTCACTTTTTTTTTTTTCAGTACTAAAATAGTTTAGATCTTGGCTTTAGTGGTGGGCCCCATGCCTTACAAATTTTATTTATATACAAATTTTACTTTATTTTTATTGTATTATCCCCAGCCATACAAATACCTTGAAAAAGGATTCTGAGAGCGTCAACTGCAGCTCTTCAATTACGGACATTTTCGCCCTTGTTCAAATGACAGGCTCCTGGCCCCCTTGAACACGCCTTCAGAGTTCTCTGCCTTCCTCTCCTGACTGAAGTGTGTGAGTCATTCTTCAGCACTTGGACATTCCAGAGGCATGTCAGAACACTCAGCTATAGATCATCGATAATCTACCCCTTGCCAAAACTTGCTTGAGACATCTTTGAGAAAACAAGTCAGATGTAGACTCCTTCTTTTCATACAGTTTGTCCCTGTGTGGTCAGATCATCAGAACCCTGTATACTTGGACCATATTGTCTTAAAATATATTCTTATTGGAAAAATCAGGGTCAGAACTCAGTCTTGAGTTTATTTTTAAAAGAACAACAGCTTATAGATACTTTTTAAAAAAATTATTTATTTATTTGAGAGTGACAGACAGAGAAAGAGGCAGATAGAGAGAGAGGGAGAATGGGTGCGCCAGGGCCTTCAGCCACTACAAATGAACTCCAGACGTGTGCGCCCCCTTGTGCATCTGGCTAATGTGGGTCCTGGGGAATGGAGCCTTGAGCAGGGGTCCTTAGGCTTCACAGGCAAGCGCTTAACCGCTAAGCCATCTCTCCAGCCCTCAGTTTTAAGTTTTATATAAGGCAGCCATGTAAATAGCACATGTGATATATCAGTGTTTCTGCTCACGAGGGCTTGCAAACATTGGTCTTACCTTACCCTGTGTCCTGGGTAAGAGAATCCACATGATAAATTCCATTTCTGAGTGCAGTGTTGAGAGCCAGAAAACAATTATCTCTTCATATGAGTTTCTAGGTTTCTTATTAGGCCATGAGAGGTTTTTTTTTTTTTTTTTTTTTTGGTAGGGTTTTGCTCTAGCCCAGGCTGACCTGGAATTCATTATGGAGTCTCGGAGTGGCCTTGAACTCACAGCAATCCTCCTACCTCTGCTTCCTAAATGCTGAGATTAAAGGTGTGTGCCACCACGCCCAACAGTGTGGTGGTCTTTTTATTATTATTATTTGAGAGAGAGAGAGAGAGAGAGAGGGAGAGGGAGGGGGAAGAAAGAGAATGGGCACTGCAGGGCCTTCAGTCACTGTAAATGAATTCTAGATGCATGTGCACCTTGTGCATTGGCTTATGTGGGTACTGAAGAACGAAACCTGGGTCCTTGGGCTTCACAGCCAAGTGCCTTAACCACTAAGCCATCTCTCCAACCCATCAGTGTGGTGTTCTTTTGAGGTACTAAGGATTGAACCAATGCTATTGCCTTAGCCCTTATTTATTATGAGTCAGAGTCTTGCAGTGGATCCCGGGGCTGACTTCAAACTTGAGATCCTTCTGCCTCAGCCTGCCGAATCCTAGAGTTAGAGGCATGGAGCCTCCTGGGCTATATGATTCTTTTTATTTACCCTTCTGGCAAAACCAGCAATGAGACTGGAGTTCATAGAGGGACACAGTGAAAGTTATTTCCCTGTTCCCTTCCTATACAATTTTCCTTGTATTTTATGAGTATGCGGTTTCATCTTCTTAGAAGCAGACACGGAGAAATTATATATGCATAGTCTGATTATCAGTTGAATGTGTCTGCCCCAGTTTTAATGTACAAAACGTTATAACTCAGGACATATGGTAGCATTTCCAACCAGGTTTGGGTGGCTAATTGTATTACAATGGGGTCTGTTTTATTTCTTTTTGCCATAGCTTAAGTATCAGGAGCAATTTTAAGTTTGGTTGATGGCAATCTTTCCACCACAAAATAAAGACCTCCATGGCTATTTTGCCTTCCCTCTGTCTTTAAATTTTTTTAAAAAATTTATTTATTTGTAAGCACAAATAGAAGAGAGACCGAGAGAATAGGCTCGCCAGGTTTTCCAGCTGCTGCAAACGAACTCCAGATGCATGCATCACTTTGTGCATCTGGCTTTATGTGGTACTGGGGAACAGAACCCAGGTCGTTAGGCTTTGCAGAAAAGTGTCTTAAACCACTGAACCATCTCTCCAGCCCCCAAGGGCATTTTCTAGACAGGGTTACCGGCTTCTGTGTGACTTGAGCACCCTCCTCTTGTTCCTTTCAGTTCCGTGTGGCCTGGATCTGTGGAGAATCGTGAGCGCCGCGGAGGAGGACGGAAGGAGGACAGTGTGGTTGCTGTGGAAGGTGGCCTCCCTCTGCTTATCTTTCTCCTGTCTACACTCTGCGATCCCTTCCCTTCTAAGCACCGCGGGACTCTGTCTCCCTCGCCGCGGTTGCATAAGCTCAGGCAGCCCGAGCGGACATTGCAGACCTGGGCCCCTCTCTCTCTGATCTGAAACCTTGACGTTTGGGGCAGTTTGGGCAGGGTGAAAGAAAACACAGTGACCTGGAGAAGCCACCCCTGGCTGGCCTCCCCTGCAACAGGAAGTCGACTCTGTAGCCGAAGCACTCAGGTGTGGTCAGCTTCGCTGGGCTTTCCTTGGGGCACTGCCAACACACCTGACACCCGGGTCCCTTTTGAGTTCAGGATAGTGCGTACAAAGGAGAAGAGATGCCAAGTGGTCCTGTCCCGGGTGGAGCTAGGCTCTCATGCTGTCTAGGCTGGCCCCAAACTTGCTTCGTAGGTGAAGATGACCTTGAACTTCTAATCCTCCCGCCTCCACTGCCTCCATGCTGGGATTGCAGGCAATTGGCACCACACTGTTCATGGGATGCTGGGAAGGAGATTTTCCCACGTGCTTGGCAGGCACTCCATCTAGGGTGGAGGCCTAGAAGCGAGGGGTGAGGAGGAGGAAGGTAGGGAGGTAATACAGGGAAGACCGGAGAGGAGGAGTTGATAAGAACAGAGAGAGAGAAAAGAACAGAAAAACAGGGCACAGAGAGAAACAGGAAAGGAAAAGGGAAACAGAACTAGGAGGAAATAGGATAGCAAAAATGGAAAATCGAGAAGAAAACGTAGATAGGAGTAACCTATCAAAACTCTTCAGTATGTCTCCAGAGCTGTCAGGAAGTACTCCTTCTGTTATCTTATGGGTACTGAAGTTTAGGAAAAAGTCAAATCCATGTGAACATGGAGAAGTCACCCTGGCTGGCTTACCAAGTGATATCCCAGGCCAGTTCTCACAGGGTTGGCACATCCTCTACTTTGTCCTTGTCCCCAAACCCCAGCAGCTGAGGACACCTTCACCCTAAAAGCACAGCCTCTGACGCTGGGAGAGCTCCGAGAGCCAACGTCAGATGTGTCAGTTATGAGGCGTCGAAACCAAGGACCCTGGGGACATGTTTCTGGGAGGGGAAAGGAAACGATGTCACACATGGCCTTAGCTATGCTCAGCAAGGGGTCATGGAAGCCAGCCTGAGAAGTGCGTGGCAGGGGACTGGTGCTCCTTCTGCTTCAGTAGGAGAGGGTTTTCTAAGAATAAAGTTAGTTAACAAGCTACTAAAAGCTACTAAAAGCTACTAAAAGGCTCTAAAATCTGATAGTGGTAAATGTTTTATGAGTCTGACTCTCCTGAAAAGTCAATGAATTATGTCCATTTAAACAACATATTTTGTAGGTTGAGGATGTAGCTTAGTGGTAGATCCCCAGCACTCAAAACAACAAACTAACTAAATTTTATAAAATGTGAAGTAGGGCTGGAGAGATGGCTTAGCGGTTAAGCACTTGCCTGTGAAGCCTAAGGACCCCGGTCCGAGGCTCGATTCCCCAGAACCCACGTTAGCCAGATGCACAAGGGCGCACATGCATCTGGAGTTCGTTTGCAGTGGCTGGAGGCCCTGGCGTGCCCTTTCTCTCTCTCTGCCTCTTTCTCTCTCTGTCTGTCACTCTCAGATACATAAATAAAGATAAACAAAATAATTAAAAAAATTTTTTTAATGTGAATTATCCACTGAGTAAGTGGGGGAGGGAGAATAATGAGAAGACAAATTACCTTAAGGGACACAAGGCTCCTCATCACTGGAGAGGGTTTAGCTGGCCTTTCATTGCTGTGGTTGGTGTAATGAAAATTCCTGGCTGGGATTGGCAGTGGGCCAGAGTGACTCCTCAAGCCATGTCTGGCCACATCTAGTCATTCTGCTCCTTCTAGATGATCAGTAAGAAAAATTGAAAGATCGAGACTTTCTATAATTCCTGAGAAGTACTCAGCATGCTGACTCCTAGGCAAAACATGGGTTAGTAGGTCGGACTTCAAGGTTGAACGTAAGAGCCTGGCTTGCAGCTTCTGGGGTTCCACTTCAGACTCCTCACCGAGGGGGGCAGCCCTGTGTGCGTCTGTCCTTCTGGCTGGGTGCCTGGTTAGGGCAGCTGACCCTGTCCTCAGAGGGGCGGTGCGCAGGTAGAAAGCAAGCACGTAGGTACTGCGCAACCCTCGTCGGCTCTTGGACCTGGGATGTGCTCAGAGGGAATGCCCTGCCTGTGAGTAACGGAGTAAGCCACAGCTAGAAGGAGGTGGTGGCGGCGTGCTTGCCCTGGTTTGGTCTCATGAAACTGGACTGACGGGCTGGAGAGATGGCTTAGAGGTTAAGGCGCTTGCCTGCAAAGCCAGAGGACCTCAGTTCGATTCCCCAGGACCCACATAAGCCAGATGTACATGGTGGCACATGCGTCTGGAGTTCGTTTGCAGTGGCTGGACGTCCATTTCTCTCTCTCTCTCTCTCGTCTCTCATCTCTTTCCCTTTCTCAAAATAAAAAAAAAAGTTATATACATAAAAAAACTGGACTTACGTTAGGGGTTTATACGGAGGCACCATTTAGCCTGCTTCCCTCTTCTGGTGCTTAAAGGGTTGATATTACCACACAGCAGATGTGATAGTCCCTAGAGGGTAAATGTCCTGGTTGTGGTTTAGCACCTGACAGCTAACATTACTGGCACATCTCACCACCACCAATTATCACTAAGTGCCTTTGTCCTTTTGACATTGCCAATAAATTGTGTTTCCTTTGGACACAGAAGGCAAGAGAAGCTCCAGTCTTGGAGAAAACACTTGGCTACAACATATGGTACTTTCCAGAAAACAACACCGACCTCATAGAGACAAGGAACACCACCACCCAGCATCTTGAACTGCATCTGGGAGGCGAGACCTACTGGGTGTACGTGGCTTCTTACAATGCTGTTGGGAAGTCCCCAGAGGCCGTGCTGCGCATTCCAGCTGTCCAGGAGGAGGGTAAGTGGAACACAGACCTCTTAACTTCAGTCCTCAGTCCATCTGGATGGCCGGGGAACAGCCCTTGTCCTTTCAATGGTAGCTGTTTCTCCTGATTCAAAATGTACAAGGAGTGAGGACATTTTAGAATCTGCTGGTAGCTAACAAGCCCCTTGAAAAAAAGTTCCTCTGGGGCTGGAGAGATGGCTTAGCGGTTAAGCACTTGCCTGTGAAGCCTAAGGACCCCGGTTCGAGGCTTGATTCTCCAGGACCCACGTTAGCCAGATGCACAAGGGGGCGCACGCGTCTGGAGTTCGTTTGCAGTGGCTGGAGGCCCTGGCGCGCCCATTCTCTCTCCCTCTCTCTCTCTGCCTCTTCCTCTCTCTGTCACTCTCAAATAAATAACTAAAAATGAACAGAAAATTAAAAAAAAAAAAAGTTCCTCTGGAACAAAGCCTATGTTAAAAATTAGAGGCTCCGGGCTGGAGAGATGGCTTAGCAGTTAAGCGCTTGCCTGTGAAGCCTATGGACCCACGTTAGCCAGATGCACAAGGGGGCGCACGTGTCTGGAGTTCGTTTGCAGTGGCTGGAGGCCCTGGCACGCCCATTCTCCCTCTCTCTCTCTCTCTCTCTCTCTCTCTGTCGCTCTCAAATAAATAAATAAAAATGAACAACAACAACAAAAAAATTAGAGGCTCCATTAATCATGCAGTAGAGGCATAAGTCAAGACAGTCTATGTGATGTGGCTGACAGCTGGCTTGAGCCACATGAAATCGGACGTATTTGATACCTTTGACCGTGGTGATTGCATCCTCTCCTGAACCCTTCCTCAAAGGCGGCATTGACCTCATCCAGGCCATGGCTTGACACTCACTTTCCTGTTTGCTCCTCTTTCCCACTCCCTTCTGATTGCCAAGTTAGGAATACTTCTATGTTCACTCATATGGAATATGAATAGTGTGTGTGTGTGTGTGTGTGTGTGTGTGTGTGTGTGTGTGTGTAGCTGCTCTTGTGGAGGCCAGAGGAGAACATGGGGTCTCCTTTATTACTTTGTCGCTTGTTTCCCGGAGATGGATGAAGTCTCTCGTTGAATCTGCAGCTGCCATTTGCGGTCAGACTGGCTGACCAGAGACCCCACGCAGCTGTCTCCTCTGCTCCCCGCAGCCCTGGTGTCACTTACACGCATCCATGCCTGCACGGCCATACCCAGCTTTTTACAGAGGGTCTGGGGAGAATTGAACTCTGGGTGAATCAGGCTCTCTCAGGTCTCCATGCATGTGCAGTAACTATTCTTACTCACTGAGCCCTTTCCCTAGTCCCACTCAGTGTTTTTTTTTGGGGGGGGGGCTGGGAGGTAGGGAGGGTTTTGAGGTATGGTTTGCCTCTAGCCCAAGCTGACCTGGAATTCACTATGTAGTCTCAGGCTGGCTTCAAACTCACAATGACCCTCCTCCCGAGGGTTGGGATTAAAGGTGTGCGCCACCATGCCTGACTCTTTGTATTTTAAAAAATATTTTCTTTATTTATTGGGGGGGGAGGGGAATAAATGGATATGCCAGAGCCTCTAGTCATTGCAAACAAACTCCAGACACATGTGCCACCTTGTGTATTTGGTTTTATGTGAGTACTGGGGAATTCAACCTGGGTCCTTAGGCTTTGCAGGCAAACACCTTAACTGCTGAGCCATCTCTCCGCGAAGTATGGTCTTTCTCTAGCCCAGGCTGACCTGGAATTCATTATGTAGTCTCAGGGTGGCCTTGAACTCACTATGGTCCTCCTACCTCTGCCTCCCAGGTGCTGGGATTAAAGGCGTGTGCCACCACACCTGGCTGATTAAGTAGTTTTGAACATCTTACTCTCCCATGCATACTCATATTTTACATGTTTTGGAATAAAATACCATATTGGATTTTTAAATATTTATTTATTTATTTATTTGAGAGAGTCAGAGAGAGAGAAAGAGAGAGACAGACAGACAGAGACAGAGATAATGTGTGCACCAGGGCCTCCAGCCACTGATGGCTTAGCAGTTAAGGCGCTTGCCTGCGAGTCTAAGGACCGATGTTCGACTCTCCAGGTCCCATGTACGCCAGACACACAGTGATGCAAGCATGCGAGGTCAAACATGCACACAAGGTGGCACACGTGTCTGGAGTTCGATTTTAGTGGCTGGAGGCCCTGGTGTGCCAATTCTCTCTCTCTCTCAATAAAAAGGCCAGTCTGTGGGACTTGTCTAAAAAAAAAAAAAATCTGATTTCTGACGCCTGGCCTATCACAGGGCAGGTGACACACACGGGACACTTGATAGCTTGTCTAAAGGCACCACTGTGAGGAGCTGCAGTCTCCAGGGTGCTGCCTGTCTGCTTGCTTAGCCCCGCCCGGTTCAGGTGTTTTTATAATCAGCTCTGTTCTTCTCTGCCTGACCATCCTTGTTCTCATTTTAGAACTCATAGATGCTCATGTTTTGTGTTGTGGGCTCCATTTGGTACTATTTCAATCGTATCTGTCACAGTCCTTTCTCCCTGCATCCTGGTTCCTGCCTGTCCAAGAGTCGAGTGACTAAGCTTCTTGAAACCTGATGTGTCATTGGAATACAGCCCTTGTAAACTAGATATGTTGCCAAATGGTAATGTCAGTTCCCTGCCGTGGCCTCAGGATGGGAGGCCGTAAGGGATGGGAGGCCGTAAGGAGCGGAGATAGAAGCATGGTGTTCTCTATCGTGTAACAGCCTTGAGTTCAAGTTTCCGCCCTTCCGTAAAATATATCGACGCCCTTGGGCTAACCCCTGTAAATGTCAGACCCTTGTAGACTGAGCTAGCAGCCCCCTCCTAAAGCAGTAGGAGGGTGGAGTGAATGAGAGTCTGCGTGGAAAGTGGTTTTTGCCTCGCACTGGTTGTTGCAATAGCCAGCACTGCTTTTGGAAGGGGTGAAGGTGGAACCTTGCCGTGCTAGACAGGCAACGACTGCCACTGTGATGAACTCCTACTAGACATGGACGATCAACTTTAAAAAACAACAACAACAACAACAACAAAAAACGCTACAAAATTCCCTTTCAGACTATGTTAACTGCTTTTCTTCTTCCCGGTTTGGTGTTGGAAGCGAAGCGTCTCTGTCGGGTGTGCGACAACTCTGGTCTGACACGTTATTTGAAAAATGAAGCTTATTTAAATATGGACACATCTATTTGTTCACACATTGAAACGTAGCTGCCTCTCTTTGTTCACATATTGTCTAAGCTTCTTTTGGGCAGAAATGGCAGAGTGTGGGGGGGGAGCTGGGGAGATGGATCGGTGATTAAGCGTGATGGCCTAGGCTTGGTTCCCCAGTGCCCACGTAAAGCCAGGTGCATACAGTGGCACATCTGCCTTGAGTGTGCAGTGGCAGAAGACCCTGGTGTGCGTACACACACACACACACACACACACACACGCGTGCACCCACACACAATGACTTGGAAGTTTGGTTCCAGGGTTTGGTCCCAGGTCTGTGTGACATGGAACCGGTTACTTACCTCTCTGGGTCCCTCATGTTCTCCTCTTTAGATTGAGGCATTAGAATAGATAAGCCTTTAGGCTCCTCCTCCTTGAATTTCTTAGGGTTTTAATTAATTTATTTATTTGAGAGCAACAGACAGAGAAATAGGGAGGGGGAGAGAGAGAGAGAGAGGATGGGCGCACCAGGACCTCCAGCCACTGCAAACGAACTCCAGACGCGAGCGCCCCCTTGTGCATCTGGCTAATGTGGGTCCTGGGGAATCGAGCCTGGAACCGAGGTACTTAGGCTTCACAGGCAAGTGCTTAACCACTAAGCCATCTCTACAGCCTGAATTTCTTAGGTGTTATGAGTCTTTAGTCACTGGGCGGCTGCCGGGAGTGGCTGAGACGGGGTGTAGAAAGCTCGGGCACTCGTGTACTGGGTGGGTCTGAGGAAGGGCCTCGCATCAGGGCAGAGTTCGGGTCCAGCCTGAGCTGGCAAAGGAGAAAGAGCCACTGAGGGCAGTATTCGCTAAATGCAGAGTGGCCGTCTTCATGTCTGTCACAGGACAGTGGTATTCACAGCCCTCGTCCAGGGACTCTCTGCTCCTGGAGCTGCCGATGAGTCTACGTTCAGCGCATGAGTGGTTTAGACACGTCTCTCACGCATGGCTTCCTGGGTCCTTTCCCACACCTGTCATGATCTCCTCAGCATCTGTGGCCTTCTTGTACTGCAGAGCCAGCGCTGCGGCTCCTCTGAGCTCCAGGCTTGACGGGAAGGAGCGGGGACATCAGGTTGCATCCACTGCTTGCTGATCAGATCAGGACAAGTCATGTATTGAGAGAGACTCCATGGAGACCAGGGGGCAAGTGGAGCACACAGGCCAGGCGGAAGAGGAGGCTGGGCTAAAGGCGCTATCTTATTGTCCCATAGCTGGTGCCATAAAGTCCCCTAAACTGAGTGACCTAAAACAAAAGAAATCTATTGTCCCATGGCTCTGGACATCAGAGGTCCAAAACCAAGTTGCTGGCTGGACCACGCTCCCTCCATGGTCTCTGCCTTCTCCTGATGCGAGTGGCCCTAGGTAGGCCTGAGCTTGAGACAGCTCCAGTAAACTATAGTCTGCCTCACTGTTCACACGGCTAGCTTACCAAACCTCTCCGTGCCTACCTTGCTCTTGTCTTATAAGAACACTAGTCATGGGCTGGAGAGATGGCTTAGCGGTTAAGCGCTTGCCTGTGAAGCCTAAGGACCCCGGTTCGAGGCTCGATTCCCCAGGACCCACGTTAGCCAGATGCACAAGGGGGCGCACGTGTCTGGAGTTCATTTGCAGTGGCTGGAGGCCCTGGAGTGCCCATTCTCTCTCTCTCTCTCTGCCTCTTTTTCCCTCTGTCACTCTCAAATAAATAAATAAAAATAAACAAAATTAAAAAAAAGAACACTAGTCACATTGAGTGAAAGGCCCACCATCCACACTACCTTTGCAGTCTGACTTCCCCCACAATTTCCTATTCCACAGTGCCAAGAATGTCACTGTAGAGGGGACAACCCAATCCATAATAGCTTTAACCTGAGATAAAAGGCACAGGGAAGTTGGATCCTGTGGGATGCTACTGGGGAACGCTGGAGGGTAAATTAACGTCATACTTCCCCTAACCAAGTGAAATGCGAACTGTCAGAAGGAATCTTCGAGGATATAAAGCGTAAAGGGAGGGTTCCCCATGTTCTAGCACAGGGCAAGGTGAGCAGGGCAAGGTAGGGAGGAGGAAGCTGGAGCCTGGGAATGAGGGTCTCCAGCTCTGCCCTCTCATCCTGTCCCTGCCCCTACGAGCATCCTACATTCTTCAAGCCTTGGCGGTCCTTCTTCAGAGCTACCTTGCAGGTGGACACTTACGTGGCTTTGCCTGAAGGACTACAAACTGGGTTGACTCCTAAAGCACCGGCACACTTAGGCTTAACAAGGCTCCACTCCTGGATCTGCAGGAAGACTGACTCGTGTCTCGGGTCTCTTGTTCTTCTGACTTGCGGAGATGACTATGGAAGTCAAATTCCGTTGGTCAGTGGCCCTTTCGTGAGATCGGTTTCTGGATCAGGTCAGCTCTGGGGAGGTAAAGGCAGTTCACCATCACAGGCCTTGGGTAAGGAAAAGAGATGTGGTGACAGTGGAAGTGGAGACCCTGAGCCCTTCACAGGCTGGAAGTGACTGGGTGCCAGTGTATTCCATTGGGTTGGCTTGGTCGCGTCGGGGACCGTTGAAGCAGCACTTCTCTGTCCTTTGCAGCCTTCCGGTGCATTGAGGCCGTGCAGGCTTATCATGCCCAGGACCTGCTCGTGGTGGAGTGGCAAAGCTCTGCTCCAGACGTGGACTCCTGGATGGTCGAGTGGCTACCGGACTTGGAGTCAGAACTCTCTGTCATTTCCTGGGAATCTGTGTCTTGGGTCAGGAACTGGACCATCCACCAAGGTAGCTGGGCTCACAACCCACAGGGTCCCTCTGCCCAGGGGATTTGGTTTCATTTCGGTCCCAGATATCTTGATCATCTTGGAGACGGTGTCGGAGTAGTGCTGGTCCCATGTGTCCTGCCTCTTCCCTTCTGGTTGTCTGTTTGAGGGCTAAGCTCCTTCCCCATGATATGTCAGAGAAGCCTTCCCCTCTTAATCCCACCACTCCAGGTGCTTGTCAATGCTTATGGGCATCTGTAGCCAGATGTGGTGGCACCTATCTACCATCCTGGCACTCAGGAGGCCTAGGTAGGAACATCTTGGGTTTGAGGCCTGTCTAGGCTGTCTAGTGAGGCTCTGCCTCTCACACAATACTAAACACACAAAAGTGTCATTAAGGGATGCAGGGGGCTCGAGAAGCTGCGTTCCTGTTTAAGTTCTCCACAGTGACATGTTATTGCCAGAAGGCTTAAGTCTACTTGGCACATCCCCAAATCACATGATCAAATCCGTGATGGAGGAGGGAATTTTTCTTCTATTTTTCTGGATGGGCTCTATAATTTCACTAGTAATCTACAGTTTAGTTCTTAGAGTTAATTAGAAAAGTTTAGAAGAAGAGTAGACAGTTGAGGTCATCTGACCCAGTCAAGCCCACTGTTGCAGTCAGGTTCACATTGCTGGTAGAAATCACCCAACCAAGAGCAGCTTGTGGGAAAGAGAGGTTTATTTTGGCTTACAGGCTCGAGAGGAAGCTCCACGATGGCAGGGGAAAACGATGGCATGAGCAGAGGGTGGACATCACCCCCTGGCCAACATAAGGTGGACAATAGCAACAGGAGAGTGTGCCAAACACTGCCATGGGGAAACTGGCTATAACACCCATAAGCCCGCCCCCAACAATACACTCCCTCCAGGAGGCGTTAATTCCCAAATCTCCATCAGCTGGGAACCTAGCATTCAGAACACCTAAGTTCATGGGGGACACCTGAATCAAGTCACCACACCCACTATTTCCAGAAGAGGAAACTAAAGATCGAATATCTTCCATGAGTCCTAGGCCACTCAGTCCATTATTTCTCCCACTCTTCATGCTGTGCACCAATACTTCTTTGTTTATTTGTTTCAGATAAGCTAAAGCCTTTCGTATGCTATAACATATCCGTGTATCCAGTGGTGCAATACAAAATGGGGCAGCCATATTCCATCCAAGCTTATGCCAAGGAAGCTGGTATGTCTGGACCAGCCTCGAGGGAAGGGAGCCACGGTCCTTCCAACATTCAGACGAGGCTGGGCCCGCCTGCAGCTCATGGTTGTCAAAAGGCACATCTGTCTATACTTTAACCTTCGCCTTAGCTGTATATGTGTATACGTCTGACCCAACTGGTGTCAGGTTATAAACGCACTAAGTGTCAAACGTGGTGGTAGCAGTTGGCGTCTCATTGCCGGGACAGAACTGCTGAGCAGAAGCAGCCTGTGACTTTTGAGCATGTTACAAATCCTTCTCAATCACGAAGCGAAAAGCCAGGGCCTAACTGGCGCATGACTCAGACTTTATTTGATCTGTTTGGAAGTTAGTAATGTCTTCCAGATTTAACACTGGAAAGCATTCGTGGCTCAATGGTGGTGAGTCATCAACTGACAATACCAACACTCTAAGATAGGGATGAACTCCGCGCCAGTTGGAGTGAGAGAGAGAGATAAGAAAGTACTATTTTCCCTGGCTCCGACATGCCTGACTTTCCTATTTAAGATGCGCGATGACAGAAAACAATCTCTCCAAGCAAGTTGACTCATCAGGTCCCTAGTGGCCCTCCACATCCCACCTCCAGCATGTGGGCGGGGCTGAGGGCTGGGAGGAGGGTCTGCTGGGTGAGGCCCAGCCTTGACCCTGTTTGTCTCCCTGCTCCCTCAAGCGCCCTCAGAAGGCCCCGTGACCAAGGTGGAGAGCATTGGTGTGAAGACAGTCACGGTCACGTGGAAGGAGATTCCCAAGAGTCTGAGAAATGGCTTCATCAGCAACTACACCATATTTTACCAAGTTGAACACGGGAGAGAATTTGGTATGTGTGCTCATGGCCAACTTGGGCAAACTTAACCCCTCTGATACGGAGAGACATGTCATGGGGGTGGCTCTTCAGGGTTGTGACTTGAAACCTTATAGGGGTCCTGAGCGTCTTTGTGCCTCTGTGAACCAGGGCTGAAATGCCCTGTGCTGCAATCAATAAACGTGTGCTCCTTACAGGAGTCAAGAGGGCCACCTGCCAAGTTTAGAGGTTAACTGAGAGAGAAATGGCAGTTACCAAGAGGCCAGTAGGAATGGGAGAAGTTGTTATAATTTCTCCCAGTCAGTCACTGAATTATTTGACCCATTTCCATTGAGTTCTCTGGCCATTATTTTTTAAAAATATTTTTTATTTTTATTATTTATTTGAGATAGAGAGAGAGAAGTAGACACACACACACACACACACACACAGAGAGAGAGAGAGAGAGAGAGAGAGAGAGAGAGAGAGAGAGAGGCAGATAGAGAATAGGTGCTCCAGGGCCTCCAGCCACTGCAAACAAACTCCAGGCGCATGTACCACCTTGTGCATGTGGCTTATGTGGGTCCTGGGGAATCGAACCTAGGTCTTTCGACTTTGCAGGCAAGTGCCTTAACTACTAAGTCATCTCTCCAGCCCTCTGGCCATTATTTGTGCGAGAGATTTTCCCGGCTAAAGAGTAGGGTTGTAGGATGGGGGGACCCTGTTTGTTGGCACTTAACCTCACTGCAGAACTGTTTACCATGAGTTCTGCTGCCCATCACCAGACATGCTTTTCTTATAATACCAGTTAGGGTGCCAATTTGTTAATCCGGGGGGGGGGGCGATAAAGCAGACTTTGAACAGAACACTCCTTGAGCACTGAGGCTCCTTCAAAAGAGTCTGTGTTTTTCCTGTTGCCCCAGTGCAGGTCAGCTGGCCCAATCTCAAAGGTTGTAATCTCTCAATTGCAGCTGAATGGGCAGCAGTTCACCCAAAGATTTCATTTTTTTTTTTTTTTTGTGCCATATCCCTCTTCTCACACCATTCTATTTCTATGCAATGCAACCCTGCACAACTTCTCAGGACACGGCCATAACAGCAAGCCTCTCACACAAACTGCTTCTAGCCCAGTCCAGGCAAAACTCTTTCTCACCATCATAAGCCAAGCCTCACAGTCCATAGTACTTATTGCATTGAGGTCTTTCAACTCTGACCAGAATAGTCCAAACTGTACTTACAGCCCTGCAAGGCATATCTTAGGCCAAGGTTTCAAATCCTTCAACATTCCTCTTGCAAATCAGCTCCAAAAGGCCAAAGCCACACAGTCAGGTGTCTAGCAGCAAACAACCCCACTCTCAGTACCAACATTACTGTTGCAATCAGATTCACATTGCTGGCAGAGAATCACCTGACCAAGAGCAGCTTTGGGGGAACAAAAAGGTTTACTTTGGCTTACAGGCTCAAGGGGAAACTCCATGATGGCAGGGGAAAACAATGGCATGAGCAGAGGGTGGACATCACCCCCTGGCTAACATAAGGTGGACAATAGCAACAGGAGAGTGTGTCAATCACTGGCAAGGGGGAGCTGGCTCTAGCACCCATAAGCCCACCCCAACAATACACTGCCTCTGGGAAGTGTTATTTCCCAAATCTCCTTCAGCTGGGAACCTAGCATTCAGAACACCTAAGTTTATGGGGGGACACCTGAATCAAACCACCACATTTAAGTATGAATGAAAGACCACAGCTGGAAATATAAGTTCTGGTGCTCTTAGGGGCCCTACTAAAGTGCATTTTCTGTCTGGCTTGACTATGGCATTTGGTTTCTGTCTTTTCTTTTAGTCAAGACAGTCAACTCCAGCATCCTGCAGTGTGATCTGGAGTCTCTGACACGACAGACCTCTTACACTGTTCAGGTCATGGCCAGCACCAGAGCTGGGGGAACCAATGGGACCAAGATAAACTTCAAGACATTGTCAATCAGTGAGTACTGCCTCTAAGCCTCATTTTGGAATTTACACTAGGTGAGTCAGAAGTGCCATTTGCCACAGGCATGGAGGGCCAACGGAAAGCAGTGCCCATGTGAGAAGAACCATTATCTCTCAGTTTCACTCCTGGACAGATGGTGATGGGTGGGGGGCAGGAAGAGGCACACTGATGGCTAAAGGTACAAGGACTGGTCACTCTGCTTCTTGCCAGTAGGCAGTCCCTTAAGGACAAAGAATCTAATTAACACCAACTTCAACCTCAGAAGCTTGGGTTGTCCCTGGGTTCATAGCTACCAGTTTCCGAATGTCAGAATTAACTGTATGGTCGGGCCTTGTCAGGAAACCCTTGGCTGATCTAGGACCACTGACCCAAGTCTAGTAAGAGACTTCATTGTTGTCATCTGTGGGACTTTTTGAGCAACAGTTGCATATGTTCAGTGGGGAGCAAGAAGAATTTAATAAATACAACAAATAATATCAAATGTCACCATTTCCAGTGGTGGCTGGTTAAGGAGGGCACTTAAGTGGGAAGAGGAGGGGCAGGGTAAGGAGGGAGATGAAGGAGAAGGAAAAAGAATGGGGAAATCAGGACAGCTTAAGTTTGCCGAGTCCCTAAATGGCATAGATGTGGTTTTTAAAAAAATATTTTATATTTATTTATGAGAGAGAGAGAGAGCCACTGCAAACAAACTCCAGACACATGTGTCATCTTGTGCGTCTGGCTTTACATAGGCACTTGGGAATTGAACCCGGGTCATTAGTCTTTGCAGGCTAGTGTCTTAACTACTGACCCATCCCTCCAGCCCTCACTCTCTTATTCTATTGTATCTCAGATGATCTTAAGCCATTGCATTAGTTAAGGTTCCCTAGAAGAAGAGAACTCTATGTATGGCTTACTCTGGGTGGGGCTACGTTGTCCAACGGTGGTCATCTTATGCTACAGAGCTTTGGAGCCCAGTAACTGCCCAGTCTAAGAAGCTGTAGTATTTAGAACAGGGGAGGGGTGGTGATGCAGTCTGAGATAAAGCTGAAGAGTGGTCAGAAGGCTGCCCATGCTGGAGTCTGACGTCCACTGGTGATGCACAGCAGTCTGTGTGTGCTCCTCCGAGGACAGAAGCTTCTGCGTCTGGCTGCCCTTCTCTTTTGTCACTTGTGATCCAGTCTCTATTGGATGGTGCTGTTCATATTCATGGTGGGTCTCCCTATCAGTTGCCCTCCTATTATATCAGTACTCTCTGAAAACACACAGACATGCAGAGAAGTGAATTTTACTAATCTTCTGAGCATATCTTGCCAGGCGTAGTAGCACACACCTTTCATCCCAGTATTTGGGAGGCACAGGTCAGAGGATGAGTTTGAGGCCAGCCTGAGACTACATAGTGAATTCCAGGTCAGCCTGGACTACAGTGAGACCCTGCCTCAAAAACCAAAATAAAGGGCTAGAGAGATGGCTTAACGGTTAAGGTGTTTGCCTGCAAAGCTAAAGGATCCCGGTTCAATTCTCCAGGACCCATGTAAACCAGATGCACAAGGGACGCATGCATCTGGAGTTCATTTGCAGTGGCTGGAGGCCCTGGCGTGTCCATTCTCCCTCTCTTTCTCTCTCCCTCTTAAATAAATAAATAAATATATACATATTAAAAACAAAAAAACCCCACAGAAAACAAAAACAAAACAAAACAAAAAAACCCTGAGCATATCTCAGTCCAGGCAAATTAAGTTTAACAATCACAGTTACTTATTATTTGAATCCTTCTAACCCAATATAAGATGTGAACATGCATCTTATATTTCTCACCTGTTTATTTCCCAGAATGATGTTCAGTAAGTGCTTAGAAAATACTCACTAAATGAGTGAAGTTGACATATGACCCTGGTAAACACAGCATCTATCAGAGCATGATGTTCAAATTTGAAAAGTTTATAATGAACTCCTTTATACTGTAATCATTAATATGCACAAATAAAGAAAAAAAGATGAATGTCTACTGTGTCTATCATATTTGGCTAGGAGAAAACAATTAGATGGAGAACTACAATCCCAGTGGTTTAATGCTAATTGAAAGAATTTAATAAAGAAAATAAGAAATGCTACTATAGCTACCACTGGAAAATGTTATTCTTTGATTTTTTTTTTTTTTTTTGGTCAGGAAGGTGAGTAACTCCAACTTATGACAAACTTCTCTTCTCTTCTCCCCAAAGGTATCTTTGAGATTATCCTCGTAACTTCTCTGGTTGGAGGAGGGCTGTTTCTTCTTACCATTCTGACAGTAACCTACGGTCTCAAAAAACCGAAGTGAGTTTTTAGGCAATAGTATAAGTGCCTTAATAATCGGGGACAGAGTGTCTATCCCCTCTCCAAGGCTCAGGGAACAATGTGGAAGAGGGTGTGGGGAGGATGTAAGAGGTAAGGATGGGAAGCAGTGCTGTGAAACACTGGCCCGTGTGCATGGCCTGACGTGGTACTCATGAGGTCACAGCCAGTTGTGGTACCTGCACAGGACTTGCCTGTCGATACTCTGTCATGGATGGGGGAGGGAATCACAAGGCCCCACTCCTACTCCAGGAGCTATCGACAGTTAGTGGTTGCTGAGAAAGAGGGAGACATTTTCTTCAGTGGAATAGCCATTTGTAAATTGTCCGTGCTCCGGTAAATACCACCCCCCTCCCACCCATGATCATGTAAGCAACCCTAAGTTAACTCAGTGGATCACAAAAATAAATTTTTAAAAGATTTTAAAAGTCGGAGGGGGACTAGTTGGGAAGAAGGGATTTAGCTGAGTGGGAGGGAGACAAAGGCAATGAGGGGGAATGTGATTGAAATCATTATATATGTATCAAATTACTAATAAGAAAATAAATTAATTAAAAAAAATCAAGGACAGGCCGAGTGTGGTGGTACATGCCCTTAATCCCAGTACTCTGGAGGCAGAGTAGGATTTCCATGAGTTCGAGGCCACCCTGAGACTACATAGTAAATTCCAGTTCAGCCTGGACTAGAGCGAGATACTGCGTCAAAAAACAAACAAAATAAAAAAAAAATAGGGACAGAAAGGTATGGAAACCATCACGGGCACTTGGGTACTGGAAGGGGTGTTCTATAATTAATTTTGTCCACATTTATTGAGTATTGAAGTCTACACCCCCATAGTTCATGTGGATTTTGAAAAGCAAAAGAACTTTGACTTGCACAACTCCGCACACTGTCTGAGCCCCGTTGAGGCCGGGGGTTCCCCGCTGTCCCACAGGCTCTGTCTGCTGCGTCAGCTGTCTGTGACTCTCGTGGAGAGGAGGCCCTTTCTTTCAGTAACTTGGAAGAGGTGTCTGGTGGCAGCGGAGTAGGGCCTCTGACCCACTGGAATTAGACTGGTGGCCAGTGTATTCATCTGTAGCTGAGACAAGATACCTGACGAGAATCAGTTTAAGGGAGGGAGGGCTTATTTCAGCCCGCAGTTCCAGAAGGTCGAGACCAGGATGTATAAGGGCACAGCAGGAGCCAGAAGCTGGTGTCACATCATGTGGGCAGGAAGGAAGGAGAGAGTTATGGGTGCTGGAGCCCAGACAGTTCTCTTCTTCGCATACAGTTCAGAACCCTGGCCCGTGGAATGGTCCTCCCACATCCATTAGCCTCATCAAGATAATCCCTCCCAGGTGCTTCTAGGTCCTGTCAAGCTGACAGTCACTGTAAGTCATCACAGCCAGGCGTCCAACAGCATGTCCCTGCTCCCTGTTTGTAGGGCAACGTTGGAGGTGTTTTCAGCATCTTGCACTGCTTCCCACAAAGGGTAGAGCCCTTTCTCCACGCTAGACTCCGTGGGCCTTTTCTACCAAGCAGCTGTGTTTGGTTAGGGGGTGAACTCATGTTGGCCTCAATTATCGATAGTAGGTTGTATCCAAGTCACAGCACAGATTCTTGTCCGCTAAGTGCTTTGTAATCTAATCTCTAGCATATGTCAGAATCAGACTCTACCCCATTGGGGCTTCTGACTCAGAGTTCTCAAATAAAGTCCAGGACTCTGAGCTTTTGCCAAGATTCGGCTGAGCCTGGTGTTGCAGATCGGGAGCCCACGTGGCACGCCCAGTGCACTGACGTGTGAGTCAGCACGGTACTCGTTCCAGGAACAAATTTCAAAGCAGTGACTGTGGTCGTGCGTGCAGTTTCCAACAAGAGGATTAAGAGCAGAGACGCAGGAGAGAGAGGGGGTAGGGGGAAAAAGAGAAGAGAGGGAGGGAAGGAAAGAAGGAAGGAGGCACGAGAAGGGGAGTGGGAGGAGGAAGGTGGGGACAGAATTCTATGGGGAGAGGTCTCTTTTCCAGAGTGTTCCACAGATAACTGCTTCACTCGCCCTGCCTCTGTCGGGAGGCCAAGATCTCGCTCTTATCAGATGGGGAGGCGTGCAGTTCCCTCGAGGAAACCTCACCCTTTTTTTGCTCAGCGACATCGTTCATGTGACACATGCCCTCAACTCACCTCCTGTTTTGAAATCTTCTCTCTTATTAGCCAGTTGACTCACCTGTGTTGTCCCACTGTCCCCAATCCTGCCGAAAGTAGCATAGCCACGTGGCGCGGAGAGGACTTCAAGGTACACACCGTGGGGTTTGGGTGCCAGAGTCCTCAGGTAGGCTGGTGACGAGGGTGGATCTGTGGGTGGTGATTGCCAGAGCCTTTCTCAGGGGTCACATCGAGCTGAGGGTCCAAAAGTCCCGTGGAGGGCTGGAGAAATGGCTCAGCAGTGAAGAGACCTTCCCATGCAGGCATGAGGGCCGAGGAGGCCCGAGAGACCCCTTGGCTTCCATCCCTGTGGGGGTCCCTGGATCCTTGGGGCCATAGTTCCCCTAGGGCACCCAGGCAACCGTGGAGAGCAGGGTCTTTAGGGGCCCTGTGCCAAGGGATGTACATCCAGACACGACTTCAGAGAGTAGCTCTGTTTATTCCATAGGGAAGTGGGCTTATAAGCGGTTGAGAGCGGGAAGAGGGTCCTAAGGGGATGGGTGGGTTCAAAGGTTGCTGGCCGATGCCCAGGGACGGTCATTCCAGCACGTGGGGAGAGAGTCAGGGGATCTACGTAGTGGCGGGAAGAGGGTCTCCGGGTGGGCTGTGTGAAGGTGCTGGCTGATAAGGAGTTTCCTACGTAACTGGCCAAGGGTCACAGGGCTCTGGGCGAAGCCTAAGTTCAGGTGTGCCAGGCTTGGAGAGGGTGTGGCCTTCTGTAGCCCCGGGGTCCTTAGCCGTGCCTGGCAGCTCAGGGCCATCTCCTGAAGGCTCCAGCCTGTGCCTGGCAGTGCCCGACATCCCTGGAACCCACATAACCAGCCAGGCATGCCCTCACACCTCTGTAACCTGGTCCTGTGGGGAGCAGACACGTGAGATTAGCCAGACTAAGAAGTATGAGAAGAGCGCAGAGGCAGTGCCACCGCGGGCGGGCAGGCGAGGGCACCGCACCTCAGGCAAGGGCGTGGGGTGCCCTTTGGACACAATGCCTGTGTGTGCATCACACATACACAAGCAAAAAGAAAAGTCCAAAGAGTGAGCATCCCCCAGAAGATTTTAACCTTGTACTCTGGACTAAAGGAAGGGACTCTACTAGCATGGAACGGTTCCTGTGACGGATGTCACAGAAGTGAGACTGACCTGACTGACTGATCATGGAGAGAGAAGGCTTAGCGATGGACTCGGAGACCCTTTAAAAGGCAACCCAGCGCACATTCACCTCGAGACCCCGACAGATGCCGGGGGCGGGGCATGGCAATTCCAAGGCTGGTCACAACTGTCTGTCTCACAAGGTGGTGGTTGGAGTTAAGTGTTACGTACTTGGCAGTGAGTGGCGAGGGGTGGGAGGGGAGGTTTGGAGTCCCAAGCCTAATGATTTGGCCTTAACAGACCACTGCGATGTCCGTTTTCTTTTCTAGGACAAGTCCAGAATGAAGGAGTCTGATGATTCTGGGAACACGGAAGACTCCATCCTAAAACCGTTTTCCATCTCTGCTGACCTCATCGACAAGTTAGTGGTGACCTTTGAGAATTTTCTGGGAGAGGTCTCCATAGAGGAAGCCGGAAAGGGTCAAGAAAACGTTTTGGGAGGAGAAGCCAATGAGTACGTGACGTCTCCCTCCAGGCCCGGCTATCCCCACCCAGAGAAGAGGTTTGAGGAGCCCTTGGTTTTAACCGAAATTCCCTCAAGAAAGTCCTCTCACCCGTGTTTGGGAATGACAGACCAGACCTGCTCAGAAGCTGAAGAGTCTGGCGAAGGTTCAGGACCCAAACATCTCTGTGAGGAAGGCATTCCAAATCCATACTTGAAAAATTCAGTGACCACCAGGTTATTTCTTGTGCATGAAGACCACACCAAGAGAGAAGTCTAATGCCACCCTGGTGTGAGACCTCCTCCGTCCCCAAGACTAAGTGGGCTCCTTGCCTAGAGAAGATGCCCTTCTCTATTCTGCCCACGTTAGAGAAGGCTCCCTTTCCTGAGCTGCTCGCTGAGCTGGCTTGTGCTGGGATAAGCCTGGGTGCTTCATAGGGGAAAACAAATTTATTTTCTTTTGATGGGATAACAAGCTCTGAGGGAGACCACTTGACACACTGACCCAGGTTCTGAGCTCGAAGAACCTCTGAGGTGGACATGTCAGACCTTCCTCTGGAATTGATTCCTAGATGCAGCCTTTGCTGGGGTCACCCTCAGAGTCCCAGGAGAACAGATATCTGGTGGATACTTGTGTGTCTGGTGGAAACCTGGGCTCTACCCCTGCCCACAAATATCTCTCAACACCGAGGCCAGGAAGTACGGTGGATTCCTGATGGTGGGCCCGAGACTCCTCAGTCCTGGAGGCCACCTCTTGGGAGTGGGCAGCAGCATCGGGCCCAGGGCTCTTCGCCCCTCCTTTTACTTTTATTGTTCTTTTCTTTTCCAGTACTGGGGGTTGAACCCAGGGTCTTGTTCATGCTGGGCAAGTGTTCTGCCACAGAGCTACGTCTTCATCTCTTACCCTGAGTTTATGTTAACCGCCAGTAATTCAAGAACTGAGAGAAGGTTCCAGTAAGGATGCTGGGATGAACTCTGGGCTGGGTGACAGCAGGTCTGTCCCTGTCTGAGGTCTATATCCAAGCTCTTACTGCCCTTCTATCTTGTACCCGTGCCTGGGAGTAGAAGGCACCAAACGGGCTGGAGAGATTGCTCCATAAAAGGCACTTGTCTGCAAAGCTTAACAACCCCAGTACCCACATAAAGCCAGATACAAAAGGTGGCACATGTGTTTGGAGTTCGTTTGTAGTGTCTGAAGGCCTTGGTGTGCCCATTCTCTCTCTCTCTCTTTTCTCTCTATCGCTCTCAGTGCTTTCAAATAAATACTTTTTTAAGAAAAAGAAGGTGGACTGGGGAGATGGCTCAGAAGTTAAGGCGCTTGCCTGTGAAGCGTAAGGACCCGGGTTCGATTCCCTGGGACCCACATAAGCCAGATGCACAAGGTGGCACACACATCTGGAGTTATTTGCGGTGGCTGGAGTCCCTGGTGTGCCCATTTTATCTGCCTCTTTCTTCCCTTCCCTCTTTCCCTCTTTCTCTCTCCAATAAATAAATAAAATACAAAGAAAACAGAAAAGAAGGCACCAAACATTTCAGTGTTCAGGGACGCTGACCATGACAGTGGCGTGGAGCCCAGGAAAACTTCGCGAACAGATCCTTAAAAGGCCTCTTGCCAGCTGGAGCTGAGCAGGGCCTGCGGACATGAAGGGCTTAGCAACTTTGTGCTCCATCACGAGAGCTACTCCAGCTAAGCGCGGAGCTTATGATAGTGAGTGGAGCCTTAGGCAGCAGTTCTGGGCACAGCTTCATTTGCCCAGGCCTGGGAAACTGTGTGGCTAGCACTGGGCTCACAGGCTGGTATAGGGGGTCCCTGGAATCCTGGTGGCCTCAGGGTGGGTGAGGCAATGGGTGAATGGAATGAAGTGTCATACAGCCGGCATTTGTAGACAGAGAAGGCTGGTGGTGGATTTTTGTTTTTTGGGTTTTTTTTAGTCTCTAGTAGAGTGAGTTGAGTACACTTGGATGCAGACATGGAATTCACAAGACACCAATTCAGGTGTGCACAGCGCACAAGCATCACTTGACTTGGCTACAGCCATAATTAAGTGGCAGCCCGAGACCTTGTCATTTCAAGGCAATGGCAGCCAAGTTTGGTGACTTCTCAGATATTTTTATGTATTTATTTGCAAGGCGACAGGGCGAATATGACAGAAGAAATGGGCCTGCCAGGACCTTTTGCCACTACAAACAACTTCCACATGCGTGTGCCACTTTGTGCATCTGGCTTTACTAAGGAATTGGCTTCCTGGCCAGCATGCTTTGCCAGTGAGCACATTTAACTGCTGAACCACCTCTCCAGCCGCCAAGTTTGGTGATTCCTGAGTTCCTTTAGGTTTCTAACTCAGCTACTGTCAGGACTTGACACCCCCCCCCCCACAGTCCTTCCTGGGCTAGCTCTGAGGGTATTCCATGGAGTGAACCTGCAGGGCCAGGTGGCGTCCTTCTTGGGTCACTCATTCGTCCAGAATGGCTTTGTCACTGGTCCAGTGTCTGTGTCCCGAGCTCCACCTGCCTGTCGGCTCACCTGTTCTCCCAAAGCGCCTCTCTCCCTCCTCGTTACAACTACAATGGAGTCTTCATTGTCTCCAGTGGTGGTTCTCTTAATGCCCCCACACAAGGTTCTTAACCCCCAGCTTATAGGACAGTGACTGCTATAAATCACGGAATGAGGGGAGGCCGGGGGTAGGGCGCTGGGAACAGGACGTTGGGGCTCTAGGTCACCCTCCCACCTCCTTTTTTCTTGCTCTTAAGCCAGGGCTCAAGCCTGGGAAGTGACTTAATAAAGGAATGCTTCATCCCACAGCTGCCCCGGTAGCTGTTCTCCCGTTAGGGTCTGGGGACTCCCGAGCGTGCCAGAATTCCAGATGGGGGCCCTCCTCCACCCGACTTTCCATTCGTGACCTCACAGGAAGGGGGGAGCCTTGCCTTGCTGTAGCCCCAGGCAAGGCAAGCTGGGTGCTCCCCAAAACTGTGCTCTGCATCCCTTTCACATGCTGGCCCTCCTGTAGAGCCACAAACAAGTCCTCCCAGACAGACCTGAAGCTTTGCCACCTAAACTCCAGGGACTTGGTGGCTGGAGAGAGAGGAGGGTCCCCAGTGGCTCCAGTGAGCGGGTTTCAGAGCCACAAGCAGCGCCCTCTGCCCCTCCCCTTAGTCATCGGTGCGGCAACCCTTGCACATGCGTTCGGCCTCGCCTTGGCTTCATTTCTTCTGCCCTTTTCTTGCTTTCCACCTCACCTTCTGTAGTGGTTTAAATAGGTGGCCCCCCCTAGATTCAGACTCGGGGGGCTTGACTCCTGAGTCTCGGGTGGGCAGAGCCCTGCCGGGGATGTATGTGGCTGGGGGCAGATCTTGGAGTCCAGCCCTAAGGTGGTGGAGAGCGGTCAGGCCGGAACTCTGGTCGTTCTATGGAGCTGGCTGTTTGGTGATGTCCCCGTGCTGTGATCTATGGAAATGAGCCCAGCTTCTTCTGCCCATTGATGGTGTTCCGCTGGCATTTGTAATAAACCCCTTTCCTCCTATGAGCTGATTTCTGCTGGGGTGTCTGTCCCAGCAACACGAAGCTCACTGCAACACCCCCTGGCTTCTGCTCTTAAGCGTTCCCAAAGCAGCTCATCTTTTCAACGCTCCCTATTTCTTTTCACATCTCTCTCCTTTCGCCAGCCAGGTCCTTGTGGCATTTTCCCCTACTTGCCTTCCATGCCTGTGAGAATCAGGGATGTGGCAGGTCTTGTGTCGTCGCAGGTGGGGTCTGGGATGGTCCCAGGAGCCAGTCTGAGGGACAACTGGTTTTCCCATTGCCGAGCTCTCCCAGCACACTGACAGGACATAGGCTCAGGGGAAAAGAGAAGTTTCCCTCATGGATCAAGTCACCACGCGCCCCTACTCCAGTGTCCTGGGCTGCCTCTGTGGGTGCAGAAGGCCACCTGTGACTTCGCTGCTTACTGTCAAAGACAAGAGATGTTGGGAGCACACGTGCAAGAAGACATGTTTCATCAAAGTCATTAAGAGCTGATAGCATTCCTACTAAGAGTATGCTGGGGTGCTGCAACATTCAAAAAGCTAAATTAGTGTCCTTTAGGTGGCCTTTTATAATTATGGAAAAAAATTATGGACTGGAGAGATGGCTTAGCGGTTAAGCGCTTGCCTGTGAAGCCTAAGGACCCTGGTTCGAGGCTCGATTCCCCAGGACCCACGTTAGCCAGATGCACAAGGGGGGGCACGCGTCTGGAGTTCATTTGCAGTGGCTGGAGGCCCTGGCATGCCCATTCTCTCTCTCCCTCTCTCTCTCTCTGCCTCTTTCTCTCTCTGTTACTCTCAAATAAATAAATAAAAATAAACAAAAAAAAATTAAAAAGAATGGCAGAGGGCTGGAGAGATGGCTTAGCGCTTAAGGCGCCCACTTGCAAAGCCAAAGGACCCAGGTTCAATTCCCTAGGACCCATGTAAAGCCAGATGCACAAGATGGGACATGCATCTGGAGTTCATTTGCAGTGGCTGGAGGCCCTAGCACGACCATCCCCTCTCTCTATTTTCTATCTCTCTCTGCTTTCAAATAAATAAAATAAAATAGATATTTTTTTTTTAAAAAGGTGAGCATGGTGGTACACACCTTTCATCCCAGCACTTGGGAGGCAGAGGTAGGAGGATTGTTGTGAGTTTAAGGCCACTCTGAGACTACATAGTGAATTCCAGGTTAGCCTGGGCTAGAGCAAGACCCTCCTTCAAAAAAATAAAGTAAATAAATAGATAAATAAATAAAAGCACCAGAAGGCAGTCTCTATTCAGCTGAAAGTTCAGAATGACAAATCCTGGTGTTTTGTTTTGTTTTACTTAAAACAAATTAAAAAAAACAAACACCAGAACTCTAGATGCATGCACTACTTTGTGCATCTGGCTTTATGTGGGTACTAGGGAATCGAACTTGCATTGCTAGGCTTTGCAAACAAATGCCTAAGCCACTGAGCCATCTCTGTAGCCCTGACTGTCCCCTTTATAGAGGAACACATCCCCCTGCACCCTGATTGCTTCTTGCCCAAAACTTACCCAAAACTGAGGGTGAGTGTTGGTAGCTGTCATCACTTGTACCAGTGGTTTTCAACCAAGGGTGATTTTTACCTGTCAACCTCCAACTCCCAGGCAGTGGGCAATGCTTGCAGACATCACTGACCGGGCTGACTGGGAGGGCGTCACTGGCATCCAGTGTGTACGGGCCAGCAATGTCGCCGTCACTGGACGATGCGCGGAATATCCCTCACAGCCAAGAATTACAGGGCCCCACATGTCAGCTCTGCTAGGTTGGCCTGCCTACTCTTTACTGTGCTTGAGGACCAAAGGATTCATCTGGACGTGGCCCAGCATCCACTACGTAGCTCAAGTCTCTCTCTCTCTCTTTGTCCCTCCCTTCCTCTCTCTTTCCCTCTCTCCCTCTTCTCCACCTCTCTTCTCCCCGCTTTCTCTCCTTCTTTTAGCACTCTGGGTCACCCTTTTGCCTCCTTTTCCTGTTCTCAAGCCAGGGAAGTGATCAAGTGAAAGGAGGCTTCATGGGCTGGAGGGATGGCTTAGGGGTGAAGGCGGTTGTCTGCAAAGCCAAAGGACCCAGGTTCGATTCCCTAGGACCCATGTAAGCCAGATGCACAAGGTGGTGCATGTATCTGGGGTTCATTTGCAGTGGCTGAAGTCTCTGGTGCACCCATTCTCTCTATCTGCCTCTTTCTCTCCCTCTTTCTCAAATAAATAAAATAAATTTAAAAAAAGAGGAGGCTTCATCCCATAGCTGTCACAGCTGTTCTCCCTCCTGCTGTCATGGTCCAGGTGCTTCTGAGAGCCTCTCTCCCCCCAGAATTTCTCTTTCCTCTCCCTTTCCCTCCCTCCCTCCTTCCCTTCTTTCCTTTCTCCCTTTTCTCATTAGACTTTAAATACCGACTGTTTACACAGTTCTTCTAAAAAAAAATTCTTTATTTAGTTATTTGCAAGGAGAGAGAGAGAGAATGATTCTGGGTGTGTCAGGGCCTCTAGCCACCCCAGAAGCATGTGCCACTTTGTGTATCTGGTTTTACGTGGGTCTGGGGAACTGAACCCGGGTCATTAGGCTTTGCAGACAAGCACCTTAACTGCTGACCCATCTCTCCAGCCCAATATGTTTTTTTTTAAATGTCTTTAAATGAGGTGGAGGGCAACTGGCTATCTCAACCTCAGGCCTCTACAAGCATGAGCACATGTATGTGTATGCCACACATGTATACGTAAAAAGAAATGATAAAATATTAAAGAAAAGAAAAGCTAAGGGCTGGAGAGATGGCTTAGTGGTTAAGTGCTTGCCTGTGGAGCCTAAGGACCCTGCTTCAAGGCTCGATTCCCCAGGACCCATGTAAGCCAGACTAACAAGGGGCCTCATGCATCTGGAGTTCGTTTGCAGTGGCTGGAGGCCCTGGCGCACCCATTCTTTATCTATCTGCTTCTTTCTGTTTATCTGTCGCTCTCAAATAAATAAATAAAAATAAACAACAAAAAAATTTTAAAAAGCTAAAATAGAAAAGTTAAACAACCCTGAATAAGGTGCTTTCCTGTGAAGCCTGAGGACCCAGGTTCAATTCCACAGCACCCACGTGAGTCAGATGCACAAGGTGATGCATGCATCTGAAGTTTGTTTGCAGTGCCTGGAGGCCCTGGAGTACCCATTCTCATCCATTCGTTCTCTATCTGCTTCCTTCTGTCTATCTGTCGTTCTCAAATAAATAAATAAAAACAAACAACAACAAAAAACATTTAAAAAGCTAAAATAGAAAGTTAAACAAGCCTGAATAAGGTGCTTTCCTGTGAAGCCCGAGGACTCAGGTTCAATTCCACAGCACCCACATGAGCCACATGCACAAGGTGATGCTTGTATCTGAAGTTTGTTTGCAGTGCCTGGAGGCCCAGGAGTACCCATTCTCATCCATTCATTCTCTCTCGCTCTCTCCCCCTCTTTCAGTAAAGAAGTAAAATTTTTTAAAAAATCGAACAATGCTCAAAGACAATCTGGGCTACATAATGAGACCCTGTTTCAATAAACCAACAAATCAAGCCACAACTGTGTGCACATCTCAGTTGTCTGTGTTTCAAATCTGCCTTCATAGGAAACAACTCAAGAGCGCGCGCATGCGCGCGCGCACACACACACACACACACACACATACACACACACAATCTGACCTCTCAGAATCAACTCCTGTTCACACAGAAACTATGCTGAATATTTTCTGCCTGTGTCAGTGTCTGTTTTATCAGCCTCCAGGAAAAAAAAAAAGAAATAGGAGTTCCAGGAAACATGACAGGCTTGCTGGATATTGATTTCCTGATGAATAGGCAATAAATAGTCTTTTAAGTTGACATGTCACAGCATTTCATGGGCTGGTTCCAGAGAACATTGTATCTTTCAAGCAAGGGGAAGAGGAGGGTGGGATTCTCCACCCAAAGGGGCAGTGTTTCCTGTTATATACCACACTTTTGTCTCTTCTCTAGAACACAGAACTTTGCAATTTCTCCCCACCAGGGATAAAGGCCAGAAACAACACCAACAAAACCCAATACAAAAACAAAACACAAAACAAAAACCTCTTCAAAGAGCAAGCCAGCAGCAAAACATGACCGCTGCTACCTGAGTGCTCTCCTTCGAGCCCCTGGATTCCTTTGCTGGGAAAGCTCGGGACTGTCCGCTGAGTGCCATTGTGTCATCGGGACTCCTTCCGTTGTATGGTGGTTGGATATCAAGGTTCTACAAATGGGTGCTGGGCCCCCCAGAATGCTGAGTGCTATGTCAAAGGCAGGACTTGGCTAATCTAACAGGTTGGAAGAAAGGTAGGGCTCTTGACACCCGTCCCTCACTGGCTCTGGCTTTCCATCTTGGCAGTGGCAAGGAAGGGGCAGCAGGGGGCAGAGAGAGAGGGCGTGGGTCCCGGGGGCATATGAACATGCCCATCATTTCCCCTTGGCAACACCTTCATGGAAAAAAAAAAAAAAAAAACAAAGCCGGGCATAATGGCGCACGCCTTTAATCCCAGCACTTGGGAGGCAGAGGTAGGAGGATTGCCATGAGTTCAAGGCCACCCTGAGACTCCATTGTGAATGCCAGGTCATCCCGGGCTAGAGGGAGACCCTACCTTGAAAAACCAAAAAAGAAAAAAAAAAAAAAACAAAACAATCAGGAACTCTCTGACTCATTCCCAGGACCACCTCCTTTTCCACCCTGCCACGCTGGTAACCGATAGTCCTGGCTGCGGTTATAGCGGCTGGTTATGTTTTCTGAGGATTTGCATCAGGAGATTGGAGATAGATGTGAAAACTCGAGGGTCCTAGGTGGAGGGGGAAGAGTGTCCCTACAGTGCAGGTCCTGGGACCATCCTGTCTTCTAGGGTTATATAGTAACGCCCGCATGTTCTGTGAGGCAGCGAGCCTGGCCTGGTGACCCTGCCTTGAGGAGCCCCTCCCGTTAAAAGGGATGCGAGCTGGGGATGCAGGGGTGGCTCTTGTTCCTTGCTTCCCTGGTGGGCTTGGTCCTGACAAGTTCCCACCACCCCCCTCAACAATGCTTCTCATCACCCACTCAACCTCTCGGCCTCAGGTAGAGCTCTGTTCCCTAGGCACACAGCCGTGGCCCTGACCCTCTTGAAATGGCACTACTGTGACTGTCCATAGAGATCCTCTCAAGATCACAGTCCCTTGTGGAAGGGGCTGGAGGGGCGCTCATGAGCCTCACGTAGCTCAGTAGGCTCCTGGCCACCTTGAGGGTGTATGCTGATTCCCAGCCGCGTGGAGGGGATGGGGAGGAGGCTTCAGTGCGACAGCAGCCCTTAAGGTGCCCATGCTCCTGTAAAGTAACCCAATTAGATTCGTTGGTTAACCAAACTGAACATTTCTCAGGTCTACCAGTGCTTTCTCTGTCCTTAGGAAATACTCCCTTGGAAAAGTCCAGCCACACTTGCCACCTGAACAAGGATACAACAGAGCCAGCATGAATTTGGAAGAAGCCATAGCATGGCTCCTGCTTGGTGTGATAAGACTTGTGACTGAGAGGAGCTGCCTGCCCAGAGAGAAAGTCAGGGTGAAAAGTCTATGGGACAGGCGGGAGAGACGGCTCAGCGGTTAAGGAGCTGGCCTGTGAAGCCTAAGGACTCACGTTCGACTCTCCAGATCCCATGCAAGCCAGACGCAGAAAGATGAGGCAAGCGCAAGGTCGCACATGCCCACTAGGTGGCGCAAGCATCTGGAGTTCAATTACAGTGGCTGAGGCCCTGGTGCGCCTATTCTTTCTTTAAAAAAGCAAGTCTATGGGAGTGATCTCAGTGACCTGTGTTCCTCTCTGTGATAGGGGATGATGCAGCTGCTTGATGAATGGGGCTGCCATATGAGTAGAGGGGTGCCCCCTCAAATAGCTGATGAGTGTGAGAGTATACTGGAAGCCCCGGAAAGTAGCTCAGAAGGAAGAAAGCTATATGGCCGGGTGTGGTGGTACATACCTTGGATCCCAGCACTCAGGAGGCAGAGGTAGGAGGATTGCTGTGAGTTTGAGGCCAGCCTGAGACTAGACTGAATTCCAGGTCAGTCAGGACTAGAGCCCCACCCCACAAATAAAAATAAAGAGGGATGGAGGGATGGAAGGAAGGGAAGAAGGGAGGAGAGGGGCCTGGAGAGATGGCTTAGTGGTTAAGACACTTGCCTACAAAGCCTAAGGATCAAGGTTCAATTTCCCAGAACTCATGTAAACCAGATGCACATGGTGCGCATGCATCTGGATTTTGTTTGCAGTGGCTGGAGGCCCTGGCATGCCCATTCTCTCTTTCTGCCTCTCTCTCAAATAAATAAATAAAAATAATGATTTAAAAAATGGGAGCTGGAGAGATGGCTTAGTGGTTAAGGCATTTGCCTGTGAAGCCTAAGGACGCTTGTTCAAATCTCCAGGCCCCAGGTACAGCCAGAGGCAAAAGTGATACAAGCATGCAATGTCGCACATGAGCATAAGGGGGCGCACGCATCTGGAGTTTGTTCACAGCAGCTGAAAGGCCCTGGTGCACCCATTCTCTCTCTCTCCCTTTCCCTGTCTCTCTCTCTCAAAAAAAAAAAAAAAAAAAAACCAACCAACCAACCAAACAAACAAACAAAAAAACAAAACAAAACAAAAACAAAGTAATCAAGAAAAAGGAAAGGAAGAAAGCTAGCTAGCTGTAACGGCAGTTGCATGGCCTGGGTTATGGGTGAGACCACACACAGCTGACTGCCCTGAAGGAACTTACTGTCTAAGGGTTAGTGAATACACATGTGGATATTGTCTTCCACGTTAGCCTCTGACTTGGCAGGAAAACTGGATGGAGAGTAAGATGGAGGCACTGGCTTGTCAGTTCTTATGGTATGTGTGTGTGTGTGTGTGTGTGTGTGTGTGTGTGTGTGTGTAGGGTGGGTATAAGGAAAAGAAAGTATAGATTAGATGTCTGAGCCCTTCCTGCGGTGTGGAAAGAATTGAACAGAAAGAAGAGAAACAATGAGGTAGAAATGACAGTTAGGGAACTGGGCACAGACGAGGTGGTGGGTGGCGTCCAGTTTATGGGGCCACACAGGACCGTGTTCACGCCAGAGGAAGGGCTGGCGTGGGGTTTGGCGATCAAGTGAATGAGAGAAAGAAAGGCAGATAAAGGGGTCTCTTTGGGTCAAATGCAAATGTGACATAACATGTGTCTATTTGGAGATTTTGGGGGGGGGAATGAACAGGAAGCCAAATGCTATGTTTTTCTCTCTTTTGGATATAAACACTTTGGAAAGGTTTTATTTTATTTTATTGAGGCAAGCCCAACAGTTGGCTTCTTTTTTTTTTTTATGTAAGAGAGCAAGAGAGAGGGAGAGAGAGAATTGGTGCGCCACGGCCCCTAGCCACTGTAATCGAACTCCAGATGTGTGCGCCACCTTGTGTGCGTGTGTGACCTTCCACACTTGTGTCACCTTGTGTGTCTAGCTTATGTGAGATCTGAAGAGTCAAACATGGGTCTTTAGGTTTCGCAGGCAAACGCCTTAACTGCTAAGCCATCTCTCCAGCCCAAGGTTTTGCTTTGTTTTTGAAAATATTGAATATAAATAAGTTTATTGACTTCTCAGCAATCACTTTGCATTTAGAGATTTTTTTTTTTTTGGGGGGGGTTGAGGTAGGGTCTTGTCTCTAGCCCACGCTACCCTGAAACTCACTCTATAGTCTCAGGCTGGCCTCAACTCACAGCAGTCCTTCCTCCTCTGCCTCCCAAGTGCTGGTGATGCAAGATTTTGGGGTTCAGGAGGGGTCCCCCAGAATTTATTAACCCCAAGTTTTGGGTTCTGTCCTACCTTTAATAAAGAATTAATAAAGCCAGTCTAAAGAAGGACAAATTATGAATTATTAAGTTTACTTAGGGGAAAATCACAAATTGTGGGGTTTATTTAATGGAGATTAGGGTCTAGGAAGGGAGGTTAAACATGTGGAAAATAGGAAACACACACTCATGTGGAAACACTGTATAACTGATAAGTTTCATTTAAGAGGAACTGTGGTCTTTAGAAAAGGACTGGAACAGGACTGGCGGGATGGCTTAGTGGTTAAGAGGTTCGCCTGCAAAGATCAGGTTTGATTCCACAGGACCCATGTTAGCCAGATTCACAAGGGGGAGCACGCATCTGGGGTTCATTTGCAGTGGCTGGAGACCCTGGTGCGCCCATCCCACTCTCTCTCCCCCCTCCCTCTTTCTCGCTGCCGAATAAATAAATGAAAATAAAATATTTTAAAAGAAAAGGACTGGAACAGAGCTGTAAGTGGAACTTAGATGTATTTGTAGAGAGACTCAGAAAACACACATGGCTTTGGCCCCGGGCTTTCCTAGAGAGGGAAAGTATCACAGCAGAAGAGAAACGGAGGCTGTGAAGGTGACGTGAGGGGACGCCGCGGCACGTGACGTGAGAGACACCGAGGATCTGAAGAGGACGTGAGGGGACGCCGCGGCACGTGACGTGAGGGACACCGAGGATCTGAAGGGGACGTGAGGGGACGCCGCGGCACGTGACGTGAGACACCGAGAGCTGAAGGGGGACGTGAGGGGACGCCGTGGCACGTGACGTGAGGGACACCGAGGATCTGAAGGGGACGTGAGGGGACGCCGCGGCACGTGACGTGAGGGACACCGAGGATCTGAAGGGGACGTGAGGGGACGCCGCGGCACGTGACGTGAGAGACACCGAGGATCTGAAGGGGACGTGAGGGGACGCCGCGGCAACGTGACGTGAGAGACACCGAGGATCTGAAGGGGACGTGAGGGGACGCCGCGGCACGTGACGTGAGACACCGAGGATCTGAAGGGGACGTGAGGGGACGCCGCGGCACGTGACGTGAGGGACACCGAGGATCTGAAGGGGACGTGAGGGGACGCCGCGGCACGTGACGTGAGGGAACACCGAGGATCTGAAGGGGACGTGAGGGGACGCCGCGGCACGTGACGTGAGAGACACCGAGGGCTCTGAAGGGGACGTGAGTGGGACGCCGCGGTACGTGACGTGAGACACCGAGGATCTGAAGGGGACGTGAGGACCCGCAGCACGTGACGTGAGACACTGAGGATCTGAAGGGACGCCCGCGTGCTGAGACACCGGGCTAGGGGTGAGGGACGCGGCAGGACGTGGCACGAGTCTAAGGACGGAGACCGCGCACGTGAGAGACAGATCTGAAGGCGGAGACCGCTGAGTGAGACACCGAGGATTGAAGGACGTGAGGACGCGCGGACGTACGTGAGACACGGGATCTGAAGGGCGTGAGGGGACGCGCGGACGTGACTGAGAACGAGTCTGAGGACTGAGGACGCCGCGCCGTGACGTGAGACACGAGTCTGAAGGACGGGGGACGCCGCGACTATGAGACACGAGTTGAAGGGGACGTAGGACGCCGCGGAGTGACTGAGACCCGGGTCTGAGGACTGAGGGGCCGCGCGTGACGGAGACACCGAGTCGAAGGGACGTGAGGAGCGCGCTCTGAGACACGGGTTGAAGGACGTGAGGCCGGCAGTGAGTGGACCGGTTGAAGGAGTGAGGGAGCCGGCACTACGTGAGCAGAGTCGAGGACGTGAGGGACGCGCGGCACGTGACGTGAGACACCGAGGATCTGAAGGGGACGTGAGGGGACGCCGCGGCACGTGACGTGAGACACCGAGGCTCTGAAGGGGACGTGAGGGGACGCCGCGGCACGTGACGTGAGACACCGAGGATCTGAAGGGGACGTGAGGGGACGCCGCGGCACGTGACGTGAGACACCGAGGATCTGAAGGGGACGTGAGGGGACGCCGCGGCACGTGACGTGAGGACACCGAGGATCTGAAGGGGACGTGAGGGGACGCCGCGGCACGTGACGTGAGAGACACCGAGGCTCTGAAGGGGACGTGAGGGGACGCCGCGGCACGTGACGTGAGACACCGAGGATCTGAAGGGACGTGAGGGGACGCCGCGGCACGTGACGTGAGGGACACCGAGGATCTGAAGGGGACGTGAGGGGACGCCGCGGCACGTGACGTGAGGACACCGAGGATCTGAAGGGGACGTGAGGGGACGCCGCGGCACGTGACGTGAGACACCGAGGATCTGAAGGGGACGTGAGGGGACGCCGCGGCACGTGACGTGAGGACACCGAGGATCTGAAGGGGACGTGAGGGGACGCCGCGGCACGTGACGTGAGGACACCGAGGATCTGAAGGGACGTGAGGGGACGCCGCGGCACGTGACGTGAGGACACCGAGGATCTGAAGGGGACGTGAGGGGACGCCGCGGCACGTGACGTGAGACACCGAGGATCTGAAGGGGACGTGAGGGGACGCCGCGGCACGTGACGTGAGACCACCGAGGATCTGAAGGGGACGTGAGGGGACGCCGCGGCACGTGACGTGAGGGACACCGAGGATCTGAAGGAGACGTGAGGGGACGCCGCGGCACGTGACGTGAGGGACACCGAGGATCTGAAGGGGACGTGAGGGGACGCCGCGGCACGTGATCGTGAGACACCGAGGATCTGAAGGGGACGTGAGGGGACGCCGCGGCACGTGACGTGAGACACCCGAGGATCTGAAGGGGACGTGAGGGGACGCCGCGGCACGTGACGTGAGGGACACCGAGGATCTGAAGGGGACGTGAGGGGACGCCGCGGCACGTGACGTGAGGGACACCGAGGATCTGAAGGGACGTGAGGGGACGCCGCGGCACGTGACGTGAGGGACACCGAGGATCTGAAGGGGACGTGAGGGGACGCCGCGGCACGTGACGTGAGACACCGAGGATCTGAAGGGGACGTGAGGGGACGCCGCGGCACGTGACGTGAGACACCGAGGATCTGAGGGGACGTGAGGGGACGCCGCGGTACGTGACTTGAGGGACACCGAGGATCTGAAGGGGACGTGAGGGGACGCCGCGGCACGTGACGTGAGTGACACCGAGGATCTGAAGGGGACGTGAGGGGGACGCCCGCGGCACGTGACGTGAGTGACACCGAGGATCTGAAGGGACGTGAGGGACGCCGCGGCACGTGACGTGAGACACCGAGGATCTGAAGGGACGTGAGGGGACGCCGCGGCACGTGACGTAAGACACCGAGGATCTGAAGGGGACGTGAGGGACGCCGCGGCACGTGACGTTGAGACACCCGAGGATCTGAAGGGGACGTGAGGGGACGCCGCGGCACGTGACGTGAGAGACACCGAGGATCTGAAGGGGACGTGAGGGGACGCCGCGGCACGTGACGTGAGGACACCGAGGATCTGAAGGGGACGTGAGGGGACGCCGCGGCACGTGACGTAGACACCGAGGATCTGAAGGGGACGTGAGGGGACGCCGCGGCACGTGACGTGAGACACCGAGGATCTGAAGGGGACGTGAGGGGACGCCGCGGTACGTGACGTGAGGGACACCGAGGATCTGAAGGGGACGTGAGGGGACGCCGCGGCACGTGACGTGAGGACACCGAGGATCTGAGGGGACGTGAGGGGACGCCGCGGCAGTGAGTGAGACACGAGGATCTGAAGGGGAGTGAGGGGACGCCGCGGCACGTGAGTGAGGACACCGAGGATCTGAAGGGGACGTGAGGGGACGCCGCGGACGTGACGTGAGGACCCGAGGATTGAAGGGAGTGGGGGACGCGCGGCCTGACGTGACACGAGGATCGAGGGAGTGGGGACCCCCCCGCACGCGCGGCACGTGAGTGAGACACGAGGATCTGAAGGGGCGTGAGGGGACGCCGCGGCACGTGACGTGAGACACCGAGGATCTGAAGGGGACGTGAGGGGACGCCGCGGCACGTGACGTGAGGGACACCGAGGATCTGAAGGGGACGTGAGGGGACGCCGCGGCACGTGACGTGAGGACACCGAGGATCTGAAGGGGACGTGAGGGGACGCCCGGCACGTGACGTGAGGACACGAGGATCTGAAGGGGACGTGAGGGGACGCCGCGCACGTGACGTGAGACACCAGGCGATACCCCCCCCCCCCCCCCATGAAGGGGACGTGAGGGGACGCCGCGGCACGTGACGTGAGACACCGAGGATCTGAAGGGGACGTGAGGGGACGCCGCGGCACGTGACGTGAGGGACACCGAGGCTCTGAAGGGGACGTGAGGGGACGCCGCGGCACGTGACGTGAGACACCGAGGATCTGAAGGGGACGTGAGGGGACGCCGCGGCACGTGACGTGAGACACCGAGGATCTGAAGGGGACGTGAGGGGACGCCGCGGCACGTGACGTGAGACACCGAGGATCTGAAGGGGACGTGAGGGGACGCCGCGGCACGTGACGTGAGAGACACCAAGGCTCTGAAGGGGACGTGAGGGGACGCCGCGGCACGTGACTTGAGAGAAACGGGGGCTCTGAAGGGGACCTACCTGGGAAAAAACAAAATAAAAAGCCCAAAAGGTCGCAAATATAGTGACATGGTGTTTAAATTCCCCAGAAACAAACCCTGAGACCGATCCAGGTGTGGTTACGTAGGGGCGTGTCCTAAGGGGAAACCGGTGTGGGAGTGAGAAGAACCCTGGTAGGCCTGGAAGACGCCAAGGAGCAGCAGGATTCCAGAAGCGGCCCTGCGGGATGGCGCCGGTCTGATGCTTGGAAGACCTGCAGGTAAGTGATGCTCTTCTAGTTTCCACCAGGGACAAGGGGCCGGGCTGTCACACCCTAAACTCAGCACTGCTGAGGGCTGCCCCTGGGTGGTGAGTGGCCTCCAGCCGTTTTCAAGTGTGTGTGGAGTCCTGGGCAGCCACGTGGAGCGAGAAGTCACTGGACCGGGGCTGCCAGGACGCTTAGCTGACTACAGCCACTCTTTTCTTTGTGCTGTTCTTGTTGCTAGCACACGCTAGGAGTACTTACTATCCCATGCAGTTTTTCCCGAGACTAGTCATTGTTGACTCGTAATGGATGCTCCTCAGTTTTGTTTTTAAGGCAGAGCATTTATTTGGAGCAGGAGCTCTGAAGTTTCACCCAGTGCTCGGATTGCAAATGGACGCCCCACACCCGGCTTTTCTGTGTAGGTTCTGGGGTTTGGACTCAGGTCTACACGTTTGGAAGGCAAGCTCTTTAGTGACTGAGCTCCCGTCGTGTATTTTACATGGACTCAAAATGGTTGAGGGTTCCTTTTCGTGTAGGCACGTCACTGCGTTTGATTCGTCGTCCACTCTCAGGGACTTCAGCAGGTGGCAGTCAAGCTGCTTCATGCCTGTGATCAGCATGGAGATTCTAGGAGAGTAGGCACAGACAGACCACAAGGTGGCGCAGCGACTCTGTAATAGGTCCTTTGGCAATGACAAAATCCACAGGGAGGAAAATTGTTGGAATTCCAGAATTTACCAGGTGAATGTGGAAAACTGGTAAATATGTCATCTCTTCTGCTATTAAGGCCAACACGGTGTAGCTATTTTCTTAATCTTGTTTAATTATGCCAAATGAACATTTAAAAACCACAGATTAGCTGGGCAGAAGTAGGAGGATTGCCGTGAGTTCGAGGCCACTCTGAGACTACATAGGGAATTCCAGGTCAGCTTAGGCTAGGGCAAGCCCCTACTTCAGAAAACAAAACAAAACAAAGAGCCAGAGATTGTTTACAGTGACCCTTATTAACCAACACCAATATTAACCATACTTCAAACATTATGCATAATGACAGTCAGGAGATGGTCAATACACACAGAAAAAAAAATAAAACCAAGAATTTATTTCTTAAATTTACTTAAAGGATTAGAGCTGATATATAATAAAACAGGTATGTCAACGTAAAAATGACAGCTGTGATTATAATTAGCACATGCAACTCACTTCAAAAGTAAAAATACACACATTACCAGCCTTCCAAATGAAGTTGGACAAGGTGGGGTACAACAGCAAGCAAACTTGAAAGCATTTCACATACGAGCACAGGAGGCACGGCTCACAAAAAAGGGAGACACAGATAATGCTTATCACTGTATTGTGCTAGCAAACCGCTAGCAAATTTTAGAGTATATGATACACAAACATCAAGGCTAAAGCGTTTCCAGATACTTACCCTTATAACATCCCTCGTCTAAAAACCTCACGTTCCGGTGTTCATGTAACAGCATTTGCGACCTGTCATTGCCAGATAAGGGAGAAGAGACCGGAACATGTATCTGTCCATCCCTACCAGCCTTCAGTATGCTTTCATCATGATCCATCCGCTAACAGCATGTGGGTATGAATGAAACTAAGCAGCGTGGGTTTACTGACCGCAACATGTCCTGAAAAGCAAAGGAACGCAAGACGGCAGAGAGGTTCACCGAGCTGCCGCGGCGTCTTCTGAGGTGTCGCGCGGTTGCACGTGCTGGAGCCTACCCTACGGGAGCGATACATTCAGAAGACATACTTGGCTTTGGAAAAGCGTTGTCTGTACTAACGTTCGAACTGTTTACCGACACGCTCTGAAAGGGAAGTGCTGCCGAGGCCCAGAGGAAGTAGGCGGCAGGCTTGCGACTTTACGTCTTCGCTGGAGTCTACAGTGACCAGGTGTATGTAACCCTGTAACTTGTCATTTCATGGCTGCATGCTTTCTAATTTACAGGAAGATAGTTTTTTTTTTGTTGTTGTTTTTAAACTGATCTTACCTGGGCAGTAAGATCTAGCAGACGTGCCCACCACAGAAAGCTATCCCCAGAGCATTTTTTGAGCAATCTACCTTTAGGTGTTTCTTTTTGTTTTGTTTTGTCAAGGTAGGATCTCGCTCTACTGCAGGCTGACCTGTAATTCACTATGTAGTCTCAGGCTGGTTTCGAACTCAAGCCATCTTCCTACCTCTGCCTCCCCAAGTGTTGGCATTAAAGGTGGGTGCCACCATGCCCGACTGTAGATATTATGTGGCTTGTTATTTTGATTTTACTCATTTCCCTGAAATCTTTACTCAAACAGAAGTATATGTTTTAGAAATTGCTCTTAAAATAGAGTGAGCCAAATCAGAGGAAGAACAGAATGCAGTAAAATCTCTCTGGCTTGTTCTACTCGATTAATGCGTGTCAAATATTTGGGCAAATCATATGATTATTATACCTCTACATTTATGTCATGGTTCTAACTAGTTATGTGGTTAGAATAAAGACATTTAAAATTGTATCTGACTTCTACTTCTAAAAGTACATTAGATAGTCCTTAAATATGAGCTTAAATAAAATGTCCTGTAAATGCACTTCAACTTCATTAACCTTTGATGTCAGAACAAGAGTCGGTGCCGAGTCTGGTAAAACCTCTTGCTGAGGCATCAAGCTGAAATGTACTAACCTCTGTAGCGAGCAGACGCGGTCACAGATGAAGCTCACATTTTCCTCTCTGCTTCTACTCAAATGTTAGGCCTGTTCCTGAGTACTGAGTGATTCATGGCTCATGGATAAAAAGTTCGTTTTTTTTTATAGTTTTCTAGTAGCTAATCAACATTATTAAACATTTATGGGAGGAGGGTAGGATATCAGATACCAGTAACTGATAGTCTGTCTATAACAGCAACACAGGTACCATATGTTGGTCCCTCCCCAACCCTAACAGGGCAGCTACATAAGAGGCACTGAAGCTGCTTTATTTACAAAGAGGGTGTTTTCTGATGTGCACTACTTTAAACCACATTTTACACACTGAAGATGTAAAGAGTAATAAATCTACTACTTTTATTTGTCTAGTTTTTAGATAAATAAATCAGTTTTGTTTCTCTGCTTACCTAAAATACAATCAAGGTACATGCATCCAAACAGATTACCCTAAAACATGCTCTAGGAAAAGTTTGGATTTAAGACAAGTTTTACATCATTTTTCTTTCAGGGCAAAGATGCATATTACATGATTAGTGCTCAAATACGTATTTCTAGAGTGTATTTTTGCACAGTAACCACATAACCATCTCATATCTAAAGTGCTAGGTAGAGGCGCTCACCACTGTACCACATGCTACGTGGGTTTCGACCCACAGATCTGCTTCCCCGAGGCCCTTCATTCTCATGCTCTTGCAATGCGAGCGCACATCTTGCCCTCCCTCCCCACTGTACAAAGCACAATGCTCCTCACGACCCTGCTGCCTGTTATGAAGAAGAGTACAGCTAACATGTTTACAGAAACATGACTATTCTGAGGAAATGAAAGCTAGACGTAAGCTTCCTGACAGATACATCCATAGCAGGCCAAGCTTAGTCCTGACCTGGACCAGACTTTGAAGTCCCAATCAAATGGTGGTGATGATCTTGTAGTGTGAGTCTGGGTCTCTTGTCCCTGATTTTTTTCCATCTGCTTCCAATTCTGTCACTTTACATCTCTCATGTTGGTTTTGCCTAGGATGGGCAAACTGGACATACGAGAACAAAGCCTCTCCTCTGTTTCATGCATGTGAAAGAACTCAGGAAGGAATTACATAATTGCAAGAAATCAAATGATACATCAGTCTAACATGAACAGTATGCTGAGGAAAAACTAGAAGCTTATTTCAGTTATCAATGTATGTACACCAACTGTTCTTAGCCTTGTATTATTAACTTCTTCTATTCTAAGTGTGGCCATGCTCTGAAACTTCAATGTTCAATGAAAAGGAACCTGTCTCCTCTGAATGCACTCGGTAGCAGCCAACCACTAGCAGAGCGTGACCACGTCTCACTTCCTCAGGCCCTCGTAGCTACACTGCCTCCATGTCACATTTGACCGCTCTGTGACAGCATAAATGCCCTGATGGCTTCAGCACTTAAGTCCTGGAGGCCTAGATCACTGGTTTAAAAATTCCTAAATCACAATGTAGGGTTGAATTTCCTTCTTCCTCAGATATTAAAAATACTACCTCTTCCTGAGTGTGGTAGCACACATCTACAGTCCCAGCTACTCTGGAGGCCGGGGCAAGAGGATCACTTGAGCCTGTGCTGGAATCAGCCTGGGCAATGTAGTGAAAATGTGTCTGGGGAAAAAAAAAATCAGAGCTAAGGCTATAAGCTCAGTGGCAGAGCACTTGCCTAGTACATGCAAGGCCCTGGGTTCGAACCTCCGCGATCCAAACAAAAAACAGCTAGCCCTTATGTCTTTGCTGGGATTCTCTGCGACATGTGCTGCATTAGTGTGCGTGTTTTCTGGTATTTTGCTTTTGTGTGGTGAGTACTGCCCTCTACAGTCTGTTCCCAGCACTACTAGAAGGTGGAAAATTGAAACCTGGCATTTTTTAAGAGTAAAAAACAAGTAAAATACACTTTAAGCTGAAGACGCACTGTGTAAAGTGCTTTCTCACATTCTCTGAAACCTTAACAATGGCCCGCGATGGATGGATGGGTGGGTATATATATGTCAACACTTTAAGCCTCTAAAAATGGCAGTTTTTAAAATGTTTGAGATAGTTCATGATGTTCACTGCTAGCTCCTGTCAGGGCCCTCTGTTGAGTTTCAAGAATGGACCTTCAAGAGGATGTCAATATTAAAAAGCAAACTTTTGAAATCTTAGTGAGCTTTCTGATCATATAATATTAAGAAAATGAGTATTTGTACTCTGCCAAGTGATAGCTCACTTCTTTTCTTTCCTGGCAGGATGAATACCAATAGAAGGGAAATAGCCAATATTCTACTAGTATAACTATAAATGAACCTGCCTTCATTGTTTCTGTTGAGAGACCTCAAACCTTGGATGGTTACACTCTATGGGCTCCTTTTAACTGAAGCAGAAGCAGGGGGTCTTCTAGCTTTCCTGGCACCCCTAAGCCACTCTGGGATGACTATTCTCATCAAAATCAGTACCGCTGTACTCAGTATGTCAGGGTTCACGTGAATACCCTTTGTTTTCCACGTAGCAAAACCAAGTTCGGCTTTATACATTTCAGACAAGCTTTGTTTTTCTTCAGTGCAAACATCCCAAAACAGCATAGTCACTCAGCTATTGAGAGGACAAAGTCAGTTTATGTAGTGCTTGAAGTGGAATCCCAGACATTCTGGAATGGAAGTGGCCCAGATGGGATCTTGTTCTCAAGGGCACATGATTATCTCCAGTGAGTGAAGATCGTGTCCGTGTGGACGCACGAGCACTCGACTTCACGTCGTGGGCACTGCTCAAGGCGGCGCAGGAGCTCCTCTCACTGAGGCACGTAGCCACCTTGTCTCACAGTCTGCGGTAAGTAACTTTTAGGAATGCCTTCGTCAAGGGCAGCCTCCACTCCAACTGTTTCAAGCTTCTCTACTTGTCCCTCTGCCCTTGGGCCAAATGCATCTGCTGCAGAACCTTCCTGAAACACTTTCATCTGCTCCGATCCGCAGGACTGTGAAATGTGACCCAAAACCTGCTGCTGTTTCAGTCTAACCAAGTCTTCCTCGTTGCCGGGTGAAAGCTGGTTTGACCTTTCAAAATGTGAGTTATCTGGACTGGTGTCAGGCTGGCTACAGCTCTGCTTGAAATACTGCTGCCGGGGCAAAATGCCATCACCACTGTCTCCACTGTCAGCCACGAGCTGCACGTCTTCCGGCCGCTCCTCGGAGTCTAGCAGGGGCTGGGTGGACTCTGACCTCGAGAAGACTTGCACCGAGGGGGCCTGGTGCCTGTAGCCGCTGTGCACCACAGTGGAGTACTGCACGGTGCTCGCGGTGTTCTCGTCACCACTGGAAATGCTGGGCCTGGAAGACGACATGCACGAAGACCCCCCAATACCGCTGCTGTGTCCTTCAGTGCTGACTTTTTCCTTCTTGAACAGATCCAGTGATTTCAGATCATCTGGAAAAGGCTTTTTGTCATTTGCTTCTATCTCCACAACACTTACATCAGTGAAATTGCCATCTGAATACATTTGGTCTTTAGCATTAAAATTGTGCTAGAAGGAGAGAGACATAAATCATTAGAAACTCAAGGAGCTAACACATGTGAAACTTCCTCAGCAGTTGTGTGGAGACAGTCAACGGTGCTATGTCAGTGGCAATGAGCAGAACTGCAGACAATGTAAAATAAACTATGAGTGTCTCCATCAGACTGCTCGCCTTAGTTTCAAACTCAAGTGTTGATGAGCAAAGTACAAATAGCATAGTTCATGCTCAAACTAGGCATAACAGGGCATAAAAACTAAAAACTCAAACTTGAATGACTGAAGTTTTGTAGAATATATAAACTTATATCTTTAGCTTGTTAAAATTAAGTTCAAGAAAAATTAGAGGACAATAGACACAAATGATTTCCCCACTGGGTATATTTTAAGTTTGAAGAGTTTAGTCCCAGTTTCCAGAAATCATTTCATCATTGTTTTACTATCTAATATGAAATGCTTGAGTAACAGGTTTTTGATGTTCAAATATTTGTAATGTTTACTGGAAGGAATTAGGACTATTAGCACAATATGCTATGGTAAGGATATGAATCTAGAATATATAGGCATTTTTAAAAAGTTTAACTAAAACTGTCATTTATGAACTATTTTACTTTCATTTACTGTTTAATTCAGCCTGAGTATCTCTTGGTCAAACCCTGTATATTATAAACAGCTGGGAATGACTGTTTCTTACCCTTGGAGGTGTGTGAGGTGACCACTGGGCGATATGACTCTTAGAAGGATCTGGAACATTAGGCCAGATGTGCTTTTTAATGCTGAAGAGAAAAGAAAAGAAGCAAGACATGCATCAGAGCCACGCGCAGCAACGAGCCCTGTTCTGCGTCATCTGCAAATCTGATGCCCCAAGGCAACAGCAGTACTTGTTCAACCTTACAGCCAAAGCGCCGCTCCTATGACCACAAAGGCACTGCTAAAAATGGACAAGCAGGCATGGGGGGGGCGCACGCCCTTAATCCCAGCACTTGGGAGGCAGAGGTGGGAGGACTGTCGTGAGTTCAAGGCCACCCTGAGACTACAGAGTGAATTCCAGGTCAGCCTGGGCTACAGTGAGACCCTACCTTGAAACAAACAAACAAAAAAGAACAATGATTTTAATGTTTTCATAGTGACAAATGTTTAACGAGGCTAACTAAAGCTGATCATCGGCGTTCACTAGTGATGCCTCTGATATCCAATCCTACTATAAAACCAACTCTGACTTTAGGTCCTAACAGGCTAAGACCCTCAACCCCCGCCCTCCCCCCCACACACAAATGCAAGGATGTCTGGCTTTCATTTCAAACTATCTAGGCAGCAAATTAAGTAAAAATGCGATGCTCATGCGGGGTAAAATTTGATTCTTTTTCACAAAGAGGGTACTGGTGAACAGATGTAGCAGCCAGGGGTGGTGGGGCACTCCTGTCATCCCAGCACTCAGGAGGCAGAGGTGGGAGGATCAGAAGTTCAAGTCCAGCTTGAGCTACCTGAAACCTTGTCTAACAAAACAAAACAAAAACCAACCAAACAAAAAGCATAGGAGAAAATGTTTTACTATTAGGTGAGGAAGAGATTTCTTATTTATTAATTTATTATTTTTTGAGGTAGGTCTCACTCTGGCCCAGGCTGACCTGGAATTCACAATGTAGTCTCAGGGTGGCCTCAAACTCATGGCAATCCTCCTACCTCTGCCTCCTGAGTGCTGGGATTAAAGGCGTGCACCATCACACCCGGCAGGAAGAGATTTCTTGTTAAACAGGCTACAAAACGCATGAACTGGGCTGGAGAGATGGCTTAGCAGTTAAGGCGCTTGCCTGTGAAGTGTAAGGACCCAGGTTCGATTCTTCAGGACCTACATAAGCCAGATGCACATGGTGGTGCATGCGTCTGGAGTTTGTCTGCAGTGGCAGGAGGCCCTGGTGTGCCCATTCTCTCTCTCATAAATAAATAGATTAAAAAATAAATCTTTAAAAATGCATGAACTGTGGGAAAATCTGTTAAAACATATCACTACATTTGAAACTGCTTCTCTGAAGTCACAGTTCAGAAAACAAAAATGGCAGTGTGTAAGCTGGGACAAAAGTTACAAAAACATGTATTTTATTAGAATTTTGTAAATCTTACAGTTCAATATTAATAACAACCCAATGTGAAACTGGTTGTAAGCTCTCAAACGATACACCGAAAACAGTCTTGTGACACATGAAAAGCTCCACTAGTAGTCACCAGGGAAATGGGAATTAAAACTGTGAGAGCACTACACGGACACGTGCAGGACTGCTGATATGAAACCCTCCACGGGGTCAAGTGTGGCGACAGCGTGGACGCTACTTACGGGAATGCAAGACGGTGCTGCTGCCAAAAACATCCAGCAACTTGTTTGATTTTCTTATTTTCTGCAGTGCTGTGGACAGACACTAGAGCCTTGTGTATACCAGGCTAAGGCTCTCTCCTGAGCTACATTCTAGTCCCAGTGCTTCTTAGAAGTTATGCACTTGTTTAGTCATGATAAATGGATATATATGCCCACACAAAGTTTGGTATGTGAATATTCATAGCAACATTATGTACAATAGCCAAGAATTTAGAAAAATGGAAATTCTTTTAACATGTTCATACCAAACAAGATGATTCAGGAACATAACGGTGAAAAATATTAATGTACTGCAACATTAATGACTCTCAAAAATGTGTTAATGCAAGACATTTAACATATACATCATATATGTTATTTGAGTCCACGTATATGAAATTCTAGATAAGGGAAAACTAGTTAGAGGGGACTAGTGGCCGGCTGCCTGGGGTCAGATGACAAATGATTTGACTCAGAAGCCGCAGGAGGGCAGTGCTGCCTGCAGTGGGACATGGGGGTGGTTACGCACTGCACCCGGTTACGAACTGCATCACACTGAATGGCAGTGGCTCAGTCAGCACTGCGAGGTGCGGAGCGGGGAGGCGGGGCTTACAGGTGTCGCTTGTTGAAGCAGAACAAGACTCCCAGGAGGGTCGTCAGCAGGAACGCTAGGCACACAGGCACAACGATGGCTTCGACTTCCCCTTGAGCTGAAAGACATGGAAACAGCCGTTACCAGGCTCCGCGGGACCACTGTCTTACACTGTGGCCCACGTTAGCCTTGAGTTGACAGCCAGCCCCTGTCTCAATCTCCCAAGTGCTGGGGTCAGGGGTAACAGCTGGGATACAAAGTACCCCTTCCTGTTCCCTAACTTGTCTTTTCATATTTTAAGGTGGTTTTTCTTCCCTTCTCCATCCTTGGCCATTTGTCCATACATGGCAACCTGGCCATTTAGTAAGCATAACATATGCACTGGCTACGGGAATAAAATGATGAGTTCAGTGTACTGGTTGCATCAGTTCTCATTTTCAAAAAGATGACATATCTGGTTTGGGGCTAAAACTTCTAGGAAGTGGTCACTAGGCACGGTAGAAATAATTCATCCACACAGAAGCCAAGCCAGTCATGGCGGCGCGTGGTGTCATCTGTGTGCACAGGCTGGGCTACACAGCTTTCGGAGTTTGCGGCCAGCATGGAGCCTAGGCTACACTGCCTCAAAAATAAACTTTAAAAATTTGTTTAATGCAACTAAATTGGAGATTCCTAAATGCAGCCCCAATTCTTACCTACATTTAAGAGAGGACGGTTAATACAGCGAGGTTTTAACCACTCCTTTCTGGCTGTCTCTGGTTAGCTGTTCTAGTCTGTTCTGGTACCGAGGACGGAGTCTGGCCTACGCTCAGCTTGTACTCCCATGATACCTTTTTCATTAGTCGTGAGCACGCATGAGACTAATACTGCAGTCATGTAGTATTTACCTACCTTTATCTTTCCCACACGCGTCTTTCTCTGTAAGTCATTCTACATGCCATGAAGCCGAGGAGCCATCACAAAACCAGAGCAAAGCTCGGGCATACACCAGTGATTGCCGGGCACTCACGATGTAGCCCAGGCTGACCCTGAACTCAGCCTCTTCCTGCTGAGGGCTGGACCACAGCGCACACCAGCACACCTGGCCCCGGACACGCGGCCTCGCTGGGCAGCACCTTAGGCTCACCCGCTTTTGGTCTTGGGCCCATGCTCATGTCATTCCCTGTGGGGTTTCTTTTTCCTATGTTCCATATCCCAACTCCAGCATTTTCTCCTCCATGAAGCTTCTCTTTTTAAAATTTCATTAAGTTTTGGTATGTGTGTGTGAGATGCGTGGATAGTGTGTGCACGGATGCAGACATGCGCCCCGTGTGTATGCGTGAAGGGACCAGAGAATGGCCAGTGTCTCTCTTCTACTACATTTCTTTGAGAAAGCGTCTCTCACTGAACTTGGAGCTGCCATTACTGGACAGACTGGCTAAGCAGTGAACCCCAGCCATCCCCCGGTCTCTGCCCCACATCAAGACTGGGGCTATAGGAATGCACGGGCAGGCCTAGCTTCTTATGTGGGTACTGGAGATCAAACTCAGGTCCCCATGCTTGTACACTCTTACCTGCTAGACATCTCCCCAGCATTAGGAAACTGTCTTTAAAGGTGAAACACTGCTCGACCAAGGCTTTAAATTCCTACTCGGTTTCCTATCTACATGCCCTGGCTGGCTCTCTGTTTAGTTAAGGCTGACATGGAACTCACTGTGTAACCCCAGGCTGGCCTTGAACTCACAGAGATTCCTGTACCTTTGCCTCTCGAGTGCTGGAATTAAAGGTGTGCACCACCACACCCGGCTTTAATTTACTTTTGCCACATTTCTTCAACTAAGCTATGAGGTCCTTTGGGGCCAGACCCTTACCACGTGAAGAAGCCACAGATAATTGAAACACAATTATAAAGTAATACTAATGTGACCCATGCGTATGCATGTGTGTGCAGGTACACGTGTGTCCATGAGCATGAAGGACAACCTCAGGTGTCCTCCTCAGGAATGCTGTCCACTTCCTTTGCTGTCTACTGGCCTGGAGCTCATCAATGAGGCTGACCAGTAAGATCCCCCAGGGTTCCTAGCTCTGCCTCCCTAGCACTGGGATTACTGGTGCACACCACCAAGCCTGGCATTTCTATGTGGGTGAGGGGACAGAACTCAAGTCTTCAGGCTTGCAAGGTAAGCACTTTACCAAAATGATCCATTTTTGGAAGAGAGAGAAAGAGAGAGAGGGCTGTACGTTGCAAAGGAGGGGCAGAAAGCTGTGTAAGAGCCAGAGCTGGGGAGGAGCGTCACGGGGTACTGCCTTCCATATGGAACATGGCTGCTCCGCTAAAGACCACGTGACTGCCACGCACACCATGCACAACATGGAGCCATCAACACTGCGCCATGGATGGGGGAGGAAGAAAAAAAGACAAAGAATCCAAGTACATGTGGGACTAGTTGAAAAGAAGATGGGGTTCATGGAAAGGGGGTGGGGGACAGGGACAAAAGAAGGCCATGGGGAGGGGATGATGATCAAATACATGTATGAAAACTATCAAAAAAGGTTTAAAACTGTACACACAGAACAGGCAAGTTTAGATTACCGAGAGTGGAGTTAGGACTAATTTATCTTCCCTTGCATTTTATTGTATACTGTATGCATTACTTTTTACTATTTTTTTCAATGTTTTATTTCAAGTATCATGCTTCTGTTAGCATGAGACCTCATCCCAGAATGACAGTCACCATTGGCCCTTACAGAAAAGCTCAGATTTAAACATGGGTATTACTCTGTACCATTCCCCTTGTTGGCATTTGGGGGTGACAATTAACAAATACAGTTTCAATAAAGAGAAATTAACAATGATTCAAAACGTACTGGAAAAAGAAACTGCACTGTGAGTGTTTTGTAGGGAGGGCACACAACTACTCAGGTAAGAGAAAGAGAGGAGCTAGATGTGGGGGGGCATTTGGGAAGACTGGAAATGGTGGAGAACCACGAGGGGCCTGAGAATGAGCTGGACACGGAAGGGAAGGTGCAAGCAGAAGCGAGGTTCAGTCAGCAGGACTTACTTGACGGCTGACTTAATGTGAGGGCAAAACAGGAAGAAATGTATTGTAATTATACCGAAGTTTCTGGTCTGTGGCATGGAACAAAGGCAGAGAAAGGCGTCAGGGAAGGCAAAGAGGCTGGCTGAAGTCATGGGTAGACAGTCTGAATAGCAGCTAGGGAAACTGGGCCGATTACGGGTCCGCAGAATACAGACCACCTAAAAGAGCAGAAGAGGACGACGAGAGAGCCAGGAGGGCCACGAGTGTACTGGTGGGAAGACAAAAGCCCGGCTCGAAGAACCAGGCAGGAAGCAGTGTCAAGGAGGCAGAGGCTAAAAGAGCCTACGATGCAGAGCAGAAACCCGGTCAAGACAAGACGCACACACCAGACACGACTAAGCTCGTCAGTAAGGGCACCAGAGGAGCAGTTTCAGCAGTTTACAGCATGACCCAGAGGTACAGAGAGGACGTTCTAAAGTGGACCCACTTCTCCAGCTGTTACAACCAACCGTGTACAAAGAACGAATCTACTTAGAAAGACACACAACATCTTTTTGGATTTAAAATATATGTGGATTCAGCCAGAAATAGCTAAGAAAACACCAAACAGGTGAGAAATCATATTTTCTATAGTATAAAGAAATAACCTGAACTTGATAAATAGTACAAATATGCCAATCTATACATGTCATCTCTAAATCCAAAGATGTACTTCTCCCTCCCCTCTCCTCCCCTCTCATCTCTTTCCTCTCCTTTTCGTCCTCCCTCCCTTCCTGAAACTTAGGATCTTGGACATGCTAGAAAAGCACTCTCCACTGAGCTAAACCTTTAGCCCTCTATGGTACACCTTTGAACAAAATGTTAGCAAAGTAATTTCTAGTCTATTTAAAAAAGAAAGATCAGAGCTGGATATACGGCTCAGCAGTGAAAGGTGCTTGCAAAACCTGACGGCCCGGGTTCACTTCCCCAGTTTCCACGTAAAGCCAGATGCACAAAGCAGTGCACGCATCTGGAGTTCCTTCAGTGACAGGAGGCCCTGGAGTGCCCATATTCACTCTCTGTGTCTGCCTCTCTCCTGAATAAATACAGATCAATGTTCATTCTTCCTTACCAAACTTTGGTGTTGTGAACGTGAATTCTGGCCCGTCCTTCCCGCCTTCGTCTGTGTACGCCGCCATGCGCACCATGTACAGAGTGTCGCTAGTCAGTGAGGACAGCGTATACTCTGTGTGGGAAGAGTCCACATTCACCACTGGGAGGAAAGAAAACAGTGTTTCAGTTAAATATCCCATGTTTTTGCTTCATCTGTGTCATATTTGGCATTATGAAAGTACTGAAAAGGAATAAAAACATTTTCCCTACAAAACAACCTTTATAACTGACAATATTCTGCTAGCAAAAATCAATGTATTTTAAAAATAAGGAAATGAACATAAAACCACATGGTTTACTTATAGATGTCTCCTGGGTACTATATAGTACTTAACGTGAGAAATTAGTATATGAAAGGTTGAGAAAAAACTTCACTCTTAGTAACTGATACAATTTTATTACCAGTTTCATTTCCAACGATGGTTTTGTAAAATATAGAATAATTTCTAATAAATCCATTCTGCACATCAACAGGAAGTTGATCCCACTCTAAGACAGCTTCGTTTTTCCCCACTTTCTTTGTCCGGACAGTAGGTCCTTTGGAAGGTGCTGTAACAGAGTAAGTAGATTGAAAAGCATCAAATTTAGAAACTAACTAGAACTTAGCAAACTTATTTACAATAAAATTACTTAAACATAATGAGAAGGATCCTTATTTAAGAGAGGTATTTTTTATTATTATTTGGGAGAGACAAAGAGGCAGATAGAGAGAGAATGGGTGCACCAGGGCCTCCAGCCACTGCAAACAAACTCCAGGCGCATGCGTCACCTTGTGCACCTAGTTTATGCGAGTCCTGGGGAATCAAACCTGGGTTCTTAGGCTTTGCAGGTTCAAGTGCCTTAAATGCTAAGGCATTTCCCCAGCCCTAAGATATTTCTGTTAATATTAAACTTAGCATGTTCAAAGAAGGTGAGTATGGGCACTGGGCATAGTGGCGTACATCTTTAATCTCAGCAGAGGATGGCTGTGAGCTTAAGGCCAGCCTGGGACTACATGGTGAACTGCAGGTCAGCCTGGGCTATAGTGAGACCCTACCTTGAAAAAACAAAACAAAATAAAGAAAGAAGGAAAGAAGGAGGCACTGGAGGATAGGGGTGGGCTTACCGGCTTGCTTGAGGTACGCCTTCACGGACTGAGGGCGCCCGGGCCCGGCGGTGTACACGGGCGTGACCACGATCAAGTAGCACCTGCTCTCCTCGATGTTCCCTACGGTGAGGACAGCACGTCAAGCATTGTGCCCCAAATGAAAACGTCAAATCAATTCCATTGGCTATTCAATTTTCTGTGCTCTTAAAACTGCACTGTGGTAAGTAAACACTGCCTTCTGTGCTGGCTGCTCAATTCTAGCAACTCAGGAGGCTGAGGCAGAAGGATGGAGAATTGCAGGCTAGCCTGGGCTATAGTGAGTTCAAGGCCACCATGAGCAGCATAGGATGAACCTATCTCAAAACAAAAACAAGAAACAAACTAAAAATGAAAGGTTCCTTTCACTAGTGATGCTGCTGGACAAAAAGCACATCAACTGCTTACAGAAACAGCAGGCATTTAAAATATACCAAGTTAATGGAGCACTGACCTCCAGTTATTTCACATCTTACTAGACGGGAAGCACAGGGCATTTATACCAGGTTAATGGAGCACTGACCTCCAGTTATTTCACATCTTACTAGACGGGAAGCACAGGGCATTTATACCAGGTTAATGGAGCACTGACCTCCAGTTATTTCACATGTTACTAGACGGGAAGCACAGGGCGTTTATACCAGGTTAATGGAGCACTGACCTCCAGTTATTTCACATGTTACTAGACGGGAAGCACAGGGCATTTATACCAGGTTAATGGAGCACTGACCTCCAGTGATTTCACATGTTACTAGACGGGAAGCACAGGGCCTTTATACCAGGTTAATGGAGCACTGGTCTCCAGTTATTTCACATCTTACTAGACGGGAAGCACAGGGCGTTTATACCAGGTTAATGGAGCACTGACCTCCAGTTATTTCACATCTTACTAGACGGGAAGCACAGGGCATTTATACCAGGTTAATGGAGCACTGACCTCCAGTTATTTCACATGTTACTAGACGGGAAGCACAGGGCGTTTATACCAGGTTAATGGAGCAGAGCACTGACCTCCAGTTATTTCACATCTTACTAGACGGGAAGCACAGGGCATTTATACCAGGTTAATGGAGCACTGACCTCCAGTTATTTCACATGTTACTAGACGGGAAGCACAGGGCGTTTATACCAGGTTAATGGAGCACTGACCTCCAGTTATTTCACATGTTACTAGACGGGAAGCACAGGGCGTTTATACCAGGTTAATGGAGCACTGACCTCCAGTTATTTCACATCTTACTAGACGGGAAGCACAGGGCGTTTATACCAGGTTAATGGAGCACTGACCTCCAGTTATTTCACATCTTACTAGACGGGAAGCACAGGGCATTTATACCAGGTTAATGGAGCACTGACCTCCAGTTATTTCACATCTTACTAGACGGGAAGCACAGGGCATTTATACCAGGTTAATGGAGCACTGACCTCCAGTTATTTCACATCTTACTAGGTTGGAGTTTGACAACTCGGGTTTCTCCCAATTCTCTGAGAACTGCAAAGATGTCACTGATGAAATGGAGGGAGAAAGCACTGCCTACTGGCTGTGACCTGTCAGGTAAGTTAGGGAGATGACATTTTGATCTAATATTGAAGCTTTCATGGTGATCAAGCCTGAAACTCTTGTGTCTCCACGGCTTACTCTGGTTTCTAAACAGCACATGCTTGTCGTCTGGTGACTTTAATCTGTCTGTTCCCTGGCTCCAGCATGTTTAGTGATAAGGTAATCAAGCTTATTGAATCTTACTAAATGTAAACAGTAGGACAAAAGAAAGCCAAAAACCCTGTTATATGAAGAAAGCTCAAATCCTTTATGGCAGATGTCTCCTGGGCTTTCCTTTAGTCAGATGACGCACAGCTCAAGTCTAAAGATGGTTCTTCTTTATTAAAAATGCACATTGGCACTGTTTTCATTTTTCTTTAAAGCTTTTATATTATTTCATAGCTACTTAATAAGAAGTACCTTACCACACAGAGCCATGCATTTTGGAACTCTACACCATGACTGTTCTATGCTAGTACTTCTAATTGATACGCACAAGGAAACCTCTGCTCCAGGTCTGCTTGAGGGACACAAGGAGTTCAACTTGGGAACTTCTTTCTCACTTGAAGGATGAGGAGGTTACACTGGGCACATGGGACATATAACCAACTGGCAACAAATGTTGGACTCTATTACTGTACAGTTGTTTGAGTGTTCCTTCGGTGATAAAACATTATGGGGTTGTTGAAAAAAAAAACAAACAAACCATTAACGACTTTGTCTATACAGTGACCCTGCAGCTCAGAGAGGCTGAGTGTTCAGGTAACTTGCCAAGAGTCACACATCTAATAACTAGTGGGGCTACAGAACAACCCAGTCTCTTTTCAATGGCACACAATGCCTAGCACACAGAAAAGAATATGCAAAGGAAAGTCTGTCTCGAGGAGTCAGAAGAAGGGCATCAACTTAAATACTTTAGCCAGATATACCTTTTAAGTAGGTCTGATGCACTGTGCCCTCTTCTTGCTGCCAATCCGGGACACAGGGAGAGCTATCCGACAACACGCACCACTCAAGGATGTATTTTCTCACAGACTTGCTCGGGGCTGTCCATTCTACCCACAGCATGTTATCTTTTGGAAATGCTTTAAGATTTGTTACCGGCTGAGAAGCTGTAAAACAAGTTGTATGCCAAGACAAAAAGTCAACACTGACAAATCAGAAATATCATGAGAGTCCTAAGTAAAATGTGATTTATCAAGTTTTGCATAAAAAGTACTTTACAACTTACACACGTTCATTTACTTTTAAACTTCAACCCTTAGGGTCCCCACATTCTTCAAACGTTTTAGGTATTTAAGTTTGTAATTGCATCATTTTCTTTGACAGCTACAGGTTAAACAAGTATTCACCTAAAACCTTGAAATAATATTTCAAAAACCAAGTAAATAAATAATTAAATGAATTAAGTAAACTTCCTGCAAAGTTAAGATGTGCCATGGAGGGCTGGAGAGATGGCTTAGCAGTTAAGCGCTTGCCTGTGAAGCCTAAGGACCCAGGTTCAAGGCTTGATTCCCCAGGACCCACGTTAGCCAGATGCACAAGGGGGCGCACGCATCTGGAGTTCATGTACAGTGGCTGGAGGCCCTAGCGCGCCCATTCTCTCTTTCTCTCTCTCTCTCTGTTGCTCTCAAAAAAAAAAAAAAAGATGTGTCATGGAGGGATTTCTTCACACATCCGGATGAAATCTGCCTCCTGAACTAAACATATGACTAGTCCTGATTATGAGGAGATAAGCTTATCTATTCTGCAATCTTTTGTCATCCATGAGCTAGGCTCCATGCTGCAGACACAGACCTTGAAAAGGATAGGGAGGGATGGGCAGGACCGATGCATCGGATTTGCCCACGCGGTTTCTCGCTGCCAGAGTTGCTACGTAGCGATCATTTGTGAGATTCACTGTCAACTCCGTGTCATTAACTGTGTAGTTTTGGGAAGGCGATTTCCATCTTCTAAGAGTTACTTCATAATCCAAGATTTTCCCATTGGCTTCAAAAGGAGGCAAAGTCTGTAAAACAGTGTATTGAAAAGCATTTTGTAAATCTTGAATTATCATTTTTTCATGTTCACAAATTCTGCCAGTATGTCAAACCTCTAAACATTTAACTGGGAGGGACTTGGCCATGTCATTTTGAATTTCATTGTAAAATGTTATTACCACTCACTACACAAGGAATAAAACTTGGGACCTCGCCTGCATCTGGGGAGATGGCATCACCCCACGAGCGTCTGGTGCTGCATGCGTGGTACGGGGCTGCCATGCTGATGTGTTTTCTACATGCCACTTCACCAGCCCACATGCTGACGACCCCAAGTCTCTGTTAATTATTTTATATGAGGATCCCTGGTATATCCAGTGACGTTCAGAACATGGGTCCTCTTACAGAACTTCAACTTTCACAGGCTGTGCTGAGATACCAATACAGTATCATTTGCAGTTTATGAACTTGTTCTCTTTATAAGCTATATGAAGTACCGCATTTCTAGTATTAAAAGCTGCCAAGGGCTGGAGAGATGGCTTAGCAGTTAAGGCATGTGCCTGCAAAGCCAAAGGATCCCAGTTTGACTCTCCAGGACCCACGTAAGCCAGATGCACAAGGGGGCGCACGCATTTGGAGTTCGTTTGCAATGGCTGGAGGCCCTGGCATTTCCATTCTCTCTCTCTTAAATAAATTAATTAAAAAAAAAAGCTGCCAAAAGCTAAAATTAAGACCAATAGGAAAAAAAATTGAGGTGTTAAAAAAACTTGAACTCACAATACCATTGAAATGAATTTATGTGAGGTAAAGTATAAACCTGTGATTTTCTGTTTTTTTTGTTTACCTTCCATATGAGTTGTACAGATCTGTAGTCCTGAGTACGGGATGGATTTATCTTAAACCAGAAACTTGGTGCTTTGGATGGTCCTAAAGAAAACACATAAACTCCATAAAATAAAGTTGCTATTGTAACAATACAATAAAATCCTGTATGATAGTCTCTTTGTTCCTGATAGACTTGGCTTTGAAGTAGGTAGTACTTTTCATACTAGGAACATGCCCTGTCTTAGTACAATGCAATTGGGTCTTTCTTTAGTCAGGGTAACAGCTTGATGGGTCAGATTTTTTTTTTTTTTTGATGGTGTCATGCTTGTGTTCCAGGGCTGGCCCAGAACTCCTGGGCTCAAATAATTCTCCAGCTTTAGCGTTCAGAGTAGCTGGGACTATGGCCTTGTGCCATGGTACCTGAACTCTTTTCTTGTCCTAAGATTATAAATATATTCTAAGCAATAGCCAAAAAAAAAAAAAATCACTATTTATCTCTTGTATTTTCATTTTCTTTATTCTGCCTGGCATCCATTTTAGCCTCACGCTGGCGGCCTCTTCCCCACACTGCCTCATCCCAGTCCTCTCTTCCCTGACTTCATCATGACCAGCTCATCACTGCTTCAATTTCATGCTAATCCTTTTTCATTCTATTGACCACCATGCATCCTGAACGGACTCGGAAATTTCAAAATACATACCCGTCAAATGAACAATTAACTATATTTTACCCACTTTCTTACGTCTCCTGAACTTGCCCAAATGACCATGTGCCTTAAAATTTGCAGGTGAATTCCTGGTCAATAGCCAGGCTCAAAGCTGGAGTCTCAACACTTGAGAGACTGAGACAGAAAGACTTCTGGGAGTTCTGGGCTGACCTGAGCTACATAATTCTAGGCCAGCATGGTTGCTGGATAAGAATTGCTCCCTCCCTCAGACTCCCTCAAAAACCTTTGGTCAAGCCAAAGGACCCTGGTCATTTGATAGAGGCCTCCCAAATCAGCCACAGCAAGACTGCACTCTTTCCTAGATTCCTGAGAGAACTCATGTGGAAGGACGGGGCCTAAGTGCCTTTAGCACTCCCTCCGTACAATGACCTCAACCTCTGGCAATGCTGAAGGGAAGGGTTCTGACCCACAGCTGCTACACTTAAGCTGCACTGAGTAAACCCAGGGTAGGAAATGGTCCACACCGCAGGATCACTACGTGATGGCTTACACAGAGACTAGCAGTGTCAGCTGCTTTGTAGAGGAATCTTACTTTATATTGCACACACTTCATGTGCGAAGGAATGAGGAAAAAGAGAAGATAAAACAAACCAACCCGAGTCCCAATTCATTCCTCTCCAGGGGCTTATAAAATATTGGAAGGGAAAAAAACTGAAGACAATACTTAACACAAGTCTTCCTGACAAGGACTTCGGGCAAATAGATCAAGTGGATTTACACTATCAATAAAGCATACTAAAGATTATATCTTGATGTTCTTAAAAATGAAATGATGGAACACTATAGTTTAACACAATCATAACAAGTGATGAGGTTTGTATTTTAAAAATCCGACAACAGGTCAGTGTGGTGGCGCATGCCTTTAATCCCAGCACTAGGGAGGCTGAGGTAGGAGGATCACCGAGCTACCCTGAGACTACAGAGTGAATTCCAGGTCAGCCTGAGCCAGAGTGAGACCCTACCTCGAAAAACCAAAAAAAAAAAAAAAAAATTCCGACAACATAACTGTGGTGGTTTAAGTCAGCTATCCCCTATCAACTCATTTGTTTTGAATGTTTGGTCCCCAGCTGGTGGCAGTTGGGGAGGCGGAGCCTTGTTGGAGAAGGTGTGTTCCTGGGGGCAGGCTGTGGGGTGTTAAGGCAGCTCTACCTTGCCAGAGCCTGGCTCGCCCTCCTGCTGCTGCGGCAGAGGTGACGTCCAGCCCTGCCTGTGTCATGCTGTTCCTGGACGTCACGCCGTTTCCTCTTCAGACTGTAAGCCAAAATAAACACCTTTCCTCCCATCACCTGCTCTTGGTAGGATGTTTGTCCCAGCAGTGAGAGCGTAACTGGAGCAACTTACAGCCACACTGCACTAGTGCTCTCTCTTCATGTATTTATTTACTTACTGTCTTCATATGTGACCCCACTTGCTTCTTCACTCCAGTCACTCCAGAAGCCCCTACCATCTTCTTTCATACAGCGAATCCTAAACACATACTCCGTAAAAGGGTTAAGGTCCTGGACAGTGAATGAAGATCGAGTGGCCACTGTATCTTCAAGAGGGATCTAGAAATAAAGCAAATTGAACATTAATACTGACAAGTCTCCAACATAGAAGGTCTTCTAAATTTTGTTCAATTTTAGAAATCAATTTGCTGTGGATCACTCTGGCCAAGCACAGTGCAGTGTGCAGTAAGTGGCTCACCCCAGCCAAGCACAGTACATACAGTGTGCAGTAAGCCGCTCACCCCAGCCAAGCATAGTGCAGTGTGCCTACATCATGCCAGCACTCAGGAGGCTGATGCAGGAGGCATGCATGTTGCAAGTCTTGTTGAGCTTCATGGCAAGTAGTAAATTCCAAGCAAGATCTTGTCTCAAAGAACCAAAAACAATCAAATCTACTAAGCCCAGTCATACACAAAAAAAAGCAAAACAAACAACACAAACAATTTAAGGTGGGTTTAGTAAAAGACACCCCACCCCGTTAGCTCACAGGAGTTAGATGGAATGGGCACCTACAATGAGACCTGAACTAGGGCATCAGTATGCCACGGCAACAGTAGTAGAGAGAGAGAGGAACACCGGAATGGCCAAAGGAAGCTATCCAACCCCACTGAGAAAAACAGAAGCTAGCCTTCTACATAAACTTGTCTCTCAGAGGTGAAATGTAGATTAAATACAGATAAATAACTCTTTTTTTGTCACTCTAAGATTCAATACTGGATACAAAACAGATGCCAAGTTTATTTTTTTGGTATGAATGACTGATTCTGTGATACTAAAATAGGCTTTTAAGAACTTTGGATATAATTCCCTCTGCACATGGTGAGTCAGTCACCAGCAGTCTGCTGCGGCTGCTGTCTCTCCTGTGCTCTGGCCTTAGGGGAGGGGAGTGGAGCACAGCAGCAGTGAGGTTATGGGCTCAATCCCTTCTAAACTCACTGCTCCAGCCAAGCAGTAAAACACACCAATGCCCCACAACAAATAAAAGTAAAAGCGTGCTGTTAGTGATGAGTGGAATGAACACACAACAGTATGGGCTATGGTGCTATGGTGACAGCCTTGGAAAACCTCCAAGAATTTCCTCTGCTGATAACATCACTGTTGGGAATATCAATCCCTTTGCTTTGCTACCCAACCCTTTCCATCCCTTAGGAATTGGCAAACATATAAAGGGCTAGGTGGTAAATACCTTAGTTTTGCGGGCCAGAAAGTCTATTTCCAATCATTCAACCCTTCCACTGTAGTCCCCAAATACAGACAATAAAGTTTTATTTACATAACAGGTGGCAGGTTTCAGCCAATTGTAGCAAAGTTGGCCTGCACACTGGAGTGCTAACACTCCACTCCATCCTCATGATCTCTTACTTTTACTCCTCTGCTTAATTTGCTTCTTCACTTGTATTCCTTTCACCTCCCATCAAAAATGCGCTCCCTACAGCCCTGTATCGCTTCTGTGTTTCACTTAAGGATCACTATACACAGCACAGCCAGGGTTTTCCTGTCTGGAGGGCTGTCCACCAAGAAACATCTCACATCTCAGAAACTTTAGACATGGAGAAGACAATGGAGACTCTCTGCTCAGACTGTCTGTGGAACACGACGGAGTAAACAGCAACTTTCAATTTACCTGGCTCCAAGCTGTGGCATCCTTGGTCCTATATTGAATGTTGTATTTCAGTCTTATAACGTTCCTAATGTTTGGGTTAATCCATGATAATTTTAGAATGCTGGACAGTTCCTCTGAGTTGCTCACTGATAAATTACGTGGTGGGTTGGGCTTCACTACGGAATAAAATGAATCCTAATGTTGATCATGTCTTACTTTACAATTTCATATACAAAGTCAAACAAACTCTACTTTTCTTTACATGACAAATTTATTCTCACCAAAGGAATGAATTTCTCTAAAAATGATACTATCCTATGCAGTGGAAGCTGTAGTCTTCCTGTCTGTGTATATACTTGTTAATATTTTAAGGACTTTTATTTCAAAAAACAATGACATATTTACAAGAAGTCAGTTTTTAAAAGTAAATCAAGAGATGGGAGAGATGGCTTAATGATTAAGGAGCTTGCCTGCAAAGCCTAAGGACCCAAGTTCAATTCCCCAGTACCCATGTAAAGCCAGATGCACAAGGTGGTGCATGCATCTGGAGTTCGTTTGCAGTGGCTGGCAGCCCTGGCATGGCCATTCTCTCTCTTCTCTCTGTCTCTTTCTTTCAAACAAATAAATATAAACAAAATATTTTTAAAAAACCATACACAGTGAAACTATTATTAAAGAAAGAAAATCAAGATGGAGCAAACATACTGTGACTACAAATGGTATAAGATGTCTGAGGACTGGGCAAGTCTCACAAGATAACGTTCAAAGGGAGCTGGCGCCACAGTGCACACCTGTAACCTTAGTGCTCAGCAGCTGGTGGCAGGAGGATCAACAGTGTCAGCCTCTGCTATGCAGCCAGTTCAAGACCACCTGAGCTACAGAAGACCCTGTCTCAAGACAAAACAAACAGAACACAACCACCACAAAACACATTCAAAGTGCAAAGTGAAAACAGCTGTGGACTAGATCACATTTAATATTGTAAAATGACGATAAAAATTAATGACTACTTCTACAGTACTTGAACAACTGACAAACCACTAAAGCCTAAAGACCTCTCAAATTCAAGCTTATATGTACCTCTATCCACAGGGTCAAAATTGATGTGCTCTGATGTAGCTTTTCCAAGGCTATTTTCTGCTTCTACCCAGACTTCAATGTTGACAAAATAGATAGGAGCATAGTCAACAAGGCATGAGGTAGGATTGCCACGTTTTGTTTTACAATCAGCAAACTTCTCTGTCGCCCTAAATATAAAATTGGAAGGATCAGTCATTAAAAGTAAAAGTAAATTTGAAAAAATTAAGATGAAGTTATCGGAGAATTGGTATGACCCAGATGGTTTAGTAAAGTCAACAACTTGTTAATCATTAAAGACAAGTTACTTTTCTTAAAAATCAGCTTCCCTCTCCTTATTACTGCACTTGATCCACAGCTTCAAAATTATTTCCAAAAAGGTAAACATTTCTAATTTTAATATAAATTTTAAATTGTATTTTGGAATCTTATGCTCTATCCCTAGCAGTTACTTCTTTACAAAATATCTATTTCCACTCTTCTGGGCATGGGCATGGCCCTGGCCAGCAGGAGGGGGTTTGGGAGACTGCTGTCCCTGGTGGTCAGGACCACGTCCCATCCTGAAACCCTGAGCTCGTGTTCCCCATTGTTGTGCCTTTGTCCCCCTGGCCCTGCTGCCTTCTACCTGTGTACTCCCCCCCCCTCAATGAGGCTGCGGAAGGACCAGGAGGTGCCATGGGCTAGTGTGGTGCGAGGGGTTGTGCAGCCAGCATGGTTAAGTGTGCTTTGCATTGAACAGTGTGGCAGGAAAGGGGAAGTGGCGAGCAGGTGTGATCACAGCAGCGGCCATCTTCCCGCAGTCAGCAGTGCCGGCAGGGGCGGGGAGCAGGTACGGCGGGACTGCCGCTCCCCTCTTCAACACCCGAGGAACCGGGGCCGGGGGACCCCAGCAGGAAGGACTTTCCATGCATGGAGCAAGCTTGCGAGGACGTGCTTCTTATGCCGTCCTCATCACTTCTGCGCTGTGACAGGAGCACAAGCAACCCACGGGCTTACGGAGGTCCACGCCTGTTTGCCACCTTCCAAACGCGAGACCTCAGTAGAAGCCGCCATGCTGAGCTGCCAGCTGGACGTTCTGAAAACACGCGGGTTGACAAGGGACTTGGGGCTGTTGTAAGGGTGCCCAGGTCGGCCCACCCATGTGCTGTGGAACACTGCTCCGTGGGGGGAAACAAACGGGCCAGATCGAGTAGACTAGTGTCAGTGCGCAGTAGAAAACAGCTGTGAATCCGCAGCAAGACATTATAATAAAATGATTTCTGTTTCAAAACAAAATCATGGGCTGGAGAGATGACTTAGCAGTTAAGGCATTTGCTTGTAAAGCCAAAGGATCCTGGTTTGATTCCCCAGGACCCATGTAAGCCAGATGCACAAGGGGGCACATGCATCTGGAGTTCATTTGCAGTGGTTGGAGGCCCTGGCACGCCTATTCCTCCCTCCCCCACCTTTCTCTCTCTCAAATAAATAAATAAATAAAATATATTTTAAAAAATCTATTGGAAGCCGGGCGTGGTGGTGCACGCCTTTAATCCCAGCACTCGGGAGGCAGAGGTAGGAGCATCACCGTGAGTTTGAGGCCACCCTGAGACTACAGAGTGAATTCCAGGTCAGCCTGGGCTAGAGTGAGACCCTACCTCGAAAAAAAAAACAAACAAACAAACAAAAAATCTATTGGGCTGAAGAGATAGCTCAGCAGTTAAAGGCTCTTACTATAAAGCCTGATGACCTGGGTTCAATTCCCCAGTGTCCATGTAAGATAGATGCACAAAGTGGCACAGTGTCTGGAGTTAGTTTGCAGTGGCAAGAGGCCCTGGTGCACCCATACTCTCTCTCTGCTTATAAACAAATATTTTTTTTTAATCTATTTGTGTTCATAGTATATACTAGTCCTACCTTATAAATAAGGGACCTGTTTCAAAAAACCTTGTGGATGCCCAAAACTTCAGAAAATACCAAACCCTAAGTACAGTTTTATTCCCTATACATACATACCTATAATAGAGTTTATACAAATTTGGCGCAGTAGTACATTAGCAGTAAGAGAACTAAAATATGCTTTGAAGAAAAGTGCTATGGTCTCTCAACACAGCTCACTGTCTGCCACATACTCACCTGTCTTCTTGGAAGCTGTGAGGTGCGATGGAGCTACATGACTGTGTGTGCGGTGAGTGACGCAGCAACAGACAGGGTTAGGATAGCACTGACCTCCTGACACTAATTCAGAAAGAGGCTCATCTGCCCCAGGTGATCCCAGACCAGGCTCCGATGGCAGCTGAAGCATTGGGGGTTGATAATCCTTCAGCTGAAGTGTTTGGATGCATGAAGCCATCTGGAAGAACACTGGACTCACAACTTGCCTTTTTTTAGCCTAGCAATTACTGTTGGAGATGCCATCCTTGCACGATCATGAGGAGTTTTGGAAAGGATGTAACACTTCCATGATCCTAAGGCTTGTTGGAAAGGTTGTAGTCCCTCCACGATAAGAGTTCCTTCGATGATACACTCCATCCAGGGAACTGTAGTCCACATTTTTGTTCTCTTGGGTCTGTACAATTCAAAACCCTTTGGAGACTCCACAGTTGTCAGATTTTTGCACCTTGAGGTATGAAAGGGCAAATCTCTCGTGTGTCTCCACTGCTGGCTCTACTCAGTTTTTCCATGTTTCTCTGCAGATCACTCAGCAAGTTCACCCAGCCTCATTCCTCAGCATGCCTCAGTGGCCGTCACTGTTCCACTTCATCAACCTGACAGCAACGCTCTCTGCTGTGTTAACCAGTTTCCTAATAATTTTTAAATTACTGATAGCCTCACTCTCTAACTTTCAGAAGGCATTTACACATTTTTTAAACTTTTTTTTTTTCGAGGTAGGGTCTCACTCTGGCCAAGGCTGACCTGGAATTCACTATGGAGTCTCACGGTGGCCTCAAACTCACGGCAATCCTCCTACCTCTGCCTCCCAAGTGCTGGGATTAAAGGTCTGTGCCACAACACCAAGCCATTTTTTAAACTTTTTATTGACAACCTCCACACATACCGACAACACGCCATGGTTGTTTTCTAGTCTTAGTCATCACTGTTGCTCTGATTCTTAGGCCAGCAACAGTGAGCAGTGCACGATGCACAGCTATGGTCTGTCTCCACTGCTGGCTGAGGGCAATCAGATACCAGGTGGGTTGCATGTGGCCACGGGGCTGATGCAAATGAGCTTTTACTTGTGAGGTAAAAATCCAACTCAACAGTTTCATTTTCACAGTAAACAGACTGCAAATAGTTAGGTGCCTGGTTAGATGGCCCTGGTCTGGGACCACACAGTACAGGGTTAGTCTGCCCTTCCATATGCCATGCCCCAATGCCACCTCTGCACCCTGATGACAGCGGGTTCTATTAAACATCTTCCAGACAACATCTTGTCTCCTTAGTGGGCGTCAGCTCTGATGGTCAGGGGCAGCAGGGTCTTCACTGTCAGACAGCCTTTCCAGTACTTCCTGTGCTTTCCAGTCAACCCCCCTCCCCTGGGTTGCAGAGAATGGCTTCAGGCTCCTGCCTTAGGGGACTGTGTGTTGACAGCTTCGTGCAGGCCCGGAGCTTCTCGGTGCACCACGTCGCTAGGATTACGGGCATGAGTGTCCATGTTATCATGCTACAAATTTAAGGCCTTTTTGATCTTAATTATCAATCACACACTGTGGCTATCACCTTGACAGTCTGAGATGCAATACTAGTACAAGGTTCTTTTTTCTTCTTTATAACAACAAAAATAGAAAAATTTGGGCTGGAGAGATGGCTTAGCAGTTAAGCGCTTGCCTGTGAAGCCTAAGGACCCTGGTTCGAGGATCGATTCCCCAGGACCCACGTTAGCCAGATGCACAAGGAGGCGCATGCATCTGGAGTTTGTTTGCAGTGGCTGGAAGCCCTGGTGTGCCCATTCTATCTGCCTCTCTCTCTCTGTCACTCTCAAATTAGTAAATAAAAATGAACAAAAAACTTTTTTAAAAAATAGAAAAATTTGTCCTTACTTTAGGTTATAGTAATGACAGCATACAACTTTTTCTTCTCATTATTTGAGAACTTTCACTTTTCACTGAAAGGAAATAGCTGTGCATAGCTGTGGCATATATTATCTATACATACATATATACATAAATACATAGAGCTTTGGCCAGCATCACTGCTTTCATGCTTTGGGGCCATTATTAAGTAAAATGCTTCTTTTTAATATATTTTATTTGCAAGGAAAAAGAGAGAATGGAAATGGGGCACCAGGGCCTCTTGCCGTTCCAAGCACACTTTGTGCTTCAGGCTTTACATGGGTACTGGGGAACTGAACGTGTGCTGGAAGGCTTTACCAGGAAGTGTCTTCATTTGCCAGCCCCAAGTAAAATGTTTCTTAACAAAAGCACTCTGAAACCCCCAACAGCCAACTTAATAGCCAAGACAGCTACTAAGTAGCTAACAAGGACGCACAGGACGAAGGGCGGTCCAAGTCCAGGCGTGACAGGACAGACTGTCAGGTTTCATCAAGCTACTCAGAAAGGCGTTCCACCTAAAACTTGACACTCATTTCTGGACTTGATCACTTAATATTTATGAACCAAAACTGCACATAGGATCCCTGCTATACAGTTTTTTTTCCCCTTTTGGAAATAGAATTCTTACCATACCAGCAGTGTTTCTTTAAGCACAATATGCTTTCTCTAAGAACAATGTGTCCAAAGGAACACATGATTAAGGATAAGGATTTCTACTAAGCCAAACATTTCATCAGCCCTTTTCTAGTAAAGCCCAGGAGGCCACTGTTTGATTTTAAGTTTCTAGTAATACTATTCGTAAGTGTATAAATTATGCCTCACTTAAAACAGTTTCATAAAATAAACATTTTTTTAAAATAAAAGGATAAAGCAAACCCAAAACAGGAATGGCTAACCTCTAGGGAAGAAGGGAAATGAAGCAGAGGAGAGGACAGAGCCCAGACGTCCCTAATCACAGCTTGTGTGTGCACGCGCGTTCATGCGTGTATGTGGCTGCACGTGTGTGCACATGCATGCAGGCCAGAGGACGACTCGGGTATCCTTCCTCCAGCTTTCTCCGGTCAGGGTCTCTCCCTGTCCGGAACACAAAGTGGGCTAAGCTGGCTGGCCAGCGAGCCGCAGAGGTCTCCGACCCCTGCCTTCCGGGGCTGGGACTGAAAGCACAGCAGCTCGGGCTTCCTTCCATTTCTCTCCATCAGCTCTGGTGATAGACTCAGGTCCTCATGCTACAAGGCAAGCACACGGCCAGATGGGCGCTCTCCTCCACTCACCCTTCTAAAAAAGTAATATATAAATTATTTATTGATGTATGGCTGTGCCAGGGTCTCCTGCCACTGCAGGCCTGTCCAGCTTTATGTGGGTGGCTGGGGAATTGAATCCAGGCCTAGGATTTGCAATCAGGTGCCTTTCATTGCTGAGCCATCTCCCCAGGCCTGATTTTTTTTTTTTTTTTTTTTTGAACCAGGGTCTTATTCTAGCCTGTGTTGACCTGGAACTCACTCTGTAGCCCAGGATGACATCAAGCTCATGGTGATACCTCAAACTCCCAAGTGCTAGACGGGTTGTCTAGTGATCTGCCATGGCCAGCCCTTCTCAGTTATATTTTAAAGATCTGAGAACAATGATGACAAAAGATTTGACTTCTAGGGATAACTGATTATTTTACATAACTATTAAGAAAACTTCTAAATAACAAAAACAAAGTGAATCATGAATGTAGGTATCAAGTTGAGGCACAAAGGAACTATTTTAAGTATCTTGAAAACACAGTAAATTTGATTGTATAGTCTTTATGGAGAAAATCAATTGTAAACTAATTATTAATGAAATTATTATTGGTGTTAATCCTGCCATTGTTACTTTGAAAGTTGTGTTTATCGAGCAATGTGGTAAATGAGTACTTATGTTGTTGGGAGTCTGCGTTTTTAGTGCAGATATAGATGTTAGATGAATTAAATTATGTAAAAAAAAATCTTTAAGTCAAAAACAGTAACATATTTTGATGTTCATGATGCATTTTATCATAAATCACGAATATTTTCTAGTTCCATTGAAACAATAAAGAAACAGAAACAAGGAGCTAGCAGCAGAGCCCCAGCACATTCGGAGTCGTGTTTAGAAAGTACTTCACACTAAACGGAGCCAGGGACTCCCGGCTGACGGATGGTTCCGGTCTGGGTGAGAAATACATGGTGAGGAAATACAGAAGATGATACAGAAATCCAGGAAGGCGCCAGGGGACAATGAAGTTGTATCAAAAGGATGCATGTGAACTGGGTGCATGGTTTTAATCCCAGCACTTGGGAGGCTGAGGTAGGAGGATCAGTGTGAGTTTGGTGCTGGTCTGTACTAAGGAGTGAGCTCCAGGTCGGCCGGGCTTGTGTGAGACCCTGCCTCAAAGAAAAGTGGGGCATGTGTGAATAAACTCTCACCGACCAAAGCTAGGACATGAGCGGGAAGCAGTAGGATTCACCACTATGATCCATTAAAACATTGCAATGTGTGGGCATATGAACTCATAACAGCAAGACTATCCTTCCTCATCTGCCTGCTGCTGAAGATGCTGATCTCATTATACAACTGGTAAAGAAAGAAATCTTCACTTTTCTTGCTTCTAATATCTGACTGTCCTCTCATCACTGATAATGGGAAGGTTACCCTAAAGTGTTTTAGTTGAGAGAGAGAGACAGACACACACAGAGAGACAGAGAGATCAGAAGAGAAGGGAGGAGAGAGAGAAAGAGACTAGAAGTAGAGCTCAGTGGTAGAATACTTGCCCAGCATTTGTCAGGCCCTGGGCAGGATTCCTAGAACAACAAAATAAATAAATAAATAAAAGTAAAGAAGAGTGCTATAATTTTATGAATCTTAAATACTGCTTAAATATTTGGGGAAAAAAGTCAATGAAAAGCAACTTGGTTAAATCTAAGAAGCACTGTGATAATTCATAAAAATCTTTCTATATATTTTTTTTCAAGGTAGGATCTTGCTCTAGCTCAGGCTGACCTGGATTTCACTATGTGGTCTCAGGGTGGCCTCAAACTCACAGTGATCCTCCTGCCTCTGCCTCCCGAGTGCTGGGATTAAAGACATGTGCCACCATGCCCGGCCCATAAAAATCTTTTTTTAAGTGCTGGAGAAATGGCTCAGCAGTTAAGGCACATGCCTGCAGAGCCTAACGACCAGGGTTCAATTTCCCTGTACCCACGTAAAGCCATATGCACACAGTGAAGCATGCATCTGGAGTTTGTTTGCAGTGCCTAGAGGCCCTGGTACATCCATCCATTCCCTCTATCTCCTTGCATATAAATAAATAAATAATAATAAGAGGCCCCTTTCTCTACATGTGTCTGGCCATCTTGTAACCTGTTCTAAATCTCTCCAGGACGCTCATGAGCTCCTGGGAAGATCTCAGACTTTCAGAGGCCAGGCTGCTGGTGTCTTACCTTACTGATGCTTTGTGTAACTGTGGGAGCAGGGCTGGGCTCAAAAACAAAAACACAATAAACCTTTCTTAATTGCTGGGCGACGGCTCAGCAGGTAAGGAGCCTGCCATGCAGCATGAGGACCTGTACTCAGGCCCCCAGAACCCACATAATGTTGGGCATGAACCCGCAATCCCAGCGCTGGGAAGGCAGAGATGAGGAAAACCTGGAGCTCACTGGCTATCCAGCTAAATGAGTGGGTGAGCTCTAGGTTCAATGCCAGAGCGTACCCCAAAGATAAAATGCGGAGTGACAGAGAACATCCAACATCAGCCTCTGGCCCTCGCACACACATGCACCACATAAACATGTGCCAACATGCACACATGCATGCACACCACACACACAAAAACCACTTCACACAGATGTAGATGCTATATAATCATATTTACATGAAATTCCATAATAGGCAAAATAATCTACGGTGAAGAAAATCATGGGCCAGGCACGGTGGCGCACGCCTTTAATCCCAGCACTCGGGAGGCAGAGGTAGGAGGATTGCCGTGAGTTCGAGGCCATCCTGAGACTACATAGTGAATTCCAGGTCTTCCTGAGCTAGACTGAGACCCTACCTCAAAAAACCAAAATGAAAAGAAAAAGAGACAGAAAATCAGACAAGCATTTAAGTAGTTACGCCATGGGGTTGGGTGGTAGATGGGACCGACTGAGAACACACAGGAGAGAACTTTCTGGAAATGCTCCACACCTTAGTTTTGCATTATACAGTTGCACACACTTACCAAAACTCACTGAAGGATAGAAACACTTAACATGGGCTGGAGAGATGGCTTAGTGGTTAAGCGCTGGCCTGTGAAGCCTAAGGACCCTGGGTTCGAGGCTCTATTCCCCGGGACCCACATTAGCCAGATGCACAAGGGGGCGCACGCATCTGGAGTTTGTTTGCAGTGGCTGGAGGTCCTGGCGCACCCATTCTCTGTCTATGTATATATCTGCTTCTTTCTCTCTCTGCCTGTCACTTTCAAATAAATAAATTAAAATAAACAAAATTAAAAAAAAAAAGAAACACTTAACATGTGTGCTTACTATGTGCAAGCTGTGGCTAAAAACCAAACCACACAGACCCTGAACTCTAACAATAGAATACTGAAGTGGTTAAGTGTAGATTAGACTAACGCCTGCGACTCCACTTGGGAGTGTATGCCGAGATGAACTGTTGGAGGGCAAAGGAGACAGGTGGCTATGTGGCAAAGACAGGAAGATGTTACTGGTGGGGTCTAGGCGATAGGTATGAAATGAGTGTGTGGGTATTTGCTAGTTTTCAACTTCTTTGTGTTTTAACAACACTAAAAGCGGTTAAGGCCCTTGCCTGAAAAGCCTGACAACTTGGGTTCAATTTCCTAGTACCTATGTAAAGCCAGATACCTATGTAAAGCCAGATACCTATGTAAAGCCAGATGCACAGTGGCACATGCCTCAGGAGTTTGTTTGCAGTGACTAGAGGCCTTGGTGGGTCAATTCTGTCTCTCTCTTCTCTCTGCTTGCAAATAAATAAAATAAAATAAAATAAAATAAAATAAAATAAAATAAAATGAAATAAAAAAAAAAACGCTAAAAGGGTCAGACATGGCAGCTTATGTCTATAATCAGCACTTGGGAGGCTGAGATAAGAGGACAGCTATGAGTTTGAGGACAGTTTGGGGTAAAGAATGAGTTCCAGGTCACCCTGGGCTAGAGTGAGCCCTGCCTCAAAACAAACAAACAAACACTAGACAACAACAACAGAAGAACTAATAGGGAATCTTACAAGAATAATAAGGTTGACAACACCTAAGATCACTGCTCTACTTAACAACAGAAAACAAGAAAAGTAATACAGTCATTCCTCATGGGCATACACGCCTCTCCTATGAAATAATTTTTAGGAAAAAAAATCAATCCAAATATGACCAAATACAGTAATTGTTAGGAAACAAAGAAACAAAAATATATGTTAAATAATCTGTAACAGGTAACTGAACAATATGAAAAAAAAACAACCCAAAAGTAGAATGTTGTTTAAGAGAGATTTAAAGTAAATATTAATTGGTAAGGTATGCAGTTTATTTGGATTTAAATTAAAAAACATAAATATTCTACCAGATAAATGGGGAATTAATACTAACTGAAAGTCTAATTTTAGAGTATTTCAAATTATTTCACTATAATGATGATATATTTTTAAAGTTCCTATCTTTTATTATTATTACATTTAAAAAATATGTCTTTTATTTCAGAGAGTGTGTGTGGGTATAGACGCATCTTGCCAAATGCATATGCCACTTTGTGCAACTGTCTTCATGGGGCACTGGGGAATTGAACGGTGGATGGCTGACTTTGCAGGCAAGTGCCTTTAACTGCCAAGCCCTCTGTCTGGCCCCAAAGTTCTTATCTTTCTTAGAGCTACGTATCTACGGATGGAACGTGGTTGAGACTTTTTTCCAGGCAATGTGAGCTAGAGTCCATAAAAAGTTAGACTGGTCATGTGCTGACCATGGTTGAAATGGAGCGTTGTGTAGGCATGAAGACTATACAATTCTATTTTCATTTATACTTGAGATGTTCTTCCAGTGTTTAAAATTTGCATGCAATATTACTGGTTGACAAAATACAGCAAAAATGTTTAACAATAAATCCAATGGAGGACAAACTTTTGAGTCACTCACCATTCAGACTTTAAAGTGAAGTTTGTTTCCAAGTACGTTTCCCTTCCTGGATCCCACTGACACATCATTTTCTTTCCCTCGTTCACAATGCAACTCAGATTTTTAGGTTCTTCTGGAGGAACTAAAAGAAACATTTAAGCAATTTTATTTGGTTCAATCTATGTATCACCTAAGGCACACCGAAATTAGGAAAAACAAAAGCAAACACAAGAATGGATGGTGAAGGACTAGTGACCAAAGCGCTCATTTATCCTCAGACTTACTCTGCTTTTGACACAGGGTCTTGCTATACAGGCCAAGGTTGGCCCCGAACTGAGATCCTCTTGTTTCTACCTCCCAACTGGGCTTATAGGTATGCACCACCATGCCCAGCTACGCAATATCTGTTCTTGCTGCTTTCCCAAACTCTACCAGGAGAAAAGCAAAGACTGAAACGGTAAAGCTTGGGTCACCTACATACTTCATTTGACCTTTAGAAAGGCCCCTCTCTCTCTCTATTTACCGTCTTCAGGTAGCAGCTTCATCTGTCTCCATAATTGTGGGATGCTAAGTTTTTACTGATATATTCCAACTGCCAATCAACAATATTTTAAAAGAAAATCTCATTTCAAGGCATTTTTGAAGAATCTGGCAAACGCTTGACTTTTAAAAAAATGTAAGCCCAGTGTTAGTCTAAGATGTTTTGTATGTTAATGAAAATGCAGGTTCTACTTAGGCTAAGAGACAACATTGAAATGTAGTTCCCCAGTAGCTGACAAAGGACAAGTCTTACAGCCTGACACTACTGTGACTCCATACACGTTCTGCTCAAGCTGCCCGTAGGTAAGGATGTTGCAAGTGAGCTGCACGCTCAGGTAAGCCATGCTCACAAAGGTGACACTGGAGGCCGTTCTGTTGATGATGGTATATTGCTCCTTAGGAACAGCCACATGGTTTGTTTTCCACACAATGTAAGTGGCATTGACATTATAATTATCCATACATTTTTCCTTCAGCACACAAATTGCAGTGAAATTTGAACCATATTGTATAACTGGAGATTCAGGGTAGATATAACCACATGGATCCAGAAGTTGACCTGAAAAAGAACGACATGTGTAGCTCAGTACAAGGTCCAGCACTTGCCAAACATGTGCAAGCCCTTGGGTTCAACTCCTGGTGCTATCAAAGAAAACCAACAAATAAAAAACCCAAAGGTGGAATTTTCCAGTACGGTCTATCTGGATGGCAACACTCAATGTAGAGCCCTGCGACCTTCACTCTAACACTCTGTGAAGAAAAAGGAAACAAGCTGAGAATCAACATGGCCTGAATTAACATTAAAATCTGTAAAGAAACGTCCAAATTATTATGTACAAAATACAAACATTTCAGATCCGGATGAAAACAGGTCTGTTGAAGCTTCAGTGCATGGTATAACGTTCTAACTTACCCTCAGGAAACAAAGTGCTTACAGCTCAACCAACCGTCTGGCCCCTTGATTCAGGCAGTCTCAACTCCACAGAAAACAAGCAGGTACGGTCTGCACTCTCTACAGCCAGGAATTCCGTTGGGATGGGGAAATAGAGTAATAGAACAAGTTGTCTGTATGTCAAAATTCAGAAAAGTAGTATCCAAAAAAAGACAAAAAAAAAAAAAAAAGAATAGACCAAAATGGCCAAATATATTAGTTTTAACAAAAATGAAGGGGAAAGGATTTCCTATTAAAAAACAAAATATTGGGCTGGAGAGATGGCTTAGTGGTTAAGGCACTTGCCGGTCAGGCCAAAGGACCCAGGCTCAATTCCCCAGTACCCATGAAAAGCCAGATGCACGAAGTGGTAACATGTCTGGAGTTCATTTGCAGTGGCTAGAGGCCTTGGAACACCCACATTTTCTCTCTTTCTCTCTGATTCTTTGTCTTTCTCAGATAAATAAAATATTAAAAAATAAAATTTATTATTAGTTTTAGCAATGAATATTAGTTTTACCTATCAATGCACAGGATAAGATTCTCCATTAAAAAAAACAAAGAATCAGCCAGGTGTGGTGGTGCACACCTTTAATCTCAGCACTCTGGAGAGAGGCTGAGGTAGGGGTATCGTTATGAGTTCAAGGCCAGCCTGAGACTATGGGTGAATTCCAGGACAGCCTGGGCTAAAGTGAGACCCTACCTTGAAAACAAAGAATCAGATTAGGGTAAAAAAAAAAAATCATATGTTCAACAGTTGTGAATTCCATTGTTGATGACAACAAAATCCCAAGCTCTAGCTTCCTGTGTGGTGAACAGTCTATTAGACACATGCACCTGAGACACGCCTATTTTTACATTTGTTTTCAAACACTGAGTATATTATTATTACCCATAGTAACTTTACTGTGCAAAAGAGCACAAGAACTTATTTTTATTTGTGTGTGGTGTGGTATGCTAGACACTCACCTGCAAGGGGGGGGGGGGCTCGCTTGGATGCTGTGGCCATGTCAAACTGTTCAGAGTGTCTAAATATGTGTTCTTTACTTCTGCACGTACCTCATAGCAGTGAGCAATCTAGCATCATGGCAACACATGGGAACAAAGCAGGAGAGCATGCGACAGTGTGGACGTGTCCCACTGTGGGCAAGGAGGCCCAGACCTCAGATGGCCATCAGGCTACAACCTAAATTACGCTACTCCACTCTGGTATGCGACCACATGGCTCAGTGACACTTTGAATAATTAAGGAGAGAAATACTAACAATTAACAGATATTCTCTTATTCCCTTATTTAAAACCACATTTTTTTTGACCTTGTTCTTAAGGTTACTATAGTACAGCTAATTATCATTTAGTATTGCTAAATAACTAAGTTAGAACTGAGATTATATAAAACAAATCACTAGTAGTACTTTTAGCTATTAAAATCATGTAAGACATTAGTCTCACAATAATGACTCTAGAAGGAATATGTAAGCATAATTATATAATTATTAAACATGAGCTTAATTATATAGTATATAAAACACATAACCGTAATTTGTGGAGTTGCAGGGCATGGTATTCATGACCCTTACCTGTAGATCCGGTGGTGAGGAAAATAACCAAAGCCTGCACCACCCACGTCGGCAGGGTTGGCATCTCGCACAGGTGTTTCTGTAACAGACACAAGCAGTGTTCTTAACACATGTTCTTATTCATGGTATCTAAAACACAACCTTTTGTTTCTATTAGGTAGCTCTTTCATAGAGGGTGGAAAAAACCCTGTAAGAATGCAAAAGCCTTCAGAATAATTTTCTCTATTCCAACTGAAGTCCTGATTATGCGAAGCTGCTCAAAGACATGATTTATTTGTGAAACTTAATTAAAACACCAATCTTGCTATTTGTTATGTGAAATCTTACACACTAGTAAATAGCCATGCAATTGAGGACTTCTCTAACATAAACTTATTTGTGGCAAAACCCACCCTAAGTACCTCGAAAAGTACCAAATGGGGAAAAAAGTGCCACTCACAGTGTAAACAAAAATATCCCCTACTAGAAAACCTACAAATTACTAAAAATCCTAACACCTTGTAGAAAACTAGGCAGAAAGATTGGAATAGGCACTTTATAGATAAGAAAGTGCAAGTAAAATATATGAAAAGACAATTTTTTTAATGAGAGACAGAGAAAGAGCGAGAGAGAGAGAGAGAAAGAATTGGTGTGCCAGAGCCTCTAGCCACTGCCGTTGAACTCCAGATGTGTGTGTCTCCTTGTGCATCTGGCTTATGTGGGACCTGGAGAGTGTAACATGGGTCCTTAGGCTTCACAGGCAAGCGCCTTAAGCACTAAGCCATCTCTTCAGCCTGAAAAGATACTTTTCAACTCACTCAAAATGAGATATAAATTAAAAACACTGGATAGGAATGAAAGTGACATAAACCCTGGAAACAATCTAAAGACTCCTTACCAAGTGCAAGGGTACAGCAGGACACTGGGAAGTCTGGTGTTTCCTAACAACTCACCCCCCTACACACGTTAAGAACACACGTCCACATGAAGACATACTTCAATGTTCAGAGTAAATTCACTTACAAAAGACCCAAAATGGAACCATCTAGTGAACGGATAAACCAGTCATCAAGACATGCTATGCCTGCACCAGAGCACGGCTCCCAGCAGCCACGGATCAACTGGGTGACACGTGCAACGACACGGGGGATCCCAGAGGCCTTCTGTCCAGCGAGAGAAGTCAGACCCAACAGGCTGCCAACTGCAAACTATTTCATCCTACCTACAGGAAGGTCTGAGGTGACCAAACTACGGTAACACAAAGCTGACAGGGGTCCCACATGGCTGAGGTAGAGGTGGGCATGAAAGAAACGACCTGATTGTGGTGGTGGCTTTATAAAGACTATAGATATTTGTCAAGATTCACTGAGTCGTGTCACCAAGGCTCTGGTCTGAGACTCTGTTCTGTTTTCAAGCTGACACGTAGCTTGCTACAGCTGTGAGTATCAGCAAAATGCGTGAGACTTGTGATGATGAACTCCTCGCAGAGGCGGAGTCACTACCTGAGCCCTAATTCCCACAGGGCTCTGTGAGGAGTCAGGTGACACCTGCAGACACCGAGTCATCTTCCAGGACAGAAAACCAAACTTTAGGAACAGAAACTTTGCAGGCCTGCCCTTTACTCTAGAGGGAGCCACCAGCCTTTCTTTTAAGGCTATAAGCAAACTTCCCAAAGGGAAACACCATTTCTATCTTCTGGCATCCTTGAAAACACAGTTCGAAACGGAAAGAAATGAAACAGAGAAAGAAGAAAATATAAGAAGGCAGCCAGGGATCCTGCTCACGAGACATGCAGAAATCCCGGGGACCTGTGGCTTCCTATCAAACCCCCAACAACTGGTGAAGTCTAGTGTCTACACATTAAACCTCAGTTATAACCACACCAAAGCTGTGTAGACAAGACGTACAGCAACAGAAATGAGTGCTTTTCTCTTCCAAAAGACACGCATGCATACGAGTGTTGCACAGAAGCTGAAGGCTGTGGTGCAGCTCAGCAGAGCATGCGTAGGGGACCTGGGGCTAGTCCCCAGCAGCGAGAAAGCCACCATCAGAAAGCTTGATGAGAAGCAGCAGCTAAGTATGCACGAGCATTAGAATAAACTGTGGTAAGGCCGGATAACCAAGCCACAGTGATGGACAAGAGCGACTTAAAGCACAACACTGGTGCATTTCACACGTGACACAGAACTAGATACCAGGCTCACAGAAGTGTGCTGCACGGTTCCTTTATGTAACACACTTTAGAATTGCTCTGTTGTGTGTGTGTGTTCACAAAAGGCAGCATGCCAGGGTGCTGGGGCATGCTCACTACCTTTATCTGGACAGTGGTAAAACTTCACTGTGGCCGGGCGTGGTGGCGCACACCTTTAATCCCAGCACTCGGGAGGGGAGGCAGAGGTAGGAGAATCACTATGAGTTCGAGGTCAGCCTGGGCTAGAGTGAGACCCTACTTTAAAACAAACAAACAAACAAACAAACAAACAAACAAACAAACCAAAACACCTCACTGTGTATTTAAAGTGTACTGAATAAGACAGCAAATTATCTCAGTACCATTCTTAGCTTTATAATGTTGGCAAAAATATAAAACCCAGACTGTCATCGATACTGTTGTGAGACTAAGCAACAGAAGCAGACCACATGCTTGGAGGTTACAGTGCAAACCAAGTAAGTTCCCCATAAACTGTACAGCCAAACCTGTTGACATGTACTGTTTGTAAATTAGATCTCCTTGAAGACTAAACAGAAAGGGGTTGGAGAGATTGCTTAGTGGTTAAGGTACTTGCCTGCTAAGTCAAAGGACCCAGGTTCGATTCCCTGGTACCCACATAAAGCCAGATGCATGAAGTGGTACATATGTCTGGAGTCTGTTTTCAGTTGCAAGAGACCCTGGCGTGCCCATACTCACTCTATCTCCTCTCTCTTTATAGGAAGATCTTTAAAATAACATTATTAAAGAAAAACATGTGATGGCGCACACCTTTAATCCCAGCACTCGGGAGGCAGAAGTAGGTGGATCACCATGAGTTTGAGGGCACTCTGAGACTACATAGTTAATTCCAGGTCAGCCTGGACCAGAGTGAGACCCTACCTCAAAAAACCAAAACCAAAACCAAAAACAAAAAAAACTACCCAAAGTGTGTAACCACATAATGTATCAATAAAAACCCATGCAGATGTGAATTTAATAATTCTACTTCCAGCTGTTTTACCTTAAAGATACAAGCACATCAACATGTACATACGAGGTCATGCATGACAGCAGCACTTTCAGTAGTGCAACACTGAGATAACCTAAGGGCTCCTGACAGGCAGCCAATTATGCTGCACGCAAACACGGTGTATGGGGTATCTCTGTGAAAATGAAGTCTTTCATGTTCTGGTATGCAGTGTCATCCAAGGATATGTTGTAGAGACGGAACATGTGTACCTCACTTATTTGTGGACAAAACAAAAAAATCAAAAAAGATGATAAGATATACCCCATCACTACATGAATAAAAATATATCTAAGAAAGGCAAGAACTTGGGTGCTGGTGGCCACTGTGCATCTGAGGTACCAGGTGAGAGGGAGACTCTCCTTGCACCTTTCTAATGACGACGTGCCAAAGTGACTTTAAGAAAAATACATACAATTTAAATTTAAAAACACTTGGTGTAAAGATGTAAGAGCCACAGAGCGAAAGGGAACATCCAGAGACACGTGACCACGTACATAGAACGATGGACTGCTACTCTCACAATCCATAGTGGACAGCAGCAATCCCACACAGGGGCCCTCAGCGGAATGGGGGCAGCGAGAAGGGAAATGATGGTGCCAACACATGATATATCCATACACAGTCTCTACTTATGGGCTGGATAGATAGCTTGGTGGTTAAGGCACCTGCCTGCAAAGCCAAAGGATCCAGGTTTGATTCCCCAGGACCCATGCAGGCCAGAGGCACAAAGTGGCACATGTATCTGGAGTTCGTTTGCAGTGACTGGAGGCCCTGGCGTGCCCATTCTCTCTCTCAAATAAATAATAATAATAAACAAAAACAAACAAAACAAAGTCTCTACTTACAAAAAATACTGTATAGTTTTTTTTTGATGAATACATGCTTGTATTAAATATACATCTTTACTTGACCTAATATACTTCCTACTTATGTAATAATCACTCTGTAACAAATTATTTGATAATGAGCTGTCCAGACTATACTCGAGGATATAAAAGAATGAAGTTTTAGAAACTTCAGAAAGCAGTGTTACTCCTTACTCCCCAAATTTCAACAGGCCATTACTAGAGCTAGGGGTGTAGCTCAGTGGTAGGGCACTTCACAATGTGGGCAAGGCTTTGGGTTCAATTTCACAAGGTTAAAAAAAAGGCATTTAAATAGTTCCCTATTAGAAAATCCACTGCATTCTTCAAATGCTTACTAAAACAAAGAAAACATCCCCAAACAGTGGTAACTCCACCTTGACTACTACCTTGCCAAGCGCCTTGGGTTACATTGTAGATTTCCATACAGTTCCAGAATACTGGCACCCTTAGTGATGTACTGTATTATTATAATCATATTCAAAAGCAAAATACTTATGATGTCTTTGTACTGAGCAGTGCTACAAAGACAGGACTTGTATTTAATTTCATGGTCAGAAAGTAGTAATTCCCGGGTTGGAGAGATGCCTTAGTGGTTAAGGCATTTGCCTATGAAGCCTAAGGATTCAGGTTCAATTCTCCAGGTCTCATGGCCAGATGCACATGGTGGCACATGTGTCTGAAGTTCTTTTTAAGTGGCTAGAGGCCCTGGTGCACCCATTCTCTCCCACCTACCCCATCTCTAATTAAAAAAAAAAAAAAAAAAACTTAAAATGAAAGAAAGTAGTTATTCCTAATTTTGGAAAAACTGTCATGAGGTGTAAGAGAAGGAACACCTATGAAAGCACTTGTTTTGGAGCGACAACAGTGATACTCTATAACTATAGTCAATATAATGAAATTTCATTTGGGGCCTATCTTGTTTTAAAATTGACAGAGCTGACAGTATTCTGTTGGGTGTTCCCTTTTCACCGCTCAGTATAAAAGTGTATCATAGCGCGGCCCCTTCTCCACAGTGCTTGCAGAACACAGACCTTGATTTCCTTGAAAAATGCCTATCTAGGAAGCCTTAACCATGACTAGTATCTACAGACGCCAGAAAGGTGCACTTCAGAACTGAGTGGTTCTCCTACAACACGATTCCTCAGATAGGTGGAGTCCACACTACGGTGGGTGTGGAAAGGAGCTAAAAGATGAACCACAAGCGATTTGCTACTATTAATGCTGAAGGAACATGGTTTAGCACTGATTTGCTTTAAAAGTTAGAACAAACACCCAATAACTACTATAGTTGTTCATTGTTACTTTTATCTCCATGGATTTTCTCACGTGGTACAAAAAGTAGTAGAATACCGAATTTATAAATATTTATTTATAAAATTTTCTTTTAATTCAACGCAAGGGCAGTGAAAGCAGGAATGTCAATATAAATTCTGTTATTACGGCAAGATTACAATCATTCTACAATAGTACAATGAATGTAATTGTCAAAAATAAGGCAAAGCTGTATTTGCTGAGTGAAAAAAAAAATCCAGGTAGGAATTATGATTATCTTTCACAGTATGTTGTTATTCTGGATACATCTACAAAATGTTCCTCATGCCTACATTGTTTCTACATTTTTTTAAAAATCATCTATCCCTCTACCCTCTTTCGTCAGTACCAACTGTGAAAGTCTTAGAGCTGTCTCCTCCTCCCACCTTCCTCGGGTCCCTCCTGCCTCCAGGCCACACTCAGGGTAGGAGGGGGATTCTGGAAATACCTGTTATGGTCATAGACTACTGGTGGGGGGTAAGTGACACCTCCACACGGTCCTCACCTTATAGTATCACACAGAACCCCTCCCTGGCAGCCCAGTTTTCTTTCTCCTCTCCCCAGCAAAACCTTAACATCCCTCCCTTTCCTCAGGGTCCCCATGCCTCTTTCCCTATGGCTTGGATCCCATCAGTTTCTCCCTGGCATTAAACAGTCCTGGGCTCCAGGAAGAGACTGCCTCAGTCCTCTGACACCGTAGGAGGGCATTCTAACAAAACACTTGGGCGCAACTTTTGTCTATACAAACTGCTTTCAATGAATCACTTTATTCTCCTCATATCCTTGGGAAGCAGAAGGGTGAGGTAACAATTATTGACAAGAATTTAAAAAAAAATCAGTCAAGGCAACTTACTTACCCAGCTCAAAATTAGCAAGCAACAAAGCAAGGGCTGGAGCTGAGCCCGCGGTCTCCAGGTGTCATTGTCTTTCTATTCACCCCTAGGAAGACAGGAGAGCCTGGCTCAGAACGCTGACTTCAACAGCACGTACATCTCTAAATACACTAGATTTTCAGATTTGCACAGCTGCCTAACTTAGAGATCTTCTGAATTTCAGAGTAAAATAATCCTGCAAAACGCTTGTGTGAGAGTATCCAAATAACTGAGTGGCATGTTTTTTGTTCTTGTTTTTAAGACAAGGTTTTACTATATTGCCCAGCCTGGCCACAAAGTACTGGGCTCGAGTACTCCTCTTACTTCAGCCTCTGGAGTAGCAGGGACCACCAGGGCTAGTGTTGTTTTGTTCTCTTGAAAACATGAGGGCATTAAGGACACTGACACCTAATTCTGACTTCCCTAGTGTCTATGCAGTGTCACAATGTCAAAGGACTGTGAGTGTGTGGTGGTTTGAATGTAAATGTCCCCTACAGCTTCAGGTGTTTGAATACTTAATCCCCCCGCTGGTGGGAAGATTGTGGGGCCTTTAGGAGGTGGAAACTTGCTGAAGGATGTGTGTGTGTGTGTATGTGTGTGATTGAGAGAGAGAGAGAGAGAGAGAGAGAGAGAGAATGAATTCCCTGGGACAGCCCTCGAGGTGTCACAGCCCGGCCCCGTGGAGCTGCAGTTCTTGCCGCTGCTGCCTCCTCTCTGCTGATGTGGGGCTGTGGCCCGCCGGCTTCTCGCTCAGGCGTGCCATGCTTTTCCTGCCTTAATGGACGCTGCCCTCTGGAACTGTAAGCTGAACTAACCCTTGTTCTTCCATAAGCTGCTTCTGCTCAGGTGTTTTGTCCCAGCAACAAGACAGTAAACGGAGAGGTTGCTTTGTTGACTTGGACAAAAGCAGTTACAGTAGGTCTTTAGTAGAATTCACCCCTTTTGTCTTCTGCTGCCACTAAATTAAAATTGCTAACACCTCGACTGTCAAACTATCAAATGCACTTAGAAACATAGGTTACATTCAGTATTCGCTCAGTACTAGGTTAAACTCTAGCAGCAGTATGATAATTACTTCTTGAAATATGGTAACTTCAAACAGGCAAAGAGTGAATCCTCCATTTTTATTTCATTCACATTGAGCCATTGATATAACTCATGTAGATTAAATAACAAGGAATTTGATTTGTAAGAAATCTTAAAACTTTCAAGTGAGAAGTTGAAAAAAAAAAAAAAAGAAGTCATGTGAAAGTCCCTATCATTTCACCAAGAAAATACTAGTGAAAATTTTGGCCCTCCAAGACTCAGGGAACATTGTGGAAGAGTGGGCAGAAAGAATACGAGAGCCAGAGAATGAGGAGGAGTACTGTGGCGCATCCTTATCCAAACATGAAGTGGCTACTGCATCCATGACCTCCAGTAACTGTCATTCCCTCCACAACACCTGTACAATACTGGGCCCATCAATATTCAGTCATGGACACTGGAGGAGGGCAAAAAAAAAAAAAAAAAAAAAAGTTAAAGTAGACGAGAGGGACTGGGGAGATGACTCAGTGGCTAAAGGCATTAACTTGAAAAGCCTGCTGGCTGGGGTTCAATTTCCCAGTACTCATATAAAGCCAAATGCACAATGTGGTGCATGCATTTGGAGTTCACCTGCAGCAGCAAGAGACCTTGGTGAGGGCATACACTCTCCCCCAAATAATTACAAAATAAAAGTAGAAGAGGGACTATTGGGAAAGAAGGGATTCAGTGGAAGGGATTGGGGAAGAAAGGGCAAAAGAATATAAGAAAGGGATTATGATCAATATATATCATATCCGTATATGAGAGTTAAAAAGGGACTGGCAAGATGGCTCAGCAGTTAAGGCACTTTGTAATGCCTTATGACTTGGTTTCAATTCCACAGTACCCATGTAAAACCAGATGCACAAAGTGGTACATGTATCTGGAGTTTGTTGGCAGTGGCAAGAGGCCCTGGCACACCCAGTTTCTCTCTGTGTCTCTTCTTGCAAATAAATATCTTTTTAAAAAAAAAAAAGTTAAAAAAGAAACGCTTTGAGACTCCGTAGACTTGGTTGCCTGATTTGAAATTTTCATCTTTAAATCTATAGGCAATGTCACTTTTTATTATGTGTCACCTACTACAGCTGGTGGTGAGGCACTGATGGGCAACACATGTATACTGAGCATTGGAGGAAAACTAAATTTTCAGAAAACACTGCTTTTTAGTATATCCTTTTGCCATTCTGAAAGATGGTGTACTGCAAGGAGATGATTCTGGTCAATGAAGGATGAAATGAAAGAAAAAGAAATGTGAAAATGTGGACATTCACGTTGCAATCTCCGTATTAAGTACAAAACATGGTCAACTTAGCAGAGCTGATTCCACTTGTCCCTCAAAGGGCACTTATTAAAGCCTGTGCTACTGAAGGGTAAAATAACCTTTTAGAGCCGGGACTTAGTACATGGGAAGTAGACCATTGTGGTGGCCTTTAAGGGAGACACTGGGTCTTCTGTCTCTCTCTCCTAAGCAACTCCCATGTGCTCCCCACAGCATGTTTCGGCTCATCACAGACCCAAACAACAGAGCCAAGTGAGGGCTGAAACTTCTGCAACTGTGAGTCAAAATAAACCTTTACTCCTATTTAGCTCACTTCCTCGTGTATTTTGTAACCACAATGGGAAGCTAGCATGTACAATACAAAAGTAAACTAAAAATGTCATTGTGAATCATGTTTAACATATTTGAGTCCTTTCCCCAGGACTTTCTGATCTGTTTTAGAATGGGATATTCTTGATGTTCAAAATGACATAGGTGGGTTTGCCTGCAAAGCCAAAGGACCCAAGTTTGATTCCCCAGGACCCACGTTAGCCAGATGCACAAGGGGGCGCATGCATCTGGAGTTCATTTGCAGTGGATGGAGGTCCTGGCATGCCCATTCTCTCTCTCCCCTTCTTTCTCTGTCAAACAAATAAATAAATAAAAATAAAATATTGGAAAAAAAATGAGATAGGTTACATGGGGTGGGGGGTGTCAGTGACAAGGGTAAACAAAGTCTGGTTCTTATCTGCACTGGTGGGACAGTGGTAAGCAGAGGTATTTCTCAAAGTCTGGTTATTTTCCCAAGTGCTTAAAATCCCATTCTCTTCTCAGCTGAGGTGAAAAGCAATATACTGTGCCTACAAGAAGTCCCTCTTAAAGTCTGATTATCTTGATAGTGCATAAAATCCATTCTCAACTGTGGTGAAAAGCAATACTGTGCCCACAGTAAGTCCCTCTTAAAGAAAAAAATAAACTCATTATTTTCCTCAAAGAAAAAAAGAAAGAAAGAAAACTGTGGTGGTGAGTAGTCTTGCAAAATTTTCTTCCCAAGTAGAAGATAAAAGATCTTTCCCTAGTTACCCTGAACTGTTTATATTTTGCCCCCTTTTCTGTCTTTTTTTTCCCCTCCACAGCACTTCAGACTCTCTGTAAGGGACTGGCCAAACAACCCACGTCCTAAGGCTTTGTGGACCTTTGGTTCTGCTGCAAGTAGTCAACTGAGCTACTGCAGTGTAAACGCAGCCAGTCTGTCAACGACAACTGTGTCCCGGTACAACGTCACCTATGAAAACAGACTGGTGGTGCACAGGTCACTGTTTGCCAACATCTATTCTAGAATGCCATACAATGTTCTTTGCTTACTATTTGTTACTGTTGACCTGTGTCTCCTACAAAAGGTTCACTGGAGTCCTGATCCCCAGTATCTCAAAACCGGACCCTACTGGGAAATAGGGACATTGCTGATCTAATTAGCGAAGATGTCACAGGAATAGGGTGGGACCTTGGGCAGTATGACGTTTAGAATGGAGAGAAGAATGTCAGATGACGAGAGACAGACCTGAGTTACATGGTAAGGAATGTCAACTGATGGTTACTGCCTGAAGTTAGGGGTGGGCAAGGGACTCTTCCCCAGTCTCAGGATTCCTAGCTCCAGGACCTTTGAGAGAACGTCTCTGCTTGGAAACAGTCTGTGGTTGTGTATTATCATAGCCCTAAGAAATGACTGTCCCGTGTGTGTTACCAAAGCAGACTAGCAAACGAGGAGCAAGTGTTGTGTTTTGTTCCTTCAATTCCTGGAATCTCGACTCCTACTTAGTGCAGCGAGCACTCCATATGCTGCTGGAGGAGTTAATGCTGCTTTCCAAATAAGCACATAGCATGTCTTAATGCAGTCCTTTCAGCGTGGAGCTCGGGGTGCTGACACGGCCTGTCTAGGCCACTCGGTAGGTGTGAGCTATGCATGTTCTTGGGTGATGTGTCCAGTTGACTATTTTGATCCCCCTTTAATATATAGAAAATTATCTGTACATAATTTCCCCCTAAATCAGTGGCTCGTCTTTTGACTATCTTAAAATTGCTCTTTGAAAATCAGGAAGTTTAATTCTGATGAAGTGTGACATTGTGCTTTTGGTGGCATATCTAAGGAATCTTTGCCTCAGATCACAAAGGTTTTCTCCTGTCTTCATTTTCAAGTTTTGAAGTTGTAGGTTTTACATTTAGGTTTCAGAGTAATTTTGAGTTAATATATGGCATGAGGTAGGAATTCAAGTTTGTTTTGTATACATGATTAGCCAACTGGTTCAGAAGCAATTGTTGGAAACACAATTCCTTCTCAAGTGAGTGACCTTTGCACCTTAGCCAAGGATAGGTTGTCCATATATGTGTTGGTTTATTTGTGCATTTTTAAATTCTGCAGATGGGCAAATTTTTATGTAAAGGACTATAAGGTAAATATTTCAGGCTTTGGGGGTCATAATGTCTCTGTTGAGAGCCTGCCTTGCATGCAAGTGGCTATGGTTTTGATCCCTGGCACTATAAAGATAATATAAATAATAAAGAATAATAAATAAATAAATAAATAAATAAAAATAAATAAGAAAGCTGGGCACAGTTCACACCTGTAGTCTTAGCTAACTGAGGGCGGCTGAGGTAGGAAGATCACATAAGCCTAGGAATCAAGAGGCCAGCCTGGGAAACACGGTGAGATCATAGTTCAAAACAAAACATGGGCTGGACAGATGGCTCTGCGATGAAAGGTGCTTGCTTACTAAGCTTGCCAGCCTGGGTTAGATTCCCCAGTACCCTATGTAAAGTCAGATGCACAAAGTAGTGCATGCATCTGGAGTTCCTTTGCAGTAGCAGGAGGCTAAGGTATACCCATCTTTAATCTGTTTCTCTCCTTATAAATAATAAAAAATATTAAGAACAACACACCCCCCCAAGTATTTGATAAATATTCTTTTAAAAAGGCTTCTCACTTCACTGGGGAAATAAGCAACTCTACAAATATATACTTTTGGATAAACCAGCTCCATAAGCAAAAAAATTAAAAAGCCCTTTCTTCATGACACACATATACTCCAGATTTATTAAGGAATTGGTGTAAAAGCCAAGTTGTAAACATACTGGAAGGAAATATGACATGTGTTTATGATTCTAGATCAGAAAATATTTTACAAATTATTTTTGTCTATTTTAGAGAAATGAAAATGTTTCAAGAGTACTTTAGTAAAACATCCATGTTCCCACCATCACGTAAGAAATATAATGCTACAAATACAACTGAAGCCAAACAGTTCTTGCTCACAGGAAACTCAAAGTTTAGAGAGGTAAAATATCCTAAGTGCTACCGGGACATGGAGAGCACCCAATTCGGACAGGTACCCAGCTTTAAATTAAGGGTAAGAGTTTCCAAGAGAAAACAGCGTACTCATATAAAGTACATCATCTTTTATGTGAACTGTGAAGTGAAAATCACTAATGGTGAAGTCCCAGAGGTCTATCTGCCCTATCTGAAATGCACTAGTGGGTGAGCCTGCAGAAGTGTACAAGACACAGGACATCCAAACAAAAAATAAGATGGCTCTGTAGAAGGCTCTACTCAGAAGCAAGGCGGACCTCTCCCTTAGTGTGAAGTATAAAACACATTGCTGAAGAGAATGTGAAAAGTTGGAGACAACACTCAAACATTTTTCTTTCTTTCTTTCTTTCTTTCTTTTTTTTTTTTTTTTTCTGAGGTAGGGTTTTGCTCTAGCCCAGGCTGACCTGGAATTCACTATGTAGTCTCAGGGTGGCCTTGAAACTCATGGCCATACTCCTACATGTGCCTCCCGAGTGCTGGGATGAAAGGTGTGCACCACCACACCCGGCGTAACACTCAAACTTTTAAAAGGGCAACATATTTATTTTACTGAAAGAAATGAAGCTCTTGCTCTGGATATCAACACAATGCAGCTTTGAAACAATGATCAGCTACAGCCACTATAGGAACAGACATAGCTCTCTGATCATGGTTACCTTAACTTCTCATGAAACTATGAGATAGCCACAGAATTAAAAAAAGAAAAGAAAAGAGAAGAAAAAAAGGCTGTGACATTATTAAGTGTTTCTGAAGCCTTCAACATTGCTCTCCATCCTTGCCTCTTAATTCCTCACGCCTCCTGGCTCCTATGCAACCATATAGAGTAGCTAGCTTTTCTTTATCTGCTTTTCTTGTGTTCTCTGCTCGCTCTTATCTCTTGCCTATAATTGTATCCAAAGTATTCGACAGCTACTTTTCCTCTGAAGCATCTGCATCTTTGAAGGTATATAACTTCAAACAAAATACTACTCCAACAAAAATTATTTCAAGAATTCTGACTTGAAGCTTTAGTTACATATTATCTTGGATTTTCTACCTCCGATTCAAATGAATTTAAGAAATCTTTAAAAACAGCACAAACACTTTTACTTATTTATTTTTTAATCACCTTGTTCCCATACCTATAAATAACTCACCCAATCTTGAACTGCCTAAGTCAACAGAGTCCCTCGTTCTCTTATGTGCCCATTACAGTTTAAGTTTTCTCAGTGACAAATCTTCTGTGGACTTCATGCATAGTGCCTTCCCCCGGGCCTGTCTCTGCACCCTCTACCATAACCAGTCGAACCTGGGCCCTGGTCACAATACTGACAACCACCTTCCGGCTTCTAGTCTCTTTCCTCTCTCTTAAACGTTCTGAACACTGTTGGTGGGCGAATCCTTCACAAGCATTACTTTAAAGCCATAATTCTTCCTCAAAAGTTTTTTAAAGGGTGACTAATACTGCCAAATATTTTAGCTATTAAAGAACCTAAAAACTTGGCTTCAAAGAAACCGTAGCGTACAATCAACCTCTTCCAGTATTTGTCTGTTTTAGAATAGTAATAATAATAAATAAGGCTAAGGCATTTCAGAAGCAGGTAGAGCACTTGCTTACCATGAAGAAGGGGGCCCGGGTTCAAGGTCCAGCACCACAAAACAAAATCCTTTCCTCAAACTTCTCTCAAGTTGTCCCACTACACTGTAAGCAATCTGGCTTTTACTCCAATCATGCTGAAATTATTTTTGCAGCTTTCCAACTGCAAAGCAAATATGTAAGCTTCATTCCTCTCTTTTGCTTGGCCTCATAATGCGCAACGTGTCTTAACTTTCATCACTGCCCACCAGCCAACTCTACCAGAAAACTCCAGTAACCCACTACTGGGGCTCCTCTATAGCATGTCGTTTTTAAAGTCTGCTTCCTTTCCTTGTGTGTATGGTATGCACACGTGGGTCTGTCTGTCTGTGTGTGTGTGTGTGTGTGTGTGTGTGTGTGTGTGTGTGTTTTCATGGAGGTCAGAGGTTGACACTGAAGTCTTCCTCAACTGTTTTCCATTTTATTTTTGGAGATAAAGTCTTTTGTGGAACCTAGAGTTCACTGATGAAGTTAAACTAGACAGCTGGCAAGCCCTGGTTCCCTGAACCCCCCCTTCCCAAGCACTGGGGGAGAACACAGGCATGCACCATGACGCACAGCAAGCATCTTACCCACTGACACATCTCCCCAGCCTCTGGAGTTTATGCTTTGACACCCTGTTCCTACCGTGCCAATGCCTTCCCGAGCCTGCTTTATTCCACTGTTTATCACCCCAGATGAACTTCTGCAGAACTTCACCCCCACCCACTCTCACACACATGGCCCCACTTCTCTTTTAGAGTTCCCTAAAGGATGCATAACATTGAACAGTATTACATGTCGTGATATACTCAAAATCTAACATACTTTGCGGCGCTCAGCAGAAAATTAGGTTTGTTTATGTATTTACTTATTAATGTATGGGGTGCTGAGAAGTGAACCCAGGGCCCAGGCACATGCTAGGCAAGCACTCTACCCCTGGCTACATATCAGCACAATAATGACTTTTGAAAGACTTTCTGATACAGCAGCGTTATGCTCCTCACTGTTACAGTGTCATCATAGTTAAGAGCCCAGATGCCGAAGCCAGGCTATCTGAGTACAAACAGGATCTATCACTTCTTAGCTGGACAAGTTGCTTAAAAGTTTGCCTCTGTGTGAGAGATTAAGACTCCTAATAAGGTTATGAGGGTTATAGGATTGTGAGCAAAATGTTCAAAACAGTGACTGGCACAGAAAATATTACATATGTATTTGTTATTATAATGAATATAATTTGAATATAATTCCACATGTGCTATTATGTTCTAATTTCCATTATGTTCTCTATTCTGTACTTATGAGTAAGCTCTCTCTATGATGTTCTTTATTATAAATGGGTTTGTTAACCCGGTTTTTGTAAATTCTGTGAAGATCCTGATGATGACTCAGGTATCTGTATTAGTCCCTACAGCAGGGTAAGAGCTCAGTGAAATAATCTTAAGAGAAACCTCAACTCTGATCACACTGTCTTTGCAATCAAAGAAAGGGAGAGAGAGCTGTGAGAACATTCCATGCTTCTCCAGGAGTCAAGCTGCAAATGTCTCAGGGCCAGGGAATTCTGACACCCATTAAAATGAGGAAGTCTGAAATAACTTCCAGGAGAAAAAAAAAATCCTGCCACTGCAGTTGTAGGCAGTGCTTAACTCCCGAAACCAAGTCACAACACTGCATTTTCTATGAGAAATCTGTCGATATGACAAGATGTCTGTCTAGGTAATAGAGGGGCCCTGAGTAGCTAGTGTAACACCTGTTCACAGGCGTGTATTAACATTCTCCGTAGCATTTAATAGAAATGTCAAATTCCCTTAGGGGGAAAAAAAAAAAGTTAAACAGAAAACACACCATTATAAATAAAAATAAGAACATCATGTTTAATTCCTAAGAATATGCTCCAGTAAATTAGCTGGCAGCTGTATTTATAATGCTCTAAATTACCTATGAGAAAAAGACTCTTCTTGTCAAAATACAGACTTGGGAAGAAGAAAAATTCTAGTACAAAGTTTATCCTTCCTAACATTTCCTCCATTTTTTTCTTTCACTTGTGATTGAAAGCAAAACCCCAAATTATTCCCCAAAATAAGTATTTGGAAAGCACAGTTTAATTTACTATTGAGGTTAGTCCTATAAAAACATAGCATCCAGTTAATAGTTCAAAAACACTTTCAAATATACATTAACACTAGGAAATTAAGGAAGTGGCAATCAGCTCATATGATGATCTGTGTTAGTAAGGAAGAGTTGTTTAACTCAAAGCCAGCTGTCCCACACAGCCTGAAGGGTTTGTTTACAGCATTGACTAACCAACATAGCTTAGAAGATGCATCCTGACATTCCAACAAGAATTTTAAAACAGTGTTAACCACTGAAACGCCCAATACTCTACAAATTAAAACAAAGATTTAATTTAATTAAAACAAGATTTCCTTTTGAGGGACAAATGAATACAATGTCCATCCCCGAATGAACAGAACCCGGCTGCTTAGGGGGGGAAAAAAAAGTAGGGGAGAGGGTCCAAGTTGAGACAGAAGGACTCGTTCTCAGGTTTAAAAAGACACGTGGGATCTATTTAGGAATTAGTAGGTGCAAGAGATTTAAAAAATATATTAAACATTGGTTAGGATTGCAGGGCAAAATGCTGGCTTTCGGGAGTGGGGGAGAGAAATCAGGCGCCCAGTGGGGAGGAAGAGTCAAGTTTGTAAAGGGGACACGGGTAGGGGACGCGGGAAAACCTTGGGAACCCGGGGACGTGCGACGGAAGCAGGGAGTCAGGGCAAGGTTGGGGTACCTCGGGTGGAGGGAACCAGGTGACCAAGTTGGGGAAGTGGGAAGTGGGAGCAGGGATAGAGGACGGAATGCGGGGATTTCCAGGCCCGGGATGGAGGAGTCATGTCGGGGATGGTGGCGGGGAGTGGGGGGGGGGAACTCCTCTCCCAGGTCAGGGAGGCCGCCCCCCACTTTTCCATGCCAGGTCCCGGGACCCGCATTGGGGGTGGTGGTGATGGGGGACTCCTCCCAGGTCAGGGAGACCGGCCCCCACTTTTCCATGCCAGGTCCCGGGACCCGCATTGGGGGTGGGGGGATCCTCTCCCAGGTCAGGGAGACCGCCCCCCACTTTTCCATGCCAGGTCCCGGGACCCGCATTGGGGGTAGTGTTGGGGGGGATCCTCTCCCAGGTAAGGGAGACCGCCCCCCACTTTTCCATGCCAGGTCCCGGACCCGCATTGGGGGTAGTGTTGGGGGGGGACTCCTCTCCTGGGTCAGGGAGACAACCCCCACTTTTCCATGTCAGGTCCCGGGACCCGCATTGGGGATGGTGTGGGGGGATCCTCTCCCGGGTCAGGGAGACCGCCCCCCACTTTTCTATGCCAGGTCCCGGGACCCGCATCGGGGGTAGTGGGGGAATCCTCTCCCGGGTCAGGGAGACCGCCCCCCACTTTTCCATGTCAGGTCCCGGGACCCGCATTGGGGATGGTGTGGGGGGATCCTCTCCCGGGTCAGGGAGACCGCCCCCCACTTTTCCATGGCAGGTCCCGGACCCGCATTGGGGGTAGTGTTGGGGGGGACTCCTCTCCTGGGTCAGGGAGACAACCCCCACTTTTCCATGTCAGCTCCCATGTGGGCCTGGAAGAAGCTCATCCTCCTCTCCCGCCCCCGTCGGCCCGGGGGGCCCCTCCTCACCTCTCAGGCCGCGACGCCTCCGTCTCCAACGCCAAGCCCGAGCCGTAGACCGCGGGTGCGGCCCACCACCAGCACCCCCAGTCCCAGGAGGGGGCGTCCCCGGGAAGCCGCCACCCCGCACCCCTCAGCCCGGAACCCGACACGCTCCGTAGCGCCGGGTCCCCGCGGACACTTCACAGCGACCCTCCACCCGCCCGCTGGCCGCCGCTGCCGCCGCCGCGCTCCCTTCGCCCCGCCCCATACCCAGAGTCCCGCGCGCTGATTGGCTGCGGGGAGTCCCCGGCGCACGCGGCCATTGGCTGACAAGCGCGCAGACGGACGGGATGGGCGGGGACTCCAGGCGAGGCTGCGATTCCCGGAACGCGGCTCCCCTCCCGGCGTCCCGGATTCCCGCGGCCCCAGCGCGCCGACGTCGCCTCTCCCAGACCGGATCGAAGGGTTCCCCCCCCACGCACACAACCTCCTCCTCCGCGGGCGGAAGGACCACAGTGTGCCTTTATTTTCCCCTATGGAAAAAACGGGGTCGTGAACCGAAAGCCTGGGGGTGCTTCCCGCGCTCCCAGGGCCGCCGCCTGCTCCTCTGCGCCCGGGGACGTCCTCCGGGACCCGGAGCGAGCCACCGCCTGGCTCCCTGGGGGACACTGGCTGCTCCTTGGGGACAGGAAGGGCTTGATGGCACAGGAGATTGCCGCTGGTTGTGGTGACGGCTTCGGTCCAAGTCTTATGTAAAGGAGCCTTGCCACGGAATAATTTTTAATTGATTTTTAAAAAACATACTTATGTATTATCTACCATCTATCTCCCTATCTAAACATAATTATGTATTATTATCTTTCTATTGAGAGAGAATGGGTGCCTCCAGCCCCTGCAAAGGAACTCCAGATGCTTGCGCCCCGTTTTGTGCATCTGGCTTTACGTGGGCACTGGGGAATCAACTCAGGTCCTTAGGTTTTGCAGGCAAGCACCTTAACTGCTGAGCCATCTCTCCAGCTCCGGAATGCTTTATATATATATATATATATATATATATATATATATATATATATATATAATTTGTATTTGCAAGCAGAGAGAGGTAGGAATGGGCACGCCAGGGCCTCTAGCCACTGCAAAAGAACCCCGGATGCATGTGCCACTTTGCGCATCTTCCTTTACATGGGTACTGCGGAATTGAACCAGGGCCTTCCAAGTTTTGCAAGCAGGTGCCTTTAAAGGCTGAGCCATCTCTCCAGCCCCAGGATATATATATTTTTTAAGGTTAGTAAATGAGTTTGGGTGTAATTGTGCAGTGAATCTCTAGAACTGGTGACCTACTGAGAAACTAGTATTTTCTTGCAGTTCCCGCCTCCCGATCTGTGATAAAAATACCTAGTACAAACCAATTTCATTGTAAGTCACCTCGCCTCCACACACCCTGGAAAATGAAAACGAAAGCTCACGTGGGTGTATGTATATATTTTCCAAAGCAAGATGAGAAGCTTAAAAAAGGTGTGTGTCTGTGAAAGGGACTTTTGGAAGAATTGCAAGCTATAATAAATGGTTTAATGAGCAAATAATGCCTTTAAATTAACAAAGTTTTTTGTTATATTGGGGATCTTGATGAAACAAAAAAAAAAATTACAGGAGTTGGAGAGATGGTTCAACAGTTATAGTGCTTGTTGGCAAAGCCTAAGGACCCAGGTTCAATTCCCCAGTGCCCACATAAAGCCAGATGTACAAAGTGGCACTTGCATCTGGAGTTCATTTGCAGCAGCCGGAGGCCCTGGTGCGCCCATACTCTCTGCTTGCAACAAATTTAAAAAATATTTTTTTGAAAGCCTCACTTTAAAAGAAATCGAAATTACAATCTCTTTTTCTTTCTTCTGTTAGGCAAAGCACTCTACTATTGAGTGACATTCCGAGCCCCAAATTATGATCCTTCAGTAACTGATAAGTTTTAAAAGATCCAACAAAGTGGACCTTCTAAAGGTGTCCCAGGTAAGCTTGAGGTCTATGCTAAGCTAAAGATGTGTTCAGCTCCTACAGTTCCCTGCCATACTTTATCTAAACTGCGAGTGGAACAAGATGGTATTCTAGCCTTGCTATGCATATATAGGGACGTTCGTTTTAAAACAAGCTGCTTTAAAAAGTTTGTTCAACTGAAAAGTTTATGCAGATCCAGCAAATATTTATTTAGGGGCAATGTATACCTCTTACCTTTCCATCTCTGTGACCTTGGGAACATCTTTTTAGTGTTTTCATCGAAAATGAGAATAATGGTACTAACCTAGTAGGATTGTTGATTTAAAGTACAGAGTTTAGGGGCTGGAGAGATGGCTCAATGGTTAAAGGTGCTTCCTTGCAAAAGCCCGCAGGCCTGGGTTTAATTTACCAATACTCATGTAAAACCAAATGCAGAAAGTGGTATGTGCTTCTGGAGTTCTTTTGCAGAGGCAGGAGACCCTAGAGTGCCCATACTCATTCTCTTTCAGACTTTCTCCCTCCCTCACTCGCTCTTTCTGACTCTCTCAAATAAATAAATAAAAATATTTTTTAAAACATAGCTTGAGGCCTGGGGAGATGGTTCAGCGGTTAAGGCATTTGCCAGCAAAGCCAAAGGACCCAGGTTCAGCTCCCCAGCACCCACGTAAGCCAGATATACAAGGTGGCACATGCGTCTGGAGTTCATTTTCATTGGCTGGAAGCCCTGACACACCCATTCTCTCTCTATCTGCCTCTCTGTCTCTCTCTCTAATAAATAAATCAAAGTGAAAATAGTTTTTAAGGGCTGGAGAGATGGCTTAGTGGTGAAGGCATTTGCCTGCAAAGCCAAAGGATCCCGGTTTGACTCACCAGGCCCCTCGTAAACCAGATGAACAAGGAGGCACATGCATCTGGAGTCTGTTTACAGTGGCTGGAGGCCCTGGAGTGCTCATTATCTCTCTCTCTCTGCCTCTTTCTCACATAAATAAATAAAATATATTTAAAAAGTGGAAGTCTCAGACATTCTTAAAAAATGTATTTCTAGCATTAAAAATATTTTTAAAAATAAAATGAAATATTGCCGGGCATGGTGGCACATGCCTTTAATGCCAGCACTTGGGAGGCAGAGGTAGGAGGATCGCTGTGAGTTCAAGGCCACCCTGAGACTACAGATGAATTCCAGGTCAGCCTGAGCTAGAGTGAGACCCTACCTTGAAAAACCAAAATAAATAAATAAATAAATAAATAATAAGTAAATATTAAAAAAAACAGTTTAGCACATAATATATACTCAATACTGACTATTATCATTATATAATGTATCCTATGTTGATGCATCTCAAACCTGCTTGAATCTTGGCATTTATTAAAATTGATGATATTTCTTAGAGACAGAGGGAGGTCTATATCTTACAACAAGCTGGCCTGCCTTGCAATACTGATCAGAAAGCAGAGGTCTAAGTTGATCCTTTCACTACTTTCTTCACTTCAGTTGGCCTTCAGTCATGTTAATCACTGTGAGATTGTCCTTGTATTGAATCTGTTTAGGTCCTGCCCCTAAGAAACTCACTTTGTGGGGGAGATTAAAAATCCTGCAGCAAGGGTGTGGTGGCGCACACCTTTAATCCCAGCACTCCGGAGGCAGGGGTAGGAGGATCGCTGTGAGTTCGAGGCCACCCTGAGACTCCATAGTGAATTCCAGGTCAGCCTGGGCTAGAGTGAGACCCTACCTCGAAAAACCAATAAATAAATAAATAAAAATTAAAAAATCCTATGGCAAAAGGACAAGCCAATATCAAAGAACTCTCAGAACAGTTACATAGTAGGAAGCAACAAATCACTTTCTGGTTAGGAATGTGTTGGGACGGGGGAAATGGTTTGGTGTTTACAGGGCTTGCTGCACTAGTGTCTGTAATTCCAGAGTGTCTACAGGGAGAGAAGAGAATCTCCCAGAAGGCTCATGGGCCATCTAGCCTAGCAAATGAAGCAGTGAATAACTAGAGTCCCTGCTTCTAACAAGGTGGAAAGCAAAGACTGACCCCCGAAGCTGTCCTCTGACCTCCCCCCGCACACCATGTGTGCCCACAGTGATACACTTGAACACGTGCCTACACACACACACACACACACACACACACACACACACCATGAAAATGAAAGTGCTCTTAGAAAGCCCTGTCGCATTGCAATGTGCATGATATTTTGTAGTTGTGGCATGTTGTCGATACTAAATATAAAATGATTGACAATAAATTCCAGTTCCTGGAAGGAAGAAAAAGAAAGAAAGAGAGGATGGAAAGGAAAGGGAGGGAGGGAGGAAGGAAGGAAAATGTAGAAAGAAAAGTGGATCTTTCAAAGGAGTCTCAGGCAAACCTGGGATTAATGAATACTGGTTATTTGGAAGCAGATGGCTCAGCGGTTAAGGTGCTTGCCAGCAGAGCCTAACAACCCTGGTTTGATTCCCCAGTACCCACATAAAGCCAGATGCGCAAAGTGGCGCATGCATCTGGAGTTCCTTTGCAGTGGCCAGAGGCCCTGGCGCACCCCTGTCTGTCTGTCTCTCTCCTCTCTTACCTCTCTCTGCTTGCAAATAAATAAATTTAAGAAAGAAGATGTTATAGAATGAAAGTGCCAAGTGCTGAAGGACAAACTTGGCCCACTTCTAGTTCCCTGAATCCACATACTTCCTCGTCTGTGCCCGGGAGCGCTTCGGAAGCTCTGTGTCCGTCCTGAAACTAACATGTGTCCCTCATTAATACAGGTGACTCAGGGGTCACCCTGACCTCATAATGTCTCACCATGTTCCAGTGATCATCCACTTCACACGGCTGAGGAGCGACCCACACACGAAGCCACACCCTTAGCCTAGTCATTGAATGAAGGGACTCCACCTCCAAACTTCCTGGCCCTGGCTCTTGCTCTCTACTTACAGCTGCTCACCCCAGAAACCCCCCCCCTTTTGTTCTCACTCTCACTGGATCTGCAGTTTGTTCTCAGGGTGACCACCTGGTCTTTGTTTTCAGAACTTAGCACTTATTTCCTACCTCCTCAGATCTTCCTAAGCAAGGAAGACCCCCCCCCCTTTTTTTTTCTTAATTAACCGTTTTAACTTGACTCTCATTGGTATCTTCAGTTCCCTGGACCTTCAGCTACGTGGACTTTATCAGTGCATGTCCTAACAATTTCCCCTATCCTTGAACTATTAGCTCCATCCTAATATGTATTCTTAGTGCAAAAAAAAAGGTGTTTTCATTATTCCCTTGGAAAACAAAGATTGTCATTCCTGAGCATGCTTAATTTTTTTTTCCAACTTAGGATCCAAGTATACCTGTATGTACATACACACACACAGCATATATACATACATACATATATATCTATATATATGTATGTGTGTATATATATATATGTATATATATACACACACACACATATATATATGTGTATATATATATATCCATTTTCTCCTGCCACACAGAAAAGGAAACCTTCAGTTTTTTTTTAAGTTTATTACTTTCCTATGTTCTTGTTCCTACTCCTACTAAGCTTAGTCACCTAATTTTGTATTTTTAATTATTAACATTAAATATCTTAGAGTTTTTTTTTTTTTTTTTCGAGGTAGGGTTTCACTCTAGCCCAGGCTGACCTGGAATTCACTATGGAGTCTCAGGGTGGCCTTGAACTCACGGTGATCCTCCTACTTCTGCCTCCCGAGTGCTGGGATTAAAGGCGTGCGCCACCACGCCCGGCTTAGAGTTTTTTTTTTAAATATAAATGAATATTGGCTCAATAGTGTTGAAAATTGCTTTCTCTTATGTCTTCAAATCTTTGTAAACCAACACCTTCTAATTCACCAGGTACAATTAAAAAAAACTAACTGGGCTCGGCAAGTGTCTCAATGGTAGAACACTTGCCTAGCATATCTGAGGCCATGAACTCAATCCCAGCACCTCAAAAATAAACAAATACAGAGTAGTTAAATGCTTGCCAGTAGTGGTGGTGCCATGCCATTATATAACAAGTGACAACTACAGCAGTGTCATAGTGCAGTGACAAAGACACTCAGAGAGCATTCTGGGAGTACTCGTGCGTGAATATTTCAGAAACTGAGCATTATAAGAATACTGTTGCTTCTTTATACGTCCAACCAAACACGCTTACACCCCTGGGTGGATTAACGGTGAACACAGATCCTTAGATCCTCTGTGGAGAAATGAGGTCTATTTCTCCTCTTGCACTTGGGCAAACTTGAGTATAGAAAACGTGATCTTAAACTGGGCGTGGTGGCGCACACCTTTAATCCCAGCACTCGGGAGGCAGAGGTAGGAGGATCGCCGTGAGTTCAAGGCCACCCAGAGACTACATTGTGAATTCCAGGTCAGCCTGGGGTAGAGCGAGACCCTACCTCGAAAAACAAAACAAAACAAAAGCAGAAAAGAAAAGAAAGAAAACGCGAGTTTAGGCTAGTTGGGCCCCAGCCTTTAAGAGGATAGCTTTCATCCTGGTGTCTGGAAGACCAGAGTCACCATGTGAAAAAACCCAGCTAGCTTATTAGATCACTTGGTGAGGACCAAGAGTATCTGTGGAAGAAAAGTGGCCCTGATTGTCTCTGCCTAGAGAACAGACATGAAGTGATACCCTCTTGGAACTTTCAGACCAATTTCACAAGGTAAATACTGCTAAGTGACCCCAGATAATTCCACACCCGGTGGCGGGGGTAAGGGGATGGGGGAGTGGGGAGGATTGTCATGAACTCTGCCCAAATTCCCAACTCAGAAATGATAAGGTATGTTAAAATGGTTGTCATTATTGTGTCATGAGCAGTAAAAAGCCAGAATAAAAGCCTCAGGTTGGGACTGGAGGGACGGCTCAGCAGGTAAGGTGCTTGCCTGCAAAGCCTAACATCCTGGTTTTGATTCCCCAGTACCCATATAAAGTCAGATGCAAAAGCCAGATGGAGTTTGTTTACAGTGGCTAGATGCTCTGGCATGCTCATTCTCTCTTCTCTCTCCCCACTCTCTGTCTTGCTCTACAAACAAACAAACAAACAAATAAACAAACCCTCAGATTAATCAAGCAAAATTCTGAACATCTAACCATCTTGTTCTCTGGAAGCAGTTAGTACCTTCCATCACCTAAGCCCCCCCCTTTTTTTTTTGCAGGCTGGGGGGATGGTGGGTTTCAAGGTAGGCTCTCACTCTGGCCCAGGCTGGCCTGGAACTCACTGTGTAGTCTCATGGTGGCTGCAAACTCACAGCGATCCTCCTATCTCTACCTCCCGAGTGCTGGGATTAAAGGTGTGGGCCACCTACTCCACCTAAGTCCCCCCACCCCTTTTTTGCATGCCATAATAATACTCCTTCACCTGACTTCTCCTTCCAGCCTTATCTCCTCCCATGACCTCCAGCTCCAACTCTAGGCTCTCATATTACCTATTTGCTAATGGTTCCTGGGCCAGGATCCAACGTACTGTCTTTTGCTTCCATGCCAAGGAAACACAGCTTATGATATTCCCTTGGCCTATTATGGCCTTTTTCATTTTCTTTCCTTAAACTTGCTCACCATTTCCTAATGCTAATCTAAGGAGCTCATTCTTTCCAGAAGTTTGCTCTAGGTCATGAGAAACTCACAGGAAAAACAAAAAATTCAAATAATTCCAAATGAATGACCTTGGTCTTAGAACAGGAATTCAGGAGGCTGGAGAATTCTAGATACAGAGTAAAAGGTTTCCCACATGGGAAAGTGGGTACCATGGTGTGGGCATGGGTGGAGTGCATCTCCCCAAAGGTTTCCATGCTGAAAGTTTGGTGTCCAGTGTAGTGACGCTGCGAAGGGGTAGAACTGTTATGCGGGTGTCTCTTAGTTCTCATCTTTTTTTTTTTTTTTTTTTTTTGAGGTAGGGTCTCACTCTAGTCCAGGCTGACCTGGAATTCACTATGTAGTCTCAGGGTGGCTTTGAACTCACGGCGATCCTCCTACCTCTGCCTCCCAAGTGCTGGGACTAAAGACATGTGCCACTACACCCGGCTCTTTTTTTTTTTTTTTTTTAAATTTTTGTTTGTTCTTATTTATTTAGTTGAGAGCAACAGAGAGAGAGAGAGAGAGAGAGAGAGAATGGGTGTACCAGGGCCTCCAGCCACTGCAAACGAACTCCAGATACATGCACCCCCTTGTACATCTGGCTTATGTGGGTCCTGGGGAATTGAGCCTTGAATCAGAGTCCTTAGGCTTCACAGGCAAGCACTTAACCGGGAAGCCATCTCTTTAACCCAGTTCTTACCTTTTCTGAAAAAATTATTTTTTTGCAAAGAAAGAGAGCCCGGGGGGAGGGGGGGTGGCAAGAGAGAGACAGAGAATGGACATGCCAGGGCCTCTGCAAACAAACTCCAGATGCATTAGACAGACAGATAGATAATGGGCATGCCAGGGCCTCCAGTCACTGCAAACAAACTCCAGACTCATGTGCCACCTTATGCATCTGGCTTATGTGGGACCTGGAGAATCAAACCTGGGTTCTTAGGCTTCGCAGACATGTGCCTTAATGGCTAAGCCATCTCTCCAGTCCTAAAGAAATATGTATGAGAGTATTTATAATGTGGGTGGTATATACATGGAGTCATGTAACCCTTTATCCAAGTCATGGTGGACCGACCCGGTCTCCCTTTTAGGGTATTCCTTTCCATGATCCTCTAGAAAAGTTTACAACAGGCAGGAAAGGAAGGAATATCAAATCCACAGTGTAAATGATGTTATAGTGATAGAAGTTCTTTTGAGGATTCAAACCCTCTATTAGTGTACGTGTGTGAGGAAAATACCTGGTGCCTTAGTTTCTGAGCAAGTAGGACAGTCTAACTGCAGCATCAAGGATGTCTAATCACAAAGGAAATTAGGACTGTCAGGGAGCCACAGCTACCAAGATGCATCTGTGGTTTTCCTCAGTGACCTCGTCTCTAACTCCTTGCCCACCTGGCACCAGAATCTTCAGGAGGTGAAGCCTAGTGGAAAATAATTAGATCTCAGAGGGTCGGCCTCAGATTCCTGCTCTCATTAGAAAAGGTTGTTATAAAGCTAGGCCCCAGATTGGAGAGATAGTTTAGGGGTTAAGGTGCTTGCCTGCAAAGCCTAAGGACCCAGGTTCAGTTCCCCAGAACCCATGTTAAGCCAGATGCGTAAGGTGGCACATGTGTCTGGAGTTTGTTTGCAGTGGCTGGAGGCATGCCCATTCTCTCTCTCTCTCTCTCTCTCTATCATCTGTTTATCATCTATCTGCCTCTCTCTCTCTCAAATAAATAAAAATAAAAATCTAGCACCCAGTTATTGTGTTATGACAACTCAAATGGATGAGTACCCCAGGTTATGTAGACTAAAAAACCTTATTTTGTAGTGTGTATGTGCGTGCAATGTGTATGTGTGGGGTGTGTGTGTGTGTGTGTGTGTGTACAGTTGGGCGTGTCCTGCACACATCTTTGTGGAGGCCAGGAACTCACTGTGTTTTCTTCTTTTCCTGGTTTTCTGCTGAGCCATCTCCCCAGCCCTGGATAAACTCCTGGTTCCACAAGTTAGTATCTCTCAATACACGCAATGACATGGATGCTACATTGGCCAGATACACAGAGTGCCACGGGCATTCGGAAGAGGAGAGGGTTAATTTTGCCGCAGCAGGTGGGAAATAGCGTCAAGAGAGTGAGCTGGACACTGGCAAAGGGGAGCTGGCTGTAACACCCCTAAGCCTGCTCCCAGAAACACACCTCCTCCAGCAAGGCTCCACCTCCTAGATTCCCATCAGCTGCGGACCAAGCATTCAAAACACATGAGTTTATGGGGACCATTTGATTCAAAACACCACACCCTTTAATCTGATTTGTTCTGTGTAGGCAATGAAAATGGGCCAAGACTGCACTAGGGACTGAAGACTTGCTCTTAAGTGTGTGGGGACCGAGAGCAGCTATTTTCCCAAGGGTTGACTGGCATGGGAAGTGAGTCTTGGAGGTCATGTAAAACCTTTCCCGGTGTGTTACCCAAAGCACCCTTTTACTCCTTACTGTGGAGATAGAGAGAGAAATGAAAACAGCTATGAGGCAGTGAACTTCTCTCGGTCCACGTCTGGTTCTGCCTGGTGGAGCTGTATGAGTGAGTGTCCCTCGCCTTCTTCCCTCTCATTATCATTATCACGAATGTATGTTTTCTCACACACTCCTGAGCTCTCCGTTCCCCAGGACCCACATAAAGCCAGATGCACAAAGTGGCGCGTGTACCTGGAGTGTGTTTGCAGCAGCTGGAGGCCCTGGCATGTCTGTTCTCTCTGTATATCTCTCTCTGCTTGTGAATAAATAAATAAATAAAAAGTTTAAAATGAGATAGGAGGCTTGGGCAAAAACAAGCAGACTAACTGGAACCGCTCTCTCTTCTACCCATAGTGCTTTGCCATGCTGCTCCCTTTGGGTCAGGAGCATCGTGGCAGTGACTTCTGAGATCACTGAGCAAAAGTCACGGTGACGGTGTTTACTATGTGAGGCCATTTTTCTGGGCTTTCCGTCCTGGTGACGGTGTCTTTCAACAATCCTGTAAAATAGTCGTTTTTCTCCTTCAGAGGTGGGCAGAACAACCATCAGTGGGGAGGCAGTTTTCCCAAGGACTCGCCACCAAGCAATTCATTTTCTTTGTGTGTGGTGTTTCGAGGTGGGGGGTCTCACTCTAGCCCAGGCTGACCTGGAATTCACTCTGTAGTCTCAGGGTGGCCTCGAACCCACTGTGATCCTCCTACGTCTGCCTCCCGAGTGAGTGCTGGGATTAAAGGTGTGCACCACCACGCCCGGCTCGAGCAATTCATTTTTGCATGTGTATTTGTGTGTGTGCATGTTCATATGTATTTAGGTGGGTACGTGTGTGCATGTGCGTGTGTGTGTAATCCAGGGTCTCTTGCACTGCAAACTAATGCCAGAATTTTGCATATGGCCCTGTGTGGATACTGGAGAGTTGAGCCAGAGTCTGCAGGCCTTGCAAGCCAGCCCCTTGAACCACTGAACCATCTCCCTGAGCACTCTTCACCTTATTGCTTGAGGCAGGGTCTCTCACTGAACCCGGAGCTCACAGATTCAGCTGAGATGGCTAGCGGGCCCCAGGAACCCTCCTCTCTCTGGAGGGATTAAGGGTAAGCACCCTCATGCTTGGCATTTGACATGCGTTCTCAGGGCCTGAACTCAGGTCCTCGTGTTGGCACAGCAAGTATTTGACTCACTGAAGGGTTTCCCCAGCCCAGGACCATACTCGTAAACCCTGCGGGAATGGTATTCATAAGTGACAAAGGAAAAAGATACTTCTGCGGCCTAAAATTCGGTCTTGGTACGAATGAACGGATCCGCTAGAGCTCCTTAAACTGCAAATGACAAAACAATCTGACACGACTTCTGAGAATGTCACAAACTTCAGGTAAGCTATCATCCTTATCTCCACAGAGAGATTCTTTCCATCCGTCCATTTGGCCTGAGTAAGATGCGGGAGCCTTGGTCTCAGCTCCGTGGGTGTCCGAGTCACTTTCACTTTATGGTGACAAAAAGATTACAGCAGTGTCGTGTGCACCATCACAACAGCAGGACAAGAGAGCAGGCCTGCCTCTCCTCCGAAGCTCTAGAATTAAAACACCTCATGCTCGCTGGGTTCCACACCCACACACAGGCTATGGACACAGAATGATTACTTTTCACTTCACTGGGTGTCTCTGTAACTTAGCACAGCCTCATGTCTAGGAATGAGAGGTGTTTCCCCACAGCAAATACCGAGTTCCTGGGGGGGGGGTGTTGAGGGGAGAATGCACACGAGGCAGGAAATGGTTGCCCACTGAACTCGCCCTTATGACTTAGAAGTGTTGCTATATTGGTGTGTTTCCTGTGAATATGTTTGTACGCTTTCACCTTTGTTTCGTGAGTGACCACTGTGGCCTAAGCAACTTCCCATTGTTAAGAGCTCATTTTCTTCACTGTCCCCATAATACTTGTATTAGCTCACTGGATTCCAGTGGGTTCCACACAGGTATTAGCAGTGGCATAGCTGGAGGGTGTGGCATCTTCAGATTAGCCTAGGTTACGGCACTGGCAGACAAGCACACAGAGAAAACACACACACACACACAGAGAGAGAGAGAGAGAGAGAGAGAGAAACTGGGCATACCAGGGCCTCTTGCCACTGTCAATGAGCTCCATATTCATGCGCCACTTTGTGCCTCTGGCTTTACATGGGTACTAGGGACTTGAACCCTGGTCGTCAATCTTTGTAAGCAAGCACCTTAACCACTGAACCATCTCTCCAGCCCACTCCTCACTACTCTTGCCCCTGCTATATCCATGCCTCAAGCCCCTGGTCTGTGTGGCTTCTTAAGCTTGGTTTGTGAGGCAGAAGATGGAGATCAAACTTCATTGCCGTATTCATATTATCACCACCATTTCCTAAGAGAAGAACCTTGGACACAAACACACACACACACACACATTCCTACATAGCTTGAGGAACTTTCTATCTTTGTTAAACACAGCAAAAAGTAGGGGAAAAAAATTCACTGGAAGCTGGCTGTGGTGGCGCACGCCTTTAATCCCAGCACTCGGGATACAGAGGTAGGAGGATCACAGTGAGTTCGAGGCCACCCTGAAACTACATGGTGAATTCCAGGTCAGTGAGACCCTATTTTGAAACCGCCCCTGACAGAAAAATCACTGCAAACATGGAGTTTGTGGGTGGAAGGCGCTTGCTCACATTTCATGACCCTGAAAACCCTCAGCCTGCCATGGCCTCGGTTTCTGAGGAAACACAGAATCACCTCTGTGTGAGGTGTTTTCTCATTTTGTTTGGAATTCTCACTGGTAAGAAGACCAATTTCTTTCGACTTTGCCCAGAATGTTTCAGATCCTAAATTTGTGAGCCTAAACTCACTTGTGCACATTCTAAGCAGAACAGTCCAGTTGAACCTGGGGATTAATAGTCAACAGTGTGCCAACCAAAATGTTTATCTTCTTTGGGGCAACTAATGAGTTCCAATAGTTTGCATGAGCTTTTTCTTACACAAGGAAACAGGACACTTCATTAAAGCTGTCCTGGAGGAAATTACATGATAGCCTTTGTAAAAATGGCCTTCTAGAAGGGAGGGGACTGTGTCAATAGAGAGAAATATTGATGATGTGTTGTGATCAGCTGGCTTCACAGGTGTGTTTCTACAGTACACAATGTGACCACATTAGATGTGAGGGAAAAGGTTTGGATGAGAACCTAATGCCTCTGATTTCTTTTCTTCTGGAACTTGGTGGAAAGTACCCTTCAGGCACAAAGCCAGACACAGTATCTTCGTGGTTGTGATGATTCTAGGAGGAATTTGTGGCCTTAGAGACAGAGGACCAGATGGTTTTGTCACTTTAGACAGACTGATTTATGGCATTGGAATTTCCATTTTCTTTTCTGTAAAATGGGAATCACTTGCAACAGGTAGTGAAATCTGAATAAAGTCATATATGGGAAAATGGGTTTTTAAAAATAATTTTTTTGGGGGGGGTTTCAAGGTAGGGTCTTGCTCTAGACCAGGCTGACCTAGAATTCACCATGTAATCTCAGGCTGGCCTCGAACTCACAGTGATCTTCCTGACTCTGCCTCCCAAGTGCTGGGATCAAAGGCATGCACTACCACGCCTGGCTTTTAAAATAATTTTTAAATATATTAACATCATTGTTACCACTTTTAAGCTTGATCATGAAGAAACTAAGAAACTATGATATCTTAGTTGGGATCTTTGGTTTAAGATCTCAAAATAGCAATGAAAACAAATGCCAGACCCTTATTTTCAAACACACACACACACACACACACCGCAATTTGTTTAGCTGGGACCTTTGGTAAAGTTGGGTAATGATGTTTTCCAGTTCTTCCTAGAATCTCAGTGGTCCAGATAGAATTCATTCTAGATTTGGAATAAGTCTTGAGAGAATTAACTAGTACAGACTCTATAATAATTTGTCTGTCAAACCACTTGTTTTACAGGTAAGAAACTTTGGGGTAACTTTGGTTGCAGTTACTTCCTGGCTCAAAACTGTTAACAGAAAACTTTAGCTGACGACAGAGTATTAAAATAAATTTGACACAGGGTTGAGTGACGTGGAACAGCATGGATCCCGTGTGGTCCTCAAGTAACGCCATCAAAAGGAGAAGTGGTCTGCAACATCTTTCCTTGCAGCGTAGCTGGGGCTGGACTGGAATTCACAATCCCCTGCCTCAGCCTTCGGAGTACTGCGATTACAGATGCGTGGCACCGTGCCTGGCTCCAGAATCTTTTTTTTTTAAAGAAATTTTTTTAAGTTATGTACACAGTGTGTATATAGCCATGTTGGTACCATCGTTAGCCTCCTCCCTGACCTCCCCGCTCCACAGGGACCCTCAATCGTTGGGAATATGGGTCATGCATTGTGGGGGTAGTCATCAGTTATGGGTAAGAGTCTCTGTGCATGATGTTCCAACTTGTGGCTCTAACAATCTTTCCGCCCCCTCTTCCATGAATTTCCCTGAGCCATGTTGGGTTCGTTTTAGGTCTACTTCAGTGATGAGATCTTGGGAGCCTCTGTGTCTCTGGCTCTCTGGTTTGCTAGGAGTTGAGAGTTCTCTGTGTCTATCTCCTTCACCCTTGTGCTGGTACCAGGTTCACCAAGAAAGCAGCACTCTTGCTCAGTTCCCCAGTTACTCTTGGTTTCAGCTGGGGCCCTGGTGAGGTGTGATGGGCTGATTCTCTCCTCAGGATCTGCGTCCATCTGAAAAAAGAGAAGAAGATTCTCCAATAGAGAGTGAAGTCAGAACCAGATAAATGGGATAAAATTATTTTAGAGAGAATTTAATAGGTGTAGGCCCTCTTGTAGCCCATGATTGGTGGGAGGTTGATAATGGAGAGTGGGCTCAGTTTTTGGATATGGTTCTGACTTGTTTCCCAGCTCCAGCTATGGGTTTCCTGCAGATAACTGAAATTCTTAAGTAATTGGTTTAACTTGATAGAAGGCAGTAAGCATTGGTTCAAAACCAAGAATCACCAGGGGGTTTTTGTTGTTTTTCTTACATTATTAAATTGCATTATCTGTGAGAATGTTGTTTAGAAAACATTGCTTACTGGTTGCTTTGGATAAGAAAACAAGGTCAGGTGTGGTGACGCACTCCTTTAATTCCAATACTTGGGATGTAGAGGTAGGAGTATCTCTGTGAGCGTGAGGCCACCAAGAGAATACATAGTGAATTCCAGGTTAGTTTGGGCTGGAACAAGACCCTACCTATCTCAAACCTCCCCCTGCCCCACAAAAAAAAAAAAAAGACTGGAGAGATTGCTCAGTGGTTAAGGTGCTTGCTTGCAAAGCCTCAGGACCCTGGTTCAATTCCCAAGTACCCATGTAAGTCAGATGTACAAGGTGGTGTATGCATCGGGAGTTCGTTTACAGTGGCTGGAGGCCCTGGCATGTCCAATTCTCTCTCTATCTGCCTGTCTCTCTCTCTTAAATAAATAAATAAGTAATTTAAAAAAAGAAAATAACAATGAATCAAAAGAATCATACATCTTTGTTTCAAGGAGATCCTTCACGATGTGGATCATGACTGAGCTAGCAGCTCTGGTTAATTAATGACTGCTAATCTTTGCACACAGGTTTTGTTTTCAAGTTGGCTGAGAACTAAAGATGTGTCCTCTCTGAAACAATCGTCTTGGTCTCTGAGTCATGCACACTCATTCGCTGTGAGTGGTGGAATGAGCCTGGGTGTCAGGGACTTACAGATCTGACTTACAATGCTGGTTCTGATGTCCCACAAGCACCGTTACCTTCAGTAAGTCCCCTGGCCTCTCCAAGAGCAGAACTAACTTTCTACTTTCTACATGATTAAGAGGGTTAAGCTGTTTAGTTATCTAAATAGAACACTTGGTACATATGTATAATTGATTGATGGTTGTTTTTAGTTCTTTTTTGTTTATTGATTTTTTTTCAAGGTAAGGTCTCACTCTAGCCCAGGATGACCTGGAATTCACTCTGGAGTCCAGACTGGCTTCAAACTAACGGTTATCTTCCTACCTCTGCCTCCTCAGTGACCTCACTTGGAAGAGCACTAAAGGATAATCAGAGGTGGGTGAATGTTAGGGCACCAACCACCCGTTTCTGAAAAACAGAGCAACCAAATGTCCTTGCCTGGCGCAGTTCTTGATACGCTGCAGTTAGTGTTGCTCCAATTCTGGCTGCTTGCCCCGTCATGATCCACATCATGAAGGATCTCCTTGAAACAAAGATGTATGATTCTTTTGATTCTTTTGTTGTCATTTTCTTTTTTAAATTACTTATTTATTTATTTGGGAGAGAGAGACAGGCAGATAGAGAGAAAATTGGTACTGTAACTCTCAAAAGTGTTCTGGCCATTCTCCCCCTTCCTCCTTCCCTCCATTCCTTCTCTCCTTCCCTCCATTCCTTCTCTCCTTCCCTCCATTCCTTCTCTCCTTCCCTCCATTCCTTCTCTCCTTCCCTCCATTCCTTCTCTCCTTCCCTCTTTCCCTCCCCCTTTCTCTCTCTCTCCCTCTCTCTCTCTGTCTCTCACTTGCTCGCTGTCTTTTTTGAGGCAAGGTCTCCCTCTAGCCCAGACTGACCACACTCTGTGGTTCCAGCAATCCTCCTACCTCAGCCTCCCAAGTGCTGGGATTAAAGGCTTGTGCCATCTCACCACCCAGCTGTTTTTTTTTTTTTTTTTTTTTTTTTTTTTTTTAGTTTTGAGGCAGGGTTTTATTTTAACTCAGTCTGGCCTTGAACTCACTGCGATCCTCCTGCCTCAGCTCTCTTCAGCTGCGATTAAGGTGTGAGCCACCATGCCCAGTTGTCTTGGCCATTTTCACACATAAATAACTTGACCATCTTACTGCAGGGTACTTTTAGCTTAAGCCAAGGACTCAATTTTTTCATGTGTTTTGAGGGTTCAGGATATTAGAGATGAAGACTTTTATAAGAAAATGGAGAGCCGGGCGTGGTGGGGCACGCCTTTAATCCCAGCACTCAGGAGGCAGAGGTAGGAGGATCACAGTGAGTTCAAGGCCATCCTGAGACTACATAGTGAGTTCCAGGTCAGCCTGGACTAGAGTGAAACCCTACCTCAAAAAGCAAACAAAACAAAAACAAAAACAAAAAGCCTGGAATCAGGGTTAGTGAGAGAACAGTTAGGTAGATGAAGACTTTGAACTGCAGTGCAGGCCTAAGGAAGCTGATAGGAAAGATTGGAGCAAGCAAGTGTCCACTATCAATTTAGTAACAGACAGCCCTGACGGCGTCTTTCTAGATTACAAATGAGAAAGTGAATAAGCAGAAACACAGGGTCCTGGATAAACACAACAATGGTTATGAAACACATTAAGATAAACACAACAGGTATGAAAGTAATGAAAGACAAGCACATTTCCCTATACCCAGAAAGAGTTGATATTCAGAATATCTTCAAATGAGTGATATTTTCAAACAAGCAACAAGATGCATAGCAAACAAAAAATTCAGGCTAAGCTGGGCGTGGTGGCGCACACCTTTAATCCCAGCACTCAGGAGGCAGAGGTAGGAGGATCACCTAGGAGAGTTCAAGGCCACCTTGAGATTACGTAGTGAATTCCAGGTCAGCCTTGGCTAGAGTGAGACCCTACCTCGAAAAAACAAAACAAAAAAAAATTCAGGCTGTTCTTCCAATTGAAAATTCGAATACTGATCCACCCATTCTGACTGGTTAATCAGAAACAGATTTGGAAGTTGGTGGTAAGCTATGGAAATGGCTTAGGAAGAGCCTCAGGCACCAGTTAACCTGACCCCATCTCAGGTCCTTGGGACGTTGTGGCATTGACCTTTGTGCACTTGTATGCAGACACCAATGGGAATCTATGACAATCGAAACTCACATTGGCTGGCAGTGTAACTCGGAAGGATCGTCACCGCTGTAGAGGATAAAGTTGGAGGCAAAAGTGTCTGTAGCATTGGGCTGGGGAGATGGCTTAATGGTTAAGGCACTTGCCGGCAAAGCCACAGGACGCAGGTTCAATTCCCCAGGACCCACATAAAGCCAGATGCACAAGTTGGTGCACGTGTCTGGAGTCATGAGTTCCTTTGCAGTGGCTAGAGGCCCTGGCATACTCATTCTCTCTCTGCCTCTTTCTCTGTCTCTCAAATTAATAAACATTTTTTTAAAAGTGTCTTCGGGGTTGAGTCCTTCCCTGAAGGGTCCAGGGGAGAATTCTTTCTTGCTTCTACCTCCTTTCTGGTTACTGCCAATCCTTCTAGATTTTTATCCCTTTAATCACTATCTCTGTCTTCACATAGCCATGTCCGTTGTGTCTGTAATCGAAGGACATCAGTCCTACTGGATTCGGAGGACCTCACTTTAAGAACTTATTGAAGGGCTAGAGAGATGGCTTAATGGTGAAGGCGTTTGCCTGTGAAGCTTAAGGACCCAGGTTTGATTCCCCAGTATCTATGTAAGCCAGATGCACAAGAAATAAGTTTTAAAAATCTAACAGTTTCGGGCTGGAGAGATGGCTTAGCAGTGAAGCGCTTGCCTGTGAAGCCTAAGGACACTGGTTTGAGGCTCATTTCCCCAGGACCCATGTAAGCCAGATGCACAAGGGGGCGCACGCATCTGGAGTTCGTTTGCAGTGGCTGGAGGCCCTGGCATACCCACTCTCTCTCTATCTGCCTCTTTCTGTCTTTGTCCGTCGCTCTCAAATAAATAAATAAAAATAAACAAAAAAATCCTAACAGTTTCATAGATTTTCCTGCGAGGTAAGCAAGACTTTGGGCTCACTTAGGACTAGTCATGCTTTGATGCTGAATTTTGCCGATTGTTTCTATGTATGTCTGTTGCCACCTTGAGTTCATGGAAGACGTTAAGTAGAGCTCCTCCACACAGGAGGAGCTCACAGAGTTCTTCAGTAAACTTGTGTGTGACTCCATCTGAGGACAGTGGGTGGATTTTCAGGGTGAACATGAGATTGATGGCTTTTTCAGAGGACCGAGGACTGACTGACTCACTACTAAGTATGACACTCTGGGCACTACGGTAGGCCTCACACCAGCCCTGAAAACACACTTCCCTGAGAGGGTGTCCTTTGCCTTGTAGTTCAGGCCATTTATCCAGACAGCCATAGATTCAGGCCCAAAGTGAGCAGAGGCCATGGCTGTGAAGGCCCCTCCACGGCCCAGCTGTCTACACACCCCTTCTAGCGTTCTTCATGGAATCAGGCTTAACGTCTCTGGAGGTTTTTCTTAAGAACCCGTCACAGGCCGTGCTGGGAGATGCTGTTCAAGAATTTACTCAAGCCACTTCCTCCCACAGTCACACAAAATCATAAACCCAAGCGCAATCCCATTTAGTCTTGTAACTCATGGCTCTTTGCAAAACCAAGAATTGTGAAACCTTGGTTAATCCCGAATTGTTTGAACTTTGTTGTTTTTAAGCCTTTCATTTGGCTTTGTTCGTACATCAAAATAACTACATATGGTTCCAATATTTCAAGATAAGAGAATATTTGGGGCAAGTCTCCTAGAATGGTTAACATTAAAAAAAAAAAAAAAGGAAAGGCTCAGATACAGAATTTTTGAGTTGAAGAGATTCTAAGAGTCTTCTGTCCTAACCGTCATTTGCTGTAGGAATTTCCTCTTTAACATCCTCGAGAGAGGAGAAACCACAGCATGGTGGGGTGAGCAATGGCTTTCACTGTTGAATGGTTTTAGAGAGAATGTTTTCTTAGAGTGAGTCACAATGTGTTGCTCAACACGTTTTCTTCAGAAGACTATAGACAAAACTGTGGGCTGAACTGTGTCCCCCTAAAATCCAATTGTTGCAGCTCTAACCCAAAATATGGCTGCATTATGGAGACAGGACTTTTGGAAAACAATTAAGGCCACTGGGGTCATAGAAGTGGGGCCCAGATCCAATAGGATTGGTGGCCTTATAAGGAGAGGTAGAGGGGGCTGGAGAGATGGCTTAGTGGTTAAGCGCTTGCCTGTGAAGCCTAAGGACCCCGCTTTGAGGCTCGATTCCCCAGGACCCATGTTAGCCACATACACAAGGGGGCGCACACATCTGGAGTTCGTTTGCAGTGGCTGGAGGCCCTGGCGTGCCCATTCTCTCTCTATCTGCCTATTTCTCTCTCTGTCACTCTCAAGTAAATAAATAAAAATAAACAAAAAAAATTAAAAAAAAAGAAGAGGTAGAGGGAAATGGATAGAGAAGAGGAGAGGGAGAGAGAGAGAGAGAGAGAGAGAGGGAGAAGAGAGAGAGATTCTCCAAACATAGCAAGAAAGTGTGGTTGTCTACACACTGTGAAAAGACCCCTACGAGAAACCAAATTGCTAGCATCTGGATATTGGACCTCACAAACCCCCCAGAACTGTGAGAAATCCATTTCTAGTCTCCCCAAGCCACCTACTCTGCTAATGATATTTTTGCTGTGGCAGCCTGAGCTGACTAAGACTGACTTATACACCATATACCATATACCATATATATACCATATACCATATATATACCATATACCAGAGTTATATATACCAGATACCAGAGTTCTGAGCTATCACGTCAATCCAAATTCTCTTCCTTTCTTTCTTTCTTGTTCAGTAGAAACTTTGTATGGCTACATCATGCATTGGTACCATGGACTCCCTCCTCCCTGACCGCCCCCACCCCCCCCGACTCCCTAACACATTCTTAGAGTAACTATGTTGTTTTCCAGGTCAAATCTGAGTCTATTGCAGCCTGTGTTGGCCTCATCAAAACCAGCTTGTCTAGAACTAGGTATCGTATTCTGAGCTCATTCTGACCAACACATTAGATCATGTTCTATCAGCTAGACTTATTTCATGCCTTCTTGCGGCCCACACGTAAAATCAATCCGATTTGGCTCTTTCAGAAAGCACACGGTGGCTAAGGGCCCAGCTCAGTGGTAGAGCCCAGCCTGCATGGTCTCTGGGTTTCATTCCTGAGAATCACAAAAACAGAAAATAAATAAACAAACAAAAAGAAAACCTAGAAACCCAACAAGTAAACAGAAAAAACAAAAAACAAAAAAAAAAATCCCCCTGCTTATAAAAGAGCACACATTATATATAGGTTAAACTTGTAATTATCCAAATTTCCATGTACTTTAGTTAAGCTTTTTTTCTTTCTTTCTGGGCCTTATAATCTAGTAGTCTATTGACATATGAAGCTATGTGAAAAATGTGAAAGCCTTGAAAAATGTTATTTTAACCCACAAATGTTAACTCTAAGAGCCAATTGGCTTCATGGCAAGTCTGTATTTGAAGGCTAGCCTAGCCTGGGTATGGTGGCACAAGCCTTAAATCCCAACACTTGGGAGGTAGAGGTAGGAGGATCGCTGTGAGTTTGAGGCTAGCCTGAGACTACATAGCAAATTCCAGATCAGTCTAGGCTAGAGTGAGACCCCACCTAAAAAAATTAATAAAATAAATAAATGAATAAAATAAAAATAAAAGCTAGCCTAGTACAAAAGATTTCTTATTGGTATTTCAAAGGATACCTGGTGAGGGACTTTGCACTAGGGCCTGTGAATGTAGCTAAGTGGTAGAGTGTATATCTAGCATATGCAAGGTTGTAAGTTTAATTCCCAGCACCCAAACCAAATAAAGATAAATAAAAAACACCCCAAATAAAAACAGACAACACCAAAACCAAAAACAAATTTGGGCTCAGTAGTTGGAAGAACTAAATTTTTTAAAAAATATTTTATTTATTTATTCATGAGAGAGAGAGAAAATGGGCATGCCAGGGCCTCTAGCCACTGCAAATAAACTCTAGATATATGTGTCACCTTGTACATCTGGCCTATGTGGGTACTGGGAAATTGAACCTGGGTCCTTACGCTTTGTGGGCAAGTGTCCTAACCACTAAGCAATCTCTCCAGCCCCCAAAGAAGTGAATTTTAATCCAGCTTTCCAAGCAATGAAGTAAGCAGTACTTGGGATACTCTATGTCTGAGTTTCCTCACCTATAAGGAAACCTTGGACTAACTCAGTGGTTCCTCAGTTATGAGAAGTTGCAGTCTACACAATTAAAAAAATAAAAGCCTCTTAAAATAAGGAATACATACACACATCTCACCTATCTGCTATCACTAACATTTTATAAAATAAAGGACATTTTAATATCAAAAAAAGGAAGAGTGGCATAGAATGACACTTGGCGAATTTATAGGCACATTCTTTCCCCTGAGAGATAATGGCAAATTGTCACTTACTGAATGAAATTTTGGGAGCCATTGAAATAGTTATCTCTAAGGTCTTGTCCACACCCTCAAGGAAGGCATGGGGCATATGAACATTGGATAATCATAGGATAGTGCATCAGGGAGTAGAAACTGTTCATTTACCCATTTTGTGTGTTTTTAAATTTTTTCATTTATTTATTTATTTGCAATCAGAGAGATAGAACGGGCATGCCAGGACCTCCAGCTGCTGCACATTGACTCCAGATGCATGTGCAACTGGCTTCACATGGGTACTGGGGAATCAAACCTGGGTCGTTAGGCTTTGCAGGCAAGCTCCTTAACCGCTGAGCCATCTCTCCAGCCACCATTTTGTGCATTAATTTAATTAACAAATATTCATTGAGTACTTACTGTGTGCCAGACATTCACGAGCTGGGATATATCAAGGAACATAACTGACAAAATCCTTATTCTTGGTTCTTATACACGAGAGAAGAAGGGACAGAAAATAAAACGTAAAATATGGAGTCAGTTATGTATTGCTCTGGAAGAGGCTAACTGCTGTGGAAAACAAGAAAAAGTAGAGCAGAGTAGGGGGTCTAGGGATCCATTCTTTCTGGTCATGGCACAGAAGCACTGAATCCCATTAATGTGATTATCGCTCTTTCTGTTTCTCCTTATTGCCTCAAACCCAGCCATGAGTAAAGAGATTAATTTAGAAATTTATTGCTTATTTCACATATTTAATATCCTTAATGCAAGACTGTTTATAGATTATGGGAATTAATTCAGCTTGGGAAATAGTCAGTGAGCTATTTAGAATAACAGCCTGTGATTTTATTTATTAGCAGTGTATTTGATTGTGAAAATGCCTTCACTCCATTAATTGATTGATCATCCATCATTTAGCCAACACATATTTATGGACTGCTTGTTATTCAGAAGGACAAATTACATATACATGTATTAGAGTTATGGTTACAGACTTATAAATTCTAGAATCCTTGGGTGTTTGTTAGGGAACAATTAGATACCTAGTAATATTGTAAAGTTAAAAATGACAGTGTTTCCCAACCCAATGGATATAGCTGAAGTACAGTCATTTATTTTGTTTTATTTCATTTCCATAAGAACACATTAATTGGTCCCTATCTGTAGTGACTAAGGGAGCATTAATCCTGCAATGGAGAACTTAGACAATATGGCAACATCTGATCTTCACTCTGTTGGTTTAAGTCACATACCTTTAAGTCCAGAAGTCTCTGGGAGATAAGGGGGCCCTCTAGGAACTGTCCACCAAGACCTCTTATTTCTGGGTCTTACATCTACATTTAGGGTAAAAAGCCAATAGGGTTCAATCACTTTGCTATAAGTATTGGTAAGTACAGAAGGAGAGTTGAAGGGCAAAAAGAGGAACAGGCTAGATTTGTTCTCCTTCCCTTATTTTTGAGGCAGTTGTTCCCCTGATTTCTTCCTCAGCTGGTTTGTTACTGGTATCTAGGAAGGCTACAGATTTTTGCATGTTAATTTTGAATCTGGCCGCTTTGTTGAAAGCTCTGATCAGCTTTAGGAGTTTCGTGATGGAGTTTTTAAGGTCTCATATGTATAATCATATCTTCTGCAAATAAGGATCCTTTGACTCCTTTCTTTTCTATTTATACTCCTTTTATTTGCTTCTCTTATCTTCTTGCTCTTCTAATACCAGACTTAATAAGAGTGGAGAAAGTAGGCAATCTTGTCTACTTTCTGGTTTTGGTGGAAATGCTTTGAGGTTTTTTCCCCCATTTAGTACAATGCTGGTTATAGGTTTGTCATGTATAGCCTTTGTAATGTTGAGATATATTCCTTCTACTCCTACTTTCTTCAGGATGTTTTAAAAAATGATTTTTATTTATTTGCAAGCACACAGAGAGAAAGAGATAGAGAAAGAGATAGAGAAGAGAGACAGACAGAGAGAGAATGGGCACGCCAGGGCCTCCAGCCACTGCAAATGAACTCCAGATGTGTGCGCCCCCTTGTGCATCTGGCTAACGTGAGTCCTGGGGAATCGAGCCTCGAACCGGGGTCCTTTGGCTTCACAGGCAAGCGCTTAACCACTAAGCCATCTCTCCAGCCTTCTTCAGGATTTTTATAATGAGGAGATATTGGGCTTTAACAGAAGCTTTTCTGCATCTGTTGAGATGATCATGTGATTTCTGTCCTTGAGTCTATCTATGTAACATGTTACATTTGTTGCTGTGTATGTGCTGAACCATCCCTCTATGGAATAAGACCAACTTGATTGTGATGATATCTTCTTGATGTATTCTTGAATTCTGTTTGCAATTATTTTCTTGAGAATTTTTGCATCTATCTTGGTCAGGGAGATTGATGTATATATATATTTTTACATGGTTTTATCTTTATCTGGTTTGTGTATTAGGATAATGCTGGTCTTGTATAAAGAGTTTCCTCCTTTTCTACTTTATTGAGTAGTTTGGGAAACAGTGATGTTATTTCTTGAAACATTCAATAGAGAAATTGAATCTGCAAGGATTGGAAGAGTCAATATCATGAATATGGCTATTGTAGTGGTCTGATTCATGTGTCCCCCATAAACTTATGTGTTCTGAATGCTATATTCCCAGCTGATGGAGATTTGGGAATTAATACCTCCTGGAGTTAGTGTATTGTTGTGGGTGGACTTATGGGTGCTATAGCCAGTGTCCCCTTGCCAGTGTTTGGCACACTCTCCTGTTGCTATTGTCCACCTGATGTTGGCAGGAGGTGATGTCCACCCTCTGTTCATGCCATTGTTTTCCCCTGCCAGTAAAGTTGGTACCCAGGAGTGGTGTCATTTGCTGCTAGACACCTGACTGTGTGGCTTTGGCCTTTTGTAGCTGATTTTCAAGAGAATCTGGAAGGATTTGAAACCGTGGCCTAAGAGACACCTTGCAGTGCTGTAAGTACAGCTTGATGGACTATTCTAGTCAGAGTTGAAAGACCTGAATGCAGTAAGAGCTAAGGCCTATGAGTTTGGCTTATGAGGGTGAGAAAGAGCTTTGCCTGGACTGGGCTAGAAACAGTTTGTGTGAGAGGATTGCTGTTATGTCTGTGGCCTGAGAAGTTTGCATAGAAATGGACTGGTGTGAGCAGAGGGATATGGCAAAGAAATGAAATCTTTGGGCCGAAACTACTGCCTGTTCAGCTGCAATTGAGAGATTACAACCTTTGAGATTGGGCCAGCTGACGTGCACTGGAACCACAGAAAGAATGCAGTCTTTTGAAGGTGCCTGAATGCTGAAGCCGTGTCTTGCTCTTCAAAGTCTGCTTTATTCCCCCCTGGATTAACAAATTGGCACTCTTACTGGTATTATGGAGTATAAGAAATGCAGGGAAGAGAGGATCATTGACTTTGTAATGTGGTCTTGTGTTTTGGGAATGGCCATGGGCAGTGTGAAGCAGGTTTGCTGGATGCCTGCATGGAGACCCCATGGAGCCATGAGGCTGGACTGTGGGTTGCTGTGGAGACCCAGTGAGATGCTGGGACCATGAGATGGCTGCTAAGGAGACTGCTGGCCCCAGATGAAGTTTTCCAGGACTGTGGAGCCTAGCTGGAAAGGCAGAATTGGAACTCCAGAGACTTGTTGCTACTTAGAATTATTGGACTTGGAGATTTATTACTAGCTAGAGTTGTTGGACTTGGAGCTACAGAGTTTGATATTTGCCCTGGTTGTTTTAAATCTTGTATTGGTTGACTACTTCTTTGCTATGTCCAATGCCATCTTTTGCAGTGTGAATGTGTATTCTGTCCCATTATGTTTTTTTTTTTTTTTTTTTTTGTATTATGGCTCAGTTAAAAGATCTTGGACTATGGGGACCTTTGAACATCATTGGGGTTGATTAAAAACTATGGGTGCTTTTAAAGTTGGATGAATGCATTGCATTTTACATCATGTGTGTTTAGCAGTTTATGGGGGTCAGGGGCAGAATGTAGTGGTTTGATTCAAGTGTTCCCCATAAACTTAGGTGTTCTGAATGCTAGGTTCCTAGCTGATGGAGATTTGGGAATTAATGCCTCCTGGAAGCAGTGTATTGTTGGGGGCAGCCTTATGGGTATCTTAGCCAGTTTCCCCTTGCCATTGTTTGGCACACTCTCCTGTTGCTATTGTCCACCTGATGTTGGCTAGGAGGTGATGTTCACCCTCTGCTCATGCCATCATCTACCTCTGCCATCATGGAGCTTTCCCTCAATTCTGTAAGCCAGAATAAACCTTTTTTTCCTACAAGCTGCTCTTGATCAGGGTGATTTCTGCCAGCAATGTGAACATGACTGCAATACCTATGTTACAAAAAGCAATTTATGGACTTAATGCAAACCCTACCAAAATTCCGATGCCATTCTTCACAGAAACAGAAAAATCAATATCAAAATTCACCTGGAAGTATAGAAGACTTTGGGTCAGCCAAAGCAATCCTGGAGTCAGGGAGGCATGAGGTATTGCTGTCTGATTTCAAATTGTATGCCAGCCTGTACAGTAACAAAAACAGCATGGTACTGAAACACAAAACAGATATGCAGCTTGACATGGTGACACATGCCTTTAATCCAAGCACTTGGGAGGCTGAGGTGGGAGGATCGCTGTGAGTTCAAGGCCAACCTGAGAGTACATAGTAAATTCCAGTTCAGCCTAGAGTGAGATTCTACTTCAACACCACCCCCTCAAAAAAAAAAAAAAAAACAAAACAAAAACAACAGATATATAGATCCAAGGAATGGAAGAGCCAGGCAGCATAAACTCATGTAGCTGCAGTCATTTGATTTTTGACAGAAATGTCAAATGTTAATGAATGGTACTGAGAAAACTGGGTGTTTACATGCAGAAAAATGAAGCTAGATCCTTATCTCTTACCCTACACAAAAATCAACTGCCAATGGATCAAAGACCTTGATGTAACTCTGTGGCACTGGTACAGGGGAAAGCAGAGAAACTGTTTCAAGATAAAGGCATAGGTAAGGACTTTCTGAACAGGACTCCATTTGCTCAGGAAATAAAGTCAGCAACAGTTGATAAATGGGACCTTATGAATTTAGATAGCTTTTGTTCAGCAAAGTGCGAAATCCCTGCCCCCCAACCCCCCCTGTGTTTCAACACTTGGTCCCCAGCAAAGTGGTGCTGACTGGGAAGAGGGAGCATGCAGGAAGTGGAGCCTTGTGGGAGGAAGCGTGTCGCTGGAGCCAGTCCAACCCTGCTCGGTGTTCTCTCTGCTTCCTGGATTGGGAGAGATGAGGCACGGGCATCCCTCTACGGCCTGCCATGCTTTTCCCATAATGATGGACGCTAGCCTCCGCAACGATAAGCTTAATGTTTAGTTAAGGGTTTGCCTTCTTCTTCCACAAATTGCTACTGGTTGGGTATCTGCTTCCAGCAATGATTATGTAGCTAATAAACAAAGGAAGCAGTTACAGGCACAGCCTACAGAATGGAAGAAAGCTTGGCAGGAAGTTAATGTCTAGGGCTGGGGAGATGGCTCAGTGGTTAAGGCATTTGCCTATGAAGCCTAAGGACCAGGGTTTGATTCCCCAGTGCCCACAAAGAGCCAGATACACAAGATGGCACATGTATCTAGCAGCTAGCAGTGGCTAGAGGCCATGGTGTACCCATCTCTCTCTCTCTTTCTCTCTCCCTCTTTTTAAAATAAATGAAAGATATATATATATATATATATATATATATATATATATATATATATTTTTTTTTTTTTTTTTGGTGTTTTGAGGTAGGGTCTCCCTCTAGCCCAGGCTGACCTGGAATTCACTATGGAGTCTCAGGGTGGCCTCGAACTCACGGCGATCCTCCTACCTCTGCCTCCCGAGTGCTGGGATTAAAGGCGTGCACCACCACGCCCGGCTAAAATAAATGAAATATTTTTTAAGAGGAAAATTAGTATCTAGAAGATACAAAGAACTCAAAATCTAAACATCAAGGCTGGAAAGATGGCTTAGCAGTTAAAGTGCTTGCCTGGGAAGCCTGAGGACCCAGGTTCCATTTCCCAGGACCCACATAAGCCAGATCCACAGATGGCACAGGGCATCTGGAGTTTGTTTGCAGTGGCTACAGGCCCTGGTGTACCCATTCTCTCTCTATGTCTGCCTCTTTCTCTCTCTCTCTCTCTCTCTCAAATAAATAAATAAAAATAATTTAAAATCCTAAACACTATGAAGACAAATAACCTAATAAAAAATGGGCTTAGGAACTGAACAGAATCCTCAAAAGTAGGAAGACAATTGGCCAATAAATATTTAAAAACATGTTAAGTATCCTTGGCCATCAGGGAGATTAAATTAAAACTACTTTGAAATTCCATCTTACCTTAGTCAGAATGGCTTTCAATAAGAAAACAAATGACAACAAATATTAGTGAGGGTGTGGGGAAAGAGAAACACTTATTCACTGTTGGTGGGAAGGCAACTTTGTGTAGCCATTATGGAAATGAGTCCCTGTAAAAGCTAGCAATAGAGGGCTCTACCCCTTACTTCAGAGATCCCTGCTTGTCCGTGTTTATTGCTGCTCTATTCACAACAGGAAGGAAATGGAATCAGCCTAGATAACCATCAATGGATGAATGGATAATGAAAATGTGGTACCCACACACAATGGAATTCCATTTAACCATAGAGAAAAATAAAATAAAATTATGAATTTTGCAGGAAGATAAATGGAGCTGGCAAATATTATACTAAGTGAGGTAACCCAAGTCCAGAGAGACAAAAAAAAAAAACCACATGTTCTCTTTTATATGTGGATCCTAGCTGCAGATCTTTGTATATGTGTGTGTTTAGGTGAGAGTGGAAGCGCGTAGATACCAGGAAACTAGAAGAGGAACAAAGAGAAGGGGTGAAAAGAGGGTCCAATGGAAAAGGGTAGGGAAGGTAATGGAACTGACGGCATATGAAAGTGGACAGAGGACTACTGGGGGCCGCAGGGTAAAGCTGGGGATGTGAGGCAGGAATGTGGGGGAGAGGAAAGATGAGGGGAGGATCAACCAAAAACTAAGTACGTGTAAAGGAAAATTCTTTTTTTTTAAATTTTATTTATTGATTTGAGAGAGAAAGAGGCAGGGCCAGGACCTCCAGCTACTGCAAACGCACTCCAGACACATGTGCCCCCCTTGTGCATCTGGCTTACGTGGGTCCTGGAGAATTGAACCGGGATCCTTTGGCTTTGCAGGCAAGTGCCTTAACCACTAAGCCATCTCTCCAGCCCAGGAAAATTCCTTTTAAAAACTTTAAAAAGAGACGAAGAAGGAGAAAAGGCTAAATGCAGGAGCCAGCCATGTCTATTCTAGCTTCTTTATCTCACTGCTACTTGCAACTTGTCAATCATCCATCCGTGTATTTATAGGAAAAGAGAAAACGATAATCACAAGGTGCTCTACATATGCGATCTTGACCAGTTTGCTCTTGGGAGTGTCGCATCTAAGCCTTAACCTTTGGGCATTCTTAGCTGATGATTTTCAACCTGGTTACCAAATGGATAGAAAGAGTCTTACCCTATAGAGAAGCTTTATTACAGATACACCGGTGGGGAAACTTATCAAAATATGAATTCTGAAGGCAGCTCTTGTGATCCGGGCCTGCAATCTCAGCCTTCCAGAGACTGAGGCAGGAGGATGTCTGTAAGTTAGAGACCAATCTGAGGTGCATAGCGACACCCTACCTAAGATAGATGATATATAGATGACAAATGGATACACGGACGGACGGATACACAGATAAATGGACCGTACATTCTGTCTCCTACCCAATCTCATGCTAGGAAAAGCGTTCAGCCTTGCCTATACATAAAACCCCTGGGGAACTTTCCAAAAAATGGCAAAGTGAGTTCTCCTTACTTGGGCATTCTGAATTGATTGCTTTCTGGTATGATCATGGCTGCTTTTTTTTTTTTTTTTTAAGTGTAGTCAAGATCAGTGCCCCAATGATGCCACATTATTGACAACAGTGTGACCTCACCCAGGTGTGTCAGAGTGTGAGAAAAACTTGAAAATCAGTATGGTCACATAAATAGACCTTATAAGCATCACCTGAGAACTTACTAGAACTGCAAATTCTCCTGCCTAAGTCTACACTTACCAAACGATAGAGTTTCAGGATGTGACCTGGAAATGATTCATTTTGTGTTATTTGTTTGTTTGTTTGTTTTATGTTTTATGTTTTTTTTTTTTTTTTTTTTTTTTTTGAGGCAGGGTCTCACTCTCATCCTAGCACAGGCTGACGTGGAATTCACTATGGAGTCTCAGGGTGGCCTTGAACTCACAGTGATTCTCCTACCCCTGCCTCCCAAGTGCTGGGATTTTTAAAGGCATGCGCCACTACGCCCGTCTTTATTTATTTTTCAGGCAGGGTCTTGCTGTGTATCCCAGGTTGGTCTGGAACTCATTATATAGCCTAGACTGGCCCCAAATTCATGACAATTCTCCTGCCTCAGCCTCTCAAATGTGGGGGATTACAGTTATGCCACCACATGCTGCTGGTAACATGATTTAAAAGCCTTCCAGGTGGTTCTGAGGCATGCTACCTTTGATAAACATTAAACTCCATCTGTAGTGTTCTTTGCATATAGATTGAGCACTATGCTTTCTGATAAAGTAAACATAATTATGAACAAAGAATATAGGGCTTCTGGCTGGAGAGATGACTCAGCAGTTAAAGCACTTGCTTGCAAAGCCTTACAGCTTGGGTTCAATTTACTAGTACCCACAAAAGCCAGATGCACAAAGTGGCTCATGTGTCTGAAGTTCATTTGTAGCAGCAGGAGGCTCTGGTGAGCCAATATTCACTTTCTCTGTCTTTGTCTCTTTCTCTCTCTCTCTCTCTCCTCAAATAAATAAATACGAATATTAAAAAAAGAATATAGGTAACTAATGAAGATGTGGTACATTTATACAATGGAGTTCTATTCAGTGGCAAAGAAAGATGAAATTATGAAATTTTCAGGGAATTGGATGGCTCTCAAAAGAACTATACTTAGTGAGGTAACCCAGGCCCAGAAAGTCAAAGCGCTGCATGTTCTCTTTCATGTGTGGATCCTAGCTACAAATGTTTGGACTTGTATGTGAGCTGGAATAGAACTCGGTAGCAGAAGCCAGTAAGCTAGAAAGGGGCTATAAGAGAGGGAGGAGAGGGGAGGACTTAAGGGGATGGTATTGTATACATGTAAATACAGGAACAGATGACTGGGGGTGGAAAGGCCTAAGTGAGGTCAGGGGAAGAGATTGAGTAAAGGAAGGGTAAGGGGAGGGTTAATCAAAGTCTAAGAGGGTATGAATAAGTCAAATGGAAACCTACTCTTTTGGACAATGGTGCACCCAGAAGCCATACATTCTTAGTAGGAAAATTTCAGTGCCAGGAATGGGATACCTTCCAGTGAGTTGTTGGCCAGGGAGGTCCCTGATGCCCCCAAGCATTATAGGCCATTGCTGACGGCTCTAGGTTTCCCACCAGGAATAGATGGTAAGACCCTATTGCTGAAGACTCCACATACTTGGGCTGCAAGGTCACTGAGAAATCCTGCTGGAGCTGAGCTGAGAACCTCCTCCATGTAGACCAGCTGACAGAAAGCTGGAAAAAGCCAGGCTGTATGTAGTTCAATGGGGGAGAGAGAAATCACCAGTGGATACTTAACAGTGGATACTGTAAGCCCTAAGTTTGGCCAGCCAGGCCAAATGAACCAATGGGTGCAATAGTGGCAAGTCTGTATGTGGAAAACCAACTGCTTTCTAATTGGACTGGAGGTCTGTTCCATGGGAGGCAATACATGCCTGATACTGAAAAACCTGTGACAGGGGAAGTCATGGGCCCTAGGGTGTAACATCTGCTAGTGTCCAGCTAAATGCACATATTATGCTCACCAAACTGCCAAGTAAGCACTTCTCTTAATGTTCATATCCATATATTAATGCTACTCTCACTTTTGTTTAGAGAAGCTTCTCTTTTCAGGTGGCAGTGACCACTGGGATGACCCAAAAGGCACCACAGGTGCTGAGAAGAAGTGACTGAGGAGTGCTCAGCACTGAAACATCTCTATCACACCTTCTAAGGATCAGGGTCCATTGTGGAAGAGGTGGTAGAAAGAATGTAAGAGCCAAAGAAAGGGTAGGACTCCTTACAACGTGCTCTTCAAGACACAAAATGGCCTGATATCCATGACCTCATAGTGCCTGGCACTACCTACACCAGACCATCATAATAGGAGGAAAAGCTGATGATATCAAAATAAAAGAAAGACTGATGAAGGGGGAGAGGGGATAAAATGGAGAGTGGAGTTATAAATGGGAAAGTATAGGGGGAGGGAATTATCATGGTTTATTTTCTATAATTATGGAAGTTGTCAATAATAAAACAATAAAAAAGAATATAGGGCTTGATTTAGCTAAGGAACCTAAATAATGTACTTAGGAATACAGACATGAGCTAGGGCTTAGTTTGGGACAGTCTATATTTGCATATTTTTATTTAAATATTTATTTTTATTTATTTGAGAGAGATAGAGAGAAAGAGGCAGAGAGAGAGAGAGAGAGAGAGAGAGAGAGAGAGAGAGAGAATGGGTGCATTAGTGCCTCCAGCCCCTACAAACAAATTCCAGATACATGTGCCACTTTGTGCATCTGGCTTTATGTGAGTACTGGGGAATCGAACTTGGATCATTAGGTTCTGTGGGCAAGCGCCTTAACTGTTGAGCCATCTCTCCAGCCATGCACATATATATTTTTTGTAGAGATTGTATGTCTGATTTTATTTTGATATATAGGCTCCTTCCTGGGTTTTTACACTGTGTGGACAGCTATTAGTTTTCCATGAGCTCAATCTCTGCTTGTGTTGACTATGAGTTTATATTTTAACCCACTCTACGTAGGCCCTTTCCTACAGTCAAACAATATTTTCAAAGACAGTGAAGGTCTGACAATAAAGTCCTTAACTAGGCAAAAAGACTGGGAAACAATCCAAGTGATGCTGAGCCAAAATGCCACACGGGAGATGCATCAGCAATCGTAGTGCAATAATATTGTTGAGCTGGGCGTGGCGGCGCACGCCTTTAATCCCAGCACTTGGGAGGCAGAGGTAGGAGGAGCACTGTGAGTTCAAGGCCACCCTGAGACTACATAGTGAATTCCAGGTCAGCCTTGGCTAGAGTGAGACCCTACCTCGAAACCCCCCCCCAAAAAAAAGAAAAAAAAATTCCTAGCACTTGGAAGCAAGTGCCTTAACTACTGAGCCATCTCTCCAGCCCAAATCCCAGTATTACAAACAACAACAAAAAAACCAAACAAACAACAAACAAAAAAACCACAAACAGGCAAAGCTGGGCTTGGTGGCTGCACACACATTTAATCCCAGCTCCCAGGAGACAGAGTTAGGATCATTGTGAGTTCGAGGCCACCCTGAGACTACATAGTGAATTCCAGGTCAGCATGGGCTAGAGTGAAACCTACCTCAAAAAACCAAACAAAACAAAAACAAAAACCAAAATCTTATTGCTGATGGAATGATAGACCGTTCAGGGGTACCAGAAGAAGGCCAGAAGGGTGAGGTTTCTGGTCCCTCATGACTGTTAGAACTTTTTAGGTATGAACCTTGGTAGGTAGGGTGCTCTAAGTATTGGACAGCAGCAAATCACTGTCTTTCTAATTATTAACCACATTGATGAGGCTTTGAGCACCAGCTCATGGCATCAGCACTAGAAGAGCTTCCCAGTTGGCCAACTTTCTTACAGCGTCAGACTTCTTCTCTTGGCACAGTCGAATGTTACCTTGAGCCCTGGGATCTGGTTGGATTAGACCCGAAACGGATCTTACCTGCTCCGAGGAGCTCATACATTCCTGCGGAGTCAGTCACACTTCCTGGGACTGGAGGCACGCTTCACGTCAGAACGCACTGCTAATGACTCATCCCGGGATTTCATTTCAAGCCACGAGCATTCAGAATGCAAGTAAGGTTCCCGATATGAAGCACAGTGTACCCTCTTTAATCCATTTAACTTCCTCAAATAGTCGCAACACTCAGCCAATCTCTTCATTGAGCACGACTAAGATGTGCCCTCACCACCTGTCTATTCTTCCAGAAAAGCCTGTGGTACAAGTCAAAGTGATCCGGTGAAGAGCTTGTGATTAGGGATCAGAGCGCCTGAGTTCAAATGTACCAGTGTGGCTTGCCTGGTATGCTTTTGGGTAAATCTATCAACCTCCATTAAGTACAGTTTTGTACCTATAAAATGAAGAAATAACAGTTGACATCACAGGATCAACAAATGGCAATAGGTGATTGAGCAAGTGCTCAATAAATATTAACTTATCAGCCAGACGTGGTGGTGCACGCCTTTAATCCCAGCACTCAGGAGGCAGAAGTAGTAGGATCACCATGAGTTCGAGGTCACCCTGAGACTACATAGTGAATTCCAGGTCAGCCTGGACTACAGTGAGACCCTACCTTGGAAAACTATATATATATATATATATATATATATATATATATATATATATATATATATATATATGTATGTATGTATATATGTATATATGTGTGTGTGTGTGTGTATATATATATGTATATATATATATATATATATATATATATGCTCATTTCAGAAAGCAATAGCATAATAGTTGAAAGTAGTTTTATTTTTTATTTTTATTTTTTTTTTAGGTAGGGTCTCCCTCTAGCCTCAGCTGGCCTGCAATTCACTATGTAGAGTCAGGCTGGTTTTGAACTCACAGAGATCCTCCTACCACTGCCCCCCCACATGCTGGAGTTATAGGCGTGTGCCACCATGCCCGGCCCTCGGTAGTTTAAGGGCCAATTGCTTTGGATCTCAGTGCAATTACTTGTTAGTGGGATAACATTGAGACAAGTTAGCTAGTCTGTCTTTTCCTGTTTCTTCACGTCTTCGTGTATGAAGTGCAAATAGTGATAGTATTATCTCACTAGTTGGTGGCAAGATCAAATGAGATCGCACATGTAAAGTGCTTGGGACCTGTTCAGTAACAGGCACATAGCAACCCTGGAGCTAATACTAGGTGAGAATATTATTATAGGGATCATGGTGTAGGAGTCCTGTTAGGATCCAGTGAAAGGTCAAGATCATGATATGAAGTAGAATCGAACTAATATGATTGTTGTAAACTTCATGGCCTGGTTAATTCTGGTTGACTCATTAGAACCAGGCTATAGAAAGCACAGAGGAGGGCTGGAGAGATGGCTTAGCAGTTAAGCACTTGCCTTTGAAGCCTAAGGACCCCTGTTCGAGGCTCAATTCCCCCAGGACCCACGTTAGCCAGATGCACAAGGGGGCGCATGCATCTGGAGTTCGTTTACAGAGGCTGGAAGCTCTGGCACGCCCATTCTCTCTCTCTCTCTCTGCCTCCTTCTCTATGTCGCTCTCAAATAAATAAATGAATAAACAAACAAACAAAAAATTAAAAAAAAAAAAAAGAAAACACAGAGGAAACTGGAACAAGCTCACCACCAAGTCTGCAGGGCACTGGGAAAGAGCATGAAGGAGATCCATCTGCAAGATTTAAAGACTTAAAAGCTATACATAGAAGCCTGGCGTGGTGGCGCACGCCTTTAATCGCAGCACTCGGGAGGTAGAGGTAGGAGGATTGCCGTGAGTTCAAGGCCATCCTGATAACACATAGTGAATTCCAGGTCAGCCTGGGCTACAGTGAGACCCTACCTTGAATAACCATACACACACACACACACACACACACACACACACTATACATCAAATTTAACAATTGCCAAATAAAATGATTTCTGTTCTCTTATCATGGTGACCTTCCTAACACCCTGGTAATTTAGGCTTAGACTTCCTAGAATTCCATGCCAGAAGTTGTTGGCACAGAGAAAACCAGTACATATTCTGTGGTCCCTAGGCTTTGGCCTATAGCTTTACCCCCCCCCCTTTTTTTTTCTGCTTCTTCCTGATCTTAACCCAGTGTCCAAGCTCCATTTCCCCAGGCCGAATGCCATCTATAGACTAGTGGTGGCAACCCACTAATCATCAGGAAAACCTCAGACAAGTGCTCTGGAAGCTGGCCTGGGCGCTTTGATAAAACATAAGTCCTGAGTACTGGGAACTCCTTCTAGAGACATAAATAGCGGTTGGGCCTCCAATTCATACGTTAAAGCTGTATTCTGCTGGTGTGGCTATATTTATTGGTACAGGATATCAGAAATCGCATGCCCCTTTCTCCCACCCCTTTCCTTCCTCTCCTATCTGCACTCATGCACCAAAGAAACACCATGTTCCCACATGGTGAGGAGCGGGCAAACCAGAGAGAGCCCCCCGTTAGACCCTCACCATGCCGCCTCCCTGCTCTGGCCCTGCCAATCTCCAGAACTGTGAGACAACACATTTCTGTGGTTGAAACCCTTCAGCTGGGGTACTCTGTTATGGCAGCCCAAGCAGAGTAACTCAGGGACTGTGGGGCTGGCCCCTGGTGCCAGCGTCCAGTGGCCCAGCACACTTGACCTGTGCAGAGGGAGGAGACAACCGAGCAAAAGTTAGAGTCTCCTCCAAAAAGCCGATCTCACAGTGGGGACACCCTTGAGTTCCAAGGGTGTATCATTTTCCAAAAGGGCTCAGGGAGAGGTGAAAAAACCTTGAGTTTCATTAGTACTTGGTTTAGACTGTGGAAACTTAAAAATATTTTATTTATTTGTTTCCAGAGAGAGAGAGAAAGAGAGAGAGAGAGAGAGAGAGTGTGTGAGGAAGGGGCAGGGGAATGGGCATACCAGGGCTTCTGTTGGCTACAAACGAACTCCAGACGCATGCACCACTTTGTACATAGGGTTTTACATAGGTACTGGGGAACTGAACCCCAGTTATTAGGCTTTGCAGGCAAGCGCCTTAGCTGCTAAACCATCTTTCCAGCCCCTACACTGTGGAAATTTATAGCAAGAGCTAAGTGGACCTTGACACCACATTTATTGACTGTTGAGCTACAAATTATCATGGGAGTCATCTATCTTGCATTCTACAGCGGGGGATACTGTGTCCCAGGACTTCCTAAAACTTTTACAGGACTTCACTGGAGTCTTTGCTTTCAATTTTTATATTATTTTATTGATTTATTAAAGAGAAGGAGAGAGAATGGGCACACAAGGATCTCCAGCCACTGCAAAGTCCAGATGCATGCGCCACCTTGTGCCTCTGGCTTATGTGGGTTACTAGGGAATCGAACCTGGGTCCTTAGGCTTTGTAGGCAAGTGCCTTAACCACTAAGCCATCTCTCCAGCCCAGAATCTTAGTTCTCCAAATTTTTAGGCATAGACCCTCTTATTGAGTTAGAAAGGTCTTCCAATTTGTGGATCAGCTTTCAGAGGGCTGTTGATTTTGGTGGGAGAATAACTTGGATGAGTGGTCATAAGAACTTTGGCCTCACTTCAGGCCAGAGAGACTCGTGTTTGCCTTACCTGGGACTGATGAAGCAAGAGTATTTGGCTAGAAATCATACATAGCTGCCTGTGTCATTATTTGTGTGCCTCAATACTTATTAACCTGAGAAAAAAGTCAATAATAGCATTTTTAAGGAATGAGGCTTTGGGTAGTCATAGACTGCTATTCAGTCTAACCAAATAAACTTGTGACTAATAGGACAAATGTACCCGCATGAGGTTCAAACACAATGTTTGTTGACATTATAAGTCTATTTGGGGGCTGGAGAGATGGCTTAGACGTCAAGGCACTTGCTTGCAAAGCCTCAGGACCCAGGTTCGATTCCCCAGTACTCAGGTAAGCCAGATGCACAAAGTGGGGCATGCATCTGGAATTAGTATGCAGTGGCTGGAAGCCCTGGCATGCCCATTCTCTCTTTATGCCTCTCTCTCTTTCTCTCAAATAAATAAATAAGTAAATTTAAAAAATTAAAAGTCTATTTGGATCACATGAAGGAAGCCGCTCTTGAAACCAAAAAGAGCTAGCCAAGCTGGAGCTCAGATCTGGTCTCATTCCCGAGGGTCAAGGGAACTAATCCGGGTTTCAGAAGACTATAGCCTAAATAACTAGAATTGGCATCTGTCTGTAGTTCTGTATGGCCGCCTGTCCTTCCTTTGAGGACAGGCCACCTAGTCAACTGATGACAATGATGGTCCCTCTGGGTGGGGCCAGGTGGCCAGTTCCAATGGCTGTTCTCATTTCGCTGTGGTATTTTCCATTTCCAAACGACTCCTGCACACCTGAATGCGTTTGAGTTGATTGGCTGTACTTGTTCCTCCTATTTGAGAAGGCCAACCTGAGGATTCAAGGAGTTGAAGTGATCACATAAAAGCTATAACGTAAGAATGGAGGCCGGCCTGTGGTATATATCTGTGGTTGGGAGCTTGTCTAGTGTGCGAAAGGCCTGGCTTCCGTCTCTAGAAGCATCTATTTCCCCCTGCAAACTCCTAGGGTAAGAATTCGTATCTTCTGACTTTAACTGGATACTGCAAACTTAAACCATCAGCAAGTGTGACCGTGTCTTATTCAGACCTTGGCTGTGTTTATCATTAAACCAGAAGTTAGTCTGCTCTAAGAAGAGGGAGTATTTCCTTTCCTTTGCTCACAGCTGGACTAGTTCACATGGATTCCAGAACTGTCTCTTCTGTTTCCAGGACAACAAAGTTGTGATCCCTTACTTCATAGCTCTGCCTTTTTAAACAGTTTTTAGTTTTTAAAGCAAGTGCATCAGACTGGCCATTATTATTATTATTATTATTATTTTTTTTTTTTTTGGTTTTTTCGAGGTAGGGTCTCACTCTAGCCCAGGCTGACCTGGAATTCACTGTGGAGTCTCAGGGTGGCCTTGAACTCACGGCGATCCTCCTACCTCTGCCTCCCAAGTGCTGAGATTAAAGGCGTGTGCCACCACGCCCGGCCAGACTGGCCATTATTTTTTATGAGAGGGAGGGAATTGGCACACCAGGGCCTCCAGCCACTGTAATCAAACTCCAGGTGCGTGCGCTACCTTGTGCACATGGGCGACCTTGTGCATGTGTCACCTTGTGCATCTGGCTTATGTGGGATCTGGGGAGTTGAACATGGGTCCTTAGGCTTTACAGGCAAGTGCCTTAACCACTAAGCCATCTCTCCATCCTAGCTCTGCCTTTAATATTAGCAATCTGATCTTAGGATCTTGGATATTCCCTGCCCACAAAGCCCATGTAATAAAGGATTGGTTCCCAGCCTGGCACTACTGGCAGGTGGTGGAAACTTTAAGAGACAGAACCTTGTAGTGGTTTAAATGTGTTGCCACATAGACTCAGCCTTGAATCTCCTGTGGTCAGCGTCCTGCTGGGGAAGAGGTATGTCACAAGAGGGTAGATTATAAGTCCAGCCCTAAGGTGTGTGGAGAGCAAGTTTGGAGCTCTGGCTGTTTGAGCTTTTTGGTGTTTTGTGGCCGTTTGATGGTGTCTCTCTGATTGCATCTATGAAGGTGAGCCAGTTTCTTCCGCCACTGATGGTGTTCCCCTGGAATTTGTAAGCCTGAAATAAACCCCTTCCTCCCGTAAGCTGCTTCTGGTTGAGTGTTTGTCCCCACAGACCTAGAGGAGATCCTCAGATCTTTGGGGGACTGGGACTTGGGCCCCTTATTCCTTCTCTCTCTTTTTTGTGGTTTTTCGAGGTAGGGTCTCACTCTGGCACAGGATGACCTGGAATTCACTATGAAGTCTCAGGGTGGCCTCAAACTCATGGTGATCCTCCCACCTCTGCCTCCCGAGTGCTGGGATTAAAGGCGTGCGCCACCACGCCTGTTTTTTTCTTCTCCTTTAATTCCTGGTGATGGGCAATGGCTTTGCTCTGCCATGTGCTCTCCATGCGATGACTCCAAGGACCCAGAGCAGTGAGTGTGCCAAACTATGGGTTGAAGTCTCCACCAGGAAGAGTTCACACAATCCTTCCACGTTGCAAGTCGATTATTTACTGTGTTTAATAGCTGACTAACCCAGGAAGTACCTAACCAGTGTCCAACTCGTTTCCTCAGAAAAGTACAAGTTGCCGGGCGTGGTGGCGCACGCCTTTCATCCCAGCACTGGGGAGACAGAGGTAGGAGGATCGCCATGAGTTCGAGGCCACCCTGAGACTACATAGTGAATTCCAGGTCAGCCTGGAACAGAGTGAGACCCTACCTCAAAATAAACAACAACAACAACAAAAAAGAAAAGTACAAGTCATTTAACATCTTAAGCCATAGTGTTCATGGACTTTTTTTTTCTTCCTGATTATAAAAGAGATTTTATGGATGTCTTCTGAGAAAATTAAGAAAGTGCAGAAGGGCATAGAGAGGAAATAAAGTTCTCCTGTAATTCCAGCCCTCTGAGATAGTCATTGTGAATACCTTTGATGTGCTCCAAGTCTTTCTATTATTTATTAGGATACTGAGGTCATACTATGTGCAAAGGTTGTAGTGGTTTAGTTGCCTCCGTGTCAGCCTGCTGAGTGGCTGGAATCTCAGGTGAGTTCCACCATATGTAGCTATAGACAACAGTGTTTTCTCTCTTGCTGCTTTATTTCATTTAGGGGTATGGATGTGTTCATCTTCCCACGCCAGTATTTTTTTGTTGTTGTTGTTCATTTTTATTTATCTATTTGAGAGCAACAGACAGACAGAGAGAGAAAGAGGCAGATAGAGAATGGATGTTCCAGGGCCTCCAGTCACTGCAAATGAACTTCAGACCCATGTGCCACCTTGTGCGTCTGGCTAACGTGGGTCCTGGGGAATTGAGCCTCGAACTGGGGTCCTTAGGCTTCACAGGCAAGCGCTTAACTGATAAGCCATCTCTCCAGCCCCCAGTAAGTATATTTTTAATCCTGTAAGTTTGTATGTTGAATATAGTGCAAATTATTTAAATGCTTGCCTGTTGTTGGGAATTAGGTTTGGATCTAAGTTTATTTAGTTATTTATTTGGATTTAAAAAAATATTTTTATTTATTTATTTGAGAGAGAGAGAGATACAGAAATAGTCAGGGATAGAGAGAGAGAGAGAATGGGCACGCCAGGGCTTCTAGCCACCACAAACGAAGTCCAGATACATGCGGCCCCTTGTGCATCTGGCTAACGTGAGTCCTGGGCAGTCGAACCTGAGTCTGTGATCGGTTTCTGGGGTTCGCTAAAAAATTTCCTTTTTTTTTTTTTTTTTTTTTTTTTTATGCTGGACATGGTGGCGCACGACTTTAATCCCAGCACATGGGAGGCAGATGTAGGAGGATCACCATGAGTTCAAGGCCACCCTGAGACTACAGAGTGAATTCCAGGTCAGCTTTGATAGAGCAAAGCCCTACCTGGAAAAACACACAAACAACGACGACAACAACAACAAAACAAACAAACAAAAAACATGTTTGTCTCAATCCAATGCTATTTTATTTTTATTTATTTATTTTTTTCAAGGCAGGATCTCACTCCAGCCCATGCTGACCTGGAACTTACTGTGTAGCCCCAGGCTGGCCACGAATCCACAGTGATCCTCCTACCTTAGCCTCCTAAGTGCTGGAACTAAAGGCCTACACCACCACACCCAGCTTCCGAGGCTATTTTAATTATCCTCACTTCAATATGCTTCAATATCTGCCAGCTTTTCTCTTTCAATATTTCTCAGAAATTCCCTCTGGGACTGGTCCCATCCTTTCAGGCTAGCTTTTTCACGTTCCAGAGCACCAACCCTGATACCCACATGCGGTGCCCATCTGCAAGCACAAAGGTTTGTTTGTAGCGCTATAATTCTTGTAATGTAAGTGGGTTTGTTGCTCTTTCCATAGGAAATAACATTGCAGGTAAATGGAACATATACACAGATTTCTGGATATTTTGTATGTGATAGCTCCAAAGAACTTTCTTTGGAATATGAAAAGGTATATAGTTAGCGCAGGTTTTCTACAGGGTCACCTGGCAGAGGTATTAATCCTTTCCATATTCCTATATTTCTTATTTCTGGGCATCGGATGTGGTTAAAAACGTGTGAAGAAATGTAGCATCTAAAGCGACACCTCTTTTCTGTTACTCCTACAGCAAAAAGAACTAACCAGCCGGGCGTGGTGGTGCACGCCTTTAATCCCAGCACTCGGGAGGCGGAGGCAGGAGGATCACCGTGAGTTCGGGGCCACTCTGAGACTACAGAGTGAATTCCATGTCAGCCTGGGCTAGGGTGAGACACCACCTTGAAAAACCAAAAAGAAAAAAATAAACCCAAAAGACCCTGACTGAAATTGATTTATTTATTTTAGAGAGAGAGAGAGAGAGAGAATGGGCACACCAGGGCCTCCGGCCACTGCAAATGAACTCCAGATGCGTGCGCCACTCCTTGAGCATCTGGCTTATGTGCACCGCCACACTTGGCAGTTCTTAGTATTTTTTATGTCACTGGGATTATAGAAAGTGTTCAACAAACACTTGTTTATCTGCCTCATCATTTGTATAGACATTCCACAGAGAAAGAATGGGTGATGATTCCAATTAATTCACTTGCAGGTAAGGGAAATGTTTCTGATATTTAGGACAAAAACAAAACAAAACAAAACAAAAAAAAAACCTCTACTTAAGAGTGGAATATTTTGTGTGACTTATTCGAAGTGGCTTTATCTACTTTATTTTATTTTATTTTTTGGCTTTATCTACTTTTTTTTTTTTTTTTTTTTTATTAGTCAGTTCTGTATTCAGCAAATACAGTCAGTTTGGTACCATTATTAGGCTCATCCGTGACCTACCCCCTCCCCTTGGCCCCTCCTTGTTGAGGTATGCGGGTCGTGCATTGTGGAGTTAGCCCACAGTTATGGGTAAGCTAAATGTCTCTGCATATCATGACCCAACATGTGACTCTGACATTCTTTCCGCCCCCTCTTCCGCAAAATTTCCCTGAGCCATGTTGGGTTCATTTTTGGTCTGCTTCAGTGATGAGCTGTTGGGGGCCTCTGAGGCTCTGGCTCTCTGATTTGGTAGGAGTTGATTTTTCTCTATGCTGATCTCCTTCCCCCTTGTGCTGGTGTCCGGTTCATCAGGAAAAACAGCCCCCTTGCTTGTTTCTCGAAGTTTTCTTAGTTTCAGCCGGAGCCCTTTTGAGGTATGATGGGGTGGCTCTCTCCTTAGGGTCTACATCTATCTGAAAAAGAGAAGCAGATTTTCCAATGGAGAGTAAGTTAGCACCAGGACAAATGAGATAACCCTTACTTTTTTTTTTTTTTTATAGAGAATTTAATATGTGTAGGCCCTCTTGTAGCCCACAATTGATAGTAGGTTGATACTGGAGAGTGGGCTTATGTTTGGATATGGTTCTGACTTGTTTCCCAGCTCCAGCTATGGGTCCCATACCAGTGAGGGGATCAGTTAGCCAAATTGAGAGCAGTTGGTTCCCCACCATGGCTGTGTGCCACCACTGCACTTGTGTGGGCATCACAATAAGTTATTTGCTGCTAAGTAGGTTAGACCATGCGTTGCTTCGACAGATATTGGTCAATTTCCCCCAGTCGCCCATGTAGCACCTTCTGGCACTAGATGCGCTGACTGTCTGGGGACTGACTCTCATCCAACTTCCAGCCATGCCATTCTAATTTGCATGTCAATCACATAAGGTATCTTCAGCAGTAGGGTCTTACCACTAACCTTTGGTGGGTCATCAAGTACTCTGACAGAAATCTGTCTGTCTTTTAGGAAACCTGTAGGTCTCTCTGATCAAAAGCTCATTGTGGATGATAGCCCCATGCTGGTTCTGGGAGTTACAGGTCAGTGCCCACTAAGAAAATGAGGGAAAAGATAACTAATATACAAGAGTTAGAGATAAGAGAGAGAGAGAGACAGGGAGAGGGGAAGTGAGGGAGGGAAGATGTAGGAGACTAAGGTTAGTCTTAATCTTACCCTCTCCAGTGTCTTGTGGTTCAGGTGTTCCCTGTAAGGGCCTGGTGAAGGATCAGCCATTTATCTACTTTTTGTCTTTGTTTTGACGCTGGGGCTTGGGCCCAGGCCCCGTGCATGCTAAGCACGTGAGGGACACACCTCACCTTAAGCAGCACTGCCATTTCCTTGACGTGACTGGCTCTCCGATCCCAAGCAGACAACAGACTGAATACTGAACTGGAATCAGAGGGAAAGGGACCTGCAACTAACTAGCCTGAGCAACGAGTTTAGCTGACTCATCTGTGAAAGCAGAGGTGGGGTTGGAGAGATGGCTCAGTCATTAAACGCGCTCGCTTGCTTGCTAAGCCTGAAAGCCCGACGACCCAAGTTTGATTCCCCAGTACCCGCATAAAGCCAGATGCACAAAGTGGCGCACGTGTCTGGAGTTTGTTCACACTGGCAGGATGCCTGGTGCCCCCATACTCACTCTTTTTGTCTGCCTCTTTCTCTTTGTCTCTCAGTCTCTCTCTCTCAAATAAATCAAATAGAATAAATATTTAAAAAACAAATGTGAGCCCAGCGTGGTGGCACATGGCCTTTAATCCCAGCACTCGGAAGGCAGAGGTAGGAGGATCACTGTGAGTTCGAGGCCACCCTGAGACTACAGAGTGAGTTCCAGGTCAGCCTGGACCAGAGTGAGACCCTACCTTGAAAACCAAAACACAACAAACAAATGAACAAACAAACAAAAAAAGCAGATGTGGTTGTAGAATTTATTCTCTGTCCTTTCTACTGTCTTAAAAAAAACATCAATGACCCAAGAGCTCCTTCTTAAAATGAGGGAGAAAAGAAAATCAGGAAGTATTCAGTGAATCTGGCCCTAGTAAGTTGGCAAGCCAGGAAAGAAAAGGAGCACAGTGTGCATTTGATGCTCACTGGACAATGCCATCCAGAACTGCTAAGAGGTTGTCAAGATGGAAGTTTGAGTCTTGGGATTCTAATGGCTGGGAGAAAGTGGTACAAGGTCAGGCCAAGTGTGATTGTGAGTCTAAGCTGATTTCTTGAGGAAGAACTGCACGATTCACAGGCAGTGTACTGCGGGGCTGGAGAGATGGCTTAGAGGTTAAGGTGCTTGCCTGGGAAGCCTAAGGACGTAGGTTCAATTCCCCGGTACCCACATAAAGCCAGATGCACAAGGTGGTGCATGTGTCTGGAGTTTGTTTGCAGTGACTAGAGGCACTGGCATGCCCATTCTCTCTCTCTATGGTTCTTTCTCTGTCTCTCAAATCAAGTAAAATAAAATAAATTATTCTAAAAATAAAACATTTAAAAAACAAGAAAACGGACTGCAAGATTCCCAGAAAGCGATCAGGAAAAGGGTGCCACTATGTTCTTTCAATATCTAATTCTTAAAATATGAGAGCGGTCATTCCTGGAATTCTGACAGGAAGGTTTTAGTAGGCAGGCCAGCCAGAAAACTGCAATGCCGATGTGTCTTCTTTTTTCTACTACATTCATTCTTTTTCTCTCTTCCCACATACCAGCATTTTCTGTTAATTTTTCTTTCCTTTCCTTTCCTTTCTTTTCCTTTCCTTTCCTTTCCTTTCCTTTCCTTTCCTTTCCTTTCCTTTCCTTTCCTTTCCTTTCCTTTCCTTTCCTTTCCTTTCCTTTCCTTTCCTTTCCTTTCCTTTCCTTTCCTTTCCTTTCCTGAGGTAAGGTCTCCCTCTAGCTCAGGCTGACCTGGAATTCACTATGGGGTCTCAGGGTAGCCTCGAACTCAAGGTGATCCTCCTATCTCTGCCTCCCGAGTGCTGGGATTAAAGGCGTGCGCTACCACACCCGGCATTTTCTGTTAATTTTTCTAACAGAGGGTTTTGAATTCATTGTCTTATCTCTCATAGGCTTCTGAACCTCTCGCCATTTGTGAATCTTATCAGAGAATGAAGACTGTTATTATTAGAGACTTCTTCACGGGACATCAGACTTGAGGCCCTTTGAGGCCTACATGACCCTTTGTCCGTTTGTCTGTGCTTCTCAAACTGATGTAAATATTATTTGGGGATCCTGAGGCCTTGTGCCTGGAAGTAGGTGAATCCTCAGGATAAAAATACTCTGCTCATGGGCTGGAGGGATGGCTTAGCGGTTAAGGCGTTTGCCTGCAAAGCCAAAGGACTCAGGTTCAGTTCCCCAGGACCCATGTAAGCCAGATGCACAAGGTAGCACATGGGTCTGGAGTTTGTTTGCAGTGGCTGGAGGCCCTGGTGTGCCCATTCTTTCTCTATCTGCCCCCCTTCTTCTTTCTCTCTCAAATAAATAAAAATAAAACATTAAGAAAATTACTCTGTTTTTTGTTGTTGTTGTTTTTGGTTTTTTGAGGTAAGGTCTCACTCTAGCCCAGGCTGACCTGGAATTCACTATGTAGTCTCAGGATGGCCTCGAACTCACAGTGATCCTCCTACCTCTGCCTCCCACTGCTGGGATTAAAGGTGTGTGCCACCACTCCCAGCAAGAAAATTACTCTGTTCTTAGTGAAAAATATGGTCTCCTCCACTCGTATATACAGTCTGCATCCCTCCATGTGATAGGCTGCTGCGAGGGCATGTACGGGTTACACTCATTCTTGCATTTTTTCAATGGTGAAGCTCAAATGTGACTCTTGTGGAAGGGAGCTGATTCCAGAGTCCAAAAGGGAAGAGCGCTGGTGGTCACTCTAGCCCTGGAGCCATCCTTTCTCTACTCCTTTCTGGTTATACAAGTCATTGCACACCCTTCTCTCTCTAAGGTAGAATTCTGATTTACAGCACCATTCCTAAAGCCATTATTACTATTATTAAATTTGCAGAAATCCTTCAACATTATTTTGTGTGTAAACCATAGGTATCTATTGTTGTCTTGGAGGTAGAGTCCAAGTACCAGTGTGAGATATACATATATATTTTTCCTACCCAAAAATACTTAGGTAGGAAAGTTTAGAGGACCACTGTCATTTTCTAAGATTGAGACAGGGTCCAGTTGTATTTATTTTCTTTGTCCATGCCTCTGTGGGGAGGGATTGTTGTCTTGGAACCTGTGAAAAGCCATGTTTTCTTGGATGCCTTCTTTTGGATGTGGGGCAATCGAAGCACAGGTGGGCAATGGAGCAACAGCTGAAGCCTGCTGAGCCATCTGACATGGGGACAATTCACCCAGCTTGCTTCCTGGAAGTTTTGATAACGTTTATAAATAACTTATACCACAAGGCCTTCAGGAAAGGCATATTGGGAGACTCAGCGTTATGTCAAGCTGGCGGAGCAAACCGTGAGCCCTCAGCTGCTCCCCTCCTGCTCCCCCAAAGTGCGTGGTTTGAATGGAAAGGAAGCACTTGTAGCTCTGTTTCCTCTCAGGCAGAAGCAACACTAAAAAAAAAAAAAAAAAGAAGAAGAAGCAATGTCTCACAGAAAGATTCGGAGCTGGCTTTTGCAAAATGACGGGGAAGCAAAAGCAATAGGTAGTGACAGAACTTGGGACGGGGCGAGCAAAGAGAACCGACCGCAAAACTGAGAAAATGGATTTGTGGGCTAGAAGCGTCAGATAGGATCTGTTGCACACGACATGGGGAGGTGATGGCTTCCTGTGTTCCAGACTCACAGTTTTCTTGATCTGGCAACGTAAACACTGGCTGCTTATTTCTACTGTTCGTCTTGCATCTTGGTTTGCTATTGGCTTGAAATTCAGCATCTTGTTTTCGGTGGATGGTCACCTAGAGCAGGATATGTCTTTTTTTTTTTTTTTTTTAAGAGAGATTTCTTTTTAAAGTGACGTTTATGGGCCGGAGGAATGGCTTAGTGGTTAAGGTGTTTGCCTGCAAAGCCAAAGGACCTAGGGTCAATTCCCTAGGACCCTTGTTAGCCAGATGCACAAGGAGGTGCACATGTCTGGAGTTCGTTTGCAGTGGCTGGAGGCCCTGGTGCACCCATTCTCTCTCTCTCTCTCTCTGTCGCTCTCAAATAAATAAATAAAATTAAAGTGACGTTTATTTCATAATTAATAAGACTGATTATACACAGAACATTGACACAGTATTTCCACATTCCCCGCCCATGATATTAATGTTCATGAATTATGGCCTCTACGATTTTTATAGGAAGCCTATTGTCAAAAACGCTATGGACTCACTTTGGATCCTTGCCTCTTGTTTTCTTTCTTTTTTTTTTTAAATTTTTTGTTGTTGTTGTTGTTCACTTTTATTTATTTATTTATTTGAGAGCAACAGAGAGAGAAAGAGGCAGAGAGAGAGAGAGAGAGAGAGAGAGAGAAAGGCGCGCCAGGGCCTCCAGCCACTGCAAACAAACTCCAGATGCGTGCGCCCCCTTATGCATCTGGCTAACGTGGGACCTGGGGAATTGAGCCTCGAACCGGGGTCCTTAGGCTTCACAGGCAAGCACTTAACCGCTAAGCCATTTCACCAGCCCGCCTCTTGTTTTCTTTCCACCAAATGGGTACCTGCATTTGTGCAAATGATCCAAATGGAAGGCTGGGGAAACGGCTCGGTGAGTAAGGGCTCTTGCTGCACAAACATAATGACCTGAGTTCATCCCCAGCACCGTGTAGAGACCTGGGCACAGCCACGCCGAGGCAGAGAGGAAGGAAGTAAACAAAAGCCTTGTGGGGCTCACTGGTCAGCCGCTGTGGCTGAAGAACATGGAGATCCACGTTCGTTTGGTGAGACCCTGTCCCTGAGAAATAAGGTGGGAGAACAATAGAAGGGAACACCTGGCATCCTCCTCTGGCCTCTACTTGGGTGCACACACAGATGCACACATCATATGCACACACACCCACATTCCATGCATGGTACACACACACACACACACACACAGAGAGAGAGAGAGAGAGAGAGAGAATATGATCAAAATCACCTACACTGGCATTGGTGAAGATTTTTGGATTTAATCATATAAAACCTGCTCTTTATAAAAAAAGATTGGAGTTAATCTTAAATTTCATTGTTAAACATGTTGTTTTACTCCATTTATCACCACGCCAATTGAGCCTTATATGATAAAGATACAAAATATAACTCATAACTTGAATAAAATTATGAATGTATGGGCTGAAGAGATGGCACAGTGGTTGAAGGCACTTAATTTGTAAAGCCTCACAGCTTGGGTTCAATTCCCCAGTACCCATGTGAAGTCAGATGCACAAAGTGGTGCATGTGTCTGGAGTTCATTTGCAGTGGCTGGAGGACCCGGCATTCTCTCTCTCTCAAATAAATAAATAAAAATATTGTTTTAAGAAAGTAAATCACGAATGTGACATACTCTGTAAGGATTTTGTTTTATTTTATTTATTTTATTTTAGAGACAGAGACAGAGAGAGAGGGAGAGAGAGAGAGAACATTGGTGTGCCAGGGCCTCCAGCAACTGCAATCGAACTCCCTGATGCTTGTACCCTAGTGGGCATGTACAACCTTGTTGTGTCATGTCTCTTGCAGTTGCTGGGGACTACCACTGTGTAGATACATCATGGTTAATTTACACACTGCCCCATGGAGAGAAATTTGTGTGATTATGAATGAAGTTACTATGATCATTCATGTATAGCTCCTTGTGTGAAGATGTTTTTTTTGTTGTTGTTGTTGTTTATTTATTTGAGAGTGACAGAGAGAAGGAGGCAGAGAGAGAGAGAGAGAGAGAGAGAGAGAGAATGGGCACACCAGAGCTTCTAGCCTCTGTAAACGAACTCCAGATGCGTGCGCCCCCTTGTGCATCTGGCTAAAGTGGGTCCTGGGGAATCGAGCCTCGAACCGGGGTCCTTAGGCTTCACAGGCAAGCACTTAACCACTAAGCCATCTCTCCAGCCCAAGATGTTTTTTTGTTTGTTTGTTTGCTTGATTTTGGTTTTCACTTTGGTAAATACCTAGGAATGAACGAGCTAGAAGGTTTTGTAAACATTTGCATGCATGCCCATAACATTAGTGTCTTGAGTAAAGGGTCTCAGAATACAATTTAAAGTATTTTATTTATTTATATGAGGGAGAGCACTAGAGATAGAGAAAGAGAGAGATAGAGGGAGAGGGAGAGAGACAGAGACTGGAAGAGGCAAATAGACTGGCATGCGCCAGGGCCTCCAGCGCTGCCACAAGCTCCTCCTTCACGCGCCACCTTTTGCATCTGGCTTATGTGAGTCCTGGGGAATTGAACCTGGGTCCTGAAGCTTTCTTTGCAAGCCGACGCCTTAACCTCTAGGCCATCTCTCCAGCCCTCAGAATGCAGTTTTAAAACGCCCTCTCACGCGGCTTCTTCATGAGAAAGCGTCCCCCTGAGTGACGGAATGTCTTGGAAATGGCAGCAATGGCGGCATCACGTTATGAGTGTACTGAACGCTACAGAATCGTACGCCATAAAAACATCAATGGCTACTTTATGTCGTGTTCATAAAAAATATTTTATGTATTTATTTGAGAGAGTGAGGGAGGTAGAGAGAGAGAGAGAGAATGAATGCACTAGGGCCTCTAGCCACCGCAAATGAACTCCAGATGCCTGCGCCAGTATTACTTTGTGCATCTGGGTACTCGGGGATCAAACTCTGGTCCTTAGGCTTTGTAGGCAAGGGCCTTAACTGATGAGCAATCTCTCCAGCCCTGTCTTTTTTTTTTTTTAAATATTTTGTTTATTTATTTGATGGGGAGAGACAAAGGGAGAGAGACAGAAAGAATGAATATGGGTCTACCACTTTAACTGGACTCTAGATTTTGTGCATCTGGCTTTACATAGGTACTGGGAAATTGAACCCATGCCATCAAGCTTTGCAAACAAGTGCCTTTAATAACTGAGCCATTATCTTTAAAAAAAAAATACTTAAAAAGCACTTTCACGTGATACCCATGTTGGGAAGCTCTGGTCTGGTCTTGGAGGCTATATGTAGGTGAAATTCATGTTAAAAGATGTCTGTATCTTAGCATAATTTTCTTCTTGTGAATCTGTAGTCAGATGAATTTCCTAAGAACATTTGGGAATCTTAAAAAAATTTTTTTAGCAGGGGCTGGAGAGATGGCTTAGTGGTTAAGGCATTTGCCTGCAAAGCCAAAGGATCCCAGTCCAATTCTCCAGGACCCACGTAAGCCAGATGAATAAGATGATGCATGCATCTGGAGTTTGTTTGCAGTGGCTGAGGCCTTGGTGCACCCATTCTCTCTCTCTCTCTCTCTCTCCCCCTCTTTCTCTCTAGTAAATAAATTATATATATAGTTTTTTTTTTTTTTTTTTTGGTTTTTTGAGGTAGGGTCTCACTCTAGCCCAGGCTGACCTGGAATTCACTATGTAGTCTCAGGGTGGCCTCAAACTCACGGTGATCCTCCTACCTCTCCTTCCTGAGTGCTGGGATTAAAGGCGTGCACCACCACACCCGGCTTTATATTGTTTTTTTCTGTGGTAGGATCTCACTCTAGCTCAGGCTGACCTGGAATGCACTCTGTAGTCTCAGGGTGGCCTCAAACTCATGGCTACCCTCCTACCTCTGCCTCTCGAGTGCTGGGACTAAAGGCATGTGCCACCATGCCCGGCTTTTAAAAAATATTTAAAAAAAGAGTCTCTTAAAAAAAAAAGTTTTAGTAGTTGGCAGGTAAGCTATAGCTTATGTGCCTCTGCCCACCCATAGATTTCTCCTGGTTTGGATGGACGCAACATTATGAGGTCATCATTTGTGCTCTGGTCTAACCAGAGCTCTGAAGGATCAGTATGGGTCTGGTCCAGTTTCCCCTGGACTGAGCAATGTATTGTATATGTGATAGTGTACACTACTTCTCTGTGTTTTCTCTCCATATAAATTTTCACACATAAAGGTGTCCAGAATTCTGTAAAAAAATTCTGTTGTGAAATATGCTATGGATATGTTTTGGATCCTGGCTGAGTCAAACTTGTTTTCATTTCTATATTTTATTTAGTTTATTTTATTTGAGAGAGAAAGAGGCAGAGAGAGGGAGAGAGAGAGAGAGAGAGAGAGAGAGAGAGAGAGAGAGAGAGAGAGAGAGAGCATGCCAGGGCCTCTAGCCACTGCAAATGAACTACAGACACATGTACCACCTTGTGCATCTGGCTTACATGGGACCTGGGTAATCGAACCTGGTCTTTTGGCTTTGCAGGCAAGTGCCTTAACCTCTAAGCCATCTCTCCTGCCCTTGCTTTCATTTCTAATCAGTTGTTAAGCCTGATGTTTCGTCTCCATTTTTGACCAATGAAATGACTTTCATATCAATACATTAATATTAACAAGACAGAAAGACAAGTATAATTCATCTTTTTTTAAAAAAGAAAGAAAGCTTTAAACTCACCAGAGGATAGTCAAGGACAGACTAGCTTGAGAGTTTGTTGAGACCACCTTCACGATCATTTTAAATCCTTGGGATTGCCTAGCTAGGAATTTTCATTCCTCTGAGATTTTATTTTATTTTTTTTACCTTTTAACCCATGGAGATGCAACTGCTTATGACAACATCCACATAGACGTAATCTCATTTGTTAGAATAAGATACACTGGGGGGAAAAGGCCAATATTCGTAACTGCTAGCTATGTTAGAGCATGGCCAGGCTTTCAGCTGTGAGGGGGAAAAAAAAGCTAGCTAGATGTCCAGTAGAGATAGGATAGTGAGGTGTGAGGTAAGAAGGGCATAGGACAATGATACATGAGACCTTCGTTCTGGATTTTTCTGTATCTTTAAAGAAGGAAGCAGAGGCATGGAGAGAAGCAGAGGCAGAAAGAAGAGAGGTCTGCATAAACATGCCACCTCCCTCCATTCATATCGTCACATCTTCCTCCAGGCTCTGCTACCTTAAGTCACCTCTATAGCTTCACGTTTCCTGTTTTTGACTTTACGCTGTCACTTAGACGTTTAGTCATCCATCGGCCCTCTCGCATGGCCATCTTCTTCTGAGACTTCGGTGTCCCTAGCTGATGTGAGAGGGGCTAAGACACAGAAGAAGGTAGCTGGAGGTTGGGCTCAAAGTTGAGATGTGTCCTAAGCCACCATGGCAGTGGGTGATGGGATCCTTCTAGAAGTGCAGACAGCATGCCTGGCCGGGCACATCTCAGGTAGGACTGAACTATAGAGTTTGAAGAAGACACGTTTTTCAGGCTCTTAGTGCTTTCTATTGACCCTGAACAAAATATCCCAAGGGAAAGTCCATCTGAAGGATCACGACAGGGACAGACCCAGAGCGGAGGACGCCTCGGAAGTTGATGACATCATCGCCACCTCTGACAGCATGGCAGATACCAAGTGCCGAGAACAGCCTAGTAACCAGGTGGCTGTGGCTGGCTTTAAGAACAGGACCTCTGAGAATTCAAAGTATCTCTTGCCAGAAAAGAAACCCCTGGCTCAGAAAGGGCTTCTGCCAATCAATACCCAGAGCCTCCCAGCCGTCACCCTAAGCAATAACTCCCTCTTTACATAGATTCATGGATGCAGTACTGCATGACTTTAGAAATTTGCCTTTGTCACCGGCTTGGCTATCTTTCCCATCTTCCTATTAAGAAAAGAGAGATTAATAAAATTGTGAAAGGGCAGAAGGCAGAGGGGATTGCCCCGAAAGTAGAGACGGAAGGTGGCCTCAAAGGAAGGCTGCCTTGTTCATACATTGTCAGGGAGGGGAAAGGAGAGGTGAGCCCCCGTTGTGTGCTGTGGTTAACATCTGAACCTGGGCATTAAGTCTGCCCACCACAATCATTCCCCACCTTCCTCTGCTTTCTCAGGTTGACTCGGACCCCAGGAGCATTTGCTAAGGGCTTGCCCATGGGGATAAAGGAGGACCAACCACACAAACTTATAGACAAGATAATAATTTATTGTCTTTTTAAAGAAAGTATTTTGATTAGTGAATTTATTTATTTGTGAGAGACAGAGGTGGATAGAGAGAGAGAACCAGCATGCCAGGGCCTCCGGCCACTGCAAAGCAATTCCAGACACGTGCACCACCTTGTGCGTCTGGCTTACGTGGGTCCTGGGGGATCAAACCTGGGTCCTTAGTCTTCACAGGCAAGCGCCTTAACCACTAAGCCATCTCTCCAGCCCTATTTCTACCTCTTTAGTTCCCTTTCTGCACATTTCCCCCTAGTTCGAGGCCTTCAGAGGTGCCTGGCGTCGATGGCTCTGCTGCCTTCCGTGGTGGGACTTTATGCTGCATAAAGTTCTTATCGCTTCTTATCGCTTCTCGTTTCTCAGTCCCGCTTTCTCCTGTCTCCGATCCTTCCTTCAGAATTAGTGCAGCGTTGGCTCCCGTCTGTGCTCCTCCCTTGTTTTCTCTCTCTCTTCTCTGCCTCCAGATATGACACTTTACCCTCTGTTCATGGAAGAGTGGAGCAGGGGCGATGAAAGTGGTAGGTATCTTTGCTCTTTTTTTTTTTTTTTCTTTTGGAGATAGGGTCTCACTAAGTAAGCCAGGTTGGCATCACCCTCACTGTGTAACGTAGACTGGCCTCCAATTCACTGGCACCCGGGCTGGAATTATAGATGTCCACTACCATGTCCAGATTTTGAGCTACCATTTGATGAATGGAACATTTAAATGCTCATTACATTAGAAATGTACTCGAATGCATTCCAGGGTACTATGTAAACACATAGTTAACATGCACACCGATTCATCCATTTAAGGGGTAATTATGGAGCCCCTAAATGTGTATGTCATCGTTCTATGCAATACATGGTGCTCTGCGCCGGGGAGGGGAGAAGAAACAAAGATAAAGGTTAATTACTGACTAAGCCTTATTATCTAGGATTAAAAAATATTTTTATTATTTATTTATTAGCAAAAGCTAGAAGGAAGAGAGACAGAGAGAATGGGTGCATCAGGGCCCCCAGCCACTGCAAACGAACTCCAGATGCATGTGCCGCTTTGTGCGTCTGGCTTCACGTTGGTACTTAGGGAATTGAACCATGGTCATTAGGCTTTGCAGGCAAGTGCCTTAACCACTGAGCATCCCTCAAGCCCTCTTATCTAAGATTTATCACCAGAGATAACTAGGCTAATGTGGCTGGTATGCACATTGATGCTTTAAAAGCTATTTATTTATTTATTTATTTATTTGCATGCAGAAAGAGACATAGAGAATATAAAGAGTGGCCTCTAGCCACTTCAAACAAACTCCAGATGCATGCTCCACCTTGTGCATCTGGATATACATGGGTGTTGGGGAATTGAACCCGAGATAGTAGGCGCTGCAGGCAAGTATCTTAACTGTTAAGCCATCTCTCTAGCCTAACACTGATGAGTTTTATTTATTTATTTATTTATTTAAGAGCGACAGACAGAGAGAGAAAGAGGCAGATAGATAGATAGAGAATGGGCACGCCAGGGCCTCCAGCCACTGCAAAGGACCTCCAGACGCGTGCGCCCCTTGTGCATCTGGCTAACGTGGGTCCTGGGGAATCGAGCCTCGAACCAGGGTCCTTAGGCTTGACAGGCAAGCGCTTAACCGCTAAGCCATCTCTCCAGCCCAACACTGATGATTTTTTGAAGAGAAAATACAACTGCTTCAAAGGCTATAAGGGACATACTGGCAAATCGGACTTTAACACATTTCTCATAAGTTCTCTGTGCCCACACCCCACATTAGTTGTGCAAATACCTAGCAGGCCATGTTCAGTCATTAGTATCATCTATGTTTGTCGAAATAGCAGTGTAATTGTGGACACAAGTTCAAACCGAGTTCTATTTATAGCTTCCAGTGAGTCATTCGTGTTACCTTAATAAAAAATAGTTCTGAGGCCAACCTTGTATTATGTTATTAATCAAAAATGCTCTCACTGGGGTATTCTTTTTTTTTTTTTTTTTTTTTTTTTGGTTTTTCAAGGTAGGGTCTCACTCTGATCCACGGCTGACCTGGAATTAACTCTGTAGTCTCAGGGTGGCCTTGAACTCATGGCAATCCTCCTACCTCTGCCTCCCGAGTGCTGGGATTAAAGGTGTGCGCCACCACGCCAGGCTCACTGGAGTATTCTGATTAAATAAGATGCAAACTATAAAATGTTCCTGGCCATTTGCATGTTGGTGTAATGTGATCACCCTTCCACTCAACACTGGAAAGTTCAGTTGTCAAAGACAGAGGCTCCTAGAGCTTGCCAGCACGCAGAGGGTGGGAACGCACACACGCAACTCGCGGGGTAGTTCTCTGCAGAGCGCAACTAGAAATTGATTTGGAAAACGTGTTCAAGTATTTCCACTCTGGGAAGGCTTTGCGCTCCCTGCGACTGTGCCCTGTGTCACATTTCCGCACCTGTGACCTTCTTCATGCACACTCACCGCTTTGATTCCAGCAGAGCGGTTGTGGTTGGGGTAGACTTTGAAGCTGGTTTTATCAGTTCGGTCTGAAAAAACATCTCTGTGGGGAAGCATGTTAAATCCCCCTGTGCTTTCTTAGCAGCTGGGGTAAAGGCTATTACTACGAAGGCTGGAGGGCGTGTGTGAGAAAGACAACAGAACAGAGAGCGCTCACTGAAATGAGTTCAAAAGCTACTCATCCTCTCTGCGGGTCAGTAGAGCCTCCCAATCAGATATTAGTCTATGCTTTGTTAAGGGGATATCTATCTATCTATCTATCTATCTATCTTATCTATCATCTATCTATTATCTATCTATCTATCAACCATCATCTCTCATCTATTCTTAGTTCAAAACCAGAACACTATAACACTATATATATATATATATATATACACACACACACATATATATATATATGTATGTATATATAATTTACCAACACCAAATGCTAACAAGGGGTCAAAGTATCTGTTTTTAAAATTTTTTTTATTTGCAAGCACAGAGACAGAGAGAGAGAGACAGAGAGAGAGAGAGAGAGAGCGCAACCATGAATGTGCCAGGGCCTCTTGCCACTGCAAACAAACTCCAGAGGCAAGTTCCATCCTGTGCATCTGGCTTCACATGGGAACTAGGGAATCGGACCCAGTTTATTAGGCTTTGCAGGCAAGTGCCTTAACTGCTGAGCCCTCTATCCAGCCCCTAAACCATGTGTTTTCCATAGGAACCTCTATATTTGGCTGATAGGAATGTAAAGTGGTGCAGACACTTTGGAAAATAATTTGAAAGTTTCTTATAAAGTTAAATGTATATGTAGCACATGACAGAATAATTTCAGTTTTCTCTATTTAGGCCAGAGAAGCGAAAGCAGAGCCCTGGGCAGGGAGCGTTGTCTGGTAAATACTGAGCATTCAGGCAGCTACATGGCCAGTCCAAGAGACTGTTAGCTGGGGGATTACATGCAGGTACCTGATGAAGTAAGGCAGTGCTAGGCTTTTAGGCTTTCTGGGTTCTGGCAGGGATTTTGGCTTCTATTCTGAGAATTATGGGAGGATATTAGAATGTTTTAAACAAAAGGGTCACATATTTATATGTGCCTTTTAAATAGAGCTGTTTAAGGCTGGAGAGATGGCTTAGCGGTTAAGGCGCTTACCTGCAAAGCTAAAGGACCCAGGTTCTATTTCCCAGGACCCACATAAGCCAGATGCACAAGGTGGCACAAGCGTCTGGAGTTCATTTGCAGTGCTGGAGACCCTGGTGTGTCCATTCTCTCTCTCTCCCTCTTTCTGTCTGTCTCTCTCTCTCTCTCTCAAATAAATAAATAAAAAAGAGAAGAAATAGAGATATTTATTTGCAATGTCAAGAATGGACTGCAGGAAGACAAGAATGGACGTGAGGAGGCTGTTCAACTGTCTAGGGGAATTCATTATGGCGCTGATGTTAGGGTTGTACTTATTTATTATTGATTTATGAGAGAGAGGCAGATAGATAGATAGATAGATAGATAGATAGATAGATAGATAGATAGATGATAGAGGTCTATCTAATCAGCACTCTTAGAGTCAGTGCCTTATTAGGAACAGTGATGGTGTTAGGAATGGAGACTGAGCATGGCAAAGGTGGACTAGAGTTGCCATTGTTAGTGTCCCCTGAGGTCAGGTGACAGGGCTGCGTGACGTAAGAGGCACACTGTTGGTGAAGCAGCCGAGGCTGAGCGGGAGGAGCGGGAGGAATTTGCAGAAAGGCGTTTCACATCACACCCCTCGCTCTAAGACCTTATCTTTTTGGTGTGATAAGTAAGGGAGTTTTTCCCCCCCCCCCATCTTCTTTCCTGCACATCTCTATATCTATGACACAGCTCTAACCAAAATCCTTTTGAAAGGATGTTTTATTCCAGCCAGGCACCATGGCACACGCCTGCAAATCCCGGCACTTGGGAGGCAGAGGCAGGAGGACCATCGTGAATTCAATGCCAGTCTGGGCTATCTAGTGAGGGAGATTTCTCTCCCCAAGACAAATAAAGGAGAAAGAAAAGGAATATTTTATTAATTCAGACCCCTAATTGTCTCTCAATAAAGGATATGTAATATGCAACAACATAGCGTGCATAAGAGTTACAGATAAATACAAATATTTTTTTAAAAAAAAAATAATTAGCAAAAGCTGGGCATGGTGGAGCATGCCGTTAATTCCCAGCACTTGGGAGGCAGAGGTAGAAGGGTCTCCATGAGTTCGAGGCCACCCTGAGACTGCATAGTGAATTCCAGGTCAGCCTGGACTAGAGCAAAAGCCTACCTCCAAAAAAAAAAATATATGGTTTAAAAATAATTAAAAATAAATAAGACAATTTAAAGTGGATCCAGGAATATGATTAGACTGTAATTTGAAGGGCCTGACCCAGCTGCAGATGTGACCTTGGGTTCACCAGAAACCAGCGCAAAGTGGGGATGGCGGCCGCTTATGCGGCTCACATAGATGATGAAGCCGAAAGAGCGCTGGGCCCAAAGTCCAAACATTCCTAGAAGCAAGTCCAGAAGAATTCTTTGGCAAGTCCTCCAGATAAACACAGCTGAGCAGCATGCTTTGTTAATCCTTTGAGGGGATCTAGTGACAGGCTCTTTCTCCTTCTTCTTTTTTTTTTCATAAAAAAGCTTTTTTATTGACAGCTTCCATAATTTATAGACAATAAGCCATGATCATTTCCTCCCCTTCCCAAATTTTCTCTTCACAACTCCACTCTCCATTATATCCTCTCCCCCTCTCAATCAGTCTCTCTTTTATTTTGATGTCATTATCTTTTCCTCCTATGATGAGGGTCTATGATGTGTAGGTAGTGTCAGGAACTGTAAGGTCATGGATATCCAGGCCATTGTGTGTCTGGAAGAGCACGTTGAAAAGGAGTCCTATCCTTCCTTTGACTCTTACATTCTTTCCGCCGCCTCTTCTGCAATGGACCCTGAGCCTTGGAAGGTGTGATAGAGATATTTCAGTGCTGAGCACTCCTCTGTCACTTCTTCTCAGCACTATGGTGACTTTTGAGTCATCCCAGTGGTCACCTCCATCTGAAAAGAGAAACTTCTCAAACCAAAAGTGAGAGTAGCATTGATATGCTATGAACATTAAGAAAAGTGCTTAGTGGGTAGTTTGGTGAGCATAATATATACATTTAGCCAGATAACAGCAGGTGTTACACCCCTAGGTCTCATGACCTTTCCCCACCATAGGTTTTTAGTACCAGGCATATATTCCCTCCCATGGAGCAGGCATCCAGTCCAATTAGTGAGTGATTGGTTTCCCCCATAACAGACTTGCCACTATTGTACCCATTGGGTCATTTGGCCTGGCTGGCCTATCTTAAGGCTTGCAGTATCCACTGTTGTTTATTTCTGGTGATTTCTCTCTCTCCCATAGGGCTGCATGCAGCATAGCTTTTTCCAGCTTTCTGTCAGCTGGTCTACATGGAGGAGGTTTTCAGCTCAGCTCCAGCAGGATTTCTCAGTGGCCTTGTAGCCCAAGCATGTGGAGTCTTCAGCAAAAGGGCCTAACCATCTATTCCTGATGGGAAACCAGGGGCCTTGGCAATAGCCTGTAATGTTTTGGGGGCATCAGGGACCTCCCTGACCAACAACTCACTGGAAGGTATCCCATCTCTGGTATGGAAATTTCTCTATTAAGAATCTATGGGGGCTGGAGAGATGGCTTAGTGGTTAAGCGCTTGCCTGTGAAGCCTAAGGACCCTGGTTCGAGGCTCGATTCCCCAGGACCCATGTTAGCCAGATGCACAAGGGGGCGCACGTGTCTGGAGTTCATTTGCAGTGGCTGGAGGCCCTGGCGCGCCCATTCTCTCTCTGTCTCTATCTGCCTCTTTCTCTGTCTGTCGCTGTCAAATAAATAAATAAAAGTAAACAAAATTAAAAAAAAAAAAAGAATCTATGGCTTCTGGGTACACCATTGTCCAAAAAGTAGGTGTCCATATGGCTTATTCATACACTCTTAAATTTTGATTAATATTCCTCCACCCTTCCTTTACTCAGTCTCTTTCTCTGACCTCATTTAGGCCATTCCATCCCCAGTAATCTGTTCATCTATTTACACACATATATACAATGCCATCCCCTTAAGTCCTCCCCTCTCCTCCCTCCCTTACAGCCCCTTTCTAGCTTACTGGCCTCTGCTATAGATTTTTATCCCAACTCACATAAAAGTCTAAACATTTGTAGCTAGGATCCACATATGAGAGAGAACCTGTAGTGTTTGGCTTTCTGGGCCTGGGTTACCTCACTTAGTATAATCCTTTTCAGACCCATGCATTTCCCTGTAAATTTCATTGTTATTTACTGCTGAATGTGACAGGCTCATTCTAACAACATCTCTTAGTACAGAAATTCTGCTTTGGGAAGGGTGGTGGTGGTAAAGGTTTCTTTGAAATTTGTGTGCATTTATAACTTTGAGGAACCACAAGCATTTTGTCAGGTTAGGACATTGCAATTGTTTAGTTGAGGGAAAAAATGTAGCCGTCTGTTTTCTACTAAAAGCACAGTCTTGCTACCAAAGCTGTTCTTTGGGAGAACCCTGCCAATTGCACGCGTGCACACACATGTATGCACACATGTGAACACATATACGTATACTTTTCTAAATTTTAATTCCATAGCCTGACTGAAAGAAGGGAGGGTTATATATATCATGTTTTCTTTTCTTTTCTTTTTATTCATTTGCAGGCACAGAGAGAGAGAGAGAGAGAGAGAGAGAGAGAGAGAGAGAGAGAAAAGAGACACACAGACAGAATGGGCATGCCAGGGCCTCCAGCCACTACAAGCAAACTCCAGATGCATGTGCCACTTTGTGCATCTGTCTTTACATGGGTACTGAGGAATTGAACCTGGATGGCTAGGCTCTGCAGTCAAGTACCTTGACGGCTGAGCCATATCTTCAGCCCTAGTTTTTAAAACGAAGAAGGACCCCATATATAAGGCAATGAGATACTGAAAGTGGTCAGTGAATTATAATGAAAAAATGATTCATTCTTACTCAATGATGGCGCTAGATTGCGTGTGAGTCCTGAAATGGGTACAATTTTGGACACCTAAGGGAAAGGATGGGTTAACTATGCATATAAAATTGTTATGCAAATGAAGATGCAGAGTGAGGCTGAAAGTGTGGCTAGCAGTAAAGAGCTTGCTGAGTATGCATAAGACCCTGGATCTTAGTCCCAGTAATGGAAAACAAAAAAAATACTGGGACTACAAAGCGCCTCATCCTTTCGTCTAAGGTTAGGCAATTTACCAGAAATGTTTACACAGAGTGGGCTCCTGAAGACGACCTGCTTTTCCTTTCCCACCAGCAGCTCATACAGGGGTCAGTGTGAAGGACGGAGCTGGAAGAGAAAGTGTCATTAACTCACTGCGTGGTAGCAATCTCTTCATCTCCCATCACATAGTCCATTACCGTGTCCTGGAGTACCATAAGCCTTCTTTCTCTGACAATGCAAATACATAAGCTGAGATTGTCAAGACACCCCTCCCCCCCCCACACACACATAAATCAATGCCTGCGTTTCTTTGGAAATGACTTCATCTGGAAGTAATAATAGCTCTCTTCTTCCTTCTGCGAATATGAAGTGGTGGCATGCCTCTTCTTGGGCACACAGGGCTTGAAAGACGGGGTCCTGGGCTGTGATGCAAGAGAATTTCCAGGGAAGTTTTTGGGAGCAGATAGGAGGAATGTAAGTTTTCCTCCACTCTGTGAAGCTGGGAAACTGTTACCCTGGAATGCGTTTTCCCTGCCATCTTCTCCTCTATCCAAATAAAGTTCATTTTTTTCTTTTCAATTTTTCATTATTTCTTTCACAAAGGACTATGCTTCAATTCCTGCTGACTAGCTGTGAGGATTTTTGACTTTTTTTTTTTTTTTTTGAGAATAGAAAAACCAGATGGGAAACTGTTCCTAGTCTGAACAGTGAAATGTCAAACGTATTTCTAGAAAAATCTTGGAATGATATGGAGAACAATTAGGATAGGATCTATCTATTCTGAGGGGAAATCACAAGCGAGTGGGGTTTCCGTAGTGTTTCCTCTTTATTTCTCGTAACTTTGCTGAGATTTGAGCAGTGTTAGCACTGTTTGTCACACAACGGGCTTCCTGAAGTAAAAGGAAAGTCAGGCCTGGTTATTTCTAGAAAGGCGATGCCCGCTGATGATGGTTTAATGGAACGTAAAGCGATTAGAGACTTTTAAAAACCAGAAATGAGACTATTGCAGGAAGATTCTCTGGCATTGCCACGGTGCTTGGTAGTAACCGAGCCCCTGGCACCCGGTTAACACCAGTCATCCTCTCTCAGGTCCCTGGAAGCCAGTGTGTGCTGAGGAGCCAGGCCAGCGCACACGCTCTGAGTCAAGGCTGCAAAACAAACCTGGGAGCCTCAGGGTTGATTATTTAACCTTTGACCCATGGGCCTCTGGAGAAACTGGGCAAAAGGTGGATAATTGACATCCTTGTTAATGGGATGCCAGATGCCAGTAACAGCATCGGAAACTGTGTGTGGGAAAGGAATGGGGAATATCACGTAGGAAAGATATTTAAAAAAAAAAAAAAAAAGAGAGAAAGAAAGGAAAACAGATAGAAGCTCAATCCCAGTAAAGGAAAAACAGCAGGAAAGTTACGATGATTTCAATGTTGACTGGGCTTTTCAATATAGAACTGGGAGACCATTAGGGGCAGAATTTATACAAGTCCCCAGCTGGATTGCAATGTGAATTTTTGTCACCTTTAGAAGTGCATTGTGGTAAACACCAGAAGGTTATTGAACTCTTGGTTTTTAGGTCATTTCCATTCTTTCTGTGTTTTCCACTGGTTACTAGCTCCTGTTTGTCAACATCTCAATATGCTTCTTTCTTTGGGCTGGTGAGATGGCTTAATGGTTAAGGTACTTGCCTGTGAAGCCAAAGGACCCCAGGTTTGATTTCCCAGGACCCACATAAAAAGCCAGATGTACAAGGTGGCACATGCGCCTGAGTTTGTTTGCAGTGGCTAGAGGTCCTGCCATGCCCATTCTCTCTCTAACCTGGCATGGTGGTACATGCCTTTAATCCCAGAACTCCATGCCTTTAATCGCATCACCCAGGAGGCAGAGGTAGGAGGATCATTGAGAGTTCAAGGCCATCCTGAGACACCATAGTGAATTCCAGATCAGCCTGGGCTAGAGCAAGACCCTACCTTAAACAACCCCCCCAAATGTTCCTTTCTTAAAAAAAAAGCTAATTTATTTTTTGACAATTTTATAATGTATATGATGTATTTTGTGGTCCATGAGTTTAAATAGGGTTACCTACAGAGCATGAATGGGGGTTATTTACTGGGGCTCGAGTAATTTACCAGTGGTTACACTACTGAAGACAGCTGTCTGCCCCTCCCCCTCCTCCAAAAATTATTAATTGCCAGTGATTCTTCAGGAAGGGTTAGTGATGTGGAGGCCCTCTGGTGCTGTCTAGCTGTCTAGGAGTTTGGGGTTTATTCCTTAGGGCCAAGAAAAGAATTGGATGCCCCCGGACAGACAGAAAAAAAAACAAAGGTAACTGGTTAATTATGAACAAAAAGTTCCTAACAGGGCTAGAGAGATGGCTCAGTGGTTAAAGCTCCCATTGGGTTGAGAAGAGTGCCCTGAGCTGGGAATCTGTCTGAGCCCACCCTGGCATCAGGGTTTGTAGGGCTGCCTGTTTCCCTCCCTTTCCCCTCCTCTTATGCAAATGATGGATTCTAGTCTCCATCTTCCTACTGGTCCCTCTTGGCAAGGTGGATTGTATGTTTTGGTCTATCCAGTCTGCGTGATGTCTGGTATAAATGTATTATTTTAAGACATAAGTCCTTAAAAGTTAAATAGCTAATCCTCACGGGATTGTTTTAAATGCCCATAGGAGAAACATTAAGATTGAGTCAATGAATTGCTCTTGCCTAAATACATGCTGCTAAAAGTTCTTTAAGTACTTGAATACAGTTTGCATCTTTAAGAAGTTTAAACACAACTTTAGCATTTGATTTGGAAAGTCTTGTTCCAAATACGGCACTGACAAATTTTGACTTGTTTCTGAAATCACTCTGTACCATGTTTAGGAAAGCAAGGAAAAATGTAGTTTTGTCCTATAATAACATATTAATTGTTCCTACTTGTATTTATGGTAAACCAGCCTTTATACTCATCATTTTGTATATGTCTTTTAAAATATTTATTTATTTATTTATTTATTAGAGAGAGAGACAGAGAAAGAATGGCTGCACCAGGGACTCTAACCACTGCAAACAAACTCCAGACGCATGTGCCACCATGTGCATCTGGCTTGTGTAGGTTCTGGGGAGTTGAACCTGAGTCCTTAGGTTTCTCAGGTAAGTGCCTTAAATGCTAAACCATCTCACCAGCCCAGCATACATCTTCTGAGATTATTTGTCTTCTAATTATAATCTCCAGGTAGTAAAACATTTAAAGGAAACAAGAGGCATAGAGTGAGATGTCATAAGACACCCTCTCATTTAATTCCTCCTACCATCTTTTTGACAGGGATTATAAGTAAAGTAAGTCCCTTTTGTAGGCAGCTCATCAGGGATGCAGTACCAAAAAGAAAAAAAAAAAAAAAAAAAAGGTAGACATCTGTATGGCCTGACAGAGCCACCAAGCACGGAGACTTTGTAAGTCCAGAAAGCAGAGTCTGGTAACTAAACAAAAGTCCTGACTCATGCTGACTCACCAGGATGTTGGCTGGCCTATAGGAAGCAGTTAATCCTCTGTCATAGCCCATCAACCTATCAGGAGCCACCAAGTAACCAATCCAGCCCACCTCAACTTGATGCTTCACTTACACCTCAAGGGTATAAAAAGCCCTGATGGAATCACTGGGACAACCTGCTCTGGACCCCTCCTGGCTTGGGAGCTCTTCTGTTTCTGCTTTCATTATGCCTCCTGTTTTGCTAACAAGCCCTTGTTTAACTTGCTCTGCTCTTCAGTCTGCACTTCTCATTCTTTGTGGGTCACAAGAAAAGAGCTCTAGAGCCACCGGCTTTGGGGGGTTTCAGTGACCAGTGAGTGTCGAGCACTCTGACTCATGAGCTAAGTCCAGCCTGAGCTGAGAAAGGCTTCTTCGCTCTCAAAACTGGCAACCTTATGAAGTAGTTAACGATTTAAATCTTTACTGAATGGATGAGGAGACTGTGTTACACAGGGTACTGGTACCAGGTCATGAAGAAATAGAACCAGGATGGGAACCCATGTCAATTTCATGTTGTTGGACTTCTTCCGGATTCATCCCTGACCGGGGGCCCCCAAAGCCTAGACTCTTCTTTGTTTTATTGCCTTCTGCTTATTTAAATTCTTACCACCCTTTAAGGGCAACAATAATAATAGTTTTTACTGAGTATTGACTATGTGCTCTGCACGTCATTTACAATCTTCTTGATTGACCCTGACAGCAGCCTTAGGTACTATAAACAACAGAAATAGGTACTATTATTATCCCCATCTGTTGTGACTGTTCTTAGAAAGACATAGAACAAAGGCTGGAGAGATGGCTTAGTGGTTAAGGCACTTGCCTGCAAAGCCAAAGGACCCTGGTTCGATTCCCCAGTACCCGCATAGGCCAGATGTACAAGATGGCACATGCATCTGGAGTTCCTTTGAGGTGGCTAAAGGCCCTGGCATGCCTATTCTCTCTCTCTCTCTCCCTCTTTCTCTTTCTCTCAAATAAATAAATAAATAAATAAGTACTAAAAAAGGAAAGACACAAGCAAATGTCTACTCATCTCAGGTACAAGGCTAAAAGAAGACCAAAGAAACACTTATGTTTAAGTCTAGCTTCATGAACCAGTGAGTTCATTGGGGGTTACCTACAGGAGTATGGGTGAAGGGTTACGTAGAGAAGCTTGGTAATTCAACAGTGGCTGCATCACTGAAAAGCCCATTCCAGCATGAACCAAGACTCACAGCAACCAATCTCCCGGAGCTCCCTGCATAGCTTGCAAGCAGCTCCATCTGGTCAACCCTCACCTCCTCGGCAATGGCTTACTGCTTACATAACCTTGAAGGGGGGCCTTGTGAATTGTGTCGCTTGCAGGAATTCCCTGAGCCTTGTAAGCTTCATTTACTTCCTGAGCCTTATGGCCCTCTGTCCAGGAAGCAATGTTTAAATTCAGGGCAAGGAGTGGTTAAAGTCACTTGTTTTCAAAGCCTGATGGCCTGGGTTTGATTCTCTAGTACCCACATAAATCCAGATGAGCAAAGTGGTGTGTGTGACTGGAGTTCATTTGCAGTGGCAGGAGACCCTGGTATGCCCATACTCACTCTCTCTCTCTCTCTTACATAAATAAATAAAGTATTTAACAATTTTCAGAGCAAATAGCTATGCAACACCATTTAAAAGAAAGAAAGAAATCTAAGACTTAAAAAGGTCACATAGCACCAAGCGTGGTGGCGCACGCCTTTGATCCCAGCACTCAGGAGGCAGAGGTAGGAGGATTGCTGTGAGTTCGAGGCCACCCTGAGACTACCTAATGGATTCCAGGTCAGCCTGAGCTAGAGTAAGACCCGACCTCAAAAAAGTAAAAAAAAAAAAAAAAAAAAAAAAAAAAAAAAAAAAAAAGGCCACATAGCAATTAAGTGGTAGAGGTAAGACTTGGCCATGATGGTCTGTTGTGAATCTCTTGTCAACCAGGTTGGGCAACACACTCCATAGCCTCTTTCACTCTACTGACTTGCAATGACTTCACATTCTCAAGTATAGCTTTTACTACCCTTGTTTATATATATGGTTATATATATATGTGTGTGTGTGTGTGTAGGTGTGTGTATGTATTTTTTAATTTTTTTAAAAATATTTTATTTATTTATTTGACAGAGAAAGGGGGGAGGGAGAGAGAGAGAGAAGAGACTGGGAGCGCCAGGGCCTCCAGCCATGGCAAACAAACAACAGACATGTGCGCCCCCTTGAGCATCTGGCTAATGTGGGTCCTGGAGAATCGATCCTGGGTCCTTTGGCTTTGCAGGCAAACACCTTAACTGCTAAGCCATTCCTCCAGCTCTGTATATATATTTAAGACAGCATCTCATTCTATAGCCTAGACTGGCCTGGAACTCACCTTGTAGCCCAGACCGGCCTCAAAATAATAGCAACCCCCTCGCCCACCTTAGTCTCCCAAATCCTGGGGATTATAGGTACGATCCGCCACAACTGCATGCTGTGGTACATGTGTACACATGCACACACACCATACACGCGCAATCATAAGTGTGTACATACGTGCATACACACAAACTGAAACGCCAACAGAAAATCAAATGCTGAATATCTATCTCGAATTACATTAGCAGCATATTAACTATTTGCAGAATCAAGCATATACCCAATGAAAACATTTGGAAGAGGAAAAACTGGCAACCTCACTCGCGTAACCATCTGTCTGCTGTTGTTCCCTCAGGCCTCAGTGTGGGTGCGCACCAGGAGGCTGAGACCTCCCTCCATGGGTGGATCCCCATTTCTTGGGCTTCTCTACACGACCTTCTACCTCCTCCAGGTCCATTTCCTCTTTTCTTCTCTTCCTTAAAGAAACAAAACCAAACAAAAAAAAAAACTGGGCTAGAGAGATGGCTTAGTGGTTAAGGCACTTGCCTGTGAAACCTAAGGACTCAGGTTTTTTGATTCCCCAGGACCCATGTAAAGCCAGATGCACAAGGTGGTACATGTGCCCTGGACTTCGTTTACAGTGGCTGGAGGCTCTGGTGTGCCCATTCCTAATCTCTCTCTTTCTCTCTTTCTGTATCTGTCTGCTTGCAAACAAATAAACGAATAAATAAATAATATATTTTAAAAACTATATCATAGCCTCTAGGTAGAAGCCAATTACTTTCTGGTGTTCAGCTAAGGACATGGAAGTAGGTTCAAACGCTGGAAGAAATTGTGACTGTATACCCTACTTTCAAGGATATTAAGAGAATCTTAAGAGCTGGGCATGGTGGCTCATGCCTTTGATCCCAGCACTCAGGAGGAAGAGGTAGGAGGACCGCTGTGAGTTCGAGGCCAGCCTGAAACTACAGAGTGAATTCCAGGTCAGCCTGGGCTAGAGTGAGACCTGCCTCAAAACAAACAAACAAAGAAACAAACAAACAAACACACACACACACACACACACACACACACACAAACACACACACACAAAAAGCGTCTTAACACTGAGCATAAACAATTTCTACCTTTGCAACCTAGCCCAAATCCAAGACATGACTATATTGTACCTAAATTGAAGGATGGCTCCTTAGCCAGAAATAAACAACAACAACAAAAAAACCCCTTCAGATCCATTTAGTTCCCACTCCAACACTGTGCAAATAAACTTGAGAACTGTTTTCCACAGTGGAAAGGAAAGATCTGCGTGTGAAATGAAATTATGTTGTTTGCTTTCTCTCCCTTACCAGTCTCTAGTGACAATGCCTCTCTTTGGGGACAAACTGTAATCCCAAGTGTGGCCTCTATTTAAAGGGACAGCAAGCTGCAACTGTGACGGGTTAAGCTGCATCAACTGGACAGAGGAGATTCAGGGGTAGGTGGGGGTGAACTATTGGATCACAAGTCCTCAGAACTGAAGTCTTTCTTTGGTTTCAGAACCCTGTCATGCTCCCCCATGGCATACTGACCTCCCCTACAAAACCTTTCTCTAAAAACAAATCTGGGGATTAGAGAGCCTGACAGCTAGGGTTCGATTCCCCAGTACCCACATAAAGCCAGATGCACAAAGTGGCCCAAGCATCTGGAATGCTATTTGCAGCGGCTGGAGGCCCCTGGCACACTCATTCTCTCTCTCTCTCTCTCTGACAGGAGCACCACACAGAATACACAATGTGAGATGTAGGTAAACAAAACGTGTTACGCAACATGTGAAGTATGATCTAAGTAAGGCCTTGCTATGCAACGAGTAATTCATGAAGATGTAAACACGGGCACACGGCTACAAGATGGATAAGGCGTGTTGACGTTAGAACGTGCCAGCAGCTTGAAGGGAGGAGAACAGACATAAAAAGACACATCCACACCCACAGCTGCCGTTGGTGGCACCCATCACGACTGTCTCTTATCATGGGCAAACGGACAATCCAAACTGGGGGATAAAAAGAGCTCCTCGAAGCCTTGGAGGTGCTGATCCGGTGACCTCAGTGATGCCCATTGTCTGACTCCACTGGACTTTGACCTTGGACTTCCTGCAGGTCCCTCTGCCACTGCCACTGACCATCTGTGAGAGGGGTACCGCCTGCACCCTGCTCATTCCATTGCCACGACTCTAGGTCAGGCACCAGACTCTGGAACATTGGTGAGCCTGTCTCAGGAGTTCCCCCATCCAACTCTGAACTCTTGGACCAGGCTGAGTGGATCTGGTCTGCTGTGGCCACTCCAACTGGGTGAAGAGGTGGGGCTGGTACCTGCTGCTGGAGGTCTAGCTGAGGTAGAAACCACAGGGGACCTTGCAAGGCCCAGGGTCATTGCGGAAGAGGTGGCGGAAAGAATGTAAGAGCCAAAGGAAGGGTAGGACTCCTTACAACGTCCTCCCTCCAGATATAAAATAGCCTGGATATCCATGACCTCACAGTGCCTGACACTACCTACACAAGACCATCATAATAGGAGGAAAAGATCATGACATCAAAATAAAAGAGAGACTGACTGAGATGGGGAGGGGATATGATGGAGAATGGAATTTCAAAGGGGAAAGTCGGGGGAGGGAGAGAGTTACCATGGGATATTGTTTACAATCATGGAAGTTGTCAATAAAATAAATTGATTAATAAATTAATTACAAATTGAAAAAAGAAAAGACACAGGGTGAATACACCATGTGGACAGAAAAATAATTCTCTGAAATACTTTTGTACTAATAAGACTTCATCATGTATGTTGAATATAATATGATCAATAATAAAAAAAAATACAAATTGGGAAAAAGAAGAACAAAGAAACCACAGGGGCTAGACCTCCACTGTGTGGTGTGGTTGTTAACTTATAAATGTCATTAGCATAGTTGTCAGGTGTGAAGTGCTAAATAAATTGTGTGATTTATAAGGCATATTGACTACTGTCTGGTAACTGCTCTCCAGTTTTAAATCTCTCTCTCTCTCTCCTTATAAATAAATAATGAATGAAGAAATTTAAAAAGAAATCTGGCCTGGTATGGTGGCACACGCCTTTAATCCCAGCGCTCTGGGAGGCAGAGGTAGGAGGATTGCCAAGACTTGGAGGCCAGCCTGAGACTGCATAGTGAATTCCAGGTCAGCCTGGGCTAGAGTGAGCCCCTACCTTGGGGGGGGGGGGGAAGAAATCTGTCTTAGCAAGTCTTAGTTGAACGTGTGCCTGAATCTTTCTTTTAAAATTTTGCAGGCACCACTGCCCCGAGCCTGAACACTGGTCCCAGATACTGGCCTTGTCTGCCCCTTGTTAGGGCCGTGCCCCCACAGGGAGTGGGTTCATTAAGTTTAGGGAGGATTAAGTGTCACTTGAAAACATTTGGGTACTGTAGCCTCAAGCAGGGAGGGAGGTTGACTTTGGACTCCTTCCCTGAACACACAGGCAAAGACCAGGAGCTGAAGGCCAAGGCCTCAGGGTTAGGAGCGCCAAGTGGGCACCAGGGGTTGGGCAACGAGGTTTGTTGAGGCTGGCTGCAGCCCCTGTCTTGACCTTTGGCACATCTGGTGGTCTCCGTGTTTCTCTGAAGCCATCTCAGCTTTGCTAAGACACAATTTTAGCTTTTCTGAAATAAGGCTGTTTTAGCCGGCGCCTCCCATCACCACCCACCCAGTGACCCACTTCGGCATTCTCTCTCCCGTTTGGAATTTGGAATTCCTGTCTCTTCAAGGGCATGTTAAGCTAGCTTGCTGCAAGTGGGTTTAAAAAGCGATGGCCTTGATATTATGAGAACGTATGTTTTGAAATGCTGAGAAACTGGTTACTTTCTGATGACAAAATGACTTAAAAATCAATCTGTTATCATTCTGCACATTGTAAGTCTGAACATTTGAAAACTGTATCTGTTTATACATTCTGGTTAGTTAGTGTAAATTTGCATATCTGAATTCTAATCTTAGTTTAGGAAGTCCAAAAGTAGTCACTTTGTAAAGTTCATATGCTATTTTTTAATGTTATTTTGATTTTTAGTACTTATATTGCAATATTACTAGTAAAAGGTTTATAGACAAAATGTTGATCAGTTACCTGTTCAAAAGCCTAAATGATGGGCATATTTTGTATTTCATGTTGCACTTGTTTTGTTTCATATGGGACTTTTTACATCCCTTTTAGAAATAAAAGACATTTGAATTCTTTTTTAGCATTAAAAAAAAAGCAATGTTGCCTTTTGGGTCATCCCAGTGGTCATCGCCATCTGAAAAGAGAAGCTTCTCTATCCAGAAGTGAGAGTAGCATTAATATATGAGTATGAACATTAAGTGTAGTGCTTTCAGGGCAATTTGGTGAGAGTAATATATGCATTTATTCAGACAAGAGCAGGCTTTATTCCCCTAAGGCTCATGACCTCCCCTGCCATAGGCTTTTGATTTGGTTTTCAGTACCAGTCATGTATTCCCGACCCAAAAGGCAACATAGTGCTGAGAAGAAGGGACAGAGGAGTGTCCAGCACTGAAACATCTCACACCCTCCAAGGCTCAGGATCCATTGCGGAAGAGGTAGCAGAAAGAACATAAGAGCCAAAGGAAGGGCACCGCTCCTCACATACAACTGTCCAGACAGAAATTGGCTTTGATATCCAGGACCTTGCAATGCCTAGCACTGCCTTCACAAGACCCTCATGATAGGAGAAAAAGATGATGGCATCAAATTAAAAGAGACTAATGGAGAGAGGGAGGTGACAGAGAGCTGAGTTATGAAAGAGAAAGTGGGGGAAGGGAGGGAAATACCATGGTTTGTTGTCTATAAGTATAGAAGTTGTCAATAATATATATATATTTATATAACATAATTAATGTATAATATAGGTAATAAATAAATATAAATAATAATATATATTATATATTATATAATATATATGATAAATAATAATATATATGTTATATATTATATAATATATATGATAAATAATAATATATATAATAAACAATATAATTATATAATATAATATTTATATTATATATTATATAAAATATATGATAAATAATAATATATATGTTATATATTATATAATATATATGATAAATAATAATATATATAATAAACAATATAATTATATAATATAATATTTATATTATATATTATATAAAATATATGATAAATAATAATATATATGTTATATATTATATAATATATATGATAAATAATAATATATATAATAAACAATATAATTATATAATATAATATTTATATTATATATTATATAATATATATTATATAATATTTATATATTTATATATTTATGTATCATATATATATATGTATATATATATCTCCATCTCTAGGCTCTGAGAATGCTCCCTGGCTAGGGAGCAGCCCTATAACTTCTCAAGCTAACAAGCCTTCCCATTGGTCAAACCTCAGCCTTGGGTCAGTTTCCTTCCGGAAGCCCTCTTTGCTCTACGACTGATCCTATTCCACCGCAGTTCCCTTGCTCCCATGGCATCTGGCACACGGCTCTGACTACCTGTCTGCCTGTCACCCTAAACTGCTGCCTCCTGGAGTGTTAGAACTGGATTGGGCTGGGGAGATGGCTCAGTGCTTTAAAGTGCTGCTTGTAAGGGCTGATGGCCTGGGCTTAATTTCCCAGTACCTACATAAAGCCAGATGCACAAAGTGGCAGTTTGTTTGCAGTGGCAGGAGGCCCTGGCATACCCATTATCTCTCTCTCTATTTCTGCTTGCAAATGAATAGTAAGAGACCCAGATTGTATTCACTCTTGCATTCTTGGCTCTGTACCCAGCCCATAGCCTAACAAGTGGGTGCTGGGAATAATTAATTTTCAGGGCCAATTTTCTCTTCCCATCTTCCTATACTTTTGTTTGTGTTTTCAACTTCTAACTTTTATATATTTTCAAATAAACAAAAAGCATAGGAAAGAGTCTAATTAATATTTCAATTTAAGGTAATTACTATCCATTTTTATTTTACTTGTTCTTGTCACTCAAATATTTCAAAGTAACTCTCTCATTCTATCTCTCTCTCTACTCTCATAAAAATAAAAATATTTCAAAGTAAATTGAAGATAGAATGATATTTCACTAATGCTCATATGAGTCTCAAAAAATTTAAATAGTATCTCACAGAGCCATAATGCTGTCATTATAACACATAATATTGTATTATCATACTTTATGAAAATAATTACTCCCACATATCACCATGGTTCTCAGAAAGTCTTTTGCAACTGGTTGATTCAAACCAGAACCTACTCATTGACTACACAGGGCCTTTAGTTATGCCTCCAATTCTCCTGCTTTTTCCCCCCTATATTATTAATTTGCTGAAGAGATCAGCCCAATTCTGTTGAAAGTTCCATTTTTATGGTTCTGTTTGATGTCTCCACCCTTCGGAGTTGGAGCTGACCTTAGGACATCACAGCCACCACAGTGGGAGTCTCCTTCATTTCCATCCTCCTCTTTGTCTCTATCATCCTAGTGCAGGTCCTCAGACACTAAAGACGAAAGGCTCATTTGCTCTGGGTCCCACCATCTTCTGGGAGGGTGCCCCCCTTTTCCTGGCCTGGTGGTGATCCGAAGTGAGCCTCCCAGTGCAGCAGGACCTCCATAGCTGTCACCACAGCTGCTGCAATGACCACAAGAAGTCCCAGTATCCTTAACACATGCTGGGGAAGACCTCTGAAACCGGGGCTCTGAGGCTTCACTATGGATAGTAACCTCCATTTTTTTTTTAATGAAATGTGGGCTGGAAAGATGCCTCAGTGGTCAAGAGTTCTTACTGCTTAAGCATGAGAACATGTAGTACCAGGGGCCACCAAATTCCACTCCCCAGAACCCACTTAAAAAAGCTGGGCACCCTGCAGACTACGAAATCAACCAGTCAGACCAGAAGTACATGCTTATATAATAGTGGCATGCAGACTCTTTGGGTAACCAACTCTTCTCTGATTGGACATGAGGCCCACTCAGTGGGACAGAACTCATATCTGGTACTCGGAACCAAGTCAGAATCCCATGGTCAGGAAACTCAGACCTCAAAAAGAAGTCCCCACTGCTCTCTGGAGAAGAAGAGTGGGCCCTCAAATAACTTTGCATAACCCCTTTAACGCAAGCTGCTGTCACTATTGGTTGGAGAATCTGCTTTATTTTACAGGTGGCAGAGAAAATGGAAGAGAACTAAGATCCACCAATAAGACAAGAAGATAGCCGACTGCCCACCTCAGGACGTGCCACCTCTACCACATCTGCCAGGGCCCAGGAGAAACTGCAGAGGAAGCAGTGACAAGAACACTGCTCTTACTGCTAGCCTGACAACCAGCTCCAGGGCAGTGGTGACAGATACAGTGAGGAATCAAAACCCATCAAAGCAGAAATCCAGAGGCTACAGAGAGCTCAGTACTAAATCAGACTGCCAACAGGCCTGACTTGGCTCAGGGAACATTACAGAAGAGGGGTGGAAAGATTCTAAGAACCACAGAGTGGGTAGGAATACTCTGAGGCATGATCCCCCTGCTACCCCATAGGGACTGACTGACGCCTCCATGATGCCACAGTGAATCCCATACCCCCACTGAGGAGGGCCCAGGGAAATGGAAACTGGGGGCAAGGGGATAAAAGACTATAACCTGTTATTATATATAGAAAAAGAGCTGGGCATACCCATGCACGTCTTTAATCCCAGCCCACTAGGCAGGTGTGTGGGACCAGCGAATAGCTGGGGTTCCCGAAAGACAGTAACATTCTGGGTTGAGGGAGAGACCCTATCTCAAGGCACTATGCAAATGAGCCAGTAAGAGAAGGACACCCCACATTCTTCTCTGCCCACCACAGGCACACACTTTGGGGCATAGGCATCTGCACACGCATGTGCATATACTATACATCACACATGCCTCACATACCACATTGTGTGTGCGTGCGCACACACACACACACACACACACACACACAAAGTTAAAATTCTGCCCTAACTTCCACGAGCTTAATAAACTTTAATTCATCCCAGAAAAGCAAGCTAAGGTCCAGCAACCTCACTCCCCCCCCCCCCACACACACCCACCGGTGGCCCTGGACAGATAATCTCCAAGCAAACAAATCACAGTGATGGCTGCACCTGAGTGGGTTGGGAGCGGGTGCCCATTGCTTTGGCGAAGAAATGTCAGTGGGGAATTGCCTTGGCTGACATGCCCCAGGCAATCAGCCAGCAAGAATGGAATCCACATGTTATTCTGGAGTCCGGGTGCGATGGGCTGGGACGCTGGAAGAGTGAAGTGTCTCAGAACCACTTGTTTGCTTCAGAGCCCCCCCCAGCAGGGTTTGTCAGAGAACACGGAAATTGCAGGCAGAGAGAGGAGCGGAGCCAGCATGGGAGGAAAATCTAAAAAGACATTTTTTTTTTTTTTTTCCAGGGGAGTATCTAAGTGTGGACTTTGGCTTACTGGATTTCTACTTGAGCTTGTTATTTACTGACTTCTTTTTTTTTATAAGGAAAATCTCTCCAATAGCTACACATTTTATTGTAGGAGATCACATTTTATTTTCCGGGAACATGGTTAAATGCTTGCAATCAAGAAAGGAACAAGAAGAGAGGACTTTATATTCCTAACCAAATTCTTGGTGAAGAATTTGTTTTTCTTTTCTTCCCTCCCTCCTCCCTCCCTCCTTCCTTTCCTTCCTCCTCCCTCCCTCCCTTCTTACCTCTTTTTTCTTTCTTTCTTTCTTTCTTTCTTTCTTTCTTTCTTTCTTTCTTTCTTTCTTCTTTCTCTTTTCCTTCCCTTCCTTCCTTCATCTTTTTTCTTTCTTCCTTCTTTTTCTTTCTTCTTTCTCTTTTTCCTTCCTTCCTTCCTTCCTTCCTTCCTTCCTTCCTTCCTTCCTTCCTTCCTCTTTCTTTCTTTCTTTCTTCCTTCCTTTCTTCCTTCCTTCCTTCTTCTTCTTTCTTTCTTTCTTTCTTTCTTTTCTTTCTTCCTTTGTTATAGAGTCTCACTCTAGCCCAGGCTGACCTGGAACTCACTTTGTAGACTCATGCTGGCCTTGAACTCACAGAGATCTTCCTACCACTGTGTCCCAAGTGCTGGGATTAAAGGCATGCATCACCATGCCTGGCTTCTTTTCTTTTGAAATTATTTCTGTTTATTTATTTGCAAGCAGAGAGAGATAAAAGGAATGGGTATGCTAGGGCCTCTTGCCACTGCGAATGAACTTTAGATGCATGCATCACTGTGTGTGCCTGGCAGTACGTGGGTGCTAGGGAATTGAATCCAGACCATCAGGCTTTGCAAGCAAGCGCAAGCAAGCGCCTTTAACCACTGAACAATCTCTTCAGCCCCATTCCTATTTATCTAAGATCAGCACTTCTTCAAGTTCTTTCTGAGGGCTGTCAGATTGTCTTAGAATTCAGAGAACCTTCCTCTCATCACTTTCCCCCCAAACTTCATTGAATGAAAGCTTGCTGAGCCTTAACTTTCACAGTTGTGATCTTAGGGTGGTACTCAGAATTTATCAGTACCCCATTGCTCACTGACTCTTGGCTCAGGAACTTCTTGGGAACACAGTTGGTGACTAGGAGTTAAAACCTACCTGTTGGGGCTGGAGACATGACTCAGTAGTTAAGGCGCTTGCCTGCAAAGCCTGACAACCTGGGTTCAGTTTCCCAGACCCATATAAAGCTAGATGCACAAAGTGGCGCATGCATGTGTAGTCCCTTTGCAATGACTATAGGCCTTGGTGCACCCAGTCTCTCTCTCTCTCTGTGTGTCTCTCTCTGCCTGGCAAATAAATAAATAAAAATGACTGTTAAAAAAAAAAAAAACCTACCTGTTAACAGAAGAAGAGGCAGTGATCTAACGGTAAGTTGTATTTTTTGTTTGTTTGTTTTTGTTTTTTCGAGGTAGGGTCTCACTCTAGCTCAGGTTGACCTGGAATTCACTATGTAGTCTCAGGATGACCTCAAACTCCTGGCCATCCTCCTACTTCTGCCTCCGAGTGCTGGAATTAAAGGCGTGAGCCACCACGCCCAGCATAAATTGTATTTTTACTCATAGATGAAACTACAATCATGGAAAATGTACAATGATAGAGTTATTACACATACACACACTTTTAACCAAGCTTCTGTTACAGAACTTTAAAAAAATTTGTTCATTTTTATTTATTTAGCTGAGAGTGATAGACAAAGAGAGAGAGAGAGAACGGGTGCTCAAGGGCCTCCAGCCACTGCAAACGAATTCCAGATGTATGAGCCCCCTTGTGCACCTGACTAACATGGGTCCTGGGGAATCAAGCCTCGAACCAGGGTCCTTAGGCTTCACAGGCAAGCACTTAACTGCTAAACCACCTCTCCAGCCCCTGTTACAGAATTTTTTTTCCTACTTACGAGAAAATAAAACCACCAGACAGGAACTCCTCAGATTCTTCCAGGAACTCCTCAGATTCTTGCCACAAACTTGCTTGCAGAAGTATTCATCATTTTCCCCTTCTCCCCCGTCGTAGTTTAGAGATTTCTCTTTGCCAATGCCAGTTCTAAGGCCCTGAGTGTCTCTTGAAGAAGCCTGATAGACTTTACCCCATTATAAGCTCCTTCTCTGTCCCTCAGTTGCTACTGATTGAAGCAAATGCAGGCCTTTTCTATCCTTAGAAGATGGCACTTTGCCGGGCGTGGTGGCGCACGCCTTTAATCCCAGCACTTGGGAGGCAGAGGTAGGAGGATCACTACGAGTTCAAGGCCACCCTGAGACTACATAGTGAATTCCAGGTCAGCCTTGAGCTAGGGTGAGACCCTACCTTGAAAACAACAACAACAACAACAAAAACAAAAACCCAGAAGACGGCACTTCTTTGCTTCACCTGTCAACTCCCTTTTGACTTTTGTTGTTGTTGTTGTTACATCACGTTTATTGAAGCACTATCACCACCGTCGTACCCTCCACTCTGAAATGCTTTGTGAAATCTGGTTTCTGGGCCAACATTCCTCCAATACTGGTTCTGCCAACAATTAATAACCTCCTTGCTTAATTAAGACGTCTCCTATGCTCCAGCATTATCCGATTTGAGCTATAAATAACATGTCACCCTGGTGGCTATGGCTTCCAACTGCCTTCCTTGGCTTTGGTGGCTTCTGTCTTTTTCACCACAAATTTGCCCAAACTGTTGAGGGCTCTGCTTCTATTAATGTTTACTGTCGCATTCATTAAAAACTCCATATTTGGGGGCTGGAGAGATGGTTTGGCAGTTAAGCGCTTGCCTGGGAAGCCTAAGACCCCGGTTCGAGGCTCAGTTCCCCAGGACCCACATTAGCCACATGCACAAGGGGGCGCACGTGTCTGGAGTTCGTTTGCAGTGGCTGGAGGCCCTGGCACACACATTCTCTCTCTCTCTCTCTGCCTCCTTCTCTCTGTCTGTTGCTCTCAAATAAATAAAACAAACAAATAAACAGACAAAAAAACTCCATATTTGGGTTAGATGTGGTGACATATGTCTATAGTCCTAGCACTTGGGAGGCCGAGGCAAGAGGATAGAGTTCGGAAGTTAGCACGGGCTAACACGTAAGACCCTATCTCAAGGCCCAAAGAGATGCAAGTTCAATCGCTTGCTTATCATCTCCACACAAGTCCTGCCAGCGCTTCAGATGGTCACCTCCTGTGTGGGGCTGATACCTACCATCCCCAAGCCTGCCATCCCTTTCTCAGTGAATGGTGACTGGAACAGCCCTCCAGCTGTTAAAGTCAGAATCCAGACACCAGCCTTCCCTCCACCCTCTGCCGCCTTCCTTACGTCCTGTCTATGGCTGGGACCCACCGTTGTTACCCGTTGAATAGCTCCAATCCCATCTATTTCTGGGTTATTTTGACTTTATCATCATTCTCACCTCGTTAAAGCAACAACCTTTTAAAATTTATTTTATTTTTTCTCCATTTTTATTAACGTTTTCCATGATTATAAAAATTAGCCCATGGTAATACCCTCCCCCGCCTTTCCCCTTTGAAATTCCATTCTTCATCATATCCCAAAGCAACAATCTTCTAACTTGTCTTCCTCACCCCATTTTTTTCCCCTTTCTTTTCATTCTTGATACTTCAGCCAGCGTTCTTAAGCTTCCTTACCTGAGGTTGGCACCTGGCCCTTCTCTTATACAAACCCTCTGCTGGAGGGTAGTTCTCAAAGTCCAAGTTTCAAAACATGACCTTCAAAGATCTCCATTGCGTGTTATTCGTTTGCCTGTTTTCCCTCACCCTCTCATCTACTCTGTCAAACTTACCGAACTAGTTGCCGTCTCCTGAGCCATCCTGCTCATGTTCCGGCCTTTGTGTGCGTTGGGTCCTGACATTTTTCTCTTTCTGGCTAACTTGCGATCACGTCTTTGATACCAAGTTATGAACACTACCCTCTCTTGAAGCTTCTCTTGACTTTTAGGGATGCCCCTGGAGCCAACAGCATACCCACCAAAAGTTTACCATGCCCTTAACACAATAGAGTGTGGTAACGGAAACTTGAAAGAGAACTTGCTTGTTCTCTAATAGTTGTGGGCCCCAGGGCAGGGCCAGGGGTGGGAGACTGTGCCTCTTCCAACATAGTGCACAGCGCTGGCACGAATAAATGATTGTGACTACAACCAGTGATGGTGAGTAAAACTAGTTCAATGAGATGGTCTGTCCAAGAAATAGTAAAACCTTTGTGCTCAAGTTCCTTTTATTATAACAGTAATATGTATTAAGCATTTACGGTGGGTCATGCCGTTTTTTTCTTTCTTTATTTTTAAAAAGATTTATTTATTTATTTGAGACAGAGAGAGGGAGAGAGAGAGAATGGGCACATCAGGGCCTCCAGCCACTGCAAATGAACTTCAGACCCATGCGCCACCTTGTGCATCTGGCTTACGTAGGACCTGGAGAATTGAACATGGTTCCTTAGGCTTCGCAGGCATGCGCCTTAACCACTAAGCCATCTCTCTAGCCCCTCTTTCTTTCTTCTTTTTATTTTACTTTTGGATTTTTGAGGTGTGGGGGGGGTCTCACTGTAGCCCAAGCTGACCTGGAATTCACTGTGTAGTCTCAGGATGGCCTCGAACTCACAGTGATCCTCCTACTTCTGCCTCCTAGGCTGGGTCATGCTATTTTCTAAGGATAGAGTGAAATCTAAACCAATTCCTATTTCTCCCATGGAAATGGTATTTAAATAAAGTCCTTTTCACTGTTTTCCATTGAGTTCAGTGGTGACTAAAACTGTGGTCATGAGCTGGAGAGATGGCTTAGCGGGTAAGGCACTTGCCTGCAAAGCCAAAGGACCCAGGTTTGATTCCCCAGGACCCATGTAAGCCAGATGCACAAGATGGCACATGTGTCTGGAGTTCATTTCCAGTGGTCAGAGACCCTGGTGTGCCCTATCTCTCTCTCTCTCTCTTTCTTTCTCTCTCTGCATCTTTCAAATAAATAAATAAAAATGAAATAAAACAAATCCCCACAATCACTATTCCAGGGATTGGTGCGTAAAAGCCCAAAGACTAATGATTGTCTTTAAGCAATATTGACCTCAAGGTGATCCTTTTCTTAGTTTTCCTTCATATTTGCAGCTAGTCATTCATTAGGTTCCTAGAAGCATTGATGACAACATAACACCACAGTAGCAATGTACAAGAATCATTTCATTTGGTTTTGTTTTATTCCGAGGCAGGGTCTCACTCTAGCCCAGTCTGACCTGGAACTCACTCTGTAGCCCATGCTGACCCTCAAACTTAGGGCCATGCTCTTACCTCAGCCTCAGCTGGGATTAAAGGTGTACACCACCACACCCAGCCTTTAAAGATTGTTTCGAATCTTACTGAGCTGAACCGCTTGTTTCCCATGTCTGATCATTAAATGAATAATAAACAAATAGGGCTGGAGAGATGGCTTAGTGGTTAAGTGCTTGCCTGTGAAGCCTAAGGACCCTGGTTCAAGGCTCTATTCCCCAGGACCCACGTTAGCCAGATGCACAAAGGGGCGCATGCGTCTGGAGTTCGTTTGCAGTGGCTGGAGGCCCTGGCGCACCCATTCTTCCTCTCTCTCTATCTGCCTCTTTCTCTCTCTGTCTGTCACTCTCAAATAAATAAATAAATAAATAATAAACCAAAAAAAATAAATAAACAATGCTGGGCGTAGTGGCACATGCCTTTAATCCCAGCACTCGGGAGGCAGAGGTAGGAGGATCACCGAGAGTTCGAGGCCACCCTGAGACTACATAGTGAATTCCAGGTCTGCCTGAGCCAGAGTGAGACCCTACCTCAAAAAACCAAAAAATCAATCAATCAATCAAACAAACAAACAAAAACCCCAAATACGTTGACTTTTGGGGGTTGCTTTTTAGGAATGCAATTACTAACATGTGCTGGGTGAAAAGGAGGTCATTATGAGGCACAGTGAGTCATTATTTGTGACTTAGTGGAATTCTCAAGGATTTCCTGGAACACACAGATGGACGTGTCTGATATTTTGAGCCTATCTGGCAGAGGCTATCAGTAACAAATGCTGCACATATCTGACCGTCGCACTCACCATGCGGAGTGCTTCCCTCCACAATTGTCGCACACAGACCGGTTTACAGAGACTTAACAGTAGCGCAGGATCCTGGATGAAGCCATTCCATTTCCACCTTCCCAAGGAGGTAATTGTGACATCTCAGGCTTCCTCAAACCCCTCGGAGCAAAGTTGTTGTAAATGAGCGGCCCAGTCAGAATCTGCATGGAGTTATAAGCTGAAAACTGAATAAACGGTAGTGAGTTTTTGAGCCAAATCACCATGTGCTTTTGATTTTATTTTAATTTACTAGATCTTAGTTCTCTTAGTTACTTTTTCTTTATTTTATTTATTTGAGGGAGAGAAGGAGAGAGAGAAAGAGAATGGGCACACTAGGGCCTTCATCACTGCAAATGAACTCCAGATGATGCACTCACCACCTTGTGCATCTGGCTTACGTGGGTCCTGGGGAATCAAACTGGGGTCCTTTGCCTTTGCAGGCAAGTGCCTTAACTGCTAAGCCATCCCTCCAGCCCCTTAGTTCCTTTTTTTTTTTTTTTGGTTTTTTGAAGTAGGATCTCATTCTAGCCCAGGCTGTCCTGAAATTCACTATGTGTTCTCAGGGTGGCCTTGAACTCATGGCGATCCTCCTACCTCTGCCTCCCAAGTGCTGGGATTAAAGGTGTGTGCCACCATGCCTGGCTTTTAGTTCCTTTTTAATCTGAAATTTACAAACTTATTTGGTGCAATGAGTCTTAGAATTGGATCATCAAACTTATTTTTTCCCTACAAATGCTTGAATTGAAACAATTCAAGTGCTTTTTTTTTTTTTTTTTTTTTTTTTTTTTTTTTTTTAATTCTATGCAAGCTCAACAGACTGGCCATATTTTTTATTTGAGAGAGAGAGAGAGAACTGGTGTGCTAGGGTCTCCAGCCTTTGCAATAGAACTCCAGGTGCATGTGCCCTTGTGCGCATGTGTGATCTTGTGCACTTGTGTCACTTTGTGTGTCTGGCTTACGTGGGACCTAGGGAGTTGAACATGAGTCCTTAGGCTTTGCAGGCAAGTGCCTTAACCTCTAATCCATCTCTCCAGCCCTGAAATGCTTTTTAAATAGAACTTGAACCAAGCAGTTGTTGCACGTGAAACTCTGGTTATAACTGAAGACAAATGACAGTTAAAAGAAATCTCATTCCTCCAAGCCCTGCAGGTTCAGCAGTTTTGGGGTTTGTCAAGAATGAAGGAAAAGAGTGTGCTGGAGAAATTTGGACATCTGGCACCTTTCTCCCTTATTCTCCTTGAATTCTCCCTCATACTCCTTGTGGTATAGGAGGTAATTCTCCGGACCTCGAGTTATGAGAGAACGCTTTGATTCCCCATTACCCACGTAAAGCCAGATGCACAAAGTAGCGCATGCATCTATTTACAGTGGTTAGAGGCCCTGGCACACCCATTCTCTCTCTCTCTCTCTCTCTCTCTCTCTCTCTGTATGTGTTCTTCTTTCTGCATATAAATAAATAAAATATGAAAAAGAAGGTGTCTTAGGAGCAAGTTGCAATAGGATCTGGCATCATCTGGGAATGAATCTTGTCCAAAAGAAAAGTTCCCAACAGAATGGTGAGCAGTTACAGTGGAGGGTTGGTGGGTTGGTGGGAGACAGGCTTCCAGCCAGAGAAGTTATTCCCAGCAAGGTTGAGTGAGATGATCTTTAGCAAGTCCCATGTTGCACCCTGTTTGTTCTGTTCTCCCTGGGTGCCCCTGAGAAGTCCAGGAGACATTTGCAAGGGAGTTAGAGGGAAAGCTAATTAAGGGCGAGAAGGAAGCAGATGTGTTCTTGAGCTACAAGTTCAGACACAAGTAAGGGTAGAATCTTGGAATCTTGATATTGTTTTCAACCCTCTCTCTCTCCCTCTTATGTGTGTGTGTTGCTAAGAATGAAAACCAAAACCTCGCACATGCTAATGCTAAGCTAGTCCTCTATCATTGAGCTATAGAACCATTCCCAAACTGTTCTGAATTTTTTTTTTTAAATTTCTTTTTCTAGGTAGGGTCTCACTCCAGACCAGGCTCACCTGCAATTCACTGTGTAGTCTCAGGCTCACCTTGAACTCACAGTGATCCTCCTACGTCAGCCTTCCCTGAGTGCTGGGATTAAAGGCGTGCGCCACCACAAACCGGCTGTTCTGAAATTTTGAGGTGACAGAGTGTTCTGGGACTTAGAAAGGCCACGAGATCTGCTTGAGGTTTTATCTGTACCCTGGAAAAATGGTCCACGCAGTGAGCTCATTACAGAGCTAGGGCCAGATGAAAATATTTTCATGTTCACATTTTGCTGAGACTAACTTCAAAAAGTAGGGGTAAACATTTTGGAATGCTTATTTTAAAAATGTGCGCCTTGATACTTTATAAAGCATGTACTGTGCATACACAATATGTATATATGCATAATTATAGACTTTCACAGCTGCTACTTAGACATGTTCTGATTCAACTCATTCTTTTTTTTTTTTTGAGGCAGGGTTTCACTCTAGCCTAGGCTGACCTGGAATTCACTATGAAGTCTCAGGCTGGCCTCGAATTCATGGCAATGCTCCTACCTCTGCCTCCCAAGTGTTGGGTTTGAAGGCATGTCCCACCATGCCTGGGGAATCAACTCATTCATTTTTAAAGTTTTAAATTTATTTTTAAAAATATTTATTTTGATTTATAAGATAGAGATATGGAGAGAGACAGAGAGAGAGAGAGAGAATGGGCGCACTGGGGCCTCTAGCCACTGCAAATGAATTCCAGACACATGAGTCACCATGTGCATCTGGCTTATGTGGGTACTGGGGAACTGAACCTGGGTCCTTAGGCTTTGCAGGCATGCACCTTCACTGCCAAGCCATCTATCCTGCCCACAACTCATTCGCTTGACGAGTGAAAGAAGGGAAGTTTCATAGGACGTCTCCAAGCACACAGTGCATTAGGGTACATTGTGGTCTATGGTGGGAGACAGGAAGAGAAGATCACCTCTGTTCCCGTGGAGCCTGGCTGGTCACCCCCAGGTTGATGGAGCACCAGTGATCCTTCTAGGTCTCCACCCCACACCCGTCTGTTCTTTCTCCTCCAGTGGATACGACCTCCAGTAGCAGAAGCGATTGAGGGATTCAGACCTCAAAGTCAAGAGACAATTGTTGGGCTGGGGAGATGGCTAAGTGGTTAAGGCACTTGCCTGCAAAGCCTACATGACTTGGGTTTTATTCCCCTGTACCCACCAATGCCAGATAAAGTAGCACATATTTCTGGAGTTCGTTTGCAGTGGCTAGAGGCCCTGGCGTGCCCATTCTCCTTCTGTCTCTCTCCTCTTTGTCTCTCTCTGCTTGCAAAAAAAAAAAAAAAAGTAAGATGATTGTCTGAAGCTGGGAGAGGGTCAGAGCCTTGACATTTAGACAAACAAGTACTAAGGAGTGTGTAAAATTTGACCTCGAGAACTCTTCTGAGTGAAATGTGTGGCTAGAATCCAGGGCTCTGCAACTAGGAGACAGAGGACAGAGAAGTCCTGAACCCAAGGATGGTCACATTAGTCTTGGGGATCCCCCACCCCACTTTCAGAATGGCTGTACCTAAGAGACTTACTTTTGCCCCAGCTCTGAGCAGAGGGCCATCACGTTAAGCCAGACACAAAAAGTGGCTCAAGCATCTGGTGTATGTTTGCTGCAAGATACCCTGGTGCACATGTGTGTGCCCATGCATACACGCACACAAGTAAATAAATAAGTTTTTAACTCTACAGTACTTTATTGTTATTATTTGTTGTTGTTTATTTTATTATTTTATTATTATTTTTTTGGTTTTTCAAGATAGGGTCTCACTCTAGCTCAGGCTGACCTGGAATTCACTCTGCATTCTCAGGGTGGCCTCGAACTCATGGCGATCCTCCTACCTCTGCCTCCCGAGTGCTGGGATTAAAGGCGTGCGCCACCACACCCAGCTGTTGTTATTTTTATTTATTTATTTGATAGCGACAGAGAGAAAGAGGAAGAGAGAGAGAGAGAGAATGGGTGCGGCAGGGCCTCCAGCCACTGCAAACGAACTCCAGATGCATGCACCACCTTGTGCATCTGGCTTACGTGGGTTCTGGGGAATCGAGCCTTGAACCGGGGTCCTTAGGCTTCATAGGCAAGTGCTTAACCGCTAAACCATCTCTCCAGCCCCATAAATAATTTTTTAAGTAAAGCAAAATCACCTTCTAATAGAATCTTATTGTTTTGTTTTTTGGTTTTTTAAGGTAGGATCTCACTCTAGCCCATGCTGATCTGGAATTCACTACATAGTCTCAGAGTGGCCTTGAACTGATGGTGATCCTCCTACCTCTGCCTCCCAAGTGCTGGGATTAAAGGCGTGCACCACCATACCTGGCTAATAGCATCTGTTTTAAAAATTTTTTTGTTTATTTTTTATTTATTTATCTGAGAGCGACAGAGAGAGAAAGAGGCACACACACACACACACACACACACACAGAGAGAGAGAGAGAGAGAGAGAGAATGGGCATGCCAGGGCCTCCAGCGACTGCAAATCAAATGAACTCCAGATGCATGTGCCACCTTGTGCATCTGGCTTGTGTGGGTCCTGGGGAATCCAGCCTCAAATTGGGATCCTTAGGCTTCACAGGCAAGTGCTTAACCACTAAGCCATCTCTCCAGCTCCGTTAATAGAATCTTTAATGAATGTAGCCATGTATTAATCAGGGAACAAGGGTTAGTAATGACTATTGCAATAACTTCTGCACCTTGTGACATAATACTAGATAGGTTCTTTCTTTTTTAAAAAAAAATAATTCTATTTATTTATTTTCAGAGAGAGAGAATGAGAATGGGACATCAAGGCCTCTAGCCACTGTAAATGAACTCCAGATGCATGTGCCACTTTGTGCATCTGGCTTTCCATGGGTTTTGGGGAATTGAACCTGGGTTGTTAGACATCGCAGGCAAGCACCTTAACCTCTGAGCCATCTCTCCAGCCCTAGATAAGTTATTTCTTGCAAACATTAGACACTAACTGTTTAGCAGCTGGACTGGGCCAGCTGCTGTCTAGCATTCCCACCATCTTCAAGGTCTTCAATGCCCTTCACTGGCCTTTGCACCTGACCCCTGGAGAGGGGTGTAAATGACTTCATCAGAGGACCTAGGGAAGAGGGGACATCACAGTGATTAACATGCATAATCAGCCTGTGCACATCTCCCCTCAGGGCCAGAAAGGCACTTCTCCCACACACCAGGAAGCAGAGGAGACCCCTCCACTCTGGGTGACGGTTAGTAAGCACGGTGGGGGTGTGGGGCGGGGGGGGGTTGCAGAGCTAGCCAGCCTGGACCGACATCCTGGCCCATCCCTTCCCAGCTGTGTGAACTTCTCTGTAAATTGGATACATGTGGTAGTTTGAATAGATGGCCCCCAATATATTCAGTTCTTTATTGTTTGTAGTTTGCATTCTGCAGCCAACTGGCTGGAGGCAATGTCACTGGGTGGATCTTTAGGTGTGGTGGTGGGTTTCAGATTTCAATCTGAAGATATGCAAAGTGTGCCTAGCTGGAGTTCCTGAAGTGTGCTGTGGCTTTTGGCTTTTTGGCTTGTACTTCTCTCTCTGCTTGGTCCTGTGAAGGCAGGCCAGTTTCTTCTGCCATTATGGAACTTGCTCTGGATCCGTAAGCTTCAATAAATATCCCTTCCTCCATAACTGTGCCTGGTCTGAAAGTTCATCTCAGTGAACCTGAAGCTGTCTGCTACAATACAATAATGGCTCCTACGTCACAGGGTGGTTGTGAGAATTTAGAAAGGGCTCGTGGCTCACATGCTAACCTCAGAACAGTGGCTGCCCATTTCAACGACCTGAGAAATGTTAGCTATTTATAATGAATGTGACGCACACAACAGACCATGTCTGCTTTGTCACAAAGAAAAAGAAATTGCTAGCAACTTAGCTTGAGGATAGTAAATTGATTTTAATTTGTGGCCCTAGAATCATGCAACGCTTCATCCTAGAACTCAGGATGGTGGGTTCTGAAGAGCTGAGGGAAGAAAGCTGGCTTTATAGACAGGTATAGTCCCAGAAAAGCAGAAACAACACAAAAAAGTTAGTTGCTCCCAAGTTCCTTTCCTTGTAAAGGGGAAAGCAGTCTTGTAAGGCAAAGCTAGCCTATTACGACTTTCTTGGAGTGTCTCTTTAGCATGAGTGACTCCATTTTGGATTGACCTGTTGGGCCTATTACAGTCCAAACCAGGGCCGTCTACATATTTTATGTTACAGCTGCTGTTGTTACTCTTTCCCTTTATTTATGAGTTTGACTATTTTTTGACAGTATTTTCTAATATTCGAGACCTTCCACTATTTTCTATGTGCTTCTCTTTTCTTTCCCGCCCTCTTCTTTGCTGGTAGATGCCTGTTTCTGTTCTTGATTTTCATTTCTCTCTCCTCTAGCACATGCAGTCTGGCTGGAAAAGCCCCTTTCATCTCTACCCCTCCCTGTGGTCTCCCGCACCTTCTCTATCAAATACCTCCTGGAAACTTCCTCTTAATGAAATCCGGCTTTTATTGCACAATTAAAGAACCTGTCTAAATTAAGTGGAATGTTTCTCTCTGATTTATATTTCTTCCTTTACATGGTATCATGATCACAGGAAATACAGCCCAGGAGAGTTGGGGCCATTAGCCGGCAGCTATCCCAGGAACTGGGAATCAATTTTTATGGAGTTACTGGGATCCTCTGGGACAGAGTGCTAAGTTGAACCCAAGCTAATTAACAGATTTTGTAATTGTATAACTGTGGCCTGGAGAATTCTAACTGGGATCCCTGTGACAAGGCACTTTAAAAGAGTAAACATCTGGGCTGGAGAGATAGCTCAGGGGTTAAAGGCACTTGCTTGCAAAGCCTGGTGGCCTGGGTTCGATTCCTCAGTGCCTGCCCAACCGGATGCACAGAATGGTGCATGTGTCTGGAGGTTATTTGTAGTGGCACTAGGTCCTGGAACACCCATTCTCATTCTTTCTCTCTCTCTCTCTCTCTGCTTTCAAATAAATAAATATTAACAAAAAACAAGTAGGCATCTGGTTTTACTCATAACTGTCACTTTCTGCTACCTGGAGCAGTGAACATAGTAGGTGTTCAGAACTCTGCTTAATCAGTCCTTATTTGGAGAAAAGGGATTAGCTAGGAAGAAATGAAAACTAGTGAATGAGAACAAGGGAACAAACTTATTAAAGACAACATGACTTCTCCTGATGTTTACAACCCTGTTTTTACAGTATTTTTAAACTAAAAGATTAAAGCGATCATTCACAAGGGCTAGCACATTTTGTAAAAAATGCATGTCTTTAGGATATAAATGGTCATTCTTTCCTCACCATCTTATTCATTTTCTTTTCTTCAAAGACTGTCAACAAGACACATTCTCCAAATTAAGTTTAATTGGAAACATGTGTTCCAATATGTTCATGTGGGTGAAATTTTAAAGTCACAAAAGAACAGAGCAAAATAATGGACTCTATTAAGTTAGTTCTGATTCTTAAGAGGTTTGTAAAGCTAACTTTCAAAAACTAAAACTAAAATTCATTTGAGAAGTTTCTAGAATGTGTTAATTCTTTTTTTCTTAGAACCACCTGTATGCATGAATTACAGTCGAAAAGTGAATTTTTTAAAAAAAATTTTATTTTTATTTATTTATTTGAGAGCGACAGACAGAGAGAGAAAGAGGCAGATAGATAGAGAATGGGTACACCAGGGCCTCCAGCCACTGCGTATGAACTCCAGATGCATGTGCCACCTTGTGCATCTGGCTCATGCGGGTCCTAGAGAATTGAGCCTCGAACTGGGGTCCTTAGGCTTCATAGGCAAGGGCTTAACTTCTAAGCCATCTCTCCAGCCCCGAAAAGTAATTTTTTAAAAAAATAATAATTTATTTATAAGCAGAGAGATAGAGAGGATGAGCACACCAGGGCCTCCAACCACTTCAAACAAACTCCAGACACACTCACCTCTTTGTATGGGTACTGTGGAATCAAACCCAGGTCCTTAGGTTTTGCAGGCAAGTGCCTTAAGTGCTGAGCCATCTCTCCAGCTTGAAAAGCGATTGTCTTTACCCATGCTTAGCGTCTTTGTACGCACAGTCATTTGGGTGTATATTGAACACACCTGATTCTCCAACGCCAGAGGCCTGGGTTGAAAGGTGACAGTTCTTCACAGCTTCCTCATTTCCCTTCCAGACCTCACACACCATGTACGTGGCTGGGAGAAATGGGAAATGAAAAACCAGGCTCTTTCCTTCTTTTTTTTTTTTTTTTTTTTTTTTTTTTTGGATTTTTTGAGGCAGGGTCTCACTCTAGCTCAGGCTGACCTGGAATTCACTATGTAGTCTCAGGGTGGCCTCGAACTCACGGCGATCCTCCTACCTCTACCTCCCAAGTGCTGGGATTGAAGGCATGCGCCACCACGCCCGGCCTGTTTTCCTTCTTAAAAGCAGTGTATTAGAGCCGGGCATGGTGGAGCACGCCTTTAATCCCAGCACTCGGGAGGCAGAGGTAGGAGAATCACCGTGAGTTCGAGGCCACCCTGAGACTCCATAGTGAATTCCAGGTCAGCCTGGGCTACAGTGAGACCCTACCTCGAAAAACAAAAAAAGAAACAAACAAACAAACAAACAAAAAAGCAGTGTATTAAAGGGCTTGAGTGAAGAAAAAGAAAGTAATGGATAGCTCACTAATACCAGGAGCCTTACAGAAGTATAACCAACTGTCTTTCCATTTTCTTTTGGAGTCATTACCACAAACGGAAGTTGCTGCCTTCTGGTGCCCAGCTCTTCCATGCAGAGAAACGAACTCACATTACACTGAATGAATAACTCTGATCTGGTGGGGTTGACTGGTAAAAGGACTAGTTCTTTATTTTACTTACAAACAGTGAGATACACACACACACACACACACACACACACACACAGAGAGAGAGAGAGAGAGAGAGAGAGAGAGAGAGAGATTGGGAATGGGCACACCAGGGCCTCTAGCCACTGCAGACTCCAGATACATGCACCACTTTATGCATCTGGCTTTACGTGGGTACCGGAGAACTGAACCCGGGTCGTTAGGCACTGCAGGCAAGTGCGTTAACCGCTGCACCATCTCTCCAGCCCAAAGGGCTCATTCTCACAATCCCTTTTAGTCCTTGCTCCTCCCCATGCTCTATGGTCTCTAAACTTAGGTCTTATTTCCCATAGACCCACTGACGTGGAAATGAGGTCATGTTGACCTGAAGTGTCATTTTGAGATGGTCAGGGATGTTGACACTTATGAGACTGGAGAAAGCTCTGTGTTATACTCGTATTTACTTGTTCCTAATAGTAAGATTACTTGTAAGAACGGGCCAGACTTTTTGACAGTCTGATCATGTAAGAGCTGAGGAAAACTTTCTCATGGAAATTCAGAATCTCAAAGAGGTGAACATCTTGAACCATCATGTCAATTTTCATTCTTTTTCTACATAGTCTTGCCATGTGGCTCTGACTGACCTGGAACTTGCTACGCAGCCCAATCTGCCCTCAAACTCTGAATTGTCCTGAGACCATCAGGGTACTGGGATTACTGGTATGTGGCACCGAGCCCGGCTTATATAGCATTTTATTTATTTGCTTTTGAGACAGAGTCTCACATAGTTCAGGCTGAACTTACTATGTAACTGAGGATGAGCTTAAATGCCTGACCCTCCTGCCCCCCGCCTCTCAAGTGCTGGGATTACAAGTGCGTGCCATCACTATGTTCAGCTTTTAAAAGAATATTTTAGAGCCGGGTGTGGTGGCACACGTCTTTAATCCCTGCACTCCAGAGGCAGAGGTAGGTGGATTGCTGTGAGTTCAAGGCCACCCTGAGACTGCATGGACTAGAGTGAGACCCTACCTTGAAAAATAAAAAAAATATTTTATTTATTTATGAGAGAGAGAAAGAAAGAGAGAGAGAGAGAGAGAGAATGGGTGCACCAGAGTCTCTAGCTACTGCAAATGAACTCCAGACCCATGCGCCCCCTTGTGCCTCTGGCTTACGTGGGTCCTGGGGAATCGAACCTGGATCCTCAGGCTTTGCAGGCAAGTGCCTTCACCACTAAGCCATCTCTCCAGCCCTGTTCAAATTTTTTAAAGTGCTCAGAGACTGACTCTTGGATTCTATGTTTCCAGAGAAAGAATAAAAGCAGAGGGATGGTTTTGATATTTAATGTTTTGATATTTAATGGTTTCATGCTGCATCTGTATTTTTGAGTGTGTATGTCTGGCATGCGTGCATGTGTGTTCATGTGTGTGTGCATGCGTGTGTGCATGTGTGTGTGCTGTGGAGGCCAGAGGACAGTCTCAGGTTTCATCCTCAAGTATGCTGTCCATCTCTTTTGAGGCAGGGTTTCCCATCAGTCTGGAACTTTCTGAATAGACTAGACTGGCTATTTAGTAAGCTCCAGGAGCCTGCCTTTCTCTGCCTGCACAGAGCTGAGATTACAGACGTGTACCAGCATGCTTGGCATTTATTTGGGTACTAGGGAGAGACTGAATTCAAGCCTTCATGTTTGCCAGACAACCACTTTACTAATTGAGCTTTCTCTCCAACCCCTAATATGTGATTTTATTAAAAGGTAATTTATAGATCTCCAACCATGATGAAAAAAAAATCCAAACAGAACTCATAGGTTACTCTCAAATAAATAAATCTATTATCACTTAATGTCATAAATTTGTTCCGCCCTTTTCTAGTTCCACACATTCTTTTTTTTTTTTTCCCCCCAGAGACCCTATCACAGCTCCAAGATGTCCTTAAATATTTCTGGAAAAGATGACTCAATACAAGAAAATGCATTCAAATCATCTGCTTTTATCCAGAACAGGCTCAGCCCAGTCCAAAACACAGGTGGCCAAAATATAAAGAGAGACATTCCATACCCTGCTGAGCGTGGTGGTACTCACCTGTAATTCCAGCCCTTGGGCATGGGAGGCAGGAAGCAAGTTCAGGCCAGTGTGGGCTGTGGAATGAGATGCTAGCTAGAGAGTCAAGATGAAACATTTCCAGATCTTGACATTAGGACCAAATCCTGTGGGGCCTTCCTGCTGATTGAGTCATCTCTGACTTTTATTTATTTGAGAGAGAGACAGAGAATGAGCATGGGCACACCAGAGCCTCCTGCCATTGCAAACAAACTTCAGACACATGCGCCACATTTACATCTGGCCCTTTGTGGGTACTGGGGAATTGAACCCAGGCTGTGAAGCTTTGCAAGCAAGCACTTTTAACCACTGATCCATCTTTCCATCCCGTCTCTGACTTTTGAGGTCATGCAGTGCAAACCAGTGATTCTCCTTGCAAACAAGACTGATTGGCTAGGCCAATTAGTAACCCAGATCTATATAGATCCATTCCTGCACCAGAGATCTAGACCGTGCCTGGCTATATGTAGAATCCTTGTTTCTACATGTCTTAGACCATTTTTTATTGCCAACAACACAACCGCAGACTGGATAAGTATGTAAAGAGGTTAATTTTGCCTCCCAGTTCTAGAAGTTTCAGGTGGAGGATCCACATCTCATTGATGGCTTTCTCACTGGCGGAGTCTTGGACAGCACATAGCAGGAGACAGAGTGAGGGTGAGTGTGTGTGTCTATGTGCATGTATGTGTACACGTGTGTGTGTGCCCATCCCTCCCGTTTTTAAAAAATATATTTATTTTTTAGACATCAAGAGAGACAGGCAGAAAGAGAGAAGGGGCATGCCAGAGCCTCCAGCCACTGCAAACAAACTCCAGACGCATGCGCCACCTTGTGCATCTGGATTACATGGGTCCTGGGGAATTGAACTGGGGTCCTTTGGCTTTGCAGGCAAACGCCTTAACTCCCAAGCCATCTCTCCAGCCCCCTCCCTCTTCTCAAAAAGCCAACAACAGGGCTGGAGAGATGGTTCAGTGGTTAGGGTGCTTGCCTGCAAAGCCTGGGGACTCAGGTTCTACTCACCAGTACTCATGTAAAGCCAGATGCACAAGGTGGCACATGCATCTGGAGTTCATTTGCAGTGGCTAGAGGCCTTAGCACACCCATTCTCTCTCTCTCTCTCTATCTACCTCTTTCTCTCTCAAATAAATAAAATATAAATTTTTTTTAAAGCCAACAATAGGAGGCTGGAGAGATGGCTTAGTGGTTAAGGCGCTTGCCTGTGAAACCAGAGGACCCAGGCTGGATTTCCCAGGACCCACGTAAGCCAGATGCACAAGAGGGCACAAGTGTCTGGAGTTCATCTGCAGTGGCTAGAGGCCCTGGCATGCCCATTCTCTGTTTGTCTCTCTTCTCTCTATCAATCTCTTTGCTTGCAAATAAATAAATAAAATAAAAATAAAAAAGCCAACCATATTCAACCATGGGTGCTCCACCCTGTGGACCTTATCTAACCCTAATCACCTCCCCAAGGCCCCACCACTAAGCAGACACTGAATTGTTTCCCCTCTATTCATGTTTCACACCAGAGACTGAATTTCATTTTATGGGCCCAAGAAGGTCGCTCAAGTCATACCCAAACCAGAGCAATTCCCTTCATTCTGGAAGAGCTGCCTTTACTTAAAGCACTGTCACATACATTTCTTGAACTCCTTACTGGGTTTGCTGTGTATTTCCTACCTGCAAGAGGCATTGGAGAGGAGCACATATTCACTTCCTAGATGTTAATGGGTTGTGGGGTGACAACAAGATTAGACATGAGCCATTGAAGTGTCTATATTAAGACCAGGCTAGGCCGGGCGTGATGGCACATGCCTTTAATGCCTCAGGAGGCAGAGGTAGGAGGAGCGCTATGAGTTCAAGGCCAGCCTGAGATTGCAAAGTGAATTCCAGGTCAGCCTGGGCTAGAGCAAGATCCTACCTTAAAAATAAGAAAAAGAAAAAGAAAAAAGAAAAGAAACCAGGCTACCTACCTTGAACAAAAAAAAAATTAAAACTAAAAAAAAAAAAAAACCCCAAAACGAAAACAAATTAAACTAAACTTCACCTGTTCCTAGGCTCACAGGGTAACAGGGGAAACAGTGATCATCCATAAACACTCTTTTTTAAAGAAATATTTTTATTTATTTATTTGACAGAGAAAGAGGGAGGGGGAGAGAGAGAGAGAGAGAGAGAGAGAAAATGGGCGCGCCAGGGCTTCCAGCCATTACAGACAAACTCCAGACTCATGCGCCACCTTGTGCATCTGGCTAATGTGGGTCCTGAGGAATTGAACCTGAGTCCTTTGGCTTTGCAGGCAAGCGCCTTAACTGCTAAGCCATTCCTCCAGCCCAACCATGAACACTCTTTAAGCTGTGTCCTCATGATAAGCTCTCGGGGGAAATCCCGTTCTAAGTGCAGTGCTGACTCATACATGCTCGTATGATTTGGGCTCCTTTAACTTTTGAACTCGATTATATCCCACAAAACGTTATAATCCAACACAGTTAAACCAAGGCCTGTGACAATTACCCTCAATAGCTGTACCTAAGCAAGCAAAACAGTCCCCTTTCCATGGTATAAACATTACTCCTGTGGCTGACTTCAAACTACTAAGATCTAAAACCCAAGTTCATCAAATTTTCAATATTGGTTTTAACAATGAATTCTTATAAGCTTTTTTAAAAATTTTTTTAATTTATTTATCTGACAGAGAGAGAAAGAGGCAGAGAGAAAGAGAGAGAGACTCCAGACGCATGTGCCATTTTGTGCATCTTGCTTTGTGGGTACTGGGGGAATCGAACCTGGGTCCTTAGGCTTCACAGGCAAGCACCTTAACCACTAAGCCCTCTCTCCAGCCCTCTTGTAAGCTGTTAGGAGCTGGCTTCCCCACACTTATTCTTTTTTTTTTTTTTTTTTTTTTTGAGGTAGGGTCTCTCTCTAGCCCAGGCTGACCTGGAATTCACTATGTAGTCTCAGGGTGGCTTCAAACTCACAGTGATCCTCCTACGTCTGCCTCCTGAGTGCTGGGATTACAGGCATGTGCCACCATGCCCGGCCCACACGCTTATTCTTTTTGTATGTGCTTATTATGCCAATACAAAAGATGTGATGGAAGTTCAAGTCCCCATCTGATGAAGATGGACTGTAGCTGGCAAGACGGTGTTTATATGGGGCATGCTTTCTAAAATAGATCCTTATCTCTCTCTCTGCACAAGAATTAAGTCCAAATGGATCAAAGACCTTAATATCAGACCCGAAACTCTGAAACTGCTAGAGGAAAAAGCAGGGAAAACCCTTCACCATATTGGCATAGGCAGTGACTTTCTGAATATAACCCCAGTTGCTCAGGAAATAAAACCACTGATCAATTGCTGGGACCTCGTGAAATTACAAAGCTTTTGTACAGCAAAGGACACTGTGAACAGAACAAAGAGGCAACCTACAGAATGGAAGAAAATCTTTTCCAGCCATACATCTGACAGAGGATTAATATCCAGGATATACAAAGAACTCAAAAAACTAAATAAGAAATCAACCCAATTAAAAAATGGGCTATGGGGGGGCTGGAGAGATGGCTGAGTGGTTAAGTGCTTGCCTGTGAAGCCTGAGGACCCTGGTTTGAGGCTTGATTCCCCAGGACCCACGTTAGCCAGATGCACACATCTGGAGTTCGTTTGCAGTGCCTGGAGGCCCTGGCACACCCATTCTCTCTCTGTCTATCTGCCTCTTTCTCTCTCTCTGTCTGTTGCTCTCAAATAAATAAAAATAAACAAAAAAAGTGGGCTATGGAACTAGAGAGTTCTCAAAAGAAGAAATACAGATGGCCTGCAAACATCTTTTAAAAAAGCTTTCTAAAGGCCCTGTGAGGGAGGCTCTCAGGGGCTGGAGATGCCAGGGAGGGGAGATTTGCTTATTTGCCATTTGCTTGTTTCCTCTGTATTTATGTTTTTTTTTTTTTTTTTTTGCCCTTCCCCCCCTCCATCACATCACTTGTTCAGAGAATGCTGGGACAGATGACTTCTAGGGAGTCACGTGGGCCGGCCCACGAGAGCAGTGCCTGGGTCTTTAGCTTGACTCCATTGACCATGCGTGTCTGGGGGCTTCTCTCTCTGGGTGCTTCCCTCTAACTGTAGAGCGCCGGTCGGCTCCATCTTCTGCTTATTGTTGCTCTCTTTATTTTTACTTTTATTTATTTATTTACTTGAGAGAGGGAAAGAGGCAGAGTGAGAGAGCGAGCGAGCGAGCGAATGGGCGCGCCAGGGCCTCCAGCCACTGCAGACGAACTCTAGACGCTTGTGCCCCCTTGTGCATCTGGCTAACGTGGGTCCTGGGGAATCGAACCGAGCTCCTTTGGCTTTGCAGGCAAGTGCCTTAACCGCTAAGCCATCTCTTCAGCCCCTATTATTGCTTTCTTACGCACTGCCTGAAACTGCTCTTCTCAACTAGTTTAGCAGCTACAGTAAATGTTTTCAAATACAGTTAGTATTTGACCTAGCGATAACGTCTATGTCCATTTTCAGGGTCCCAAGCTCTCTTAACCTGGTGAAGAAACATAAATTCTCTTGTAGCCCTGTATTTCTCCATTGCTGTGATCAGATTATTGCTACCTGATGCAAAACCTAATGACCAGAGTTCAATTCCTTGGTACCCATGTAAAGCCAGATGCACAGTGGCACATGCATCTGGAGTTCCTTTGCAGCTGTTAGAAGCCCTGGGGTGTCCAATTCTCTCAGTCTCTCTGCCAACCATGGTGGCACATGCCTTTAATCCCTGCCCTCAGGAGGCAGAGGTAGGAGGATCACTATGAGTTCAAGGCCAGCCTGAGACTAAACAATGAATTCTAGGTGGGCCCTGGATAGAGCGAGATGCTATCTCAAAAAGCCAAAACAAAACAAAACAAAAGTCACCATTGTCCTATGAACGGGGAAGGGGGGGGCGGTCTGCAAAACAGGATATCTGACCCTTCTGGGTCAGACTGGTTTGAACCAGTTTGGACACCATCTTGTTTGGCCTTTGCAATCTTACTTTATTTCCTCTCATTATAATGCATTTCATAGTGAATTTCCTGCCCACTAGCACCATGATCATTTAAAATTTCTATGACAATCCCTAGAACTGGGCAAAATGTGAGGGGTTGGGAGGTAGAAGAAAGCAATATTGGAGACCAAGTGGCTACTTCCCCCCCAAAATCATGAATATTTTATCTCATTTATATGCCCTCTGGCCCCTCTCCACCCTTACTATCTAGGGGGAGGGCACATGATTTGAGAGCCAAGAGATTCCCACTTCTTCCTTACACTAGCTGCTGAATAAACTCGTCACTCGGTCTGAATGGTCTCAGTGTCATTAAGGGCTCTGCTAGGGCTGGAGTCTGGGTGTGGGGAGGTATGAAGGTGGGGGAGAATCCAAGGTCTGAGGGAAGTTCTTGCAACGTGAGGTGTTAGGGAAGTGGGGCCCCTCCCGAGTTGAGGCCAGACCTTGACTTGCTCATTGCAAGGGACAGAGTTCTCTGGGCTCTGAGATACTGCCTGGCTTCCTCATAACTTAACATTTTTGTTGTTGTTGTTGTTTATTTTTATTTATTTGAGAGAGACAGAGAGAGAGAGAATGGACGTGCCAGGGCCTCCAGCCACTGCAAACGAACTCCAGACACGTGCGCCCCTTGTGCATCTGGCTAATGTACGTGGGTCCTGGGGATTCGAGCCTCGAACCGAGGTCCTTAGGCTTCACAGGCAAGCGCTTAACTGCTAAGCCATCTCTCCAGCTCTCATAACTTAACATTTTATTGTCAGTGTCCAAGTATTCACTAAGTGTAACTGGCTTCTCTTAAAAGCCTTCCTGGGCTGGTTTGATGTCACATGAATAGAAGCTGTGGAAATCATTTCCCTCATTCTTCTCTACCAATTGAATCCGCCTTTGCCGAAAAGCATTGGTTCCTCCTCGGGATAAAAGCCTGGATAAAAGTCTGCTTTCATTTCGTGTCTGCCCCCTTTACTCTGAGTCACCCGCTTAAACCTCTAGAGGTTGGCGCGTCCATCACTCCAGGAGTGTCTGTCTAATCTAACTCATTCCCTTTCAAGGCTGAAATCATTGTCCCAAACCTCAGTCACCTTGGATTCCAAGGAAAACAAAAGCTATCAGGACAGACAACCTTCCTTTCCAGATGAATGCCATTGTCCATGAGGGCAAGGCTGAACTGTGGACAGAAGTGACTGTCCCCAGAGAATCTCCTTGATCCCCTAAAGTGACAAAGACCTCTTCCCCCGCCCCCCCCCCAGCAACAAGGAATTCACTGTTTCAGGCAATAAAGACATCTTTAGACCACTTTATAGCCTAGGACCTGATACAATGAACAAGACTTGATTAGAATTAATTACTTAGGCATACTGTTTGCCCCTTGCCCCAGTTCTTCCCCTATTTATTTACTTATTATTTTGGGGCAGGGTCTCACTCTAGCCCAGGCTGACCTGGCACTCATTCTGTAGTCCCAGACTGGCCTCAAACCCACAGCGATCCTCCTACCTGTGCCTCCCTGAGTGCTGGGATTAAACGTGTGCAGCACCATGCTGGATTGTTATTATTATTATTATTAATTTTTTGTTTTTCCAGGCAGAGTCTCATCCTAGTCCAGGCTGACCTGGAACTCACTCTGTAGTCCCAGACTGAACTCAAACGCACAGCGATCCTCCAACCTCTGCCTTTCGAGTGCTGTGATTAAAGGCGTGCGCCACAACACGCCAGCTCTTCGTCTATGTTAACCTAAATCTCGGGTCAGTATTCTCGAAGGTGGACGTGGACCCCTTTACCTGTTCTCTTTGCTGCCTTTCACCATTACTTTCTCTGTAACTGACATGTCCGGGTGGGTAGCTGGGCCTTGCTTGTCAGGGCTGCTGGTGCTGGGGCCTTAGAAACCTCTGGTTACACGATCATTATTCAGGTTCCCCAGACCTACGCCAGAGATGTTGTGTCGGTTCAGCTCTCCGATTCACTGCCCATGTGGGTCCCATGTCAGTGCACGCTGTCTTGCATCCTGCCTTCTCATCTTCAGCAAACCTCAGCCTCTAAAAACTTCAGATTCCCTTGTCTTGAGTCTCAACCAATCCGGTTCTCCTCATCTTCCTCAGGGGCCTGTCTTGTGGGCTCATTGTTCCTCGTCTGCAGACCGCTTGTGACGGGAAAGTGTTTCACCACTCACCGGTGTTTGAGGGGATTTAATGATCACCAACTCACTTCCTGTTTTTCATAGATCAGTGTGAAAATATACCTTTAGCTCCCCCCCCACCCCCCGGTCACAAGTGTGCCACTGTAATCGGCAATGTCAACGTTTAGGAAATGTCTAATTCTGTCTGACTTTCTTTTTTTTAAAAAAATATTTTATTTATTTATTTGAGAGAGAGAGAGATAGAGAAAGATGGAGAGAGAGAGAGACAATAGGCAAGCCAGGGCCTCTAGCCACTGCAAATGAACTCCAGATGGGTGCACCACCTTGTGTATCTGGGTTGACATGGTTACTGGGGAATCGAACCTGGGTCCTTTGGCTTTGCCGTCAAGTGCCTTAACCTCTAAGTCATCTCTCCAGGCCCTGATTGACTTTCTTGATCTTACATGTTCTTCTTCTCCTAGATACAATAAGAGAATATAACTACTCTATGTGAGCACTGTTGTGCATTTCTTTGTTAATTTCGTTCTTTACTTGGGTGTTAAATGTTGTACTAAGGTTAAATATGGTTTTTCTTTGTTACCTCTTTTACACCTATGGTGGATTCCAAGGGGCTGTTTTCGAGACTACCTTTAAAGTGCCAGGAAACACTTGCTTGGAGACATGCATTGATAAAATTTCAAAGAAAGGAGGCAAAACAAGATTGTTATGTTTGTCTTCCTGGAAGGCATGGTCTTTCTAATCAGTTACTTGATGGGGTTTTCTAAAATCGTATTAAATGTCAAACTATGCTCTGGTAGGGTGAGTTGAAAGGGCTAATAAGCTGGAGCCACAACATTTATTTATACTGGCTCAATTCCAAGAAGATGAGAACAATGGACTCTCATGTTTACTGGGAGAAATGACACCCGTGTTAAGTCAGGTGATTTCCAAAGGCGACTAAGAAATATGGGGAAAATCAATTAACCCTCTCTTCCAACAAGCCTGTTTCAGCACAAAGCTTTGGGTTGCTGCACACTTCCTGCGAACAGTGATGCCAACTCCACCGTCGTCTGGGCAGGTGGTCAGGCTGACTAAAAACCAGAAATCGACTCTGAAGAGGGGATGGCACTATATATATAAAATGAGAACGAGTTTTCTGAACAGGAAAATAATGGTTTGGTCATTCTGAATGTAGACTGAGAGAGGCTAAATAAATCTTTCTTCTAAGCTCTGCCCTGCCAGTTTTTTTTTTTTTTTTTTTGCCATATAATTTGGGGCAAATTACTTAACTTTTCTTTCTATCTTGAATTCCTTTTCTGTAAATGGAGCAGTGGTGGTGATAGAGCTTATAAAGTTGATATAGTTATCAAAATGAAAATCAATTTACTAATTTTTTTTTTACATCTGTAATCAAATGATATACACTGAGCAGTAAGGAAATGCATATGATAAAACAACCAAAATCCATTTTGGAAGCAAGGATTGCTTGAAATTTTAATAGGTACTCATTGGGGTGGTGCACGCCTTTAATCCCAGCACTCAGGAGGCAGAGACGAGAGGATCACTGTGAGTTCGAGGCTAGCCTGAGACTACATAGTGAATTCCAGGTCAGCCTGGGACTAGAGTGAGGCCCTACCTCAAAAAGCCAAAAATAAAATAAAAATAAATAAAAAGGCCCTCACTGGTGGGGTACTGAGTGTTGGACACATGGTCCCTACGTGTTGGAAGCAGGCATTTTCCCTCTGAGCTCTACCCCGCCACTCAGCCACTCCTTGGTGAATACTTAATATATTAGTCAGCCACGTTATTTTAACAAAATACTTAAGACAGATAATCAACTTACAAAGAGTAACTTTTCAGTTCACCACTTTCTAGATTCACAGAGATTACATTTCTGTTCCCCCCCGCTTGAAGTTAGTCATGCCCACATAATGTTTTTAAAAAAATCTTTTATTTATTTATGAGAGAGTGAGAAAGAGAGAGAGAGAGAGAGAGAGAGAGAGAGAGAGAGAGAGAGAGAATGGGCAGGCCAGGGCCTCTAGCTCCTGCAAACAACCTCCAGACACATGTGGCACCTTGTGAATGTGGCTTTATGGTGGGTGCTAGGGAATCAAACCTGGGTCCTTAGGCTTTGCAGGGCAAGTGCCTTAACCACTTAGCCATCTCTCCAGCCCGGTGCCCGCATTATTTGATTTGGCAAATAAACCGTGAGAGGAAACAGAGACTTATGCTTCGTTTCCTCTGCTTTGATCACCAAGGAAGCCTATGTCAAGATGGCACGTGCATCCGCTAACCTTGCTACAATGCCCTGTGGATAAGAAACAAATTGTGTTGACCAATGAGGTGCTGGGATTGTTTGTTACTAACCCAGACTCTGGCCTCTCCTGGCAAATCTAGGCAGCGCAGGGACAAGCATCCCTTCTGTGGATGGACTTGGATTCGGAAGTAGCCTGGTGACATCCTGAACAGTTTCAAAACTGTGGTACTCACAAAGACTTACTTTTCAAAATCAAAAGCATCCCACAAGCTAGAGCAATGAGAAAGAAAATGCTTCGAGGGGCTGGAGAGATGGCTCAGTGGTTAAGGCGCTTGCTTGCAAAAACCTGACAACCTGAGCTCAACTCCCCCAATATCCACGTGAAGCTTGATGGACAAAGTGGTGGATACACCTGGAGTTCGTTTGCAGCAGCTGGAGGCCCTGACGCGCCCATTCTGTCTCTCTTCCCTCTCTCTCTCTCTGCTTGCAAATAGATAAATAAATATTTTCAAAAAACAAATAAGCCTTCTGAAGCTATGTCCCAAGAGCTCACCTGTGTGTAGAAGGAGTCGCCCTTCATTTGCTACTCTATGTCGCATGGGGAGCAGAGCCACGGAGTTTCTCTCCTACAACCTCTGATTGGAACTACCAGCACTGTCAAAATGGAATCCCGGGCTGGAGGGTTGGCTTAGTGGTTAAGGCATTTGCCTGCAAAGCCAAAGGACCCAGGCTCGATTCCCCAGGACCCACGATAGCCAGATGCACAAGAGTTTGTTTGCAGTGGCTGGAGGCCCTGGCATGCCCATTCTCTCTCTCTCTCAATTAAATAAATAAACATATAATAAAAAAAATTGGAATCCCTAGTTGGGCGTGGTAGCACACGCCACCTTTAACCCCAGCACTTGAGAGACGGAGGTGGGAGGATCGCCATGAGTTCGAGGTCACCTTGAGACTGCATAGTGAATTCCGAGTCAACCTGGGCTAAAGCAAGATCCTACCTACCTCAATAAACAAAACACAAAACAACAACAACAACGCAAAGGGGATCCTGACTTCTTCATTGTCACTTCCTACGTCTATCCTTTCCAAGTAACTCTCTACCTCTGTGCCTTCCTCTCCAAAAATAAATGTTTCAGTGCCTGCTTTGTCCCTAGGCACAGTGTGAATTTCCAGAAATGCCAAAACTGAAGAGTTGTAATTTGGGCCTAAGGAGGAGGCTATCTTCTAGTTAATGATAGTCTAAAGACTGACCCTAATGCAAAGTGCTATGCTTGACCCAGCCACAAAGCACGTAGACTCCGAGACAGCACAGAGTGACCGTCACTTTATGTGGCCAAGCCTTGAACTGTCCACAAGACCTCTAGCCAAACCAACCCAAGCAGTATACAGCGAAAAGATCTGTGGCTGGTAGTATGCTAGGTCTTGGGGTTGGGAAGGTCTTGAGTAGGAAGTAAACATTTTTGAAACAGAAAAAAAAAAAAAAAGACTTATTCAATATGTAGCGTATTTGAGGAATGTGTGTGGAAAGTCTAGTGTGTTCTGTTAAGCCAGGATGTACACCTTGCCAACTCTGTTGGCCTCCTCTCATTATTGGAATAATCAAATATATTTGAAAAAAAAACAGCAGGTAGACATAATCAATTGACAATGAAGAGACGTCAACACTGGCAAGTTACTTGGGTTTTAGTTGGGAACTGACAATATTGGAAAATATTTTGCAAAAGATTTGTCTATTTAAAAGCCATAGACTTTGACTGGTCATAGAAATTTATTAATCTTAATTAAGCTTTGTCAGTCCAAGGTAGAATTACAATAAAACAAGTCTGGGACGTACCTGACTTGTTTTTATTTTCCCCCTTCAGAAAAGCATGCATTAAAAATATAAAATCAATCAACAGACAAATAAATACACAAAACAGGAAACATGCTACAAGCCAAACATACCTAAGCCCCCTGTTATTTTGTGTTGAAATTATGATATGTGGAGGTCACAGACACTCACAGATTGAGTCACGTATGCACACTCAATGATTCTAAGTGATTATTTATGAAGCAACTTTATTTGGAATAAGGAATCAGGGTATAAAACTGTGAATGGCTTATAGAATGCAGCTTACTAAATTAATCTTTGTTCTTACAAACTAGAGTTCTCTTGCCCTTTTACGAGTTGAAAATATATGACATCTAGCGTTCTACAATGAGAGACCCACGGTTAGTTTTCATCACGGGTGGGATTGGCAGGGCGCTCGCTCTCATCAGCCGGCGGGCCATGTCCTCGCTGACTTGGAATAGCAGGAAGCACTCGGTTCGTTCTTAGAGGTTCTCCAGAAAGAACTAGGGGGGACAGAAGGAGAGACAATTCAAGACCTGCCTCTCTCAGATGCTCGAGGGCAATCGTGTGTGGAATCTAGTTATTCCTCCAGAAATGGAAGCATTTCTGAGAAGCTTGTTTGGTGGTGGGCGACAGCTCTGTAGGCATCTGTTTGGGCTTCCTACATGTAGGGAGGGATTTCAGACATGCAGACGCAAAACCGTGCCAGCTTTGATGACAACACGATAAGGCTGTGAGTACCTGGCTGAACCCTTGGTCAGGGTGGAGCAGCTGTGTGCGTGGTCATGCCAGCGCCAGGCTCTAAACAAGCCCGGACACATTGGCAGTGAGTTTTGAGTGCAAAGGTTCTTGGGGTTTATCGTAGCAAGAGCGCTTGCCTTAGCAAAACTGGCCAAAGGTCTCTGTCTTGTCTCCTGAAACGTAACTGTGAAGACCTCGCTGGCTTCTCCAGCCCCCCCACCAGAATCCAAGACACATTTGCTTCAATTATTTGAGACTCAACAAAGAGAAAATTATAAAATCCAAATGGGCAAGAGAAGAGTCACAAAAGCTGTGAGTGATCATTAAATTTAAGGTAAAAAAAACAAAACAAAACAATGAAAACACTAACTAACGGCCACATTCCGCTTCAATGAAAAGGTCATGTGCCAAGCGTCTTAACATTTAAACTCATTCAATCCTCCCTATAGTATCATCACACGGAGATTACAGCCACAGTGGGTGAACTAAATTCCAGAAAGGTTGAGGTATGTGTCTGAAATAGTTATGTTAGCTCCTAAATCATATAATTACAGCTAAGAGGACGTGGAGGGACCGCGCGCGCGCACGTGTGTGTGTGTGTGTGTGTGTGTGTGTGCGAGAGAGAGAGAGAGAGAGAGAGAGAGAGAGGAGAGAGAGAGAGGGAGAGAAAGAGAGTGAGGGGGGAGTGCAAAATAAGGTGGGGAGGCCAGTCTGATGATGTTTTTGTGAATGTGTGTGTGTGTGTGTGTTTTGAGACAGTTTTATGTAGCCTGGGCTGACCATGAACTTCTGACCCTCCTGCTTTCCAAGAGCTGGGATTATAGCATGAGCCATCATGCCTAACAAGAGAATAATATTTTAGAACCTTTTTATTTTAAAAAAATTATTTATTCATTACATTCATTATCAGGTATTCATGTCAGGCTTATCTTCTTTATTTCATTAGCCCCACCAGGCTGTGGCACTTGGGGGGAATCGGCATCCCTCTCTCCTCTATTATTTTTTTTTTTTTAATGTAGCCTCTCAAATGCTGAAATTATGGGCATGCAGCACACACCTAGTTTAAAATACCTTCTAAAGGACATTAAGTAGTACACAGCTAGATAAAATTCTGTGTTTGGGGCTGGAGAGATGGCTTAGTGGTTAAGCGCTTGCCTGTGAAGCCTAAGGACCCCAGTTTGAGGCTCGATTACCCAGGATCCACTTAAGACAGATGCACAAGGGGGTGCATGTGTCTGGAGTTCGTTTGCAGTGGCTGGAGGCCCTGGCTCGCCCATTCTCTCTCTCTCTCTCTCTCTGCCTCTTTCTCTCTCTGTCTGTCTCTCTCTAATAATAAATAAAAATTGAATAAAAAGTTTAAATAAAAAAATTCTGTGGTTGTTTTTACAGTGCAAACACAAAAATTCATGAAAGGAGAGAATATTCTTTTTTAATTTTGTTTTAAAAAAAATGAGCATTGCTGGGCTGGAGAGATGGATTAGTGGTGATGGTACTGGGCCTGTGAAGCCTCAGGATGCATGTTCGACTCTCCAGATCCCATGTAAGCCAGATGCACAAAAGTGAGGCAAGCACAAAGTTGCCCATGTGCACAAAGAGGTGTACATGGCTGGAGTTCACTTACAGTGGCTGGAGGCCCTTGTGCACCAATTCTCTCTCTCTCATTCACTCTCATTCTCTCTCTCTCTCATTAAAAATGGCCAGTCTGGGGCTGGAGAGATGGCTTAGCGGTTAAGCGCTTGCCTATGAAGCCTAAGGACCTTGGTTCGAGGCTCGATTCCCCAGGACCCACGTTAGCCAGATGCACAAGGGGGCTCACGCGTCTGGAGTTTCGTTTGCAGTGGCTGGAGGCCCTGGTGCGCCCATTCTATCTCTCTCTCTATCTGCCTCTGTCTGTCACTTTCAAATAAGTAAAAATAAACAAAAAAATTTTTTTTAAAAAAGGCCAGTCTGTTGGGCTTGCCACAAAAAAAAAAAAAAAAAAAAAGTGCATGACGGACTTTCAAAAACCCTTTCAAAAGATAATCTCTATTTTAAAATGCTGGCCCTGATATTCTTTTAAAAATGCAAACAAGTGAAAGCCCAGGGTTGTCTGGACATGCAACACTTACAGAAGACATGCGGGCTGACCCAGAGCACTTACATTTCTGGTCTGGCAGGGGAGCAAGGCTGTTCCGAGCAAAAGGAAGATCCTTGATTTTGGGTCTGTTTGGGGAGAGATGCTGAAGATTTTGTCCTGGGAATAAACACATGTGCTTCAGTTATTTGACAACAACAAAGAGAAAATGATAAAGTCCAATGGACAATAGGAGAGAAGAATCACAAAAGCTGTTGGTGGTCACTAAATTTAAGGTAACAGAAACAGTGAAAACACTAACTCACCGCCACATTCCGCTTCAATGAAGGGGTACCAAAAGTCATTTCTTTCTTTTTCTTAAAAAAATATTTATTTATTTACTTATCTATTTATTTGCAAGCAGAACGACAGAGAGAGACAGAGAGACAGAGAGACAGAGACAGAGAGACAGAGAATGGGCTCCACAGGCCCTCTAGCTGTTGGAAACGAACTTCACACGCATGTGCCACTTTATGCATGTGGTTTTCCATGGGTACCGGGGAATCAAGCGCAGGTCCTTAGGCCTTTGCAGGGAAGGGTGTTAACCACTGAGCCATCTCTCCAGCCCCTCAAAAGTCATTTCTTTTATTTGTTTATTTATTTGAGAGCAACAGACACAGAGAGAGAGACAGAGAGAGAATGGGCGCGCCAGGGCCTCCAGCCACTGCAAACGAACTCCAGATGCGTGCGCCCCCTTGTGCATCTGGCTAACGTGGGTCCTGGGGAATCGAGCCTCGAACTGGGGTCCTTAGGCTTCACAGGCAAGCACTTTACCACTAAGCCATCTCTCCAGCCCAAAAGTCATTCTTGAATGAACTAATTTAAATAAAACTTCGTAAACAGGCACAATAGGTGACTATAAAATTTCAAGCTGGGAAACAAGAGAAGCAATGTAAGTTGGGCTTATCATCTTCCTGTGGCATTTTTTTTCAAAATTTTTTTTAAACATTTATTTATTTATGTATTTTATTTAAGAGAGAGAGAGAGAGAGAGAGAGAGAGAGAGAGAGAATGGGCATGCCAGGGCCTCCAGCCACTGCAAATGAACTCCAGATGCATGTGCCCCCTTGTGCATCTGGCTCATGTGGGTCTTGGAGAATCAAACCGGGGTCCTTTGGCTTTCCAGGCAAATGCCTTAACACTAAACAATCTCTCCAGCCCTCAAAAATATTTTTATTGATTTATTTGAGACTCACATAGAGATAAAGAGAGAGAGGCAGAGGGAGAGAGAGCGCACCAGGGCCTCTTGCCACTGCACATGAATTCCAAACACATGTGCCAACTTATGTGTCTGGTTTTGTGTGGCTACTGGGAAATTGAACGTGTAACAGAAGGCTCTACAAGCAAGTGCCTGTAAGTGCTGAGCCATCCAGTACCTCTTTATGGTATCTTGGCTGGGTGTAAGTGATGAATAGGATTTATTTTTTTTGTTCCTAGAGCAGGGTTTTGAAATCCTGGCTGCACATGGAAATGATCTGAGCTTTGGTAACATGACTTCTGTCTTGGTCACGTCCCAAGTCAGTTAAACCAGAATCTCTGGGTGTGGGGCATCATATTTTCATTAGCTCCTGGGTGACTTCAATGCACAACGAGGACTGTGAATCACTGACTTTGAAGGCGACTGGGTGAAGCACTCCATGATTTTCTGTCTTCTCATTTTGTCTGGAGGCAGGGGTGTAGCTGTGAGAGTTCATGGGAAACGTCCTCCAGAGAACGCATGGATGCACTGTTGTCACTTTTGTGACCTGGTCGCTGGCACCCCAGTGTTTTTGTTTGTGGCCACGGAAATAAGCAAGTGCTGTTTTCTTTTTTTTCTCTCTTGTAAAGCCAGTTATTAACAACTCAACACACGACTGATCACAGGAGGTGGATGCTCCAGACATCTGAAAGTGGAAGGGGGCACGCAAAGGGTCTTTAAATCCATTTTAGAAGTTGGCCACACAGAACAATGGAGAGGAGCTCCAGCCTGGAGGACACGCAGCATGCATCTTTCCTCTTTCACCGTGCTCTGGCTGCATGAGCCTGCTTGAGTGACTGAACCCCTTGAAGGCCCAGTTCCCTAATGTACACAATGATTGCATCTGGCTTTTCTAGTTGACATAAAGATTAACATTTAGCTTATAGGGTAAGGGTCGTCAATCATCTTTAGTTAAAAAAAAAAGGACACAATTTTGCTTGGTGTGGTGGTTATGCTTTTAATCCCAGCACTCGGGAGGCAGAGGTAGAAGGACTGCGATGAGTTCAAGGCCACCCTGAGACGACATAGTGAGTTCCAGGTCAGCCTGGGCTAGACTGAGACCCTACCTCGAAAAGCAACAACAACAACAAAAACCCCACAATTTTGTCTTTTTTCCTAATAGACTTGTACAAAGGAACCTGAATCCTGAATCCTGAATCAGTACAGCGATGCTTGAGTTCAAGTCTGTTAAATTTTTTGAATAAATATTGTATTTATTTATTTGCAAGCAGAGTAACATAGAGAGAAGTGATACAGACAGAGAGCATGGGCTTGCCAGGGCCTCCAGCCACGCAAACAAGCTCCAGATGTCTGCCCCACTTTGTGCATCTAGCTTTACATGGGTACTGGGGCATTGAACTAGTGTCAGGCCTTAACCTCAGAGCCATCTCTCCAGCCCAGAGTTCCAGTCTTTTATTTGAGGAAAGTAGTCCTTAGCATGGGGTGTGTGGGGGGGGAGCACTACCATTTAAATAGATTCCATCCACTTAAGTGACTCTAATGTTGAGTTATGTAAGGACAGTCACTTAAGTAGTGTCATTTAATGGAGACAGAAAAAAAATTGTTTCTCTGGTTGCTGTTTTACCATTATATTTTATTCCTTTACTTTGAAAGTTAAGTAACTACAGAAGTCATTAATTAGAAACATTCTTGGTCAGAATTACATTAAAACCCAAGGCTGCTCAGATCTTCATTATCTACGAATGCTTACGTAAGAAATTTACAAGACCGAGGAACGAGATATTGCTAGTTATGAATGTTTATTAAGTGCTTACTATTATCAGGGACCAGGCTTATGTTTATTAAGTGCTTACTATTATCAGGGATCAGGCTAAGTGCTGTAGGCATAATCTTATTTAATGCTGATAGCCACCTCTCCTTGTGAGTCACACACTATTTATTATCTTCCCTGTTTTACAAATGAGCACCCTGTGGTTTGGAGGTATGCTCAAGGTTACAGTCTGGGAAATGGCAGAGACTAGACTTCAGGTGCCAGGTCTGCATAAACTTAACGCCCATACTGTCAGGCTGGAGGGATGGCTTAGCAGCTAAGGCACTTGGCTGCAAAGCCAAAGGACCCAGGTTCAATTCACCAGGACGCATATAAGCCAGATGCACAAGGTGGTATATGTGTCTGGAGTTCGTTTGCAGGTGGCTGGAGGCCCTGGCTGTGCCCATTCATTCTCTCTCAAATAAATAACTAAAAATTAAATTAAAAAAATGCCCATACTGTCCTGCCTCTCTAGGTATCAAAGCAATATTGTTAGGACTAGAGAACTGGGCAATAACTTGGAAGATTCCGTGCTGACACTTTGCTCTGTTCGAAGGACAGGATAGAGCTGTGTACACAAACTAAAGCTCTCCTTGTGGGTGTCTCAGGCACCTCCAGAGACGATCTCTCATGTAGGTAGAGACTGAAGGATCCTGCCCTAGAATAAAGGAAAGGTTTTTGGGAATGTAGGAGCAAGGCCAGAGGTGAAGAAGGGATTTCAAATAACAAATTAAATAAATTCAGTTCTCCACAGAGAACTCTATTGAGATCCAGGATATGGCAAGTGATCATAGACGCTCTTTATAATGTACATGGGATTCAAGGCAGGTACACTCGTGATTCTGTCAGCGCACAAGTCCAGGATACTGCAAAGTGTTCATGGAAGCCCTTTATCACTTACGCAGGAGACAAGACAGGTAGCACTTTTGATTCTGTCCCCACACAAGTCCGTGCCATGTCAGTACGTGAAGGTGTCTTGGGAACAAGGGCTTGTGTTAGCTATGTTTGTGTGGCTGTGATTATAATGCCTGAAAAAAAAAAAACAACTTAAGGGGGCTGGAGGGGTGGCTTAGTGGTTAAGATGCTTGCCTACAAAGCCAAAGGACCACGGTTCGATTCTCCAGGTTGCACATAAGCCAGATGCACCAGGTGGTGTATGTATCTGGAGTTTGTTTTCAGTGGCTAGAGGCCCTGGCATGCCCATTATCTCTCTCTTTCTCCCTCAAATATATATATATATATATATATATATATATATATATATATATATAAATATATATATCTTGGTTGCAGGTTTCTGACCATTGTGGTAGGAAGGGCATGGTGGGGTAGCTCCATTCATAGCAGCAGGAACATGGGCTGAACCCATCATGGTGGACGGTGGACCAGGAAAGAGAGCAGCCAGGTGTAAATTTCAAAGGCCTGCTTCTCCATGACTCACTCTGCCAGCCAGGCTCCATTTCCTAAATGTTCCACGGTCTCTCCAAATAGTGCTCCAAGATGGGGAACAAAGCTTCAAAACGTGAGTCTGAGGAGGTCATTTCAGGTTCATTGCTCTAACAAGGGTCCATGAAGGTAGAGGTGGTCTTGAGTCCCATCGATCTAGCTTGCCCGTCATCTCTACCACTTCCCAGTTAGCTGTGTGACCTTCAGGCAGGTGAACTAACCTCTGTGAGCCTTGGTCTCTCCATCTCTTAAAATGGGGATACAGGGCTGCAGTGGTGGCTTAGTGGTTAAGGTGCTTGCCTGTGAAGCCTAAGGACCCAGGTTCAATTCCCCAGGACCCACATGAAGGCAGATGCACAAGGTGGTACGTGTGCCTGGAATTCTTTTGCAGTGTCTAGAGGCCCTGGCATGCCTATTCTCTCCACCTGCCTCTCTCTCTCAAATAAATACATACATAAATAAATAAATAAATAAATAAATAATGGGGATACAATCTTTCCTCCAGTACACCTGAATGGGAAGCGCCAGAGAAGATGAACTCTCATTATTATGAACAGTAAGGAGAAGCCACATGTCGTACACGTATCATGGTGACTTTACAAGGAAGGTGAGTTTTGACCTGGATTTCCGTTATTGTTAAGGAAGGCTCTCCCGGGCTGGAGAAATGGCTTAGTGGTTAAGATGCTTGCCTGCAAAGCAAAAGGACCCAGGTTCGATTCTCTAGGGCCCACATAAGCCAGATGCACATAGTGGCACACATATCTGGAGTTTGTTTGTAGTAGCTAGAGGCCCTTGGAGCATCCATTCTCATTCTCTCTATCTCTCTATCTATATCTCTCTCCCCTCACTCTAATAAATGAATAAATATTCTTTAAAAAGGGGTGTTCCTGTGTAGCCCAGGGTGGCCCCCAACACGTGACGCTACTGCGACAGCCTTCCAAATACTCGGCTTCAAGGTGTCTGCCATCATGCCTGGTTTGATCTGGCTCTTAAAATATTGTAGAGACCTATCACACGCTCAGTGAAGAGAAGACAAAAATAATAACCCAGGCAAAGATGTCACACAGTGAAATGATAACAGGTTTTCAAGGAACTGAGAGTTATTCAAGGGACTGATGAAGGGTGAGAGGTAACGATTTGAGATGAGAAGTGTCGATGCAGGCTGGTCCACGCTGTGAGGGATGTGTTTGCCCAGTTTAGGAATTTGGATTTTGTCCTAGAAGCTGAGAAGCTGCTGGGTTTTTTTTGCCAATATTTTATTTATTTATTTATTTATTTATTTATTTATTTATTTATTTATTTAGATAGGGAGAGTGAAAGAGGCAGAGAGAGAGAGAGAAAATATGGGCGTGCCAGGGCCTCTGAACTCCAGACACATGTGCCACCTTATATATCTGGCTTTATGTGGGGGTACTAGGGAATAGAACCTGGATCCTTTGGCTTTGCAGACAAGCGCCTTAACTGCTCAGCCATCTCTCCAGCCCTGCTGATGGTTTTTAAATCAAGGAGGTCACAGGATCCGACCCACCAAGCCAAAAGGGTGCCTTGTTGCTGGGATCAGTTAAAAGATTCGGGAGGAGGAAGTTCTTCCTTGGGGGAGAAAGGAAGTGAGAGGACTTTCTTACTTTGCCCTCTGATGGCTTGTAAGTAACCAGGCTAGCAGAAAACGCCGCAGAACTTTCCGTTCCATCTTCTCTGAAAGCTGCTTGTGCCAGGCTCCAGCTCATTAGGATAAGTGCCTCATCCTCATCTCTCATCCAGCTCACTGACAGCTTTCAATAAACGTTAAGTAACGTTAAGTAATCACTGTGCCCGTGACATGCTCAGGGCTGCTGAGTAAGCACAGGACAGCGGCTGCCCGGAATTCACACGGCAGCGCTGTCGGCTCATATCATTTCTAACGAACCCAGGGCAAGGAAAGGAGAAAGATCCAAAGATAAAGGGACCATCCGAGTTAAAGGATGTGGTGCAATATATGATGATGGTGTATCCACTGGCTTCACCACAGTAAAGGTTTTGCAGATAAAATCTGGAAGCTCAGCGTAGAAATCTGATAAATGTAAACCTGCCCAGACGAACAACCTTAACCATTTCTGAAAATCCTTTTCATTATAACCTGCAAGTCTCAGTCGTTCTACAAACAACCATGTCAAATGGAGTTAAAAAAAAAAAATCATGGCTGGAGAGATGGCTTAGCAGTTAAGGCGCTTGTCTGCAAAGCCAAAGGACCCAGGTTCAATTATGGACCTCGGTTCAATTCCCCAGGACCCATGTAAGTCAGATGCACAGGTGGCACATGCCCCTGGAGTTTGTTTGCAGTGGCTGGGAGGCCCTGGTGTGCCCATATTCTCTCTCTGTGTCTCTCTCGTAAAAAATGAATATAAAACATAAAAAAGAAAAATGAGTTATAGAAAAGCGAGTAACCCTAACAGAAGGTGGGGTGAAGAGCAAGCCAGATGATATTACCACGTCCCAGATGTTGGGCAGACTCGGCACCGTGGAGGGAGGGCTGGGGTGGCAGAGGGAGCCTACTAGTTTCCATAGGAAGCACAGGGTGCTACGGAGAAGTACTGGCTTTTCTACTCCCTTTGTCCTTCTGCTCCTACCTTCTTGCCTCATCGCTTCCTATTGGCTGAAACTACCTCCGGGTCCACAGGAGGAAAGTGGGCAGTGCAGTTTCTGAGAGAGTGGACTGGACAGAAGTCACACGGTTGGCATACTTGAGCCTTCAACAATCATTTAAGGGGTGAATGAATAGCAAGGGTCCCTTGCATTTGAAGAGACCAATGACTCTGTGACCAAACATGAGGAGAAAGTCGGTTACAAGCCAGTTTGTGGCTGGGGCTGCAGCTCATGGGTAGAGTGAGATGTCGCAAGGTTCTGAGTTTGATCCTCAGCACTAAAAATAATCAGTTGTATAACCGTTTCAGGAAGTCCATCTTCCTTAAAGCTCATTTATAGACTAAGGACTCTTTGTGTTACCATGACTCAGTTTCCTTGAATGGATCCTAGCTACAATTAGCACTAAGTAGTTTTTGGTTGAAAAATAAATGTCTTTATATAAGCATTTTAATTTCTCAAGAATCCCTTAGAGTCTCTCACTTCTCTTTTTTGCTGTTCTGCTGTCCCAGGACTTTTCTGGATACTTTCTTGGACTAAGCAAAATTGCAGTTGTATTAAATGTCCTTTTATTTCAAACAACAAAGAAAATTTGGGATGGTCCATCAACCAGAATCTACTAGTTTTCTACTTTCTGCTCCCTTGGAAGTGGAAATCCAGGGCTGGAGAGATGGCTCAGCAATTAAGGCACCTGCCTGTAAGCCAAAGCCCTGGGTTCGATTCCCAGTACCCATGTAAGGTCAGATACACAAGGTGGTGAATGTATATGGAGTGCATTGGCAGTGGCTAGAGGCCCTGGTATGCCCGTCCTCTCTCACTCCTTCCATCCTTCCCCTCCGTCTTTCTGTCTCATAAATAAATTTATTTGAGAGAAAGAGAAAGAAAAAGAGAGAGAGATTGAGAGAGAGAGGAAGATAGGGAGAATGGGTGCATCAGGGCCTCCAGCCACTGAAAAGAACTCCAGACGCATGTACCACCATGTGCATCTGGCTTACATGGGACCTGGGGAGTCGAATCCTTAGGCTTCGCAGGCAAGCGTCTTAACTGCTAAGTCATCTCTCCAGTCCTAAATTAAAAAATAAAAATTAAGAAAACAAAAAGAAGTGGAAATTCAATTTTGAGGCCAGAGCAACGTCCACAGCTTTGAGACCACAATTCCCCACCTTCCCAGTCTTCTTTGAGGACAGGTAGTGTGACCATGTGGCAAAGGTTCTAGCCAATGACAGGCAGGCAGAAGTGTGGGCTCTATGGACGCAGACTTCCTGCTGGGAGCTAATTCAGGGGTTTGGGGAGCCATCCTCCCTCTGCTTCCTTCTTCCTGCTGTGATGGCCACTGACTGGGAAGTGACCCTAGAGACAGAGCCAGAGGCCAGGCTGTGCAGCATGCACGTAGACAAGGCCGGCACGTCTCGGGGCAACTACATGTCTGGGGAACAAACGCTTCGACCTCTTTCATGAAGAAGAATAAGGGCAAACCCCTGCTTAAAGGGCCAACACGCCTGCTGGTCCTTTACGAAAAGAGGAGATTCGATTCGCACGTATGTACTTTTAATCTCTGGAGCACCTCAGAGCCATGGTCCAGAGTGTAACCATCAAAAGAATAAGACCTCAGTCTCCAGGGCAGATGGAATCCTAGCTTCCGTCATAACTAACTACCATTCAGCAAGCAGAGCTGGCCTCGATCTCATGCACATTAACCAGCCCCTTGTGCTTTTTGACTTTGCTGAGCCGCCATGCTCCTGTAGTTACTGCTGGCCTTGAACTTACTATGTAGCTGGGACTGGCTCTTAAATTTCTTCAAAACGTGTCTGTTGACAATTCTTACACATGTCCACACTGTATTTTGGTCAGAATCCCCTCCCATAACCTTTCTTTGTCTCCTCTCCTCTGTCCCCCATCCACTAAATCCTTTTTCCCCCCCAACTAGTCCCTCTTGTATTTTTAAAATAATTTTTAGTTTTATAATTTTTATTTTGAGAGAGGCAGATAGAAAGAGAATGGGCACGTCAGGGCCTCAGCCACTGCAAGCGAACTCCAGAAGCACGTGCCCCTTTGTGCATCTGGCTTGCGTGGGTCCTGGGGAATCGAACAACCTGGGTCCTTAGGCTTTGCAGGCAAACGCCCTAACCAGTAAACCACCTCTCCAGCGCCCTCTTCTAAGTTGATATCCTTCTTTGCCCTCCTTCGTCACACATGACAAAATGTTAATAGGTGCATTTTGGTGCAGAGCTCGTGCAAGTAACCAGCCACCGCGAGGTCATAAGTGCAGTGGTTACTTCATGTCCAGCACACAGGGTTTCAAGGCGCTCCTGCCATCCTTTGGCTCTTACGAGCTTCAGCCCCTATTCAACAAAGTTCCCTGAGCCTTGGAGCACTGGGATGGTGGGCATATGCTACCACACCCAACGATTTATTTGATATATATATTGGTTTTTCGAGGTAGGGTTTCTCTCTGGCTCAGGGTGAGCTGGAATTCACTCTGTAGTCTCAGGGTGGCCTCGAACTCATGGCACTCCTCCTACCTCTGCCTCCCAAGTGCTGGGATTAAAGGCGTGTGCCACCATGCCTGGCTTTGCTTTTAATGTTTTTAAAATATTTTTATTTATTTATTTATTTATTTATGAGAGAGGGAGAAGAAGACACAGAGAGAGTGAAAGACAGAGAGAATGGGTGAGCCAGGGCCTCTAGCCACTGCAACAAATTCCAGATGCCTGAGCTACCTTGTGCATCTGGCTTATGTGGGTATTGGGGAATCGAACTTGGGTCCTTTAGGCTTCACAGGCAAGCGACTTAATCACTGAGCCTTCTCTCCAGCCCTTTGTTTGCTTTAAAATGGCATTAAAAATTACGAATTTTGTGTCGGGTGTGGTGGCTTATGCATTTAGTCCCAGCACTCAGGAGGTCGAGGCAGGAGAAAAAGACCTTCCTTCTATGTTTAAGGCCTTCCTGAACTACATAGGGAATTCCAAGGCTACACACACACACACACACACACACACACACACACACACAGAGAGAGAGAGAGAGAGAGAGAGAGAGAGAGAGAGGGAGAGAGAGAGAGAGAGGGAGAGAGAGACCATCTTTCAAAGAACAAAACAAAATCACCAATTTTGAGCTTACACAGCTGAGTAATATATTTTTAGCTTCCCTACAGCTCTGCTGTAGAAACCATCTCTGATGTTGTGACACAATGCTTAACAGTTGCTTAGATTATTTTGAACTGGGGACAGTGGTATCCAAGGACACAACCATTGTTCAGATCCATCCAAGTATTGTCACGTGAGTATCTGGGTCTCAATTTCTCAAGAGATGCTAGAACGTTTATGTAAAATGTCATGTGTTTGAACTATTGACAATTAATTCATTTAAAAACAAACCAAGGCAGTACTTGATTAAATAGATTTTGGAAGTAGTTTTGAAGTCCCAGAGGGACTTATCACTTATGAAACACATTTTTAAAAGTAAAAATACAAGCTGGGCACCTTCCTGTAGCCCTAGAACTTGGAGGTAGGGGGATCAGAAAGAGTTCATGATCATCCTTAGCTACATAATAAGTTCAAGGCCAGTCTAAGCTTCTGAGATCCTGTCTAAAAAAACAAACCAAGGGAAAAAAAAATAGGGCTGGAGAGATGGCCTAGCAGGCTTTTGCCTGCAAAGCCAAAGTGCTCAGGTTCAATTCCCCCAGGCCCCACATAAGCAAGATGCACAAGGTGGCACATGCATCTGGAGTTTGTTTGCAGCAGCTGGAAGCCCTGGCACTCCCATTCTCTCTCTCTCTCTCTCTCATCTGCCTCATTCTCTCTCTCAAATAAATAAATAAAACATTATAAAAGTAAAAATAAATTACTTGGCATGATTTATTTAATTATAAAAAAGGGAATATTTATGTATGTCTGTTTATCTGCATATAAAGTTTGGGGACATATATATATTTCACGTTAAACATATAGGGGTGTGTGTATGTAAAATATATCTGGAAGGATGAGCAAAAGATTAATGACACTGGTAGTTTTGTATAAAGAAAGAGGCAAGAGGGATAATTTCCATGTTATCCTTTGGTATGTGTTGAGATCTCACCCATAAAGACGCACATGTGATATCTTTCTACACAGATACTAAGTACTGCCATCTTCCTCTGTGGGATTTTTGTTCGGTAGGTTTGAGGTGGGGCCCGGATGCTGACTTCAAAACAGATAATCACACAAACCAATCAACCCTTCAATAGTGATTTGGCCACACGACTTTGGTTCAATGAATCCTTATTAGAAGAATTAGCAAGGTACCAGTTCCAAGCTGGCAGACACCACACACACTTGTGGGACAATGAGAAGGCCTTTAACGCACTTACCCGAATGCTCTCGGGGTGGGAAAACAGAGCTACCATAGCCTGGAAATGTCCAATCTAGTGAAGTCCAGGACAAAAAAAAAAAAAAGTGGCCCTAGTTACTCACTTCATTGCCCTGCTATGTAGGCTACTCACCTTCCAGTTATTACATTAGACCTGCATGAACCGTTTCCTGAATGTGATCATGAGGAATGAAGGAGGAGGAAGGAGGGCCATTACCTGGTGAGGGGTTGTGTAGATGAGGAAGATGTGGTGGCCCCGAGAGCTCTTGGTGACCAGGCCGGCCAGGGAGCAGCCTGTCCAGCAGCTTTTCGGAAGAAGACACAGTCCAAGCTTTGCAGGAGAACACCTGACTAGAGTCACCCTTCCAGGGGTTATCTAGTGACATTTGATAGCCAGTCCTGTTATTTAACAGATCCTGTTCACTTCGACTTTTCTGCGATCGCTGGGCAGTATGTTGAGTACCAGGGTTCAAGCTGGCATGGGAAGTGGTCCCATGGGAGGCTGTCAGGAAGTTATTGCCTAGGGTGATGGGTGGGAGGCTCTGGGTTCTGATTGGTGGAAGCCCTTTCCGAGCCAAGGGTTTCTTTTCTGGCAAGAGATACTTTGAATTCTCAGAGGTCTTCTTCTTAAAACCAACCACAGTCACCTGGTTACCAGGCTGTTCTTGGCACTTGGTATCCACGATGCTGTCAAGGGTGGTGATGATGTCATCAACTTCCGAGGCGTCCTCCGCACTGGGTCTGTCCCTGTCGTGATCCTTTGGATGGGCTTTCTGCTCTTCTTTCTTGTTTTTACAGAGGATTTGGTTGAGCATGTTGAACCGCCCTTCCTTCTTTGGCAGTCGGCTGGTTTGGGAAGGAAAGGATCCAGTAGGCTCTGCTCTGTGGGAAAAGGAAAGAATGAGGATGCTTGTGTGAGGATAGGAAGCGGAGGGAAATGGTATTAAAACACCAGCTCCTCTATTCCATCCACTTGATTTGCTTGTCTGGGACCATCCGTAGGTATTCCCAAAGTCCTCTCAAGTGAAGGTTATTTCTCAAGAACTTCCACCCTCCACTATTCCCTTGCAGAGTCATTTTCAACAGTCAGTCCCCCACTCACTTAGCATAGCTTTTTGGGCTCTTATTATTATTATTCTTTTGAGATAGGGTCTCACTATTTAGCTCAGGTTGGCCTGAAGCTCACAATCTTCCTGCCTCAGCTCCGTCTCCTATGAGGTCTGATTGCAGGCTGACATTACCACTGCCTGACTCCACTCTGCACAGTTCCATCAGTTTGAGGGGGAATTGGTCAGGTGGCTTTATTTTCCTTAGGAGAAGGCCCCAAGAGGGAACCAGAAGAGATGACACACTGCCTGACTGCTTTGGCAAAACCTATCCCAGCCAGTCCAACCAGTTCTCTCTCACCCCTTACTCTGGTGTGCTGACCAATCAGCTCTCTCTCTCTCCTTCTCTGTCTCTCTCTCTCTCTCTCAGACTCATCTGAGCCTGGAGAGATGGCTTAGTGATTAATGTGCTTGCTTTCAAAGCCTAAGGACCCAGGTTCAATTCCCCCAGGACCCACGTAAGCCAGATTCACAAAGTAGTACATGCATCTGGAGTTTGTTCACAGTGGCTGGAGGCCCTGGTGCCCATTCTCTATCTCTTTCTCTCTTTCATAAATAAATTTTTTTTCTAAAAAATGTTTATTTTTATTTATTTATTTGAGAGCAACAGACAGAGAGAGAAAGAGGCATATAGAGAGAATGGGCACATCAGGGCCTCCAGCCACTGCAAACGAACTCCAGATGCATGCACCACCTTGTGCATCTGGCTTACGTGGGTCCTGGGGGAAATTGAGCCTTGAACTGGGGGTCCTTAGGCTTCACAGGCAAGCGCTTAACTGCTAAGCCATCTCTCTGGCCCCTAAAATTTTGTTTTTAAAAGTATGAAGAGAGCTGGAGAGATGGCTTAGAGGTTAAGGCCTGCAAAGCCAAAGGATCCTAGTTCGATTCTCCAGAACCCATGTTAGCCAGATGCACAAGGGGGTGCATGCATCTGGAGTTTGTTTGCAGTGGCTGGAGGCCCTGGCGTGCCCATTCTCTCCCTCTCTCTTTCTTTCTCTCTCCCAAATAAATAAATAAAATAAAATATGTTAAAAAATTGACAGCCGGGAGTGGTGGTACACGCCTTAAAAAAAAAAGGCAGTCTTTAAAAAAAAAAAATGTATGAATAGATGCTTACCTCTCTCCTGAACCACCAGGTCCCTGCCCTTCCCCCACACCCTCATCTCAGCCCAGTGGCCGGGGGATGATAGGGTGAGAGGACTCCTACTCTAACATGGGCTCTACCACACCTTCTGCTCTCCACACGGCAGGAGCTGTCTGTACTTTCTTCTCTTTCCTTCCCTCCATCTGATAATGTCTAAGTCTTACCCTCTGGTCTATGGGTTTTAATTCTTTCAATTCGTAAGGCAAGCATCTGGAGACAGCCCAAATTTATTGATGCGTTGGCATATATATTGGCATATTGGCAAGGAACCCCAAGGCTCCCGTTACAAGTTCTTTCTTGAGTCTTTCCTATTTGACCCCCTGGTAATCTAGTTTTACGTGGAGATTAATTAAGCCGAAATAACTTGCTGCTCTCTCTTAGCGACAGCCAATAGGGGCACAGGTGTCAAGTGAAGAGATGGGGTCTATGTGTGGGAGTTCGCGGAAAGAGCGGAAGCTACTGTGGTGAGCGTGGTCTCGGCCTTTCTCTCAGTGAGATCCTGGAGTTTTAACATTTCTTTCCTTTACACTGTTTGTTCTTTTTCTTTCACTCTTTACCAGATTTGCTGATGAGAAATAATAATACTAAAGGAAACAGGGAGTGAAGCCTGAAGAGGAAGTGTATGTGCCAGAGGTTGGGTGTGGCAGCGGAAGTCATGCCCTGGGCAGCAGATTCTAGGGGACAGTGTCAGTCAGCAGCTGCCTGGCTAGCTGCCTCATTCTGAATTTGCCCCTGGCAGTATTTCTAGTGTGCTCCTCCCGAAGCCGGTACTGATCTCTCTTGAGGCCACAATGGAGTTCATGCTCTCTGTAGTCTGCATTAAGGACGAAGCCTGACTCATGTCCCTATGAGTGAGCCTGCTTTTTGGAATGAGATATTGCAATCTGTGATTTGGAAAAACATCATCAGTGGTTTTGGTTGCATATAATGAACTTTTCTTTTTCTATAGGTTACCTCATGTGTGATGGAGTCTTTGTTCCATGACTATATTATTATGAATACTATTTTAAAGATTTTATTTTTATTTATTTATTTATTTATTAGAGACAGAGAGAGGGAAAGAGAGTAAGAATGGGTGCTCCAGGGCCTCCAGCCACTGCAAACGAACTCCAGACACACGCACCACCTTGTGCATCTGGCTTGCATGTGGGACCTGGAGAGTCGAACCGGAGTCCTTAGGCTTTGCAGACATGCGCCTTAACCGCTAAGCCATCTCTCCAGCCCATGAATAATATTTTAAATAAACATCTTACATCTTTTTTTTTTTTTTTGATTTTTCGAGGTAGGGTCTCACTCTAGCCCAGGCTGACCTGGAATTCACTATGGAGTCTCAGGGTGGCCTCGAACTCACGGCAATACTCCTACCTCTGCCTGCCAGGTGCTGGGGTTAAAGGGGTGTGCCACCATGCCCAGCTAGACATGTTACATCTTTATTCTTCCACCTTTTAGTACCCTTTCCGAAATATAGAGCACAGCTTCTGTACTTCTAATACTCTCAGAGACAACCCCAGGGAACTTCTGGCATTCCCTCAAATTCCTTCACACAGAATATGCGTCTGTGCTGACTGCCACTTCAGTGTCTCCTACAGCCCTCTCCTGGGGCAGGTTGTGAGTTTGGCTTCTGGGTCCACTGAAACCCAGGGGAGGCATCTCCAAGACTCACTCAGGGACTTCATGAGGCTAAAACTTCATGAGGTTAAAACTGTATTATATTAAAGAAAAGTACAATTATCTGAAAAGGCTATTGAAATGTCCCTCTCTTTTTCAATGACCTAGCTATGTAAGGAAGGTTGTCCTCAAATCCTTCAACAAAAACATCATTTTACATCAAGTCGAATGCAGAAGAGGATGTAGGAAGCTAGCTGTACCTACAAGGCTCTTATAAAAAAAAATATCAAAGTGATTGTGCTGGAGAGAGATGGCTTAGAGGTTAAGGCAGTTGCCTGCAAAGCCAAGGACCTTGGTTTGATTCCCCAGGACCCATGTAAGCCAGATGCACAAGGTGGCACATGCATCTGGAGTTCGTTTGCAGTGGCTGGAGGCCCTGGCATGCTCATTCTCTCTCTCTTTCTCTCTCTCTCTCTCTCTCTGCCTCTTTCTTAAAAATAAATAAATAAGCCGGGCATGGTGGCACATGCCTTTAATACCAACACTAGGGAGGCAGAGGTAGGATGATCACCATGAGACTGAGGCCACCTTGAGACAACATAGAGAATTCCAGGTCAGCCTGAGCTAAAAAGTGAGACCCTGCCTCAAAAACCAACAATAAGTAAATAAACAAATAACCAAAGTGACTTGCTAAAAATGTAAAAAAAAAAAGTTACATTTAGTTTTTTGTTTGGGCAATAGAAGCATTAAATTAAAATAAACTTATTTATTTATTTTTGAGGTAGTATCTCTTTATGTATGTGATCTAGGCTGGTTTCAAACCCATGATCCCTCAGCTTCCCAAGTGCTGGGATTTCAAGTAACTTATTTTTTATTTAATGTTTTTAGTTCAGCCTTTTGAGACAGGATTTCATGTAGCCCAGGATGGCCTCAAATTTTCTACATAAAAGCCAAGGATAACTTGAATGTGAACCTATGATACTCCTGCTTCTATCTCTTAAGTGCTGGGATTGATGATGTGTACACCACCACCCCAAGCAAACACTTCTACTGTATTTCATTTTTTAAAGTTTAGAGAGACTTTATTAGATCAAGAGGAGGAAGGAGAAAAACCTGGAGAACACTTGCCCATGGGGTTAAAGAGAAGGTGAAGCCCTATTTATTTATTTATTATTTTTATTTATTTGACAGAGAAAGGGGGGAGAGAGAGAGAGAAAGAGAATGGGTGCACCAGGTCCTCCAGCCACTGCAAATGAACTCCAGACGTGTGCACCCCCTTGTGCATCTGGCTTATGTGGGTCCTGGGGAATTGAACCTGGGTCCTTTGGCTTTGCAGGCAAACACCTTAACCGCTAAGCCATCCCTCCAGCCCCCCTCATTTATTTTTTAATTAAAATAAGGTATTTATGTTAATAAGTGCATGCCACGGGTTTATTAGTACTTGGAACAAATAAGCAAATACATATTTTATTTAAAAAAATTTCGATTTAAGATTTTTAGTGCCATAAATATTGACAAATGTAACTCACACAGTCAAAAGTCCTTTGGCCAATGTTTGGGGGGGAAAAAAATGAGAATTGCTGATTCAGGCAAAAAAAAAAAAAAACGGAGGGGATCAAATAGACATGATATGAAGGGAAGAAAGGGAAGGGAAGGAAAGGAGGTGGATGTTTACCAAGCAACAGGCAGACGGAGTCTGTTTATTGCTGTTTTTTTGTTCCACATGATGGAGACTCATTTCATTCTCTGTTAGACGACAGAGAGCGCACATAATGAATTGTGTAATGACCTAACGTGGCCTACATCATGCAGTTATAATAATGCTAAGTTGTCGCTGGCTTTTGCATGCTGGTGGTTTAGCAAGTGCTATTCAATTGCATACGTCTGTGAAGGGAAGACTGCAAGGCAGGGCTCGCGGCGACTCACCTGCTCTCTTGCGAGAGGAGCTTGACACAGGCTGTGTGGCCGCAGTACAGGGCGTAGGCCAGCGGCGTGCTCTCGTTGACGTCCCGCAGGTTGCTGTCCATGCCCAGTGCCAGCAGGGACTGGACACATTCTGCCTTTCCTGCGGCTGCAGCCCAGTGCAGGGGTGTCCTGGAGGAACGACATGGGGGAAATGGCCAGTTCCTTAGTGGAAGGGGGCTGCTTAGCCAGGGCCAGCTCCCTCCCAAGGCCAGGCTGAGGTGGGAAGATTCACAACATGGAACTGTCTGTTGGGATCCACATTAGGGAGGATGGGGGATGCACAGGAGGGTTTCCTCTTCCTCTCTGGGCTCTGTTTTCCACCTTGTCTGACCTCCCTGAGAATCTCCTAGAAGGAGGAGTTTGAACAGTTTTAAGAATCTTTATACTTAGTGCCCAACTGCCTTCTGGGAAGACGGACTCAACCGACCCTCCTACAGTGCAGTCTATTCCCTCTTGAACGCTCTTTCGAAATCTTTGCCAGATTGGTAGGCAAAATGATACTTTGCTCATTTTCCTTTGCATTTCTTTATTTTTATTTTTTTGCTCATTTTTATTTATTTATTCGAGAGTGACAGAGAGAGAAAGAGGGAGAGAGAGAGAGAGAGAGTGGGCATGCCAGGGCCTCCAGCCACTGCAAACGAACTCCAGATGCGTGTGCCCCCTTGTGCAACTGGCTAACATGGGTCCTGGGGAATGGAGCCTTGAACCGGGGTCCTTAGGCTTCACAGGCAAGTGCTTAACTGCTAAGCAATCTCTCCAGCCCCTTTGCATTTCTTTATTCAATACTAAGATTGGGGGCTAGAGGGATGGCTCAGCAGTTACGGTGCTTCCCTGCAAAGCTTAAGGACCGGGTTATATTTCCCAGTATCCATGAAAATCCAGATGCACAGTGGCACATGCATCTGGAGCTCTTTTGTAGCAGTTAAAGGTCCTGGCATGCCCATTCTCACTCTCTCTCTCTCTCTTTCTCTCCCTTCTTTATCTCTCTCTGCTTGCAAATAAATAAAAAAAAAATTAAAAATAGCAAGGTTTGACTTCTTTATTTGCCATTGAATTTTTTCATTGAAATTAAATTACTCTTAATGCCCTTTGTCCATTTTCCCCCTTTAATCTTGTGTGTATGTGTGTGTGTGTGTATGTGTGGGATGTCTCATTGTGTCACCCAGACTGGCCTTCTTGAACTCACAAATTTATATATATGAAGCAATATCATTTAAATACATTTCCTTTTTGTATCTTTCATGATGTTATATGTAGAAAGTCCCTTATGAACTAGAAGATAGATATCCACCAGTACTTTAACACCTGTTAAATTGTAAAGCCAGTGCTTTTTAAAGAAAATTAAAAACAGAGCCAGGCATGGTGGCACACACCTTTTGACCCATTTAGTAGGCTGAGGTAGGAGGATCGCTGTGAGTTTGATACCAGTCTGGGGACTATAGAGTGAGTTCTAGGCTAGCCTGGGCTAGAGTAATAATACCCTGTTTCCTAAAAAAAAAAAAAAAAGTAGAAAAAGAAAAAGAGACAGAAGTCAGAAACCAGGAGAAAATATAAACACTTGCAAGTCATATATCTAGCAAAAGGTTTGTAATTATATAAAATTTCATGGAGTTGGAAAATAAGAAAGCAAAAAAAATTTTTTTTTAAATAACAAGAGAGCTGGAGAGATGCCTTAGCAGTTAAGGCACTTGCTTGTGAAGCCCAAGGACCCATGTTCAACTCTCCAGATCACATGTAAGCCAGACACACAAGGTGACGCAAGTGCAAGGTCGCACATGCGCACAAGATAGTGCACGCATTTGGAGTTCAATTGTAGTGGCTGGAGGCCCTGGTGTGCCAATTTTTTTTCTCTCTCTCTCTCATAAAAAATACAAAAAAGAAAAAATAATAACAAAAGAGAAAGACAGGCACATCATCAAAGAAAACGCCTAGATGGTAAAGAAACACATGAAAGGGTATCTGTTCAATAACACCTGTCAAGCCAGGCATGGGGGAATTATATACCTATAATCTCAGCACTCAGGAGCCTGAGGCAGGAGGATTGCTGTGAATCTGAGGCCAGCCTAGACTACATAGTAAGTTCCAGTCCAACTTGGCTATAGAATGAGACCTTAATTCTTAGTGGGGAAATGCAAAGTAAAACAAGAAGCTGCCCCTGCATGCCTATGAAATGATCAAAATAAGGGGGGGAAAAAAAGCAAAGCAAATGAAGATAGTGGCAGATGATGGAGAAAACATGGACCAATTAAAACTTTCCTACAGCACCCAGTATTCCCAGGTGATCTCCCATCCAAGACTAAACCAGGCCCAACCGTGCTTAGCTCCCGAGATTGGATGAGATCCGGCACATTCAAGGGTAGTACGGCTAGAGAGGGCAATTAGAACTCTCCTACAGTCCTGGTGGGAATGTAGAATGGGAACAGCCAGTCTGGAAAACAGCCTGAGGGCCTCTTCTAAAGTTAAACATATCCCAACTGCATGAGCCAGAAATCCCCTTGGTATTTAGAGAAGTGAAACCTCACGATCACATAAGCATCTTTTCTCAAATGTCTACAGCAGAATCACTGTAACTCTCCATAGTGGGAACCAACCCAGCGTCCTTCAACGGGTCGATGGATATGTCGTGGTCCGTCTATATAGTGACATAAAGAACAAATTACCAGCGGGTGCAACAATGCGGAATCTCAAATGCATTCTGCTCAGTGACATAAGTCAATCTCAGAAGGTTCCAAAGTGCACACAGGTGGGGTTTCCCTCGTCTGAAAATCTGAACTGCGCCGTGTGTATAAACAAATTTAGAGTTTAGACCTGGGTTTTATTCCAAGATTTCTTATTGCCTATATGCGAATCTTCCCAAATACCCCAAATTCAGAAATCCAAAACACTTCTGACCCTAAGCTCTTTGGCTAAGGGACAGTTAACCTGACTTCCTAATGGCATGACCTTCTTGAGAAGACAAAATTATAAAGACGAACTAACCAGTGGTTTCCGGCCTTAAGATGCTTGGCTATAGTTAATGGTGGAGTTAGTGGAGCTATTTCTGTACTTGGTTGAGCAAGCCTATGCCTGTTAACACTCACAGACTTGTACACCCCAAAAATAAATTCGAATGGATATAAGTAACAAGAAAACCAGTATTTTCTTCAAGATTTATTTGGGTTGAAAAAATAAATAAATAGACTTGGCCTGGTATGCTGGCTCATACTTGTCGTGCTAGCACTCAGGAGACCGAGGCAGCAGGATTGCAACTCTGAGGCCAGCCTGGACTACGTAATGAGCTCCTCTGTCTCTAAATAAATAAATGAAAAGAAAACCAGTGCATGAGTCTAAGCATATTTTTATATGTGCAGTGGGGTGGGGTGTGAATCCAATACATGACCAACTTTTTCCAACACCATTTATTAATATGACTATAATATTTGGCAATCATGACATATATATATATATATTTCTACACTTCTCTGTCTTGTATTTAAGGCAATAGTTGATTTTTACACAACTTCAGGGTGTGGAAGGGTAGATAAGAGAAATAATATTTTTCTGTTGCAAAGCAAAGTCCAAATTTTAGAGCAGACCAGAAGCAAATTAAAAATATATATATATATACTGAGCTGATCTTATAAAGGGAGTTGGTTCTCCAAACCCTAGGAAGAGATTTTTCCCTCAGCTGTCAGGGCGGATGTGAATGAGGTTGATACAAGGGTTGGAGACGTAGCTTGATGGTAGAAAATTGCCTGGCATGTGCAAGGCCTTGGCTTTGATCCCCGGCACCCTTAGAAAATTGAGGTTGGTTAGTGCACAAAGAACTGGACTGGGCACTTGCCTGTGAAGCCTAAGGTCCCAGGTTCTATTCCCCAGGACCCACGTAAGCCAGGTGCACAAGGTGGCGCATGCGTCTGGAGTTCATTTGCAGTGGCTGGAGCTCTGAGGTGCCCTCTCTCTCTGTCTCTCTCTTAAATAAATAAAATAATGAGAAAGAAAAGAACTGGCCTGAAGAGCAATGGAGACCAGAGTTCAGCTTCCTTGTTGGCGTTACAGAGAACCCAGGCCTACCTGTGTGGCCTCCCTGGAGCCCAGGATATCCATGCTCCCAAGCACAGCATGGGAACATCTGAGCATCCACAAACCCGAGATGACAAAGAGAAAAGATAAGAGGGCCATTCACACGTCTATCTTACATATCTTGGTATTGTCAGAATTCCAGAACTAAGAGGAGAATGTGTGGGAGGGGAGGCAGAAAGAGGGTGGGGCTTAAATTTCTCACTAATCTATTGAGATGATTAAAATAGAAATTAAAATAAACATTAAAATAGAAAGTAGGGGGGCCGGAGAGGTGCTTGCATGCAAAGCCTAATGACCCAGGTTTGATTTCCCCAGTACCCATGCAAAGCCAGATGCACAAAGTGGTGCATGCCTCTGGAGTTTGTTGGCATAGGCTAGAGGCCCTGGCATGTCAATTCTCTCTTTATCCTTGCAAATAATTAAATAAATAAATATTTTAAAAAATAAAATAATTGGGCTGGAGAGGTGGCTTAGCAGTTAAGGCGCTTGCTTGCCTGTGAAGCATAAGGACCCCAGGTTCGATTCCCCAGTACCCACATAAGCACATAGTGGCAAGTGCACCTTTCCAGAGTTCCTTTGCAGTGGCTGGAGGACCTGGTGCACCCATTCTCTCTCTCTCTCTCTCTCTCTCTCTGTCTCTCTCTGCCTCTTTCTCTCTCTCAAATAAATAACTAAAAATAAAATATTAAAAAAATAAAAAATAGAAATTAGGTTAGATAATATAAAAGTTATAATGCTCAAAAATCAGGGTTGTAGCATAACATTCATTCTTGGCCTTGTGACTATCTTTTCCTTTTCCCTTGGATACACTTAGAGGTCCACGTATGAAGGAAACGAGAGCATTTCAGTCCCTGGGTCATCTACAGCTCCTACCAAGTCCGGAGCACTATTCCTAGAAGGCTGCTTTTGTGAAGTTGCTTTCTTTACCATACCACTGACAAAGTAATTCTGTGCACTAGCATACTCTGGCCTTTTAAAGCTCTGTGAGTAGAAATGTGCATTTGGACAATTCATTTTGGTAACCTCTCTGAGTACTTCCTCAAGTATTCCAGTGTACATCAAAACTTTGTTCTGGGGCTGGAGAGACGGCTTAGTTGTTAAGGCACTCACTTGTCTGTGAAGCCTAAGGACCCATGTTCGACTCTCCAGATCCCATGTAAGCCAGACACACAAATGCAAGGTTGTGCATGCCCACTAGGTGGTACAATTGTCTAGAGTTCAATTGTAGTGGCTGAGGCCCTGATGCACCAATTTTTTCCCTCCCCTCTCTCTCTCTCGTTCTCTCTCACTCTCTCTAAGATAATTAGCCGGGTGTGGTGGGGCATACCTTAAATCCCAGCACTGGGAGGGCAGAGGTAGGAAGATCGCCGTGAGTTTGAGGCCAGCCTGAGACTAAAGCGCGAATTCCAGGTCATCCTGAGCTAATGTGAGACCTGGCCTTGAAAAACCAATAAATAAATAAGTTAAGTTAAATTAAATTAAATTAAAAAACCTTTGTTTCGCAGTAAGTCGGAGAAGCGAAGGCACAGATGAAACATATATTGAGTTAACATGCTGCATCTTTTCAGAGTATCTTTTAAAAATATTTATTTTTATTTTTATTTATTTATTAGAGACAGAGAAAGGGAGAGAGAGATAGAGTGAGAAGGGGCACATCAGGGCCTCTAGCCACTACAAACGAACTCCAGACTCATGTGCTACCACGTGCATCTGGCTTACGTGGGTACTGGGGAATTGAACCTTGGTCCTTAGGCTTCGCAGGCATGCGCCTTAACCACTAAGCCATCTCTCCAGCCCATTTCAGAGTATCTTTAAAGAAATGCTTCTTCATTAAGTGTAGATCTGTGCTGTTCTGTGCCGATTTTCTTTTGGAAGTTATAGACTTGTAATTGCTTAGAAATTGCTACTAGATGGCTGGAGGGATGGCTTAGCAATTAAGGCCCTTGCCTGCAAAGCCACAAGATCCAGGTTCGATTCCCCAGGACCCATGTAAGCCAGATGCACAAGGTGGTGCATGTTTATGGAATTCATTTGCAGTGACTGAAGGCCCTGGTGTGTCCATTTTCTCTCTCTATCTGCATCTTTATCTCTCTCTCAAATAAATAAAATAAATAAATAAAGTTTTAAAAAAGAAATTGCTACTAGATCAGAAAGGGACTGGAATTTGATTCTAGTTACGGTTTTATTCAAGGTTGAATAGGTCACATTTTGGTCAATGTCCCATCACACCGTGTGGCCCTGACTTCCTTCTGGGGAGTAGGGTCAGAAAGACAAAGAGAAAGATGACAGTCGTATGACTCAGTGTGGAAATCGGTGAGCCCTGGAGGAGGTAAGGAGGACATGGTAGGCAAGGCCTTATGATGGAGCATGAGGCCTGGGGAGGAGGGTGCTCTGGAGAGAACCACAGTGTTAGATATGGAAGCACCTAAGGGTGGTCAGAGAAAGCTTGGTCAGGGTCATCTGTAAAGGGGCTTGGACATGAGTGTGTGCAGATTATCCACACATCCAGGGTGGCCTCCTGGTCCCTGTGCACAGACTGTGTCCTCTGTCAAGTAAACACACCCTCTTCGTGTTGCTGCTATGGGGCAGCGATTTTGTGACATCTAATTGGCCACCTATTATTTTCAGTACAACGATCTATCACTCTGTGTCATCTGAATGGGACAGATATGATGTGTTCCATTCTATGGGAGAGAGGTCTCCAGACAATAGTTACTTCTAAACAAGATGAGGCAACAGCGGATCATGCTTCCCCCTTTAGAAGATACATTGCCAATACAGTCAGTAGATGGAGGAGGGTTGGGGCATTGCTTTAGTCGGGCTTAGCGACACATGACAATTCACTTTGAAGGTTTGGGAAATCAATCCTTCCTTATACGTGTTCAGGCCAGTGGTCTTAATTCCTCTATCACTATGGAAGAGGTCTAGCAGCATAGGGGGGAAGACATCAGTTTTTCTGTCATGGAAGAAGTGCACATAGATAAGCTCTGATGGGTGTAACAAGACAAATTCTGGGCGCCAGTTCCACACTGTCTGAGCTGCGGGGCCTCTCTTATCTCAAAGCTGCGGGATGGTTCCGAAAACACGGCAGGCTGGTCTCAGCTGTCACAGTGGGGGACCTGAAGGTTAAGGACTGGGACCTGCGAGGCAGAGGGAATGGCAGAGAGACAACAGCAGGCAGCGTGGGGGTCTCTGGATGACGTGGCATTTGATGTAAGGGCGCAGCGCCCGTCCAAGTGATCTCTAGCCAAGGAATAGTTTATGAAACATGTAAACATCCCCCAGAGATTTCCCAGAAACATGCAGGGAGGGGAACCTGATAAAAGGCTGTCTTCCCTGGAGACAAATGAACTGCTTATTGAAGTGAATTATGACCTCGAGGATGATGAAATCTGGGCCATGTAAAATACACAGGCTGTTTTTGAGTTATGCATTTTTTTGTACCACAAATCTTAGGTGAGTGCCACAAGACTTTAACTGTCATAGATTTATGATGTGCCTTTTTTTTTAATTTTTATTTTTGAGGTAGGGTCTTGCTCTAGCCCAGGCTGACCTGGAATTCACTATGTAGTCTCAGGGTGGTCTCAAACTCACAGTGATCTTCCTACCTCTGCCTCCCTAGTGCTGGGATTAAAGGTGTGCACCACCACGCCTGGCTATGACATGCTGTTGACTGGTTTGATAACGTCCATATTGTAGCCCATGCTAGCTTGAAACTATGTTACCCAGGCCGGCCTCAAACTTGCAGCAATCCTCCTGCCTCAGTTTTCCAAGTGCCGGGGATTATGAGCATGAACCGCCATGCCTGGCTTTGTGATATCCTTTGGCAAGCCTCTCTAACTGCTGAGCCATCTGTTCAGCTTGAGGTACTCAGTACCTTAATATTCTCTCTCTCCCTCATCACAGTTTTGCTTTTCTTCCTTCCCCGCAAAAAAAAAAACTTGCCTTTTGAAAACTCTTTCTCTAGGAAAGAGGCAAAGAAAGTAAGAGAAGTCACAATGATTGCACAAGCCTCAAGCCGACGAAAACTCTGAGCAATTCAATTATGAACAGAAACTTAAAGTTTCCAGGAGGAAGCATAGTTTTATGTTCCGTGGCAGAAAATGTCGACCAAGATGGCGACACCAAAATGAGTTGGCCGGTGCATGAGACCCTTGGGGTGAGCTTTGGAGCAGGAGCTAAGCCTTCCTTAAGACTCTGCCTCCCTCTAAACTCTCATCTGATCTCGTCTTGTTCTATTGTTTTGCTTCCTATGTTTGCTTTCTTCCCAGAAGCCCAGGAAAGCTGATATTCTTTGCTAAATGTGGGGTTCTGTACAGTGGGAAAATACCCTTGTTTTAAGATGCTTCTAACAGTATTTTGTTTTTATAATTTATTTTTTATTGTTATTTATGAGTGAAGAGAGAGAGAGAGAGTGTGGGCTTGCCAGGGCCTTCTGCTACTGCAAACGAACTCCATATGCATACACCACCTTGTGCATCTGGCTTACATGGGTCCTGGAGAATTGAGCCTGAGTCCTTTGGCTTTGCAGGCAAGTGGCTTAATGCTAAGCCATCTCTCCAGCCCTCTAACAGTATTTTGAGGCAGACAAACTTCTTTTCTTCTTCTTTTCTGAAATGTGGTTGTTTCTCCTTCTTATGGACCATTCATATTTTTTCATTTCATGTTACTAACATCCTACTTTCTTTTCTTTTTTTTTTTCTCTTCAGTTTTTCAGATATTTATTCATTTGGCAGAAAAAGAGGGAGAGAGAGAGAGAGAGAATGGGTGCACCAGAGCCTCCAGCCACTTGTACATCTGGCTAACATGGGTCCTGGGGAATCGAACCTGGGTCCTTTGGCTATGCAGGTAAATGCCTTAACTGCTAAGCCATCCCTCCAGTCCACATCCTATATTCTTATCTCCTCTTATCTCTTAGGAAAAGTATAGTTTTTTTTAAAAAAATTTTATTTATTTATTTATTTGAGAGAGACAGAGGTAGAGAGAGCAAGAGAGAGAATGTGCATGTCAGGGCCTCCAGCCACTGCAAACAAACTCCAGATGTACATGCCACCTTGTGCATCTGGCTTACTTGGGTTCTGGGGAATAGAACCTGGGTCCATTGGCTTCACAGGCAAGTGCCTTAACCACTAAGTCATCTCTCCAGCTCAGGAAAAAGTCGAGTTTTAATGATTTAGACACTTAGTCAAAATCATCAGGTTAGCCAACTTCAGCTTCTGAGAACTCTGTGGAACATAAGAATTTTTGTCTTTCTGTTAGAAGAATTTCAGATATCAGGGTCTTTTAGTGGGACATCTGAAATTATGGTAAACAGGGTGGCTCACTTTGCATGTTAATAGAAACAGTACAGATGTACCCCAAACAGTGTGTAAGCCTTATACTTCTTTTCAATAGCTTTGTTTACTGTTATGTTTGTGTTACATTTCCCTGGGCTCAGTACCTAACCAAAAACAAAAGTCAGGTGCAAGTTCTAAACTGGGAAGACGGAGGAGCAACTCTTCCCTGAGGTGCTGACTGGCTCTGTGACATAAGCCTTTCTGCCTTAGTGACCCCCGGCTTCCTTTTCCAGTCAGTACACTTTCATTGAACAAAAACAAAACAAGTCTGACAAGATCCATTAGTTTTCAGCAACAACAACAAACCTCTCTCATACCCTTGTCTGATAAGAACTTGTTGACACAGCAATGAGGAAGAAAACAGAAGTTACATTAGGAACAACAACAACAAAAAAAGGCCTATAGGAGGAAGCTAGTCTATGGAAAAGCCGTCTGCAAACACCGGAGGCATCTAGTTAGTGAACAGTGGAAAATCTGACAAGACCGTAGTCAACAGCATTTCTTTCCATAACAACGATTTCTTTTCCTCCTCTTACTAAAATACTGCAATGTTTATTATCATGAAGCACACCTTTTACCAGAAATAAGGATATAGTCAGATAGGATGGCCCCTTAAGCATTTTATTTCAAGGTGAACGCTGGGGACGATGATGCGTCATTCCCAGCATTTACTCCGTTGCCATGGATACCTGTCATCCACATCCAGAGCCTGCAGGTTACACTCGGGGACCTTCGCCAGTTCGTTAATGATGTCGCCGAACCCCGCTGCTGCTGCGACGTGAACGCACGTCTTCCCACTCTCGTCGTCGTAGTTGATGATGGACGGGCCCTGATGGTGGCTCAGAATGATGGAACACAGCATTCTGTTGCCACTCTGGGAAAAAAACAGGCAGAGAAAGCCCATTATCAACATCCCAGAGCTTTTCCTGTCTACGCATGCTGAGAGAGATGGGTGGGGGGGGGGGATACTCTAAACAAATCATCATTAAAAGACAAAGTTATGAAAATTTAAAGATTTCTCCCCCCCCCCCCCATGGCTGGGGATTAAAGCCAAGGTCTCACACATGCTAGGCCAGCACCGTACAACCAAACTAAGCCCAGATTAAAGTTTTTTTTTTTTTTTAATTTTATTTGTAAAGAAAGTTAGAGAGAGAGAGAGAAAATTGGCACACCAGAGTCTCAGCCACTGCAATCAGACTATAGACACTTGCGCCACCTAGTGGGCATGTACCACCTTGCACTTGCCTCACCTTTGTGCATCTGGCTTACATGGGATCTGGAGATTCGAGCATGGGTCTTTAGGCTTTGCAGGAGCACCTTAACCACTAAGCCATCTCTCCAGCCCCAGATTAAAGTTTTTAATTAGCTTTCTTTATTTTTATCCTACTAAATTCCATAATTACTATTTCAATGGTCTGAGAAAAAAAGAGTAGTTCTATTTGTTTTGGGGTTTTTATTTTTGAGGTAGGATTTCACTCTAGCTTTGGCTGATCTGGAACTCACCATGTAGACCAGGCTGGCTACAAACTTGTGGCAATCCTCTTGCCTTTGCCCTCTATGACTGCTGGGACTATAGATGTGAACCATCATGCCCAATCCAAGGTTGTTTTTAAAGATAGATAATGGACAAAAATAAAAAAATAAAAAACGCAGAACAAAAAAGCATAGTGGGGTTGGGGAGATGATGGTTCCGCGATTAAAGGCACTTGCTTGCAAAACCTGACAATCCAGGTTCAAATCACGAGTACCCATGTAAAGCTGGATGTACAAAGTGGTGCATGGGTCTGGAGTTTGTTAGCAGCGGTAGGAGGCCCTGGTGCACCTATATTCTTTCTCTCTCTCTCTTTCTGCCTCTTTGTCTGTCTTAAATAAAAATTAATAAAATATAAAAAAGAAACAGATGGGTGATTTCAAAGTTAATTTCCTTATAAGGAGGAGAAAGAGACTGGACAATGGAAACACAGCTGCTTGGTCTATTGGCATATGCCAGGTTAGGTTTGGGAAAGACTGAAGGATGAAGAATTAAATGATAACTTCATTACTATGTGGGTTGGCCTGTGAGAAACTTGGCTGTGGTCTCTCTCTCCTGGTTTCTATGGTTAGATAACAACTTAACTTGGCTTTGGTGAGGTAGAAGTTAGGTGTCATGACTCCGTTTTAACTTCTAATCCCTTCTGTTGTGACCCAGTTGTAAGAGTCCAGTCCAAAAACAGAAAAAAGACCTCCCATAATTTTATTTAATTATTCCAATAAATTTCAACTTGTCTTAATTCTATGCAGGTAGGTTTTCTGTGTGTGTCCCATTGGAGTCAAATTGTCTTTCATAACTAGTGAGCTGAAGATGGACTGGCAATAGATGTTAACTAACATCAAAGCTAGCCTGACAGATGAGCCACCTAGACAACAATTTTCTCACTCTATCTACTCATTTGGCCTCCCCATTTTGCTGGGAAGGTTGACCATGGAGAAAGTGGCATAGCTAATTTTAATATTAACAAACTAACTATGAGTACTGGGTAGTGAAACAAGGACGCAGAAAAAAAAAAAAAAGCTTGTTCCTCACATCATGGTGCCTTACTCGACCTGTCCTGGTGATATTATATTATATTTTATTTTTTTGAGAGACAGAGACAAAGAGGGATGGATGGAGGAGAGAGAGAGACAGAGACAGAGAGAGAATGAAGGGGTGCTCTAGGGCCTCTCACCACTGCAAACGAACTCCAGGTGCATGTGCCACCTTGTGCATCTGGCTTATGTAGATACTGGGACTTGAACCTGGGTCCTTAGGCTTTTCAGGCAAGTGCCTTAACTGCTAAGCCCCCTCTCCAGTCCCTATTGCTGCTTTCTTTTAAATTTTTACTTTATTACACTGTGATTTTTAGTTGCTATTTAACCTGGTGCTCCTTGGGGTAGGAATTCTTACTATGAAAGCAGAACCTTGCAGGCCAGGACAGATCCCACAACAGGAAGCCTGCTGGGCTTGGTTCTCCCAGAGGCAAGTCCTGAACCCCGCCAGGTCAGAAGGCAGCAGAAAATGGGCAGAGGCTGAGGAATAGGCTCCCCAAAGTCTGTTCTAGGGAAGTTGAAAGGCAAAACAGTATGATCAGACTCCCATTGTCCTATAAGACTTCACTTAGTAAACAAACTGAGAATTCTTAGGTGGTGACCACAGAACACTCTTCCCTAAGCACTGTGTGCCCTCCTAGACACTGGGTATACAGTGGCATAACCAGAGAATGAACCAGACCTTGTCTACAAAATTCTTTTTTTCTCTCTCTTTCTTTCACATACCCTCTTAACATCCTTTCTCTTTCTCCATCCATCCTTTGCCCTACAAGAACTTTCTTATAGTTGGATCAACTGCCATGGTCTATGCATGCCTGTCAAAAGTCAGATATATTAAATGTATCACAGCTTTCATCAATTTTTCAAAGATTCTTTCAGTTGATATAACTGAATGCGTTTTGAAGGGGTCTGAAATACATCTGAAACAGTCAGCATACTATTCCTGAAAAGCACCAGCCACTGAAAACAGAAACAAATGCCAGCTCAGTGAATATTTATTTTATTTACAGTTTCCTGGAAGAGTAAAGGAATTCAGGTTGCCAAAGTGACTCAAGGAGTGAAACGCCCTATTACTGTTTCCCTTCTTTGTGGAAGAGGGAGCTTTAAGGCTAGATGAACAACAACAGAAAAAACAAATTACTCCTCACCTCTCTGCCCCTTCTCCTCACCTGACCCTTGGCAGGAGTCTCTTGGAAGTGGCAGCAACCCAGGGCCCCTTGAAGCTCTGATACAACTCCACTCCATGCTACACTTTTCTTCCAAAACGCCTTTTGTCTTGAATGTTCCAGGCAATTCCTTTCCTGCTCATTACGATTGCGTTTTCCTTGTCTTTATAACAAAACCATCCCCCAAATAATAGTGATAGTTGCATTGATGGATAGAATATTCCCTGCTTGGTCACTTCTTTTTTTTTTTTTAATTTTATTAGTTGTGTACATAGCGTGTACACAGCCATGTTGGTATCATCGTTAGCCTCCTCCCCGTCCTCCGCACTCCGAAGGGACCCTCCTCATTGAGGACCGCTCCATAAAACCATCCCAGGAAGCAATGATTATGACTGTCTCCTTAGTGGAGAATCAGAGAAGGAAGGTGCGGAGGAACTATGGAATTTGCCCAAGGTGCTCACAGCTAAGAAATTTGCTGAGCCAGGATTGACTCCGTAGATGCCCTGTGCTTTGGTCTGGGAGGAACAGGATCCTGCGTTTTCACAGAAACTGCTGCTTGGACCCTTCGACATGAGCCTTGCCAACGGGGCCCCGCCTCCTGTGAGTTAGACAGGAGGCACCTTAAAGGCCTCTCCTAAGGAAGGTTGCCGTAGCGTGTCCTCCCGAGAATGTGAGGTGCCCTAGAGGAGTTCAAGGCCAGGGATGATGGTCTCTGGTCACTTCTTAGCACTCTGTACTGAGTCTCAGGTAAAGGGAGGCTCCGGCCTCAGAGGTCAGGGAAGACCACAGAGACCTGGAAACGCTAGGAGAAAAGAAATTGGGAACCCGCTAAATTCCCACGGCCAGATGGGCCAAGGGAAGAAGAGTGGGACTATTTCTAAATCAAAAAATGTAATACTGTATATTTCCTGTCCTTGGGAAACTCCCAGATAGATTCTGCACTGTACTCAGTAGACTTACTGGACCACGGTTGCGGATTTGTTTGTTTTATTGTATTCTATTTATTTTCTTTGCTTTTGTTCATCACGTTGCCGTCATGGATTCTAAAAACCATTGGGTCCTGGGCTGTTTTATCTTTACCTCTGGTGATGGGAGCGAGTTGGGGAAGAGCCTGACTTCGAAGTCTTGCCCAGGATTTTGCTTCAGGTAGATTGGTACAAAATCAAAAACAAAATTCCAGTATCCTGACTGTAAACCTTTTGAAAATATTTTATTTATTTATCAGAGAGAGAAAGAGAGAAAATAGGTACACCAGGGCCTCCAGCCAGTGCAAATGAACTTCAGATGCATGTGCTACCTTGTGCATCTGGCTTACTTGGGTCCTGGGGAAATGAACCTGGGTCCTTAGGCTTTACAGGCAAGCACCTTAACTGCTAAGCCATCTTTCCAGCCCCTACAAACCCTTTTTATTTTAAGTGACTTAAAATATATTTTATTTTAATTAATCTATTTATTTGGCAGAGAGAGAGAGAGAGAGAGAGATGGAGAGAGGGAGAGAGGGAGAGAGGGAGAGAGGGAGGGAGGGAGAGAATGGGCATGCCAGGACCTCTAGCTATTGCAAACGAACTCCAGATGCATGCGCCCCCTTGTGCATCTGGCTAACGTGGGTCCCGGGGAATCGAACCTGGGTCCTTTGACTTTGCAGGCAAACGTCTTAACCACTAAGGCATCCCTCCAACTCTTAAGTGACTTTTAATGGGGCTCTAATGGGAAGTATAGAGCTAGTTGGATATTAATATATGTCTGGGGAACTGTGATAGTTAAATTTCATTGTTAACTGGATTTAGAATCACTGTGGAGACACACGTCCGGGTATATCTGGGTGTTTAATGGAGGTGGGAAGACCCACCTTGAACGTGGGCAGTCTAGCACTATCCCACAGGCCGAATCAAAAGAAGCAAGTGAGCTGAGCACTAGACGCCGTCTTTCTCTGCTTCCTGACTGCGGACGTGACGTGACCAGCTGCCGCAAGCTCCCGCGGCCATGTCCTCTCCAGCACGGGAGATTACATCCCTTCCAACTGCAAGCCAAAGTAGAGCCTCTTTCCTTAGGTTGCTTTGGTCGAGTAGTTTGTCACAGCAGCAGCAGCAGCAAGAAAAGCAAATGAGGGGCTGGAGAGATGGCTTAGCAGTTAAGCGCTTGCCTGTGAAGCCTAAGAACCCCGGTTCAAGGCTCAATTCCCCAGGACCCACGTTAGCCAGATGCACAAGGGGGCACACGCATCTGGAGTTCGTTTGCAGTGCCTGGAAGCCCTGGCGTGCCCATTCTCTCTCTCTCTCTCTATCTCTCTCTATCTGCCTCTCTCTCTCTGTCACTATCGAATAAATAATAATGAACAAAAAATAAAAATAAAAAATAAAAAAAAAGAAAAGCAAATGATACAGGAACTAATTCTATGATGGCCTCCTTCCTGAGGGACGCACAACTGGGATGTGTCTCCATTGCTTGTCCTGTGATGGTGACTACACAGGGCAGGGTTGAAGAGATGGCTCAGTGGTTAAGGCACTTGCTGGCAAAGCCAAAGGACCCAGGTTCAATTCGCCAGGACCCATGTAAGCCAGATGCACAAGGTAATGCATGAGTCTGGAATTTGTTTGCAGTGGCTGGGAGGCCCTGGCATGCCTGTTCTCTCCCTCCCCCCCCCTCTCTCTATCTGCCTCTTTCTCTCTTTCAAATAAGTAATAAATAAATAAATAAATAAAAAATATATAAAAGCACTGTGGCAGAACTTAAAGAATGTCTCAGTAGACTTACTGGACAATAAGTGAGGAAAGGCTCCTCGGGGCTTAGTAATATCTCGATAGAAACTCCCAGAATTGCAACACAAACACTGAGAAAGCAGAACAGAATATAGAGAAACTGTGGGGCAACTATAAAAAAAAGTGTAACATACACATAATGAGCATCTCAGAATGACAAGAAAGAGACATGAGCAGAAAAGACACTTGGAAAATGATGGTGACAGAAAACATTGGTTCTCTGAAAAGATCAATGAAATTGACAAACCAGGCTAAGCAAAGTAACACAAATTACTAATATCAACAATGGAAGGGGGAACATTGCTGTAGATCACACGGACAAGATAAGGATAATAAAGAAATGTTTATCAAGAACTCAATGCCCACAATGTCACCTATTGGTAAAACACCAATTAATTAAATGACATGGTCTATCAAAACACACACAGAAGCAACAGAAAATATAAGTGGGCTGGTATCTGTTCAGTACGTTGATGGGCTGGAGGGATGGCTTAGCAGTTAAGGTGCTTGCCTGTGAAGCCTAAGGACCAAGGTTCGATTCCCCAGGACCCACATAAGCCAGATGCACAAGGTGGCTCATGCATCCAGAGTTCCTTTGCAGTGGCTAGAGGCCCTGGTGCACCCATTCTGTCTCTCTCAAATAAAATATTTTAAAAAATAAGTTGAGGGCTGGAAAGATATGCTTAGCGGTTAAGGCACATGCCTATGAAGCCTAAGGACCCAGGTTTGATTCTCCAGGTCCCACGTAAGCCAGATGCACAAGGTGGAGCATGTGTCTGGAGTTCGTTCACAGTGGCTGGAGGTCCTGGTGTGCCCATTCTCTCAAATAAATAAATCTTAAAAAAAAATAAGTTGAGTTGACAATTCATAACCTTCACCAATAGAAAGCACCAGGCCTAGATGATCCACATATACTGAGGTAGACAATCAGGATGAGGAGAATGAGGATCTGTGCACACACCCCATGATCTCAGGAATAGCTTCCTCATGGTGAGACTGACACGGGTCGCTTCCTGGCCTCATTCTCTGCCTTATCTGTTCTCTCTTGTCTGTCTGCCTCCTGCCATGGATGGTGCTTAACAAAGTCCTCACTAGATGCAGGTCTTTTACACTTGGACTTTTGAGCCTGCAGACCCTCTCCATCTAGGGGTTGAAGAGATGGCTCAATAGTTAAAAGTACTTCCTTGCAAAGCTTGCCAGCCAGGGTTCGATTCCCCAGTATCCACACAAAGCCAGATGCATCAAGTGGTGGGTGCAAATTTCTGGAGTTCCTTTGCAGCAGCAATAGGCCCTGGCATGCCAATGCATTCTCTTTCTTTCTCTCTCTCTCTCTCACTCCCTCTCTCTCATGTGCATGTGCAAATAAATTAATAAAAATATTTATTTTTAAAAAGCCCATATAAGTTATCCAGCCTGCTATTCTGTTATTGCAATACAAAACAGGGTATGATGTAATCAATCACTCCTTCCTATGGCTTACTTTTTTAAAAAAGGAACTAGTCTTGGGCTGGAGAGATGGCTTAGTGGTTAAGCACTTGCCTGTGAAGCCTAAGGACCCCGGTTCAAGGCTCAATTCCCCAGGACCCACGTTAGCCAGATGCACAAGGGGGCGCACGCATCTGGAGTTCGTTTACAGAGGCTGGAAGCTCTGGCACGCCCATTCTCTCTCTCTCTCTCTCTCTCTCTCTCTCTGCCTCCTTCTCTCTGTCACTCTCAAATAAATAAACAAAAAAAAATTTTAAAAAAAGGAATTAGTCTTTTAAAAATATTTTATTTATTAATTTACTTGAGATGAGAGAGAGAGAATGGGTGTGTCAGGACCTCTACCCACTGCAAACAAACTCCAGATGCATGTGCCACCATGTATATCTGGCTTACATGGGTTCTGGGGAGTCAAACCTAGGTCCTTAGGCTTCTCAGGCAAGCGTCTCGACCACTAATGCATCTTTCCAGCCCTCCCATGGCTTTTGAAGCTCGTATATCTCAATGTCAGTTTACTCTCACTCTCCCTGGGGTTGCGTTTAAATAGCCTCTTCATTACTCTCGTCTCAGTTACTCCCATCTGAATATTTCACCTCCTCCCCGTTGGGGACCCTGACCTAGACAGTGAGGAGAGAAGAATGGGAGGGAGTAGAGAGGTGCTAGGGAGGCAGGACTGGGGGTGACAGGATGGAGCCGTCTTACGAGCAGCTGGATGTGAAGGGTGACCAGGAAGCCCTTTGGCTTGGGCTACTGGGAAGATGAGCTGTCAGAGAAAAGCGAGACCACAGATCAGTTTGGCCATGTGGAGTTAAGAGGCTTGCATGGGAACCTGTGGGAAGACCCTCAGTAGTGCTGAAAATGTGGGCTTAGAGTTAGGAGAGGTCAGAGCTGGAGTTACTCATCTGACAATCTTCTGAGCTGGATGATAGCTGAAGGCACTGGAGAGAAAAACTCAGGGTACACTTTGGTCCAGTTGAGGCACGGGGGGATACCTGTGCAGGCCCTTGGTTAGTGTCAGCTCTGGTCCATCAAGCAATGCCATCCCCTGGGCAGGCTGGGCGGTGAGAAAATGTCAGTGCGCTGTCTGTAGGGTCCTGGGTCGTAGGAGCAGAAACTCCACTTCATTTATTTTCAGGCCTAATATTTCAAATCATTACTGCCTTGGTTGTTTCGGTCAAATACACAGGCTTTATTCTTTCTAATTATTACAGCTTTAAATTGGATCTCCTATGGTCTAAGAGGGAAAGCAGAAAGTTGAGTCAGAGGAAAAAACGACAATGGGAAATAGACTTATTCATGCGGGACTCTTTAAAGGGAGCACAATGCTAGTTCTGTGTCACATAAATGGGTAAGAAGACTAAAAATGGCAAGGGCAATGATGATTTCAGCTGACCTTTGGGATATTTTCTGACCTTGGTCTTTGCAGCAAAAAGGGAAGAATGTAAATTGAGAATTTTACTATTGCCCACAGGGAAGGAAGATCGAGGGTCCTCTAGACCCGTGAGCCTTACTTTTGGGGTAGTTACCCAGGCTCATGGGGAGCTGAAGAAAACTGTGGTCTCCTTCCTCAAAACAAACAAACAAACAAACAAACAAACAAAAAATTAATGCAAGGGTTGGAGAGATGGCTCAGTAGCTAAGGCACTTGCCTGTGAAGCTTATCGGCCTGAGTTCCGTTCCCCAGTGTCCATGTAAAGCCAGATGCACAAGGTGGTGCATGCATCTGGAGTGAGCCCCTAGTGTGCCCCTTCTCTCTGTGTGTCTCTTTTCTCTCCATCTCTCTTTTTTTGCAAATAAATAAATAAAATTTTTTTGTTTGTTTATTTTTATTTATTTATTTGAGAGTGACAGACAGAGAGAAGGAGGCAGAGAAAGAAAGACAGAGAGAGAATGGGCGCGCCAGGGCTCCCAGCCACTGCAAACGAACTCCAGACGCATGCGCCCCCTTGTGCATCTGGCTAATGTGGGTCCTGGGGAATCAAGCCTTGAACCAGGGTCCTTAGGCTTCACAGGCAAGTGCTTAACCGCTAAGCCATCTCTCCAGCCCAATAAAAATATTTTTTAAAAATGAATGCAAACATACCACCAGCACACATACAATGTTAGATACAATTGTGGATTTAAATTTTTTAAAAAAATTTTATTCAGCCGGGCGTGATGGCGCACGCCTTTAATCCCAGCACTTGGGAGGCAGAGGTAGGAGGATTGCCGTGAGTTCGAGGCCACCCTGAGACTCCATAGTGAATTCCAGGTCAGCCTGGGCTAGAGTGAAACCCTACCTCGAAAAACCAAAAAAAAAAAAAAAAAATTTATTCATTTATTTACTAGAGAGAGAGAGAGAATGGAAGCACCAGGGCCTCTAGCCCCTGTAAATAAACTCCAGACACATCTGTCTTACATGAGTACTGGGAGTCGAACCTGGGTGCTTAGGCTTTGCAGGCAAGTGCCTTCACTGCTAAGCCATCTCTCCAGCCCAGATCTGAACTTTTCCTTAATCATTATCTTTAGTGTCAAACACATAGTAGATGCTCTAGAAATATCTATTAGGCTATGGAGCAAATAAACGGCATTTCCTGTTGTGCCATCATGGCCAACATGCGAACATTGTAGGTAGGAGTAGCTAAGGTATTGGCACACATTAATAAAACCTCTCTTGTCACAGTGGTTCTCAACTCTTACAGCATATTATAATTTCCTGTGATAAGGAAGGAATTTAAAAAAATATGCCTGGGCTGGAGAGATGGCTTAGTGGTTTAGGCAAGTACCCACATGAACCAGATGCACAAGGTGTCACATGTGGCTGCAGTTCATTTGCAGAGGCTAGAGGCCCTGGCATACTCATTCTCTCAAATAAATAAATAAAAATTTAAAAAAAATGTTTTAGGGCTAGAGAGATGGCTTAGTGATTAAAGCATTTGCCTGCAAAGCCAAAGTACCCAGGTTCAATTCCCCAGGACCCACATAAGCCAGATGCACAAAGTGGCGTATGCTTCTGGAGTTTGTTTGCAGTGGCTGAAGGTCTTGGTGCGCCCATTCTGTCTCTCGCTCTTCCTCTCTCTCAAATAAATAAATAAATAAATAAATAAATATACTTATTTTAAAAAGTTTTTTAAAAATATGCCTAAGCCTGGGCCCTACCCTGGAACAGCTAAATGAGAAACCAAGAGTTGGGACCTGGGCATCAGTATTGTTTGAAAGCATGTCAGAGGATCCTCTTGAAGGCAACAGATTGAAAGCTCTAGGACCAACATCGTGGTTATTTAGTGACAGAGCACTCAGGACATGATTATGATAAGTCTCCACTGAAGAAGTTAGGGACCAACAGCTCACTTTGTTTGTTGGGGGGGAGGGCAAACCCAATTCTGGCCCTGGGATTTACCAACCAAAGCCCATGGTTTAAGCATTATAATTTCTCCACCTTCTACAGGGCACATGTCTTTGGGTCTCCCCTCCCCTCTGTTGAGTAATTGAATGCTATCCAAGAGGAAGAATTCTATGGAATTACCATTAGTTGTTTGGAATTACCATTAGTTTTTGTTTTTGTTTTTGTTTTTTTAGTTTCGATGAAGAGCTCTCTTAGTTTATTGTCAAGGAAATGGGTTTTATAAGCATCTGAGGGGGAGAGGACCCTAAGGGGATTGGTGGGTTTAAATGTTGCTAGCCTGTGCCTAGGGACGTTCTTTTCAACATGTAGGCAATGGCAGTGGAGGCGGGGGGGTCAGGTGATCTAGGGTCTCAGGGGGTGGGCTGTGTGAAGGTGCTGGCTGATAAGGAGTTTCCTAGGCAACTGGCCAAAGGTCACAGGGCTCTGGGCGAAGCCTAAGTTCAGGTGTGCGGGGCTTGGAGAGGGAGTGGCCTCCTGGTTGGGGGGGGGGCTTAGCCATGCCTGGCAGCTCAGGCCCCTCTCCTGAAGGCTCCAGCCTGTGCCTGGCAGTGCCTGACACCTCCCCCTTTGTTTTATTTTTCTTTATTTTTAAATTTTTATTATTTATTTGACAGAGAAAGAGGAAGAGAGAGAGAGAGAAAATGGGCACATCAGGGCCTCCATCCACTGCAAATGAACTCCAGTCATGTGTGCTCCCTTGTGCCTCTGGCTAACATGTGTCCTGGGAAATTGAACTTGGGTCCTTTGACTTTGCAGGCAATCACCTTAACCGCTAAGCCATCCCTCCAGAACTCCCCCTTTGTTTTTATAATAGGTTCTTTATAATTTATTATAGGTCCAGATAGAGTTAGGTGGTGTACAAGGAACCGATTAGTGTCAACCATGTATGAGAGAGAACGTGCCGCGTCGGTCTTTCTCAGCCTGTGTGACCCGGCGCAGCATGGCTCATTCAGTCCCCCAAAGCCACACACGTCTGGGAGACTCTCCTTCGTTCAAATCCAAGTCTGTTAGTGAAACCCAGAGAATGCCATCATTCTGATTTTGCCAAACCGCCTCTTAGAGGGTGAGAACAGAGGTCACAGCCCCATAGAGTCACACGCTCAGAAGTTCTGGCATGGAGTCCGAAGATATGCCAGTTTACAGGCATTGCTGGAGCTCCCATTGCAATGGCTAATTTCGAGGGGGGGTGTTCTATCTTGGGGCTGGGATGGAGAAAGGCAGAGAATAGGAGGCCTATGAATGCCCGGGGGAGGTTTTCAAAGGGCACTTGCGTCCCAGAACGAGGGAATCAAAGTATGAGGGTGCTGTGGGGGAATATACAGGAAATGACCCTGATGCCATCTTCAGCTGAGCTGAGCACCAACCACTCCTGGGACACTTCCTGGGTGCCAATCCAGGGTCTTTGTGGGGACCCCGCTGCTGGAGTGATCCCCACGGTGACCCCTGATTAGCTGGAGGGCAGCCTTGGGCAGAGACTGGCAGAGAGGGGAAGGGCCTTGCAAGTAAACACCGAAAGTATGTTAGGAGGATGCCAAGGCAGGTGGAAATGACAAAAACAAGTTTTGCTCCCATTGTGTCTGGCAAAGAGCCACCGAAGCCAAGCTCAGAGGGACAAAAACAGAGCAGTTTCCACATCATTTCTGTTTTCAGGCACGTGTGTCAGTTCTGAAAGCCCCAGGTGCCCTCCCCCTGTGGTGCCCGGCACAAGAAAACACTGGGTGAAACCACGGTTGGGGGTGGCAGAGGCACCTCACCAAGATACTGGCAGTGGGCCCAGAGGGTGCCCAGACTGGGCCAGTGGTGATGAACAGTCGGGGTTCTGGGTGTAGGCATTCAAGGCCTGACTGCGCTAGCCAGCCTGCTGTAAGAGGCTTGGTACTTCTCTCCTTGGAGGATAGAATTTAGGGAACCCCCTCTGTTAATCTGCCAGCCACCCCCCACTTGAAAACAGAGTGCACTTCAGACCCCGTTAGCTTATGGTCTCTCACCTCGTTCTCAGTTTGACCTTCCTTGGACTCTAGAGTGAATTAGGCCTATTCTGACCTCTTTGATTTTGTGGACCAACCCTTGGACTGACTCCTGGGAGGATGATGGAGGAACACAAGTCCCTGTTTTCAGTTCTGCACAAAATTTGGGACCGTCTGCAGTCACGTGACAGTAGAGGATGAGGACAGAAGAGTCAAACAGTTGAGGTTCAAAGACTTTGAAGGGATTTTCCGAGGAACCCTTGAAGGTCACTGTAAGCCAGTAGGAAGCACTGAAATGCAATGTGTGTGTTAAGTCAATGGCTCCAAGCTGATAGATTTGCCATTACTGGCTCCTCTGGATAGAGAGAGGACCAGAAACAATCTTACTTGCTCTGCCATATAGATACCTTTAAAAAAAAATTATTTCACTTGTTTATGAGAGAGAGGGGGGATGGAGAGGATGAGTATGCCTGCTCCTCTAGCCACTGCAAACAAACACTAGATGTCTGTGTATCTGGCCTACATGGGTCCTGGGGAATCGAATCTGGGTCCTTAGGCTTCGTAGGCAAGCTCCTTCACTGTCAAGCCATCTCTCCAGCCTGGATTTCTTTTTCTTTTTACTTATTTATTTACTTGCAAGCAGAGAGAGACAGGAAAGAGAGAGAGGAAGAATGGGAGTGCCAGGACCTCTAGCCACTGCAAACGAACTCCAGATGCATGCACCACTTTGTGTATCTGGCTTTATGTGGACACCAGGGATCGAACCAGGGTCGTTAGGCTTTTGCAGGCAGGCATCTTAACCGCTGAGACATCTCTCCAGCCCCTAGATTTCTTTTTAAAATATTTATTTATTTGAGAGAGAAAGAGAATGGGGGCACTGGGGCCTCTTGCCACTGCAAACAAACTCCAGATGCATGCACCACTGTGTGCGTCTGGCTTTACATGGTCACTCAGGAATCAAATCCAGGCCACCAAGGCTTTGCAAGCAAGTGCCTTTAATCGCTGAGCCACCTCTCCAGCCCCTATCATACACCTTTCTTACCAACATTCAAGACTTAGGCCTATGGCAACTTTATCTGTCGAGGCCGACCTCCTCAGAAAAAAAAAAAATGGCTAACGCTGCTTTTTATCACTTAAGCTTGAGACAGGTCAAGGGACTGCGACTCACTTGCACTGCCCAGTGGAGAGCTGTTTTAAAGTTCTTGTCCACGAGGGTAGGGTCTGCCCCTTTCTTCAGCAGCATCTGGGTGTGCTGAGGCCGGTTGTGGAACGCTGCCCAGTGCAGCGGCGTCATTCCCTGCAACATAATGATCAGAGGGGGGACGGTGATGAACACAGGCTTCCGGGAAGGAAAATGCAACACGCCTGTCCTCCCCAAGCCCAGCGGGCTGTCACCGCATTGCTTGCTTGTTGCTTATCAGTTCACTCGCTAAACCGTCCGTTTTGTCAGGTTAGTAATAAATATCGTTTCGTTAAGGATGTAAACGTGAGTAAGAGAAGCATGATCTCAAGGGAGCTGCACCGTGGTCGAGGAGCAAGGGAGCTAATACACATGGAATAGCCAGAGGGGTTTCCACACTGGTGCATGCTATGTTGTGTGCACAAGACGGCTGTGCTAGAGAGTAACAAAGGGGGCAAGGCTTGTTCTAAACAGGCTCTTTGTGAGAAGGACTGGGGGGAAGCAGATAGCTAACACCAAGCCACAGAGACAAGAGTATACCCAAGGAAGGCTCCTGAGATAGGAGTTGTGGCAGAATGCAAATTCCCACCAAGGGAGGGACATGGTCTGAATGCTATTGTTCCAGTGCCTGGGCATAGATGAATGAATGAAGAAAGAGAGGAGGAAAGGTTAAAGAAGGAGACAGGCCAGGCGTGGTGGCGCACGCCTGTAATCCCAGTACTCGGGAGGCAGTGGTAGGAGGATCGCTGTGAGTTCGAGGCCACCCTGAGACTACATGGTGAATTCCAGGTCAGCGTGGGCCAGAGTGAAACCCTACCTCAAAAAACAAACAAACAAACAAAAAAAAAAGGAGATGGCCGCTGATCTTGGAGATATGAGGGACGTTACTGACCTTACATAGACCATTTAGATTTTATTCTAAACTCAATGGAAAGACAGTGGGGATTTTTTTTTTTTTTTGAGGCAAGCCCAACAAATTAACCTTGTTTTTCTTTTATGAGAGAGAGAGAGAGACAGAGAGAGAGAGAGAGAGAGAGAGAAAATTGGTGCCCCAGGGCCTCCAGCCACTGCAGCCAATCTCCAGATGTGTGCACCTCCTTGCACACACGTGTGACCTTGCGTGCTTGTGTCACTGTGCATCTGTCTTACGTGGGACCTGGAGAGTCAAACATGAGTCCTTAGACTTCATAAGCAAGCACCACAACTACTAAACCACCTTTTCCAGCCTGACAGGGGAGGATTTTAAGCAGCTGAAAGAACAGACTTGTATGAGTCTACCAGACGAAGGCCAGTTGCTTTGTGAGTTTAAGGTCATGGAGTTAAGGTATAATGTAATGGTGAGTCATTTTGGGTTGGGAAATGGCGGCCCAAAAGGACTGGTAGTATTCGGGAACATTTCATGCAAGATGGCCTCTCCTCGTTGCTCAGCCCTCTCACATGAACTGTACCCAAAATAAGTTGAGATGAAGTTACCTGCAGAGCGCAGCGTTGAAGCTTCACTTTTTGCCAGCCCGTCCCTGCAGGTAACGTAAGGATAAGTGACTCTGCCTTGGCCACCTCTGCTGCACGGGACACGCTGAGTGGAGGAGACAGGCTTTGGCCTAGTCAGGCCGGAGCTAATAGAGCCAGATGAGTTCTGATATCTAATATTTCTATTGATTGATTTATTTGCAAGCAGAGAGAGGAAGAGGGAAGGAGAGAGAGAGAGAATGGGCACACCGCAGACTCCAGCCACTGAAAACAAACTCCAGATGAGTGCGCCACAGGGTGTGAGATTTGTGGGGCCCCGGGATTAGCATGTCAGATTCCCTCAGCCAGTCCCACATTTTATCATTTGTTTATTTGCAAGTAAAGAGAGAGAGAGAGACAGAAAACAGGCACACCAGGGCCTCCAGCCACTGCAAATAAATTCCAGACGTACATGCCACCTTGTGCTTCTGGCTTTAGGTGGGCACTGGGAAATCGAACCTGGGTTGCTAGCCCAAGTTCTGTATTTTCAATCTGTAATTTATGGCGTGCTCTCAGAGTGCAAGTTTCACGTGCTACATAACACTGAGTCTCCAGGGATATTCTTGAGGCTATTTCGAAAAAGTGGTTCCATATGGGAAAAAAACAATACTGGTCTAGGAATTGGAACGTATTACTCTTATTTCCACAGTTGAATTTTTACTTTTACTAAATACAGAATAGCTTAATGCGTTTCAATGGGCTCTCTTCATTTTTCAACTGGGCCCACTGGGATCAGAAATACAAATCCAAAGGAAACAGATTCTTCTTTTTAATTATTTTATTTTTTATTTTAGAGATAGAATTGGCATGCCAAGGCCTCAGCCACTTCAAAGGAACTTCAGACACTTGTACCACCTAGTGGGCATGTGCGACCTTGCGATTGCCTCACCTTTGTGCATCTGGCTTACGTGGGGTCTGGAGAGTCGAACATGGATCCTTAGGCTTCGCAGGCAAGTGCCTTAACCACTGAGCAACCTCTCCAGCCCAGATTCTTCTTTTTTTAAAGTGTTGCACTTCATAGTCATCCTTCATCCTCTTCTAACTCCCAATCACTTTTATTTCAGTCATTATTTAAGTATTTAGGGCTAAAGGCACTGAGTCAGTTTTTTACTTGTGGGAGTAGGAGCTTCACAAGAGCAGGCCCTTGCCTTAGACAGCACCAGGCACATTGTAGAGGGGACATAACTATTACTTACTAAGTGAATGGATGGCTTCTCACTGTTCTTGATGGCATTTCTGGCTTTTATAAAAATCTGTCTTTGCTTTTTTCATATACACATGAGAGGAAAAGGCAGAGAATGGCTTCTCCTCTACAGAAAATGAGCTTGTCTAATATGAGCATCATTACTAACTCATCAACTGACACCTGATAGAATTGTTGGTTAGCATTCCTAGGGACCTTGTCTTTAGTACTCCAAGGTGAAGTGGATGGCAGGGGATACGTAGAGGCATGAAATGAGCATGTGAGGGATGGAGAGATGGCTTAGCGGTTAAGCGCTTGCCTGTGAAGCCTAAGGACCCCGGTTCGAGGCTCGATTCCCCAGGACCCACGTTAGCCAGATGCACAAGGGGGCACACGCATCTGGAGTTTGTTTGCAGTGGCTGGAAGCCCTGGCGTGCCCATTCTCTCTCTCTCTCCATCTGCCTCTCTCTCTCTCTGTCACTCTCAAATAAATAAATAAAAATGAACAAAAAAAAAAAAAAAGAAATGAGGATGTGAGAATTCAGTGTGGAGATGCGGTTGTGGAGTAAACTGTGGTTATGCACTGCTCATTCTTGTCTTCTGTGTCTCCTAAATAACTATTAATAATAAATTAATAATAATTAATTAATTGATATTTCTGTATCTTCTAAAACACCAACCTGAAAACCCAATCCTTGCATGTTTTAGTAAGGGAGTGGGACAAGATAAACTCTACTTTATATGCGTTTTATCATTGAGTCTTTGCAATGAGCCCAAGGGGTAAGTTTTTAGGACCATTTTATAGGTAAGGAAACCAATAAACAGGTAAAGTGATTTGTCTAAGGCCACTGGCTGAGTACTTAGTGGGCCTGAGATTCAAATCCAGATTTCTATGGTTCTGGGGAAAAATGTTTCCCTCACATACTATGCTGGTAGACTTTACATTTGGCAATGAGCTCATGGTATTGGAACTTACTTATTTTCTTTGTGACGTTAGCCATGTTGAAGGTCGTGTCACTGTGTGGAATGGTGCCCTTCACCAGGGTAAGGGTTGCCGCCTTATATTGTTGGTTGTTGCATTTGACAATGACCCTAAGCTCCTCATGAAAGTGTGGCTGGTTGGCATCTTTAGAAATGGTTGGCCATCTTCTTCATGGCCCCACATAAAGACTTGACTTACCTTCTGTGAATACTACTAGCATGTAAACAACCTGCGAATATTCAGTCAAGAGAAACTCCCTGCTGTTCGTTTGTTCTTGCTCCAGTTGAGCTAATGAGAAATAAAAATAAATCCTTGTAGTGTTACTAATATGAAAACCGAAACTTTCGACATCAGCTCAAGGGCAGCGGTTGGTCTTCTTGCACAACGCTCTGTTGAAGCCCATCTTCCTACAATGCCCTCTTTCCTCTTCCTCCAGCTTGGGCAGAGCCTGTGGGCGGGCATGACAATCGTGTGGGACTCTGGTGACCATTTACAGGGACGGCTTCGGGTCTGATGGCCTTAATCTGTGCTAAGCAGTGACAGGAATCACAACGGAGCTGCGACACACAGCCAGGCATCTTCATGGTGTGTGTCATATTCACCAGGGGGTGCCCATTGCACCGAGCACACAGTAGGGGTTCAAGACATGTTTACTAGAAGTCCTGAATTACAGCTTGTCAAGGATCCCACGGACACATGGGGTACTGAATTTGTTAAACGCTAGACAGACATCTGTCCATCTTTGCTGCCAGCAGCTGGCTGGGTCACACTGAGTATTTAGTCAGGTCACCCTTAAAGTGCCTAGGGACTAAAAATCTAGGAATCACAGATATGTTGCAATAAATACCCAAATGGCCTTGGTGACAGCAGAAATTTATTCTTATGAAACATAAAAAAGCTCTGGTTCAAAGAGTGGCTAGCAATTTCCCACGATGTGAGAAAGATAAGCTCTCCAGAATGTTCTGAAGGGAAGTGCTGCCTCTCCACTGACTTCAGATGTGTTTGTAAGGTTGCTCAAGAACGCCATACAAGCCAGGCGTGGTGGCGCACGCCTTTAATCCCAGCACTTGGGAGGCCAAACTAGGAGGATCGCCGTGAGTTCAAGGCCGTCCTGAGACTACAGAGTGAATTCCAGGTCAGCATAGGCTAGCGCCACCCTACCTCGAAAAACCAAAAGAAAAACAAACAAACAAACAAACAGAAGAGAACTAGATACACATGATACCTATTGGGTTCATGGCTGGGCTGCTTTGGAAATGTGTAGATGAGTAACTCTCTGCCTCAAGCTCGTACCACTGCGGTTTCTGCTCAATTTACAGGTTCTATCAGCTTCTTAGAGCTTCCCCCCCCCCGAAAAAAAAACCCACTGTTAACTTTTTTGTTTGCTGAAATCAAAAAAAATTTTTTTTTTTTTGTGAAGCAATTTTCATGTTGCACAACTGCTGCTTAAATAGCTCTAGGTGACATGAAAGGGCACAGAGGGGACTATTGATGTGGCCACTCCAGTGTTGCTTGTCAGGGTAACAACCAGGGGCAGAGAGATGGCAGGTGGCTGGGAGGTCGGCAAAACAACTCCTCGCCCATCTTGAAGGGTCAAATTTCACTGATGTTCAGCTTGTCCCTGTTGATATTTAAAAATTCACAAGGTGTGTGTGTGGGGGGGGGGAGGAGGTTGGAGAGATTGCACAATGGTTAAGGCGCTTGCGTGCCTGCAAAGCCTAACAACCTGGGTTCCCGTCGCCAGGACCCACGTGAAGACAGATGCACAAAATGGTGCGTGCATCTGGAGTTTGCTTGCAGTGGCTAGAGGCTCTGTTTCTCTCTCTCTATCTCTCTCCCTGCAAATAAAAAAAAACATTACATAGGATTCATCCCCCAACCACACATAACCGTAAAGCATGTGAACTTGCATCAGAAAAATAAGCTACATCTTTGTATTTGTTTTTTTTTTTTTTTTTTCCTTTCGAGATAGGGTCTCGCTCTAGCCCAGGCTGACCTGGAACTCACTATGTAGTCTCAGGGTGGCCTTGAACTCATGGCAATCCTCCTACCTCTGCCTCCCAAGTGCTGGGACTAAAGGTGTGAGCCACCACGCCCGGCTTTACATCTTTGTTTTCACTCACTACTAATTGAAAAAATTGACTGTCTTCTCAGTCACAAGACAGAGTTGCTAGAAGCGTTAACAGTATCTGGGACTTTGTCATCAATATAAATCATCAGTACTTTCACATCACAGCAGGGGTTACAGATATTTTAATCTTTTATTCACATGTGTCACTACTTTGAAATTGTAGGACTTTTTGGTCCCACCAACCGATCAATAAAAAAAAAAAACTTAGTGGGGCTGGAGAGATGGCTTAGAGGTTAAGGCGTTTGCCTACAGAGCCAAAGGACCCAGGTTTGATTCCCCAGGACCCACATAAGCCAGATGCACAAGGGGCACATGCATCTGGAGTTCGTTTGCAGTGGCCAGAGGCACTGGTGCGCCCATTCTCTCTCTGTCTGTCTCTCTTCTCTCTATCTCTCTTTTTGTGCTTACAAATAAATAAATAAAATTTAAAACAAAACTTAAAAAAAAAAGTTATGTATGCTAACACTGGTGGTGAACACCTGCGACCTCAGATATGTGGGAGGTAGAGGTAGGAGGACTGCAAAGTCAAGATCAGTCTAGACCAAAGCCAGCCTCAGCAACTTGGTGAGATTCTGTGTCAAAATAAAAGTTGAAAGCTACCCAGGGAAGACAGCTCTTCAGCAGAGTGACTGCCTAGATCAGGCTCAATTCCCAATGCCACAAAACTACTAATTTACTAAATAAATGAAGCATGTATTTTACTATTATAATTGTTCTTTAAAATATTTCTTTAGCCGGGCGTGGTGGCGCACGCCTTTAATCCCAGCACTGGGAGGCAGAGGTAGGAGGATCACTGTGAGTTCGAGGCCACCCTGAGACTCCATAGTGAATTCCAGGTCAGCCTGGGCTAGAGTGAGACCCTACCTCAAAAAAACAAAAAAAAAAAAAAAATTTCTTTAAATGTGTAATCTTTTTAAAAAATTATGTATTTATTTATGAGAGCGAGAGAGAGAGAAAGAGACAGAGATGGGACAGAGAGAGACAGAGAATGGGCACACCAGGGCCTCTAGCAACTGCAAACAAATTCCAGACATATGTACCACCTTGTGCATCTGGCTTATGTGGGTCATAGGGAATAGAACCTGTATCCTCAGGCTTTGCAGGCAAGTGCCTTAACCACTAAGCCATCTCTCCAATCCCTTTAAAATATTTTGATAACTGTATTTCATAATAATTGGTCTCTTTTGTTATCATATATACTTTGTTTTACATAACCTCAGATATCCTTCTGAGAGAAGGGCCTTAGGCTTTGCCGGCACATGGAACTGTTTATGTCACAAAGATGGGTAAAGATTCCTGTTTTAGAGCCTATAGGACATGTTTTTTATTTTTACTTTTATTTTTATTTTATTTGAGAGTGACAGACAGAGAGAGAAAGAGGCAGATAGAGAGAGGGAGAGAGAATGGGCGCGCCAGGGCCTCCAGCCACTGCAAACGAATTCCAGACGCGTGCGCCCCCCTGTGCATCTGGCTAACGTGGGTCCTGGGGAGTCGAGCCTCGAACCGGGGTCCTTAGGCTTCACAGGCAAGCGCTTAACCACTAAGCCATCTCTCCAGCCCAGGACATGTTTTTTTTAAAAAGCCAAATATAAGCCTGGCATGGTGGTGGCACATGCCTTTAATCCCAGCACTCGGGAGGCAGAGGTAGGAGGATCGCCTTGAGTTTGAGGCCACCCTGAGACTACATAGTGAATTCCAGGTCAGCCTGGGCCAGTGTGAGACACTACCTCAAAAAACCAAAAAAAAAAAAAAAAAAAAAAAAAGGCAAACATGATTTTTTCTTGAACTTAAATTTTCTCTGTCTCTTTCTATAATGGGTATACATACATGTGCATATATGATATATACATATATACATCCTAGACAGTGAAAGAAATTATTTACATCTGTACACACTTTTCTCTACCCACTATGCTCCAATTACTGAGACAGACACCAGAAATGTAAAGATGAATGAATGAGGCATTTACAGACTTACAGGGTGAGGGAGAGACAGAGGTGCCGGCTCTTAAGCAGTCCTTGCCTTATTCTAATTTTTCATTTTTTGTTTATCTGCAAGCAGAGAGAGAGAGAGAGAGAGAGAGAGAGAGAGAATGGGTATGCCAGGGCCTCCAGCCACTACAAACGAACTCCAGATGCACGCACCCCTTTGTGCATCTGGGTTTTACCTGGGAACTGGGGAATTGAACCCTGGTCATTGGGCTTTGCAGGCCTTAACTGCTGAGCCATCTCTCCAGTCTCCATATTTTATTTTTTAAAGATGTTCAGTTTTAGTATAAAATCCTGATGCATGATGAAATCACTTGGTTATTTTACCTCTTGTTAGGTGTAAAGTGAGAAGATTTTTAGTTAGGGTCGTTCTTCTGATGTTGCCTTTAGAATGCACACTGTCTGGTTACCTGAGGAATGTGGCCAGTGGAATGGGGCCTAGGGCTCCTGCCCAAATGTTCCCATCTGGTTTTACAACTTGGATTTAATAGCTAAGAGAGCTGTTACAATGGGAGCTTGGACTGTCCAGCTGCTTATAAAATTTTTCTAATATAAAAATGTGCATAGGATCAGCAATGCATACCTAAAAAAAAAAAAACATGCAAAATCGTGCTTCTCTGCACAAATGCACTGAAGGTTCGAATCCAGATGCCAACTTTCTGATTTACACTCTTCCAAAGTCCATGCTAAGATGAGAGCACAGGAGGTGAGGGTCCAGATGTTAGCAACTTGTCAACTCCCTGTCGCTGCAATACACCAACCTCTCTCTACTGCCAATGATTCTTCTGACGTCTTGGTTTGAAAAATAAAAGGGCAATGAGCATCTGACCCCTGCCGTCTTTCCCACGGTGGGACGCTCCGAGGGTGGGCAGTCAACTGCTTCATGCTTTATAAAAGATCCCAAAAGCAAAAGCAGTCACAGGAAAGGGTGATGATTTTTTTTTGTTTATTTTTATTTATTTATTTGAGAGTGACAGACAGAGAGAGAAAGAGGAAAGAGAGAGAGAGAGAGAGAGAGAGAGAGAGAGAGAGAGAGAGAAAATGGACGCACTAGAGCTTCCAGCCACTGCAAACGAACTCCAGACACATATGTCCCCTTGTGCATCTGGCTAACATGGGTCCTGGGGAATTGAGCCTCGAACCGGGGTCCTTAGGCTTCACAGGCAAGCGCTTAACCACTAAGCCATCTCTCCAGCCCAAGGGTGATGATTTTGAGCGCATCCTCCTTAAAAATTTCTGTGCCAGGCACCATGACCAGTTCAAAAAGAAATAACCAACTGTGAAAAAGTATTTAAAGCCCAGCAACAAAGGATCCCTGTTCTGAATATAAAATAAACTCCTACAAATCAGTAAGAAGATGACAAATAACCCAATAACTTCATGGACAAAAGATGTCAAGGGGGGAAATCATATTAAGTAAAGTGACTCAAACTCGGAAAAACTAAAATCGCATGTCCTTTCTGATATGTGGGTTTTAGCTTGTAATCTCTATAGTAAGTATGTCTATATAGGGGGCTAAATGTGGACAGAAACTATAAGGATAGAACCAAAACCAAAAACAAACATAAAGAACAGAAGTAGGGGCTGGACAGCTGGCTTAGTGGTTGAGGCACTTGCCTGTAAAGCCTAACGACCCTAGTTCAATTCCCTAGTACCCACATAAAGCCAGATGCACAAAGTGGCACCTGCTTCTGGAGTTTGTTTGCAGCAGCTAGAGGCCCTGGTGCCCCCCATTCTCTCTCTCTCTCTCTCCCTCCCTGAAAATAAAAAAAAGTTTAAAGAAGAACAGAAGGGGGAAGACACCGAGGGGTTGGAATTGGGGAGGAGATTGGGGGGTTGGAGGAAGGAGGGGGAATGGTCATCAACAAAAACAAATTGTATTTTAAAATGTCAGGATAAACGATAGGTAAATAAATAGGTATACCAACTAAAAAATAAAATCTAAGATCTAAAAAAATAAAAATATACAAAGATGAAGATAGACAAAGTTCTTGAGAGGATGAACTGCTCCTAATTTACTGGAGAATGCAACTAAGCAATCCGGCCACAATGGGAAGAGAGGACCACTTAGCCTCTCGGTGGAGGTGATTTTAGGGAACAGCACGTATTAGAAATGTATGCTCTACTATCCAGAAATTCTTTTTCTGGAGGAATTCTTGCATAAGATACTCAAGAGGACTTGTCCAAGACTCCTCTTAGCATCGGTGTTTGTGAAAGCGAAAACATGGGCGGCAATCAGATGATTCATTCAGAGGGAGTGACTAAATGGAATGAGATATTTTCATAGCGTGGAATAGATGCTATGAAGCCATTCAAAGGAATGAGTCAGGGCTGAAGAGATGGCTTAGCAGCTAAGGCGCTTCCCTGTAAAGCCAAAGGTTCGATTCCCCAGGACCCACATAAAGCCAGATGTACCAGGTGGCACATGCATCTGGAGTTCATTTGCAGTGGCTAGAGGCCCTGGTGCACCCATTCTCTCTCTCTTCATCTCTTTCATAAATAAATAAATGGAATAAGCCAGATTTATATCTATGAACATGGACAGAGTTCCAAGACCTTTAAAAAATATTTTACTTAATTATTTATTTACGAGGAGAGAGAAGAGAGAGAAAGATAGAGAGAGGGCAGGAGAGAATGGGTACGCCAGGACCTCTAGTCACTACAAATGAACTTCAGATGCATGTGCCACCTGGTGCATCTGGCTTTGTGTGGGTACTGGGTCATTGAACCCAGGTATGTTAGGCTTTGCAGGCAAGTGCTTTAACTGCTGAGCCATCTCTCTAGCCCCAAGATCTATCCTTCAGTTCAGAAAAGGGAATGTTGAAGAAAATGCATAGAGTACAACATCTCTATGTAATATCCCGTGGTTTCTAAGAATATATATGGGAAGATTGAGACGGTGTCACATCAAGCAGTAGTTACCTGGGGGCAAAGACTATGGGGTGGGAGTAGTCAAGCACTTTCTAGCATTACCTGCAACATTTAAATTGTCGGATATCAAATTTGAATTACATGGGAACCAACAGTATGGAAGAACTGCCTGATGTCACTGAGCTCAGATCAGGACAGCTTCCACCGTGACATCCACTTCCTTGACATAAAAGAGCATCCTGTCCGCTTTCTGTGAGGAGTTCTAAGATGGTTTTTAAATTTTATGTTTCTATTTCCCTCCTCCTTCCATGCTTCCCATATCTATGGCTTCCAGATTCAATCCAGAGTGAGCTGAAAATATTTAGAGAATATATATAGAGAGAGACTAAACACATGTAGGCGTTTTGGCATTGTTCTTTCAACAATGCAGTATAACATCTGTTTTCACAGTCCTTATACACTACTAGTATTATAACACTTAGCGATGATTTAAAGTGCACAAGAAGATAAATATAGGTTATTGGCAAACACTAAACCATTTTATATAAGGGACTTGAGGATCTTTAGATCTTAGTATCCAAGAGGGTTCTTGAAACCAAATCTCTATGAATACTAAAGAATGACTATTCAGCTGGGCGTGGTGGTGCACGCCTTTAATCCCAGCACTCAGGAGGCAGAGGTAGGAGGATCGCCATGAGTTCGAGGCCACCCTGAGATTCCATAGTGAATTCCAGGTCAGCCTGGGCTGGAGTGAGACCCTACCTCGAAACCCCCCCCCAAAAAAAGAAAGAAAAAAAATGAATGACTATTCAATATTAATATATCTGGGGTTTTTTTTTCCTGGTTTTTCCAGCTAGGTTATCACTATAGCCCAGGCTGACCTGGAATTCACTCTGCAGTATCAGGCTGTCCTTGAACTCATGGCGATCCTCCTACCTCTGCCTCCCTAATGCTGGGATTAAAGGTGTGCACTACCATGCTGAGCTAATATGAACATATTCATAATATGATAATAATAAATATATCCGTATATGTGTGTATATATGTATACAGTGTGAAAAATCATAGGCAAACATTAGGTGGTGGTTTTAGATAGACAGACACATCCCACAATAAAATAGACAGAAGATGTGACATTGGGTAGGAAGGGTCCTTTTGTAAAAATAATATTTTATTTATTTATTTGCAAGCAGAGAGAGAGAAAAAGTGAGCAATTGAGAGAGAAACAGGCAGAGAAAGAATGGGCGTGCCAAGGACTCCAGTCACTGCAAACAAACTCCAAATTCATGTGCCACTTTATACATCTGGCTTTATATGAGTTCTGGGGAAGTGAACCTGAGCCACTGGGCTATGCAGGCAAGCACCTTAACTGCTGAGCCATCTTTCCAGGCCAGGAAAAGTACCTTTTTTGTTTGTTTGTTTGTTTTTATTTTAGAGAGAGAGAGAGGCCTCAGCCACTGCAATCAAACGCCAGATGCCTGCGCTACCCACTGGGCATATGCAACCTTGCGCTTGCCTCACCTTTGTGCATCTGGCTTACGTGGGACCTAGAGAGTCGAACATGGGTCCTCAGGCTTCGAAGAAGACATCTTTCCAGCCCCAAAAGTACTTTTCGAAGCCCCTGATCTCTGAGCTTGGAACTCAGTTGGTCCAAATGCTGATGGGTTCGCAAGAATTTTTTCCCAGAAGTCACTTTGTTTCCACAAGGAAGAGCTAAGAACTTAAAAAATATATGTCACGTATTGTCTGCAAGGTAATATGATGGCAACTCTAAAATGTCACTTTCATCCACCTCAGGCCTTCTGGGGAGGGAGGCATGGAGAGCTATGACTTTGCTGGGGGATGTTAGTTCAGCCAGAGTTGGAGGTCTGCAAATCACCAGCTGTCCAAATAAGACCCACTTGGGGCCTGAGGCCGGGGCTGAGGTGGAGGAAGTGGTGGGGAACTTTCCTGCAGTCTAGACGTTGCCAGTCTGCCAACCTAAGTGCAGCCACTTCTAGTGCCCTGCTTCTCGGGGCAGACGTGGGCAGAGAGTGATCAGTGTGCCTGTCCCATCTCTGAAAGCAGAAGTCTTAAGACGGTGAAATCCCCTGTCTTCTGAGGTTTGGCTTTCAACCACCAAAGGTGAGGGGGAGTGGGTGCAGCATATGACCCCCGAGTCTGAGAACCGTCTAATCTCACACCCAGCCTGTCAAGCAAGGGCTTTTTGGTGTGGTCAAAATTCTGGTCAGGAGGAAGCTTCTGTGGTAGGTTTAGGGGGCACAGCCCAGGAGGAAGCTTGTAAGGGGCTTACCCACGCCCCACTGTCTGTGGATTGCCTGAACACAGCGCCTTGTTTTGAAAGTGCATGTTTAGTGTCACTAGGTTTTTCTCAACATCACTTCTTAGTGAAGTGCAGCCAGGCCAGGCACATACTTAGAAAATTTAATTAAAACCCAGGTCTTGGGCTGGAGAGATGGCTTAACGGTTAAGTGCTTGCCTGTGAAGCCTGAGGACCCCGGTTCGAGGCTCGGCTCCCCAGGACCCACGTTAGCCAGATGCACAAGGGGGCGCACACATCTGGAGTTCGTTTGCAGTGGCTGGAAGCCCTGGCGTGCCCATTCTCTCTTTCTCTCTCTCTCCCTCTTTCTCTGTCTGTCACTCTCAAATAAATAAATATTAAGCAAAAAAATTTTTTAAAAAAACCCCAGATCTTTCCATTGGTTTTAAGAAGCCCATTATAGAAATCGAGTCGGCTAACGAAAGCCAGTACTTTCAAAAGGCTTAATGAGGATATAACAGGACCTTAAACTACTCCTGAACAGTTCTGTAATACCCAACCTGCCCTCCCTTGGGAACTCTGTTCATGAGTGGGGACTGAGGGCTGGAGAGATGGCTTAGCAGTTAAGGCACTTGCCTGCAAAGCCTAAGGACCTGGGTTCAATTCCCCAGTACCCAAACAAAACCAGATGCACAAAGTGGCACATACACCTGGAGTTCATTTGCAGTGGCTGGAGGCCCTGGTGTGCCCATTCTCTCTCTCTCGCTGTCACTGTTTTCCTCTCTCTCTCAAATAAACAAATAAATAAATTGTGTGTGTGTATATATATACATATATATATGTATATATATATATGCATACATATGTATATATGTCATATATATACCATATATATATATATATATTTTTAAGAGTGGGGACTGAATTTTAGAAGCGTTCCTGTTGCCTTCGCAACATGAAGGAAATGACAGTTATAATGGCTGTCATTAGTAATGTGGCCTCTGCAGCAGTTATCCTGCCATTACTCTCTTTGTTCTCTTTTCAGAGAGAGAGAGGGAGAGAGGGAGAGAGAACATCTGGAGCCCTCAGTTGTCATCTTAAGTTTCGGGGAGCTGAGAAGACAGGAGAGAGCAGTATTTATTTCTCAAGATCCAGAGGGAACTCACAGAGTTTCCGTCTTAATGATCAACGCTTAAGTACTTAATGTAACGGAGCCCTTCCCTCTTAGACGCTACCCACACCCATGATGGGGGGGGGGGACACACTTCTGCCTGCAGATGGACAGAGGAGACATGGGCTTCCCTTTGGAGGGAGGGACACGGATACATGCTCTGTTCCCTCCTCGGTGGAGAGGAGACACGATGGTGTGTGCCCACGCCCCCTTTCCACCCTCGCGTGCGTGGCGGCGCCGCCCCGTGGCTGGGGAGGGCAGACTCACCTCGGCGTCCTGGTGGTTGACCTCGCCCAGGTTGGACTGCTGCAGCAAGACCGTGAGGAGCCTGCGGGCAGGGGCGGGAGGGAGACAACACAGCTCGTTATGGGCTCTTGGAATGGACATAAAAACACAACAGAGCTGGGCAGATGGCTTAGTGGTTAAGGTGTTTGCCTACGAAGGCTAAGGATCCTGGTTCGATTCCCTAGGACTCACATAAGCCGGATGCACAAGGGGGGGGGCACACATCTGGAGTTCGCTGGCAGTGGCTGGAGGCCCTGGTGCTCCTCTTTCTCTCTCTCAAATAAATAAATAAATTAGTTCCTTGGCAATGGCTGAAGACCCTGGCATGCCCATTTTCTCTCTCTCTCTCTCTTTTAAATAAATAAATAAATTTTTAAAGGGCTGGAGAGATGGTTCAGTGGTTAAGACATTTGCCTGCAAAGCTAAAGGACCCTGGTTCGATTCCCCAGGACCCATGTTAGCCAGATGCACAAGGGGTCACATGCATCTGGAGTTGGTTTGCAGTGACTGGAGGCCCTGGTGCACCCATTCTCTCTCTCTCTCACCTCTCTCCCTCTTTCACTCTCTCAAATAAATACGTAAATAAAATATATGTTAAAAGATTTAAAAATACCACAACTTAGTTTGAAGGGGCCCCAATGAAGATGAGGCCATTTTCATATACCTGAGAGAAAGATCTGTGGACAGACGTCACCGTGGTAAGTGACGTTTAAGTTTCCCACCTTCTCACCTTCTTAGTGCCCCTGGAGGGACCGAGGAGGAAGGAGAGACCCTCAGTTTATGTACGCACTTCAACAACCAAAGTCACCTTCTGTTTGTCCTTAACTTACTTCGCCAGAACTTCCAGAGTGCATGCACATCACTTCCCTTGTAGGCACATAAGCGTGGTGGTTTGAATCAGGTGTGTTTGGAATGCTTGGTCCCCAGCCGGTGGCGAAGCCTGGCTGGAGGAGGTGTGTCGTTGGGGATGGTCTTAGAGGCGGTACAGGCAGCACCCCCTTGCCAGAGTTTGGCTGGCTCTCCGGCTGCTCTTTTCTACCTGCTGTGGCAGAATTGGTGCCCAGCCTCTGCTCATGCCCTTCCGTCGTGAAGCTCCCCCCTTGAAACTGTAAGCCAAAATGAAAATGTTCCTACTCTCAGGGGGTTTTGGTTGGGTTCTTTGTCCCACCAATAACAATCGCTCAGACCCTTCTCTGAGCGCGTAGACCACAGCCAGTGCCTACAGGTTTGTTCATTCTTGGGTAAAACTGACAAATGGCCGAGTGTAAGACAACAGTAATCAGTGTGAAACTGAAATCAGCGATTCTCAATTTCAAGGTCTCACACTTGTGGTCAACACTTCCTCTGTGTGAGGAACGATTTCCAGGCTCCAACTCTGAAGCTAGGTTTCATGGGTTCACATCCTAGCCCTACCCCTGATAAGCTCAGTGCCCCAAGGCAAGTCACTGGCCCTCCCTGTACCTCCTCTGCGACACGGGATGATTAAGCTTCTGCATTGCAGCTTAGTGGGAGGACTGAGTGAGCTAGCATGCACAATACAGCTAGACTAGGAACAAGTACAGTTTTATTTCCAGAACCCTGAACCCCAGAAGTCTGGGTCCCGACCTTCGCGTCTGAATCACCAGGGAGATTCTCAAAACTACAAGAGGCTGCATCGTACTCAATGCCTCCAGCCCCACAGATCTGAGAAACACTCATTTCCTACAGTTAAAAAAAAACAAAAACATCTGTGGGCTGGAGAGATTGCTTAGTGGTTAAGGCACTTGCCAACAAAGCCAAAGGACCCAGGTTCAATTTCCCAACACCCACGTAAGGCAGATGCACAAGGTGGCGCATGTGTCCAGAGTTCGTTCGCAGAGGCTGGAGGCCTTACAGTGCCCATTCTCTCTCTCTCTCTCTCTCTCTCTATCTCCCCCCCCCTCAAATAAATAAGTAAAAATAAATATTTGAAAAAAATCCATTATAACAAAAAGCATTCCTTCGGGTAAATAATGGTTCTTGGGAACCCTTGAGAAGGTGCTGGTGACAGATCAGTGGGCCTCTATCAAGAATAGGAAGAGCATCATGTATGATGAGAGATCAGTGGGTCTCTATCAGGAGTAGGAAGATCACTGTGTGTGCACAGGCCGGGAAGGAAGTTCAGAATTATTTGGGGGAAGCTGGGGAGATGGCTCAGTGGGTGTCATGCTTGCTATGCAAGCACAGGGACCTAGTTCACATTCCTGGTAGCTACATAAAATGTCAGGTGGGGCATTACACACAGCTGTGATCCTAGATCTGGGGAGAAAGATACAGGCGGATTCCTGGATCTCACTGGCTTGGTAGTCTAGCTAAATTGCTGGATTCTATGTTTTGTGAGAAACGTTATCTCAAAAAAATAAGACGGAGGGCTGGAGAGATGGCTTAGCGGTTAAGTGCTTGCCTGTGATGCTTAAGGATAACCTTGTTGGCTCAGTAGTAAATGGGGTGCAAGGAGAGCTTAACCAGGGATGGAATTCTGCTTATTTGCCACGGGTGTTACGTACCTGGGAAGCCCCGGTCTAAATCCAACCTGTCCACTATCTTTTGGGGAGCCAGACCTCGGTTGAGGCTTAATTCAGGTCTCGCTGCTATGTGACCTCACCAAGCTTCTATACCATCCGGTGCACATGGCCAGTAGCATGCAGCACCCACTGTTCCGTTATAGAACGCTGCGAGTTCCTGGCTCCCAAGCTTACAAGTCATGGGCTATGAATGCAAGCAGTGTGTCTCTTTCACACTTTCTGAATTCTAGACTCATCCATCTGTCTGGTAGGAAGCTGTTATGAAAAATAATTGGATTTGGGCGACACTGTTCCTGTTTTTGTAGTTATTTTTACCCCTGGATATATTGTCCTTTTGACTGCCTCGTGAATGGGGGCTAGGCTTAGCTTCTAAAAACTTTCTCTCTCTCTGTCGCAGACTCTTGGTAGTAGCCACTTTGGTGTCTGCAGCGCAAGGTGGAAGGGGTGTTAGGAGGCAAGGCGGGAGGTGAGCTGTGGGATCTGAGGCTCCAGTCTGTCAGCCTGGAGCAGACAGAGCCCCCTTACACACACACCCAGTGATCCACTGCCAAGACAAACTGGGGCTGTGGGCAGGTGAGAATGGGGGGATCACATCACATCCTGGGTACCTACGTGTACCTGGATGGTTCTGTGCTCTGTGAAGTTTTGCTTTGAGGCCGATCTTCTGGGCTGCCGTTAGCCTGGCCCCCTTCCCTTCCTACTGGGAGTACCCGATGGAGGAGGGGAGAGGCCAGATCACTTGCCTTCACAGCTTGAATACTTCCTAATTCCCAAAGATTTGCTGTGACGTTTAAGTGTGTCGGTGCATTACAAAACACTTGGAATAGCTTTTTTTGCTTTTTAAAAAAAATGTTATTTATTATTTGCAAGGAGAAGGAGAGAGAGAGACTATAAATGGGCATGCCAGGGCCCCTAGCCACTGCAAACAAACTGCATGTGCCACTTTGTGCATCTGGCTTTATGTGAGTACTGGGGAATCAAACACAGGTCATTAGGCTTTGCAGACAAGTGCCTTAATCACTGAACCATCCCTCCAGCCCTATTTTATTTTATTTTTTTTGGTTTTTCGAGGTAGGGTCTCACTCTAGCCCAGGCTGACCTGGAACTCACTATGTAGTCTCAGGATGGCCTCGAACTCCCAGCGATCCTCCTACCTCTGCCTCCCGAGCGCTGGTATTAAAGATGTACGCCACCACACCAGGCCCCTCCAGCCCCAGTTTTTAAATTATTTATTTATTTGCAAGTAGAGTATTTGTTTTCAGGAGAGGGAGAGAGGAAAGAGAGAATAGAATAGCTTTTATAAAAAATGATTAGTTTTTTAAAATGCTGCTATCTTCCCTGGGTTTTCCCTGGTCTCTGTTGGATAATTTAGGTGGCAAAGGGGCTCAGCTAGAAACATCCTGGGAACAACTTATTCCTGTAACCTTTTCTGTTTTGTGGTCCCCTTAGGCCCCTAGCCTGGATGCTCAGAAAGATTGCCCCAGGTCAGCCACGTCCCCCTCCATTCACTGAAACTGTCCGGGTGCCGGTGCGTTTTCTAAATGATGAAATGTCTGCCTCATATTGGAGCACTAGTAAGTAGCGAATGGGACCCCAAGGAAATAAACTGGGAAGATCTCTGGTTGTATTAAGTGACGAAAAGATGCAGTTGTTGGTAAGAGAAAACCATATTAATAATAATAATAATAATAATAATACCTGCCAGTTACCATGGAGACCATGAAAAAGGCCTCCTGACAGCTCTGTGGCTGCTGTCAGAGGAAACTGTCCCTTGTCTTCCGGCACCAGCAAGCATAGGGCACACACTAACAGAACTCTGTCTCTCCCTGCAGTCCTAATTACCAAGGCCCCTCTTTCACTTGGGCGCCCACTGGGTGTCCCAGCAAGGGTGCAAGAAAGGCTCCGGGGAGCTGAAAGGGTGGTGGTGGGGGGACAATTTGAACTTGCTGAGAAGCAGTGGACTTAACAGCAGGGTGAGGACTAGGGACATGAAACCTGGGCTTTGTCAACCCATGTGCCCTCAAGGTCATGAGGATCACTCACGTACCCCTGTATCTGCCTCTATTGCCCTGCATGGAGGATGTCAATTGGAACTGACTGGAGACCCCTCACACCTTCTGCGGGGTGAATACCAGTGTCTCCCTGGGCTCGTTTCTAAAGAGTTTCCTTCTGCCAAAATCTCCAGCCAGCACCATGTGGAAGGGGCTGGTTTGGAAACCGAAAGTTCAGCAGGTTTCTTGGGCGGCACAGACTTCCTTTCACAAGTCTGCCAGGTGGCCTGGGCATGCTGCTGACGAATGGCAGAAGATCTCCAGATGTTGCCACACTAGGAGAAGCACAGGGGGAGTTGGCGGGGCACTGGACGGCGGAGCTGAATGTCCGCCGGTTTCTGAAGCCTCAAAGCGACCCGGTCCCCTGGGTCATCGCAGACAGGTGTTCATAGCCCAGCAGCCTTCGCAGTCGGTGGGGACTGCGTGCCGCTGGGATGGAGGGGCTGCGTGGGCCCAGAGCTACAGATGCTTGTGTGTAATTTGTGCTGTCCTGTGTGGATCAAGGTGAAGACTAGCGTAGGAACTGGGGAAATGGCAGTAAGAGGGTGTCAGTCTTCAATGGTGATCTGTATAGCATTTCTTTCTATCTTCTCTTCCCTCCCTCCCTTCTTTCCTTCTTCCTTCCTTCCTCCCTTCCCTTCCTTCTTTTCTTCTTTCCTTCCTTTTTCCTTTCTTCCTCCCTTCCCTTCCTTCTTTTCTTCTTTCCTTCCTTTTTCCTTTCTTCCTTCCTTCCCTTCCTTCTTTACTTCTTCTTCCTTCCTTTTTCCTTTCTTCCTTCTTCCTTCCTTCCTTCTTCCTTTCTTCCTTCCTTCCCTTCCTTCTTTTCTTCTTTCTTTCCTTCCTTTTTCCTTTCTCCTTCCTTCCCTTCCCTTCCTTCTTTCTTTCCTTCCTTCCTTCCTTCCTTCCTTCCCTTCCTTCCTTCCTTCCTTCCTTCCTTCCTTCCTTCCTTCTTCCTCCTTCCTTCCTTCCTTCCTTCCTTCCTTCTTCCTTCCTTCCTTCCTTCCACCATCATTAATGTTACTCTTAAAATCACTACTTTCACTTTCTGAACACAATGTATTCAGTGCAGTGTTCAGTATTTTCTAGACATTCTCCTCAACTACTTCCACTTATTTTCTTATCGGGTGGCTACTGAATTTCCTCCTTCCTTCTACAAAAGAAAACTCTCTGGGCCCTGACCTATCAACTTGCCCAAGACAAAGAGGTTGGGTAACACGTGAAGCCAGGCTCGGGTTCATTCTGTCTGCGGCCATCTGGAGGGCGACCCAACAAGGATTTCAGTGGGTTTGGGTAAAACAAGGCTAGTGAAGAAATGAGCCAAAGAACAAAACCAGGACAGAAGGAAGCAGGTAGGAGCGGCAGTCCTGTGTGTATGCCAGAGGTGGGCTTCCAGCTAGGCTTTCAAATTTTCTAAGCACACAAGGTGAGAAACACAGACACAAATAATAGCGTTCATATCATAAAGAGACAAAATACTTTCTAAGGAGAAGCACAAGAATTTCTCCCTCAGTAGAATTTTTTCCCTGTGGTTTCTTATATAGACTTTTTTTTTTTAAGATGCTGTAATGAATAAAATATGTCTTGATTGTGAGCCAGTAAGTTTTGTGCTGCCTTTTCTCACAAGGCCTCTCAGCGCAGGCCAAGGGCTTGTTGCTAAAATATGACCATTAAAATAACTTCTACGGGGTCCACCACAATCGGTCTCAGGGACACAGCAGACCCATTAGACAGTTTGTCTTCATGAATGCAGTAGTAGGTCATTCGTGGCTTTCCGTGTGCCTCAGTTTCCCCGTGTGTGAACTGAGTATTAAAGTATAACCCTCTGCATAGAAGAGAGGCAGGGATTAAACAGGGTGATGCCTCCGAAGCGTTTGGGGCTTTGCTAGAGGCATGTTCATAACCAACGTCATCTTCGGTGCCAGTGTAAGTGAAGTGTAGACCAAACGGGTATACGGAAAGCTGAGTGGCCAAACAAGCTCATATGGCTAATGGAAAGAGTGTCTCTGCCTTCCCCGTTTTATGGTTGCAGTATTAAGAAGTGCCTATAAGCTACACCACGTCTTTCATTCTCCTCAGGAAATAATTGTAAGCATGGTCTGATAAACAAACGGGTGATTGCAGCCCAACTCTGTGGTGGAGCATGGCTTTAAACATTTCACACAGATGTAACTATGCCACGGTCATACTTTTTTTTTTCTTTTCAATCAAACAGCTGCAAAATATCTTTTTTTTTTTTTTTTTTGGCAACGTAGTCTCATAGGGAATCTTTTAAGGCAGGCTGCTGCCCAGATGCTCTGTAAGTAATTAAACTATTTGTTACATGAGCTGTTAAGAGTTTAATTGGCTTAATTTTTTAAAATTTTGTTCATTATTTATTTATTTATTTGAGAGCAACAGACAGAGAGAAAGAGGCAGAGAGAGAGAGAGAGAGAGAGAGAGAGAAAGAGATAGAGAATAGGCACGCCAGGGCCTCCAGCCACTGCAAACGAACTCCAGATGCATGTGCCACCTTGTGCATCTGGCTAATGTGGGTCCTGGGGAATTGAGCCTCGAACCGGGGTCCTTAGGCTTCACAGGCAAGCGCTTAACCGCTATGCCATGTCTCCAGCCCTAATTGGATTCATTTTGAAGAACATTCAGTAGAAATAATAATTTTGGTTTTAGAGTAGTTAATTGCAGCTTGAGAGCCTTAAAAGGAGGTAGTTTTGTCACACCTAAAGCAGGGTTTTATTGTTCCACATCAAGTATCCACTGAACATAATAAAACTGCCATTAATGCACAGAAGAATGTCTCCTTTTCTCACTTCAACCTGTCAGAGGATGGTGACTAGGTCGCTAGTTACAATATCCACAGGAGAGGAAGCCACCGCTCTCTCCCGTCCCAGTAACAGCATTGTAAAGTGTCCAGGACCCCTGCTGGACATCATAAAAATAGGCATGCCCGGGCTGGAGAAATGGCTCAGTGGTTAAGGCACTTGCCTGTAAAGCCTAACAACCCAGGTTCAATTCCCTGGTATGCATGTAAAGCCAGATGCACAAAGTGGTGCATGGTTCTGGAGTTCATTTGCAGTGGCTAGAGGCTCTGGTGCGCCCATTCTCTTTTTCTCTGTCTCTCTTCTCTGTCTTTCTCTCTCTCTCTCTCCTTTGAAATAAATAAATTATTTTTAAAAATAGGGCTGGAGAGATGGCTTAGCGGTTAAGCAGTTGCCTGTGAAGCCTAAGGACCCTGGTTCGAGGCTCGATTCCCCAGGATCCACATAAGCCAGATGCACAAGGGGGCGTACACATCTGGAATCCATTTGCAGTGGCTGGAGGCCCTGGCATGCCCATTCTCTCTCTCTCTCTCTCTCTCTGCCTCTTTTTCTTCCTGTCTGTCACTCTCAAATAAATTTTTAAAAAGAAAGAAAGAAAGAGGGAAAAAAGAGAAACATGCGTGCCAGTCTACAGAAAAAGATATACATTTGGATTGGTTTTCAGCCCATTTCTGGGAAGACTTTCAGAGGAGGAACCTCGTCCATTTGCATAGTTGAATTGCCTTGAGTGTGACTTTGACTGACAAGGTTTCCCTCACTTGGCAGGGGCCGAGGAAGGGCTAGTGGCGAGGACAGGTAGCATCTTACCAAAACCCAAACCTTCTCTTCACAGATCAGGATCGCCGACGGCCGATATATTCCTGGTGAGACACTGTATTTCCTGCGATTCATTCCATTCATACCTGTTAAGTGACTGGTCCTTAGCGGTGGAATAAGAACTGAGGCAAACGGCGCCAGCTAGGCTAAGGCTCTGCAGGAATGCGTGGGGCATCCTCTCTACTCCTCTGTGCAAGTGCAGGGAGCATTCTGTGACCCCAGAGGATGATGGGAGAAGGCGGGGTCTCATGGTCACCAAGCGGAGGGGACCCAGTCGCCATTCAGGAGCATCTACGCCCATCAGACTGTGACAAGTCCAAGAAGTAAAAACTTCTGATGTTAAACACCGAGGTTTTGTTTTTTGTTTACTACGGCAGCTATAATCACCACATCTTAAGCAGATTTATCTATCAGAATCAGCAGACTGTAAGATGATTTGAGCAAGGCAGATATAGCCAGTTAAGTACAATAAATAAAAGCAGAATACTCTTAAAAGATAGGTTTCTAAACTTCCATTCTTAGAAAAAAAAAAAACCCAGGATGCTTTTGTGACTAATATTTGTGTAGGTTGTCCAATAAAGTCTTCTCTCCTCTCCTCCCCTCTCCTCTCCTCCATCCTTGCTCTCCCTAATTCCCTTAACATATGATGTTTACAGATTTCTAATAGTCTAGCCTGCCTGCTTTATCTCTCAATTTCCTTGCTTTGTTGGGCTTTGATTAAGACCCATTTTTTCTGTTATTTCTGGATCTAGTCCAAGATGATCAGTGGCAGGCCTTGGGAATAGTCAGTCTTGGAATTCCCCAGATCTTTTACTTTCTATAAAAATGATGAAAATGAAGAAATCTTGTTGTCCCCCAGCCCGAAGGACTATGGCCTTCTCTCCTCAGTTCCACAGGGCATAGGTCTTCCTTCTGGCCCTGGGTACAGCGCAGCCGCTGTGCTGCTGGCCAGGGCCTGGGGCTGGGGATACTGAGTTCTGACCAGAGGCATGCTGTGGTCAGCAGACTCAACAGGCGCAAGGAAGAGGCACCGGTATTCAAAGCAGGAAATGCTGCTATCGGCTGCTGTAAGAGGCCTTCCAAGAAGGGAGATGAAGGAATGAGGAAGCGGCCCTTGGTCTTGGCAAGTTGTTTTCTTTAGTTTCTCAATAGTTTTACAAACATAGGACCTTGATCGTCCACTCTGAGTACATTTCTTCCTGCAGTTTGCCTGCGTCCACATGCTTGATTTTTCCTTTTCCCTTGATTTTTTAATTTTATTTATTTGAGAGCAAGCGAGCGAGCGAGCGAGCGAGCGAGAGAAAAGGCAGATAGAGAGAGATTTGACAGCCAGGTGTGGTAGCGCACGCCTTTAATCCCAGCACTTGTGAGGCAGAGGTAGGAGGATCGCCGTAAGTTCAAGGCCACCCTGAGCCTACATAGTGAATTCCAGGTCAGCCCGGGCTAGTGTGAAACCCTACCTTGACAAACCAAAATAAATAAATAAATAAATAAAGAGAGAGAGAGAGATTTGAATTCTACCTCAGCCTCCTCTCAACTCTTAGATAGGATTAGACACCTGGTTTAGACATTAATCTTCCTTAACAGTTGCGACTGTTTCAGCCTGTTTGATTTCCTGCACAGACCTTCCATTATTGGAAAGTACCTCATCCCTTGGTTTACGACCACTCGACTCTTTCACTAGGATACCAGCTCCAGTACACCAGAGTCTCTGTCTTGGGGTGGAGAGATGGCTTAGCGGATATGGCATCTGCCTACGAAGCCCAAGGACTCTGTCTTGCTTACCGTGGCCCAGCCAGGGACTAGACCCCGGCCTGGCCTATGTGAAAGACTCAATAAATAGTTAATCGTTGACTGGATGAATATATGCATTCCAAGTGGCCTTTCTTCTATCAAGGGCTAGGAGAAAAGGAGGTAAAACTGAAGTAGGAGGATAGTAACATTCAAGTGTAAGATTATTTCAGGGTATTCGGTCGTGGGCCAGGCAAAATGACCAAGTTCTGTTTTTATCTGTGTTGGATGCCCTTCTCATGCAAGTTGGATCCCTTCCACGTTGAGCCTCAGGAACCTTACCTCACGTCAGGCTCTGCAGTGGCAGCGTGCAGTGGCAGGCGACCATTTTTATCCGGGATATTGTGCTTGGCGCCGTTTCTGAGCAGGCTCACACAGCCCTCGAGCCAACCCTGAAAGGCAGGAGCAACCGCATCGTTACATAACACAAACTCACGTAACACAGGCCAGTGAGCTTTCTTTAACCCCCACCCCTCAGCCTGCTCCATCGGCTTAGCTAAAAGCCTGTTTTTTGTTTTTGTTTTTGTTTTTTATTTGAGAAAGAGAGAGAGAGAGAATGGCATACCAGGCCCTCCAGCCACTGCAAATGAACTCCAGACACATGCACCACCTTGTGCATCTGACTTAACATGGGTACTAGGAATAGAACCTTGGTCCTTAGTCTTCACAGACAAGTGCTTTAACTGCTAAGCCATCACTCCAGCCCTAAAAGTCTGTTTCATTTGACTTAAGTTAAGAACCATAGCTCCAACTTAGGCATTCCAGCAAAGATCTGAAGTTCTTTTTTTTTTAATTTTTAAAATATTTCTATTTATTTGCAAGGGGAGTGAGGGAGGGAGAAAGAGAAAGAGAGAGAGAGAGAACGGGTGCGCTAGGGTCCCTTGCTGCTAGGAGCACACGTGACACATTGTGTGTCTGTTTTCATGTGTGTACTGGGGAATCGAACCCAGGCTATCAGGCTTTGCAAGCAAGCACCTTAACCGCTGAGCCATCTTTCCAGCCCAAGAGCTGAAGTTCTGGAGCTTCAAGTTCTCAAGTTTTCTGGAGGATCTTAACCCTTCCAATGCAGATTGGACACACACTGTCTCTCTTGCCTCCCCCTCCCATATTAGGACCAATCGCTGGAATTCGACTGATATGCTCAGACTGCGCCAGGGCCAGAGGTAGCTCTCTTTCTCTCTTTAGAGAGGTGGTTGACCAGCTCTGGCCTCTCAGTCTGTGGCTTAGCTCCAAATCATGCTTGTCTGGTTTGGGTGTCAAGGTCTAATTCTAAAAACTGGGTTCCTGTGCCGTTCCTGAGCCCCAGCACCCTCATTCTTAGCCTATTTCCTATGTCTAAGAAATGGGCCTGGTTCTCTTCTCCAAGTCCTGTTCTAAGAACCATAAAGGTAAAAGTATCTGGCTTACTCTGCTCAGGGTCAGCCCTCCTCCCCGTACCAAGGCACATAGCCTGTGTCCCAATCCAACACCAGGATCCCAGTGCTGACAGCCCTGGATCCCTAACATGTGGGTGTCACCTGCACCTCCTGAAAGCTCCCCAGAGCAAAGCTACACTCCCTTATGAATGTCTTGAGAAGCTGGGTGACCTCCCTGATGTAATGGTTGTGCTACTAGAACCCCAGTATTACCATATTCCACAGGTGCCAAAACCCCTAGTCAGCAGCTCCAGCTACATCATTTCTCCTGGTTCCCCCCATTGTAAAGGTCAGGAGAAACGTCACAGCAGGTCTCTCTCTGTTCCAGATATCTTTAGCTGCCCCAGTGTGGATGATAACCCAAGTTTGGGCTCATATGCTAAGGAGCAGGCCTCTTACTTTGGTCTAAAACCCACGGGTCATTCATCCGTCCATAACTAGACTAATAAATACATGAAACTATTAATAACAAGAATGTGATGGCGCTCTTTTATTTTCGAGCTTTGTTTCCTGCCTTGTGCTACTTGTGCAGAGTTAAGCTTCAAGGTTTTCCAGTGTAAAGAGAATGGGAGGCTTTCATCCCTAATATGACATACTAAATGCCCTAAAAACCAAAGTGTCAACACCGGGCACTGAGGAAGGAAGACAATGATAAGAAAAGAACCCTTAGGGCTGGAGAGAGGGCTGAGCAGTTGAAGTGCTTGCCGGCAAGGCCAAAGGACGCGGGGCTGATTCCCCAGATCCCACGTAAAGCCAGATGCACAAGACGGCGTCTAGGTTCATGTTCATATGACGTCTGGAGTTCGTTTGCAGTGGCTGGAGGCCCTGCTGGGTCCATTCTCTCTCCCTCTGCCCTCTCTTTCTCTCTCTCAACTAAATAAACAAAATATGTATTTTTAAAATAAAACCTTTGGTTTCAAAGAGGCCAAAAAATAACTATCAGCGAAAGCACACCAAGCCGGGTGTGGTGGCGCACGCCTTTAATCCCAGCACTCAGGAGGCAGAGGTAGGAGGATTGTCATGAGTTTGAGAGCACCCTGAGACTACATAGTGAATTTCAGGTCATCCTGGGTTAGAGTGTGACCCTACCTTGAAAAAATAATCATGGGTTCGATTCCCCAGGTACCCATGTAAAGCTGGATGCACAAAGTGGCACATACATCTGGAGTTTGTTTGCAGTTGTTTGCAGTGTCAGGAGGTGCTGGCATGCCCATTCTCTCTCTCCCTCTGCTTGCAAATAAATAAATAAAATGTTATGACAAATTCAGGGCTGGAGAGATGGCTCAGTGGTTAAGGTGCTTGCCTGCAAAGCCTAACAACCTGAGTTTGATTCCCTAGTACCTGTGTAAAATCAGATGCACAAAGTGGTGTATGCATCTGGAGTTTGTTTGCAGCAGCTGGAGGCCCTGGCGTGCCCATTCTGTCTCCTTTCTCTCTGCCTCTCATCTCTCTATCTCTCTCTGACTCTCTTCTACCTTCCTCTGCTTCCAAATAAATAAATAAATAAATTTTAAAATGTCTGGCATTTTAGGGCTGGATAGATGGCTTAGCAGTTAAGGTGCCCACCTGTGAAGCTCAAGGACCCAGGTTCGGTTCCCCAGTACCCACGTAAGCCAGATGCACAAGGTGGCACATGCTTCTGGAGTTCATTTTCATTAGCAATGGCTGGAAGCCCTGGTGTGCTCATCCTCTCTCTCCATCAGCCTCTCTCTCTCTCTTACACACACACACACACACACACACACACACACACACACACACACAAAATAAATAGACTTCTTAAAAAATGTCTGGCATTTTTTAAAGAAAATCATTGGTTAAGCCCAGCATGGTGACTCACGCCTGTAGTCCCAGCATCGGAAGGTGGAGGAAGGAAGAACAGAAATGCAAGGGCATCCTCAGCTACGCAGTGAGTTCAAGGCTAGCCTAGACCACATGAGGCTCTGTCTCAAACAAAATAAAATCAATCACAACTGAAAAAAAAAAACAAAGCCTAACACCCTAAATTTCATAATATCAAGTAAGGTTCTATGGAATTGGCCAGGAATATCTAAGTCCTAAGTAGGAGCATTTTTTGGCATTTGTCAATGTTGACTCATAGTCTATTGATGCACTAAATCTGGTTCTAGTTGCCAATGTCTAAGTCATCAAGTTTTCTGCTTAAAAGGAGAAAATATGACTTGGAGACCCAAAGAAAGGCATGCTGGCCAAATTTTAAAGTTGCCCAAGATTTATAGTTTTTGAGAAGCAGATCTTTTAATGGGGGAAGGTTTGAAACAAATTTTTTTTTTTTTAATTTGCAACATTTCTTGGAACTCTGTGTATATGTGTGGCTTTCATTTTGTTTTCTTCAGAAAAAAAAAATCAAAACCATTCTGGGGTGGGAGAGATAGTTCAGTGGTTACGGCACTTGCCTGAGAAGCCTAAAGACCCCAGTTTGATTACCCAGTGCCCACGTAAGCCAGATGGACACGGTGACACATGCATCTGGAGTTTGTTTTGCAGCGGATAGAGGCCCTGGTGTACCCATTTTCTCTCTGTCTGCCTCTCTCTCTCTCAAATAAATAAATAAAATTGTGATTGTTTAAAAAATACTGTTACTAAAGATATTGGAAATTCTTATCACCATTCAGAGCCAACAAGTGAGTTATTTAGTTCTACTCTGTGCAAGCTAATGTCACATATTTTTCCTCCAGTTCTGAGAAATGTAGGTTATTATTTTAACTACACTTCACACATGAGAGAAGTTCAGAGGTTTGCGATTTGCCCAAGGTCTGGATAAATTTATTTGCTTTGCTGAGTTGACTCCTAGTTTCTAAGTGCCTCTCGTGCCAAGTTTCTCAGTCATACTGGAATGCAAACACTGTTAGGAAGTAATACTGAGGATGCTGCAAGCATCTTTCTTGTTATTTATTTATGTATTTTGTTTTTTCGAGGTAGGGTCTCTCTCTAGCACAGGCTGACCTGGAATTCACTATGGAGTCTCAGGCTGGCCTCGAACTCACGGTGATCCCCCTACCTCTGCCTCCCGAGGGCTGGGATTAAAGGCCTGCGCCACCACGCCCATCTCCTTTGCCTTCTTGAAGGAATAAATTCAGTGAAGAGACATAGTCTAAGCAGTAGTGAGCAGAAGCAAAACCGAGCAAAGACCTACACAAGACCCTCATAACGGGAGGAAAAGACGATGACATCAAATTAAAAGAGAGACGAATGGGGAGAGGGAGGGGATATGATGGAGAGCAGTGAAGGAGAAAGTGGGGGAGGGGAGGGAAATAGCATGGTTTATTGTCTGTAAGTATAGAAGTTGTCAACAAATAAATATACGTGTGTGTGTGTGTGTTAGAAAATTAAAAACATCTGAGCAAAGAAAGAATGCCAAAAAAGAAAGATGGGTGTGGCAGCCCCAAGGTGGGAGGCAGAGGAGTAGCATAGCGCTGGTTCCGCGTTGTGGATTTTTGAAGGGTTATGAATATTTATGAACTTGCGCTCATGAATATTTATGAGCTGAGTGGCATATTCATGAGGCAAGGTGATTCTTTCTCTGTTCAAATCATAGTGGACTGGATCTTCCTTTGAGGGCATTTCCCTCAATGAGCTCCTCTTGAGGGGAGAGAAGGCAAACTTATACAATGTAAGTGACATTGTAATGATGTCAGGTCCTTTGAGGATGCAAATCCTTTGCCAGTGCGCATGTGCGGGAGAATGCCTCGGTGCCTCAGTTTCCAACACAGTGGGAGCAACCTACCCAACCGCAGCTTTAAGGATGTTTAACCCCAAAAGGGCAGTCTGACCACTGGGAGGCACAGCTACCGAAATGCCACTGCAGTTTTCCTCGGTTAGACGGGGTCGCCTTCCTGGAATAGGCAGAGACTTTCTTTGGCTCCGTTTCTACCCAGCATCTAATCTGCTGTCGTTTAAACGCATTCGATGCAAGAACATGTGACAGGGCACTGGTGGCCTGGCTCACGTTCCTGGGGCAGAGGTGGAGACGGTTCATGGGGCTGCCGGCCGCCTGCCAAGATTGTCTTTGTTGTTTTTCCCAGAGCCCAGTCCTCATCTGGCCTGGCTTGGCTGTCACACATATATCCAGCTGCACATCCTCTTAGTTTTTAAAAATTTTTGTTTGTTTATTTATTTGAGAGCGACACAGAGAGAAAGATGAAGAGAGAGAGAGAGAGACAGAGAGAGAGAGAGAATGAGAATGAATGTGCCAGGGCTTCCAGGCACTGCAAACTAACTTCAGGTGTGTGACTGTGCATCTGGCTTCACTGGGTCCTGCTACTGATTGTAAGTGTTTTTTTTTTTAATGTTTTTGTTTATTTTATTTATTTATTTATTTGAGAGCGACAGACAGAGAGGCAGATAGAGAGAGAGAGAGAATGGGCACGCCAGGGCCTCCAGTCACTGCAAACGAACTCCAGACGCGTGCGCCCCCTTGTGCATCTGGCTAACGAGGGTCCTGGGGGAATCAAGCCTCGAACCGGGATCCTTAGGCTTCACAGGCAAGTGCTTAGCCGCTAAGCCATCTCTCCAGCCCATCCTCTTACTTATTTTTTTTCTTCCCCAGAGTATCTGACCTTGTTGCTTTAACCCTACAGCAATCTCAAGAACACTTCCTCTTCCCAGGGATCCTCAGCCCAGCCCTGGGGAGCTCCTGCCTTGGGGACTCACACAGAGGCCAGGCACAGGGGGGAAAAGGCGACCCCATTTAAAGCGTCACCTCGGCTACGTCCCTCGCACAGCTCTTGAGAAGGCATTCCCAGAAAGAGTTACCCGTGAAAGCATAGCACATTCTAGGCTCCAAGTTGCTGCTCTGTAATTCAGCGTGGGCCAGTCCCTCGCATAGCCGAAGTCCGCACGAGGAGAAATGAAAATCGGAGTTGTAGAATTGCAAAAGACGCATAATTTGTTTTCACCAAATTCTAGAGTCTAGTGACTCTTCCTCCACACCGTGATCCAAATTCTCTTTTCTCAGTTCAGACTCTAAATAAACTTGTACTAAGAGCAGTCATCAGAAGATGTCCCAGAAGGAAGGAGACCGGAGCCGGCACTTAGGATCTGCCTGAGCTACGGGATCTCAACTAGCACACATGGAGCAGAGTTCTGCAAACTTGAAGACCACCACAAAAATTACTTGGGATGCGTCTTTAACCTGAAGAACCCCCATCCCCCTCCATTCTCATCCCGTCTCCAGGGTACCTGACTTTGGAGGTCTGAAAAATGTATCTCAGGACCTGACTTTCAAATAGGCTAAGAGATGTTGACACAGGACATCTGTGGGATCACACTTCAAAAGTTCTTTCTTGGAGCGGGGCGTGGTGGCGCATGCCTTTAATCCCAGCACGCGGGAGGCAGAGGTAGGAGGATCGCCGTGAGTTCGAGGCCACCCTGAGACTACTTAGTGAATCCCAGGTCATCCTGGGCTAGAGTGAGACCCTACCTCACCAAACCAAAAAAAAAAAAAAAAAAAAAAAAAAAAAGTTCTTTCTTGGGCTAGAGAAATTTCTCAGTGGTTAAAGCACTTGCATACAAAGCCTAATGACCTGGGATTCGATTCCCCAGTACCCACATGAAGCCAGATGCACCAAGCCCACGCATCTGGAGTTCATTTGCAGTGGCTGGAAGCCCTGATGCACCCAATTTTCTCTAACTTCTCTCTGTCTCTCTGCTTGCAAATAATAAATACATAAAGAAGTAAGAATATATTTTTTTAAAGTTCTTCCTACATTTGTCGGTAGGTCCTAGAGAAAGAAGGTAGGCAAATTGAAAATCTAAATCGAATCTCTGCAGGAATTGGGCAATACACCATTGCAGTCTCTGTAGATCATTACAGGAAGGGGTGGCATGTTTGGGGAAGGAAATGTTTTACTTCAGAGGGGCACTTTGAGCTGGGGCTTTTTTGGTCACATCTGCCGCAGTCAACTAGCAAATACAAAAAAAAAAAAAATCAAATGTGAGATGGTGGGGTCCAGGTGGCGGGAGAGGAAGAAGAATGACCCCCAGCCCCCGCCCCATGCTGGTTAGGACCTACTCCATACGGTCTCAAGGAAGCTCTAGAACTTCCCAGACTATCACAAGGACCGTTTGGGAGAAGGAGGGTTTGAGGACTTTCAGCGAGTCTTAACCAAGCTTGCTCTCAAGTTGGGTAATACTGAACTGAAATCTCTAGGAATGACATGACACTTTCTAATTTGAGCATTACCAGTGCACTGAGTCCACGGCCTGGTTCTGCCCCCAAAGAGCCTGGCATGGCCCCATTCTCTGTCCCCCCCAGCCTCCCCCACCCTCTTCCCAGCTCTATCATTCCTGCCATTCCTCAGCATGGAGTTTCCACTGTGTTCATCCCAACATGCAGATGTTGACGGGATCCTCAAAGCATTGCTCCTCGGAGTTATTTATGGAGCCTGTTCTCAGTAGCGCCCAGAATGGTCCAAAATGTCCCAAGGGAAATTCTAATGGCATTAAGATAGAAAAGAATGCTTCTCCAATGGTGACAGCACCTCTGTCTTAACTTTTGAAGGACCCAAAATGGATTGAGATCCATGAAATGGCATCTAAGCGGTGAGCTAAACCTTGACGCTGAGTGCATGAAGATTCCACGTCCTATACTCCCTGTCTTATGGTGTTAATCCAAGGACACTCTTCTAAAACTGGAACCCACATAATGCCTCTCACCCTCCTGCTCCAGAGCCCCTTTATCAGACAGGTACCAGGTAGGTTGCCAGGCATAAACTCGTGCGGCCACATGCATCCTGGGTGTTAATGTTGGCGCCCATCTTCAATAGGAGCTTCACGGTGTCCACTTGGCGTCCGGATACTGCATGCATCAAGGGTGTACATCCTGGAATGAGACATTTCAACAGCCTTTAAAGATGTGTCACTGGGCTGGAGGGATGGCTTAGCGGTTAAGGCGTTTGCCTGCAAAGCCAAAGGACTCAGGTTCGATTCCCCAGGACCCATGTAAGCCAGATGCACAAGGTGGCGCATGTGTCTGGGGTTCACATGTGGCTGGAAGCCCTGGCGTGCCCATTCTCTCTCTCTATCTCTGTGTTCCTCTCTCTCTCTCTCTCAAATAAACAAATAAAAATAAAATACTTAAAAATGTTTGACTTATAAAATTTATGGGCAGATTTATTTGCCTGCTCATTTGTTATATTATTATTATTATTATTATTATTATTATTATTTGCCTTTTTGTTGTTCAACTGCATGGGACTGAAGAGGGATGAAGGCGACTGCTATGTTTATGTAAAGCAGTGTACTCCTTTCTTCTGGCATTTTCCCAGTTAACTGTCATTTTGCAATAGTCGGTTGACTAAAACCTTTTGGGCAGATGCTCAGAATCATTATTACTGCCTCAGGGGTATGGATAATTTGGGACTTCACAGGAAGGTTTATCCTGATCTGGCTGGAGAAATAAAGAGTCTGGAAATTGCCTTTGGAAAGCGCTCCAGCCAGGCCAGCAGACTCAGCGCGCTTTTATCGGAGGGGGCGGATGACAAAGCTAGGTGTGTTGTGCCGGCCTTGGGCTGGACACAGATTCTCACTAGAAAGAGTCACCTGCCTGCTTTCACAATCAGCGCAGTCCAGAGCCTTTGAGTTGCTATTGTTGTTGTTTCTTTAATTTTATTTTTATTTGTTTATTTGCAAGCAGAGAGAGAGAGAGAGACAGAAGAGAGACAGACAGACAGAATGGGCATGCCAGGGCCTCCAGCCACGGCAGAGGAACCCCAGATGTATATGCCACTTTGTGTATCTCTCCAGCTTGCCCTTGGTTTTAAAGCATGCTTTCTTCCAGCGTGAAACAGCCTTGGCTGACTTTTAACCCTTGATGCTCTTAAGTCAGCCCCTTGAGTATTAGGAAAATCTTTTACTTTTGGTTGAGGTATTGAAGTATAAATTAGGACAACCATTTTGGCAACATTTGTCAAAATTCAAGATGTTCCTACCTATGACCAAGTCGTTCAGAAACTCTCACATTGATGCACAGAATGATGCAAAGGTGATTAATAAAGAACTAAACTACCAGGGAGCTGGAGAGATGCCTTAGTGGTTAAGGCACTTGCCTGAAAAGCCTAAGGACTCAGGTTCAATTCCCCAAGACCCACATAAACTAGATGCACAAAAGGGCAGGTGTGTCTGGAGTTTGTTTGCAGTGGCTGAAGGCCCTGGCAAACCCATTTTCTCTCTTTCTCTCTCTCTCTCTTTCTCCCTTCCTCTCTCAAATAAATAAATAAAAGTAGAAAAAAGTATTTAAAAAAAATAGCTATCAGGAAATGAAATAAGTAAATACCAGTACAGAAAGGCATAAGCTGGGTCATAGTTACACGAGGAAATACATATGTACACAGAGCAGTTAAAATGTCCAAAGTAAACCAACTTGTGCCTACCTAAATAAATCTCAACATTTGTTTTTCGTGAGCACGTGTGTGGTGGGGGAGTTCATACATGTTCCTGTGTGTATGTGAATGCACACGTCTTAACATAAATTTGGGTGAAGGAAGCTGATTGAAAAGAATTGCAAGATTATATATGTAAATTTTATAAATAACAGAATGATAAGTGCAGGTAACTACAATTTATTTATTTTATTTATGTGGTATTGTATTTTAGATTTGGTGTGGATCTTGTACCCTGTGACCTTGTTGAACCACTCACTAATTCTAGGAAATGCTTAGCACGTTCTGGTGATGACAATCATACTGTGGAAAGAGGGACAGAGTTGGTATATATATATATATATTTTTTGGTGTGTATTGTTTGTTTTCCTCGCCTTCCTGCTGGTTTCTTGTGCTTACATTGCACCATACTGAGAGTAGCTAGTCATGTCTTTTTCCTTACCTAAGGGTCAAAGCATTCGCTCTTTCTTCATTAAGTACCACGCTAACTCGGGAGCTGCGTGCTTATGTGTGTGGCCTGTGTCCATGTGTGTCCATGTGTGTTCATGTGTGAGGGGGGGAGCTTGTGCATGGAGGTTCCCATCCATATATGTGTGCAGGCATCAGGAGGGCAGAGGTTGACACTGGAGGTCTTCCTCAACAGCTCGCCACCTTATTTTTTATTTATTTATTTATTTTTTGAGCCGAAGTCTCTCAGTGAACCTAGGGCTCACCAGTCTGTGCTTCCAAAGTGCAGGGATTACAGGTGTGTGCCATCACGCTTGTGTGGCAAGCACTTTGCCCACTGAACCACCTCCCCATCTCCTAGCTCTAGAGTTTTTAAGGATAATCTTTATATTACTATTATTTATTTATTTATTTATTTATTTATTAGAGTCAGAGAGAGGGAGGAGAGAGACAGAGAGAATGAGAGATGGGCGCGCCACTGCAAACGAGCTCCAGACACGTGCGCCACCTTGTGCATCTGGCTAACGTGGGTCCTGGGGAATCGAACCGAAATCCTTTGGCTTTGCAGGCAAGTGCCTTAACCACTAAGCCATCCCGCCAGCCCTGTATTATTTTTTACATAAGAGGGTTTCCTATTGTCCGGCCTAGCCTTGAACTTGTGACCCTTCTGCCTAAACATCCTGGGTAGCTGTAACTTCAGGCTCACAGCATCGTATCTGGCTTTATATTCTTATCATGTTAAGAAAGTTCCTCAGGCTGGAAAGATGATTTAGCACTGAAGGCACTTGCCTGCAAAGCCTAAGGACTTGAGTTCAATTCCCTGGTATCCATGTAAAGCCATTGTGTGCAGTGGCTCGAAGCCTTGGCACACCCATTCTCTCTCTCACTCTATCTGCCTCTTTCTGTCTCTCCAATAAATAAACAAATAAGTGTGTCCATGTGTGTCCATGTGTGTCCATGTGTGTCCATGTGTGTCCATGTGTGTCCATGTGTGTCCATGTGTGTCCATGTGTGTCCATGTGTGTCCATGTGTGTCCATGTGTGTCCATGTGTGTCCATGTGTGTCCATGTGTGTCCATGTGTGTCCATGTGTGTCCATGTGTGTCCATGTGTGTCCATGTGTGTCCATGTGTGTCCATGTGTGTCCATGTGTGTCCATGTGTGTCCATGTGTGTCCATGTGTGTCCATGTGTGTCCATGTGTGTCCATGTGTGTCCATGTGTGTCCATGTGTGTCCATGTGTGTCCATGTGTGTCCATGTGTGTCCATGTGTGTCCATGTGTGTCCATGTGTGTCCATGTGTGTCCATGTGTGTCCATGTGTGTCCATGTGTGTCCATGTGTGTCCATGTGTGTCCATGTGTGTCCATGTGTGTCCATGTGTGTCCATGTGTGTCCATGTGTGTCCATGTGTGTCCATGTGTGTCCATGGGGGAGCTTGTGCATGGAGGTTCCCATCCATATATGTGTGCAGGCATCAGGAGGGCAGAGGTTGACACTGGAGGTCTTCCTCAACAGCTCGCCACCTTATTTTTTATTTATTTATTTATTTTTTGAGCCGAAGTCTCTCAGTGAACCTAGGGCTCACCAGTCTGTGCTTCCAAAGTGCAGGGATTACAGGTGTGTGCCATCACGCTTGTGTGGCAAGCACTTTGCCCACTGAACCACCTCCCCATCTCCTAGCTCTAGAGTTTTTAAGGATAATCTTTATATTACTATTATTTATTTATTTATTTATTTATTTATTAGAGTCAGAGAGAGGGAGGAGAGAGACAGAGAGAATGGGCGCGCCACTGCAAACGAGCTCCAGACACGTGCGCCACCTTGTGCATCTGGCTAACGTGGGTCCTGGGGAATCGAACCGAAATCCTTTGGCTTTGCAGGCAAGTGCCTTAACCACTAAGCCATCCCGCCAGCCCTGTATTATTTTTTACATAAGAGGGTTCCTATTGTCCGGCCTAGCCTTGAACTTGTGACCCTTCTGCCTAAACATCCTGGGTAGCTGTAACTTCAGGCTCACAGCATCGTATCTGGCTTTATATTCTTATCATGTTAAGAAAGTTCCTCAGGCTGGAAAGATGATTTAGCACTGAAGGCACTTGCCTGCAAAGCCTAAGGACTTGAGTTCAATTCCCTGGTATCCATGTAAAGCCAGATGCACAAGGTGATGCATGCGCCTGGAGTTTGTGTGCAGTGGCTCGAAGCCTTGGCACACCCATTCTCTCTCTCACTCTATCTGCCTCTTTCTGTCTCTCCAATAAATAAACAAATAAAAATTTTATAAATTTTATAAAAGAAAGTTTCTATCCACTACTGTTTTCTGAGATTTTTAAATTGTGCGTGTATATTAAAATCCATCAAAAGCTTACTTCAGTACCAAGTGATATAAATAAATGATATTTCTTCTTTAGCTGGCTAATTTTAGTAGCTTATCCTGGCTTTCAAAAACGGTCACATGGGCTGGAGAGATGGATTAGTGGTTAAGCACTTGCCTGTGAGGCCTAAGGACCACGGTTCGAGGCTCGATTCCCCAGGACCCACGTTAGCCAGATGCACAAGGGGGCGCACACATCTGGAGTTCGTTTGCAGTGGCTGGAGGCCCTGGCGCACCCATTCTCTCCCTCCCTCCTCTCCCCCTCCTCTCTCCCTGTGTCTTTCTGTCTGTCGCTCTCAAATAAATAAATAAAAATACAAAAAAAAAATTGACCCAGACTAATTATATCCCTAGAACAAACTCTATTCGTTCATGGTGGAAAAAATATATATATAACATATATTTATATTTATCTATCTACCTATCTATCATCTATCTACCTATATGATCTATCTATCTATCTATCTATCTATCTATCTATCTATCTATCTGTACTGTCTATACATGTCTCTATGCAGTCTCAGGAGGCCATCTGTAAAAGGGCAAAGCGTACAGTCTGGACATGGACAAGGAGGTCACCTTCACTGTCGCAGCATTCCAGGATGGAGGGGTCTTCTCGAATCACGGCAGTCAGAGCGCTGACATCCCCGTTCGATGCTGCGTGGTAAACCATGGTCAGGTCGACTTCTTCCGATGAGTCATCTCCGTGAATCAAGCAGACCCTCGTTACTGCGGGTATCTCGCCCAAGAAACAGCACCACCCACACTGCCCTCGCTAGCTGGTCCAGGGGGAAGGGGGAGGCATCCCCGTGGCATGCTGCCTTACCACTTCCAGAGAAAGGCAGGCCGCTGTGGGCCCTTGGAAACGCTACCACAGGTTAAAACGGAGTCTCGGGGAATTAGATGTCCTTTGAAATTTTACTAACTACGGTCACTCAGGTTTTGCAAAATTAACTAGAGTAAAAGGGAAGCAGAGCCCTCCTCCTAATTTTGAGCACCCCCCTTTACCCTTTTATTTTTGTTTCTTTGAGGTAGGGTATCGCTATAGCCCAGGCTGACGTGGAATTCACTATGTAGTCTCAGGCTGGCCTCAAACTCATGGTGATCCTCCTACCCCTGTTTCCCGACTGCTAGGGATTAAAGGCGTGTGTCACCACACCGGTTTTTTGACGCGGGGTCTCTCTCTAGCTCAGGCTAACCTGGAATTCACTATGTAGTCTTAGGGGAGGCCTCGAACTCATGGCGATCCTCCTACCTCTGCCTCCCGAGGGCTGAGGTTAAAGGCGTGTGCCACAATGCCCGGCTCTGCACTTCCCTTTTTTGATCTGAAACGTGGTACTTATCTTCTCAGTGACTCAGTCTACCCACTTTCGAAAGAAGCATTGTGCTCCTATCTCTGTCTGCCAGCATATGGGTTCCGAGATACCCTTGACCTCTGGCTGCCCATGGGAGGCCCTGGCAGACACGTGGGGCAAACTTCCCCTCAACACAGTGTCTAGCCTCCCTTCTACCAAGGGCTCTTCTGTTCCCCTAAGAGTGTTCCCTGCTGTTATCCTTCAGCTGTGAATGGGGTGTAAGCTTTTCACCAGTATTCATCTGTGGTGTTCGTTCCTAGAACCCAGCATCATCTCTACAAGTTGTTCTTTTGTGAAAGAGTGTTCCCTTTCCAGCCACCTGGGGCTTCACAGATGATATTTCTAGAAGGAACAGGACTATGTGCAACACCTTTGAGTTAGGCAGCCACCTGTACACCACTCCTTTGGATTAGGAAGCCACCTCTGTGTACAAATTGGGCCAGCTGATAGCGTTGCCAAGGGTGACAACAGAACAGTGGGTCAGGTGACTCAAGGGACGCACTAGAAAGCTGGGAAGCCACTCAGGTGACCCCACACCTGTGAGTGAGCCGTTCGACTAACGCGGTTTCTCCCAGGCAGGTTTTCTCCCCCTAAGTATAATCAATATTCAGGGAAAATAAGTAAGATGCTTCTGAAACTCGTGTTTTTCCACTAATGTGTACATTATGCCTAAATTGCTTTTTTTTTTTTCCTCCCCTTAGTTCTTTGATCTTTTGTTGGTAGGAGTCCAAACCCTTTAGTTTGGTTTCTCTGTTCCAGTATTTCTGAGAAATCAGTAATGATTTTTAACCAGTTACAGTTCAACGAGTTACAGGATGAACTTGTGTGATTCACTTATTGATTGGAAGTGATTCACTCATGACAGAGCTGTTTTTTTTTGTTTTTTTTAAAGTGAGTGGTTGCCTCCTAATGTGCCCATGGTTGTTGTGCCTTGTTATAAAGCAGACCAGCTTGCGCATTTGAACGGGAAGGGGGTGAGGGGTGCCCAGGTCAAATGCCACTTGCGTGGTCAGTTTGAGGACTCTGGAGCAAACAAGATGACACGGACATGGGGACAAGCTGTGCTTGTATTTATCAGCTGTGTGACTGTGGAACACGCCCTTACTGGCCTTAGTTTCCTTGTCTTTAAAATGAAGATGATGGAAGCTGGGCGTGGTGGCGCACGCCTTTAATCCCAGCACTCGGGAGGCAGAGGTAGGAGGATCGCCGTGAGTTCGAGGCCACCCTGAGACTCCATAGTGAATTCCAGGTCAGCCTGGGCTAGAGTGAGACCCTACCTCAAAAAAAAAAAAAAAAAAAGAAGGTGATGGGCTGCAGAGAGGGCTTAGCAGTTAAAGACGCTCGCCTGTGAAGCCTAAGGACCCAGGTTTGATTCCCCAGCATTCACGTTAGCCAGATGCACAAGGTGGTGCACGTGTCTGGAGTTGGCTTGCAGTGGCTGGAGGCCCTGATGCATCCATTCTCTCCCTCTCTCTCTCTCATAAATAAATAAATAAATAACCAAATATTAAAATAGAGATGGCACTGACAACTATCTATCATAGAAGGTTGCTGTGGGGGAGATGAGAAACACCCGGTGTTTAGTGAAAACTGTACATAGTTTTGCTTCTGCGACTACTCCTTTTTAAATTTTTAGCTTATTTAGACAACACTGCAAATCTAAGGCATGCAGAAGAAAGGGCTGATGTTGACGATGCTAGTAAAAACTCTACGGTAGGTTATGATAAAGAAGACATACACTTATACGTATCAATGCATACACAGACAAAGAAGGCACAATACACGGACCATCTGAAGCCTTCCCAGGAGTCTGGACTCTTTGCTAAGTTGGTCACAATACCTCAGGGTATAAGACACAGGAGGACCCAGACTTTAAGATGTGCCTGGTATTTGGTTCTATGTGTACAACCAGTGATGCTGAGGTTGGCACCTTAGAAAGAGGATCCTGGTGGTGGGACAAGGAGATGGCAAAGGTGACAACAGAATTGTGATTCATCGATCCATCTTCTTTCCTACTTTCCTTCCTTCCTTCCTTCCTTCCTCCCTCTCCTTCCTTCCTCCTTTCATCTTTCATGTTTTCTTCCTTGCTCCTTCCTTCCTACTTCTTCCTCCCTTCCCTCCTTCCTTCCTCCTTCCATCCATCCATCATTCTTTCTTTCCTCCTTCCTTTCATCCATTCATCCTTCCTTCTATCCTTATTTCCTTCCTCCTTTCATCTATCCTTCCTTCCTCTTTCCATCCATCCATCCTTCCTCTTTTCATCCATCTATCCGTCCTCCCTTCCTTCATACTCTCTCCTTCCCTCCCTTCTTCTCTCTGTCTCTCCCTTCCTTCCTTCATGACTGAGTGCAATAAAATACGCACAGCACACTGGGGCGCTGCACTACTCAACCGAACGGGGAGCCCTGAATCTCTTCCATCTCAAGAACTTAGTGACTAAACCAAGGGCAACATGTCTGAGTCCATAAGAGACCCTGATGAGCCCCAAGAAGTGACTGAAACTGTCTTTCTGTTGTGCAACGTCCCCTCAGCCAGCTGTTACACTCAGTCTGGTCTTTCCCTGGAGAGTGTCCCGGCTCCACCTTCAGCCTAAGGGCTCATGCCGCCACTGATTCTGCCCAGAGCACTTAGCAACATGTGACCTAGAATGAAGGGATTCAGCATTCAGCATCATCCTCGACAAGGCGACCAAGTCAGGGCTGTGACTTGGTCACATCACGTGACATAGAGATGGCTTAGCGGTTAAGGCGCTTGCCTGCAAAGCCTAAGGACCCTGGTTCGATTCTCCAGGTCCCACGTTAGCAGGATGCACAAGGGGGGGGCGCATGCGTCTGCAGTTCATTTGCAGTGGCCAGGAGGCCCTGGCGCTCCCATTCTCTCTCTCTCTCTCTCTCTCTCTCTCTCTCGCTCTGTCTCCCTCCCTCCCTCTCTCTGTCTTAAATAAATAAATGGAGAGATGGCTTAGCGGTTAAGCACTTGCCTGTGAAGCCTAAGGACCCTGGTTTGAGGCTCAACTCCCCAGGACCCATGTTAGCCAGATGCACAAGGGGGCGCATGTGTCTGGAGTTCGTTTGCAGTGGCTGGAGGCCCTGGCGCGCCCATTCTCTCTGTGTCTCTCTCTCTGCCTCTTTCTCACTCTGTCTGTTGCTCTCAAATAAATAAATAAATAAAACAAAAATTTTATAATCCTTAAAAATCTTGACAGTAATACCCCCCACTCTGTACCACCACCCATGAACCTTGAGTGCTGGCTGACTGCTTCTGGGTGGAGAGACTGGCTGAGCAGCAGGAAGGTACGAGAAAGGAGAGGAAGACAGAGCTGGGAGAAGAGAAGGAAATAGTTGAGAGCTGTGGACATCACATAAACTACTGAATCAAGCCGCACCCCAGATCAGCAACACATGCCTAGAACATGGACATGGGCCCATAAGTCTCTTTATTTGCTCCAGTCACTGCATGTGATCTTGTGGGTTTGTTGGGTTTTCCTTTTAGTCAGTGAAAGAGTCCTGCTGACAGGGTTTAGCAGTGGCACATTAGAAAAGAAGTTACGGTTTTAGCTGGGCCCTTGGCTCTGTATGAATTAGTGGCATTTTAATAAGCTAAGAGGAAACTCTGGTTGTATTATCCATGGATTGTCTCCCAACCATACTGAAAGAGGGCTAGGCCCCTTCTGCTCCTAACCATCAGTGTCAGATTGAGATCTGTAGCCTGTGGAAAAAACGGGGAAATATGGGGCTGGAGAAGATTCGACAGTGACCAGCATAAGGTAACTCTGGACTTCATTCGTGTCTCATGAGAAACTTAAGGGAACAGATGTGTTTGCTCTGGACATTAACACCATGAGGTCACGACAGCAGTCTTTCAGACACTGGGAGAGGTTTTAAAATGAAAAACCATGGTAAAACACAAAACAAAAAAATTACCACTTTAGCCATTTTTTTATTCATTTGCAAGCAGAGGGAGACAGAGAAGACAGAAAGAGAGAGAAAGAAAGAGATGAGGGGAAGGGAGATGGGTGCACCAGGGCCTTAGCCACTGCAAACAAACTACAGATGCATGTGCCACTTTGTGCATCTGGCTTTACATAGTACTGGGGAATCAAACCCGGGTGATTAGGCTTTGCAGGCAAGTGTCTTAGCCTCTGAGCCATCTCTCCAGGCCATTTTAGCCATTTTAAAAAGATATTTTTATGGGCTGGAAGATGGCTTAGCGGTTAAGCGCTTGCCTGTGAAGCCTAAGGACCCTGGTTCGAGGCTGGATTCTCCAGGACCCACGTTAGCCAGATGCACAAGGGGGCGCACGCGTCTGGAGTTCGTTTGCAGTGGCTGGAGGCCCTGGCGCGTCCATTCTCTCTCTCTCTGTCACTCTCAAATAAATAAACAAAAATTAAAAAAAATATAAAAAATATTTTTATTCACTTGAGGTGGGGGGGGAGAGAATGGGGGTGTCAGGGCCTCCAGCCACTGCAGACGAACTCCAGACACGTGCACCCCCTTGTGCATCTGGCTAATGTTGGTCCTGGGGAATCGAACCTGGGTTCTTTGGTTTTGCAAGCAAACGCCTTAACTGCTAAGCCATCCCTCCAGCCCACATCATGGGGATTTTGATAGTGGTTGTATTGAATCTATAGACTGCTTTGGGAAGCATTGATGTCTTAACACTATTATGTCTTCAAACTCTGGTACATGTTGTGTTTTTTTTTTCTTCATTTATTGGAATCTTAATTTAGTTCAACAATGTAGTTTTCCGTGTACTCGTGATTTACACCGACAGCAGTTTAGATTGGCCATTTCTACACAACTTCTAAGGAAGTGCCTTCATTTCCTGTTTCATAATCATTCTTTGCTTTAGTAGTAAAGTACCTCCCAGGCAAAAAGAATTCTGAAATTCATTCGGATAAGTCTTTCTCTTCCTTGGTTAGGTTCATTCCCTATTCTTTTTGCTGCTATATTAAATGCAAGTGTTTTTCAAAGGGCTTTTATGCAATGTTTTTGGTTACATTGTTCTGTGAAAGTGTAGCAGTTGTAAATGAAGGAGGAGAGGGAGGGAGAGAAAGAGAGAGAGAGAGAGAGATTAATTGGTAGGGCTTTGTAAAAATGTCCCAGGTCATCTGGAGGTAACGAATATCCTGTTATTGAAGATGGCCAGTCTTGGCTAGCAGACCATTCAGGAAATGTGCTTAGAAGAAATTTGGACCCAGAGGAAGGCACAGAGATGGGGGAGACGAACAAAGCTAATTAGAATGAATTTGAGTTCTTCTGGCCTGGGACACACTACTAAGCCAAAGAATGCACCAGGAAATGAACTGGCTTCCTGAGTGGTCCTGTAGAAATGGCCAACCTGAACTGATCAGGGCAAGTAGCCTTGGGAGCTAGTAAGTAGAGAGAATTTCGGCAGAAATGATAAAAGATGATGAAGAAATAATAGTTGCAAAGAAAAGAATGGTGGATGGTCCTCACAGAGTCTAAAATGGAGACAGAAGCATCCAGAAGGTTTAAATAAACAGCTCACGCATACTGTCTTCTCTCATCTCTTATCTATCATCTATTCATCTATAATCTGTCATCACACACTCGTCTTATGTTTATCTTGCCATTGAGCATGTTTTGACTGCGTCTTGACACAGTATGAAAGCGGAACAGAGAGTCCTGGTAGGTGCAGAAAAAGAAAACCGAGCATGCAGGTCGTGAGAGAGAAACTGATGATAGAGAAATGAAAGAGACATAAAGAAACAGGGGGAAAGGAGTATGTGAAGAGATGCTGATTGTATTTTGTAAAAAAAAAAAATATATATATATATATATATATGCATATCTCTGAACTATGGAAAACACTGGGAGAACTTGTTTGAAAAAGTCAAGTCTAGGGCTGGAGACATGGCTTAGCCATTAAGGCACATGCCTGCAAAGCCTAAGGACCCATGTTCAATTCCCCAGGACCCACGTAAACCAGATGCACATTTCTTTCTCTCTTTCTCTCTCGTAAATAAATTAAAAATAAAATAAAAGAAAGTCAAATCTTGTGGATAGTCTCCCGAGCCTTCTATGTCTTCCAAATCCTTTAAAATGAATTGATATCTGTTCATGCTCATCAAAGTTAGCCAAGCTACTTTTTCCTTAAATGTTCAGAATGGTGTGTGGCTCACTACAATCAGAGCATTAGCACACTCTTGCTAGAAGGGCCGCACCAGAGCCGTATAGTTCCATAATTATCATGATGGCATGCAAGACCTTCTCTGGGGTTCCTTGGTTTTGATATTAAATGTCTCCCTAAAATGCTCCTGTGTTGGGGGCTTGTCCCTGTCCCAGTGGGTCGGGTTACTGTGGGAGGCTCTGAGAACTTTAGGAGGTAGGTTCTACCTGGAGAAGATCATCCCTGGGGGTGTGTCCTTGAGGTATTCCTTCCTGTCCCTTTTCCTTGCTACCTGACCGATGTGATTGAACGTCTCTGCTTCTCCATACCTTCCCTGCCATGAGGGACCGAACACTCTGATACTGTGAGCCGAAATAAACCCACCCCCTTCAACTTGCTTTTAAGGTATTTTGTCATAGCTATGCAAAAGCCTCACTAATACAACAGAAAAAAGAAGACCTTGATATTTGGTAGTATCATGAAAAAACACACAAAAAATTGTTTTCAAATTCTGATTTTGGGGGCTGGAGAGATGGCTCAGCAGTTTAAAGGTGTTTGCTTGCAAAGCCTAATGGCCTGAGTTTGATTTCCTAGTACCCACATAAAGCCAGGTGCACAAAGTGGTGCATGCATCTGGAGTTTATTTGCAGTGGCAGGAGAGCCTGGAGCTCCAATACTCATTCTCTCTCTGTCTGCCCCTCCCCCAATACATCAATAACAATAAAAATTCTGGTCTTTGTAAATATTGTAGTAGATAGAAAAAGGTAAATAATTTAAATTACTAGTTCATATTTATTTATTTATGAGAGAAAAACAGATAGGCAGGGAGAGAGAAGGGAGAGAGAGAGAGAATAGGCACACCAAGACCTCCAGCCACTGAAAATGAACTCCAGCTGCATGCATCATTTTGTGCATCTGGCTTACGTGGGACCTGGAGAATTGAACCTGGGTTCTTAGGTTTTGCAGGCAAGTGCCTTAACCAGTAAGCCATCTCTCTAGCCCTTAAATTAGTAGTTTAAAAAAATTGTATTCATTTATTTGAGAGGGAGAGAGACAGAGACAGAGAGAGGAAGAGGCAGATAACAAGAGATGGGTGCACCAGGGCCTTTAGCCACTGCAAATGAACTCTAGATGCAAGTGCCCATCTTGTGTATCTGCCTTACGTGGGTACCGTAGAATTGAATTAGGTCCTTAGGTTTCACAGGCAAGCACCTTAACTGCTAAGCCATCTCTCCAGCCCAGAATCACTAATTTTTTTTTTTAATCTAAAAACCTGGAAGAACAAACAGGTAGACATTTTTGAAATATATCTCTATTTTTCATGAGCCCCTTGCTAAGTAGTTTCTGGATGTATCATAACTTGTCTGACAAGTCTCAGGGGCCTAGTGTGGACGCTGGGCTTCAGGTATGTCAGCAAGATATGGATGATCAAGTTTCTCAGATGTTTCTTTCCCAGAGCTCCAAAGGTAGCTGTGCTGTTGGGCGACTGCAGAGTTCTTTGGAAAGCCCTTGACCGCTCCCATGACCACACCCATGTTTTGTTGAAGGTGCCTAGATGTCAGCTTGACATGTGCTCTGCATGAGCTGCGCCCCTTCTGTGGAAGGGCCAAGTCAGCGAAAGAGCATGTTGAGTATTGCCACTTCAAGTTCATGCCAGATGCCTGGCAAGACTTTCTTAGGTGGGTTCTATTCTGAGGATCCCTGGGTGACTGAATGCATCCCAGGGTCACACCAGGAAGTTGGGATTCATTCTGGGGGCAACTCCAGAGGGATCTGCAGATCTTATTAGATTGTTCGTTGGGAGAACTGACTGCCCCCTGAGAGACTTAAATGTACCTGGTCATCTCACTTATTCAGCATCTACGATAGACGGGCAAAAGTGTGGGCACAAAGGAGGTTCTGTCCTTTAGAATAACATGACCTAGTGGGAAGGCAAACTGAGTTACCTTGGATTGTGTGGGACAGAAGAGAAATCACATTCCTGGGAAAACCCAGAATGTGCCATCCATCCCTAAGAAAATGAGCCCTTTATATTCCAGGAAGTGCCAAGTTTTCAGTACACCCCGACAACGGCTCCATGTGACAACAGCGCCACCCACTGGTGATGTAGAATCCCTGTGGCCCTCCACCTGGGCTTTGAACCAGGACGGTGCCAGTTCTGGCCGAGGAAAATGAAGAGCCAGTCTGGGGGCTGGAGAGATGGCTTAGCAGTTAAGGCGCTTGCCTGCAAAGCCAAAGGACCCAGGTCCCATTCCCCAGGACCCACGTAAGCCAGATGCACAAGGTTGGCGCTTGTGTCTGGAGCTTGTTTGCAGTGGCTGGAAGCCCTGGCGTGCCCCATTCTCTAGCTGCCTCTTTCTTTCTCTGGCCTCAAATAAATAAATAAAAATAAAAATTTAGAAAAGAGCCAGTCTGAGACTCTGCCCACGCAGGAGCAAGTTTAACTGTATCCCTGGCAGCGAAACAAAACAAGTCTCATGTGACTTTGATGAACAAAGCATATGACGCAGGCATAGGAAGGCAATGTAGATAAATGACAGGAATATGGGCTCTAGGACCCAATTTCAAGGTGAATCCTGGCACTGCCACTTACCTGCTGTCTAGGAGACCTTAGACCAAGTATCTCTCTGGTGCCCATGCACTTATCAAATGTGATAAGGATGGAGCCTCTCCCATAGTTCTGAGGGCGAGGTGATTAGATTCACGAAAGGTGCTGACGGTATGTGTTGAAGGTGTGATGATAATGAGCGTGATTGGCAGTGTGGAAATAATCATCGCTGCTGTGACTCACGTCTCTACTTTGACATAGACAGGATAGGCACCAGCGTCTTCCTTCCCTGGGGATGCCTTACTGACTGTAGAAATTTTGAGAGCCGTAATTTTTCATTTTCTCCTGCAGTCCCTCAGGGTGCCTTGCCCATGACTTCAACAATGTTTGGTAAAGTGACAGTTCACATCCAAAGAAGCTTATTGCTAACATTAAAAAAAATATTTTAATGAATTAATTTGCCTCTTTCTCTCAACTAAGTCAATAAATTTATGAAGGATTGAAGCAGCTAGTTTTGGAACCTGATAAGTAGATCAAATATTATTTCAACCATCCTTCCTCCAACCCCCTCACTTTATTCTGAATTAACTATATATGACTGTTCTTACCCTTTCACTTTGTGGAAGTGACAGGTGAGAGAACCAGGGATGTGGTATTTGGGGACTCTGTGAGGGTCTACTCTGAGACGTGGACAAAGAGGCAGGGCGTGGCTCATCTGCCAAGGCGCAGACTCTGTTAAACTTGACAGTTGTTTCCAAATTTGGGGGAAACTGAGAGTTTTGGATTGTTTGCTGTAAGTCCAGAACTAACTGGTGTGTCTTACATAAGATTTTAGTGTAGAAGTGCGAGAGACTGCCTTGTGAACTCATCAGCTCCACTACTGCCCTTGCTTCGGCACGTTCTCACCAAGCTTATCTTGCTGTTTTTTTAATTGTTTTTTTTTTTGTCCATTTTTATTTATTTATTTGAGAGTAACAGACAGAGAAAGAGTGAGATAGAGAAAGAGAATGGGGACACCAGGGCCACCAGCCACTGCAAACGAACTCCAGATGCATGCGCCCCCTTGTGCATCTGGCTAACGTGGGTCCTGGGGAATTGAGCCTCGAACCGGGGTCCTTGGGCTTCACAGGCAAGCGCTTAACCGCTAAGCCATCTCTCCAGCCCTTATCTTGATGTTTTTATTAAAAAATTTTTTTGTGTGTGTGTGTGTGTTGGAGAGGTGGCTTAGGGGTTCAGGCACTTGCCTGCAAAGCCTAAGGACCCAGGATCAATTCCCCAGATCCCATGTAAGCCAGATGCACAAGGTGATGCCCGCATCTGGAGTTTGTTTGCAGTGGCTAGAGACCCTGGCGTGCCCATTCTCACTCTCATAAAAAAATTAATTACATGTGTATGTATGTGTGTGTCTGGGTGTGTGGGTGGGTGCATGTATGTGTGACCACATGTACATGAAGGCGGAGGTTGATGTTGAATGTCTTCTTCGCCCTCCACTTTATGGACAGAAGCAGGGTCTCTCACTTGAACCCAGATCTCTCTGATGTGATTAGTCTTGCTAACCCCTCATCCTAGAAATCCCCTCTGTCCACCTCCAAAGGATTGGCATTACTGGGCAGGCCAGCACAGCTGGGGATTTGAACTCAGGTCCTCAAACGTGTGTGGCAAGTGCTTTATCCACTGAACCATCTCTCTAACTCCACTGAGTGTGCTCTGGAGGAGACAATTGTGTTGAGTAGACTGCAGACCCCCTAAGTTTCCTTTTATGATTGATATGTTATGTGTCTACCTAACGTACGTGGAGAGCCAAATTATGAATCACTTGTTGGACATGAACAACGACACGTGCGTGGACAGTCTTGGAGAGGGGTGTTCTCCTGAAGATGCTGTGTAAGTCATTGTGATGGTTTGAATGTGGAGTGTCCCCCCCCCCATATCCTCTGGTGCATCTGATTAAGCCACATACTTAATCCCCAGCTGGTGGAGCCTTTGGGAGGTGTGTCACGGGGTGCAGACTTGGAGGTTTCTAAGTCCAGACTCTCTGGCTGTTCACGACTCACTGAACTGCTTCCTCCCTGCTGATATGACGAGATGTGGTGCACAGCTGTCTGCTCCCGGCTGAACCTTCCCCACCATGGTTAAACTTCCGCTCGTGACTGTAAGCCAAAATCAACCCTTTCCTCCCATAACCTGCTTCTGGTTGGGTGTTTTGCCCCAGCAATGAGAAGGTAACTACTAATTTTTTTCCCTTTGTCACTGTAACAAAGTACCCAACAAAAGCAACTGCCTGAGGTTGGCGGAACATTCAGGAGCTAGGACAGTGGCCTCAGGTCTGCAGCTTGAAGCTTGGGGTGGTATCTGATAGCGAGGCCAGGCCAACTGACCAAGCTAGTGATGCAAATCCCAAATCTCCCACACTCCGTGCTCCTGCTGGGGATTGAAATGTCATTACAGACGCTGAGGAAAGGGGCTGGAATCTCCCTCTGAGGTCCGGTGTGAGTCTAGCTAACACTAGCGTCATTTTGTTGTTCACTCGTTATCAGATCTCCCGTCCCTCCTCATCTCCCCACCTCTTGTCCCTCTCCTGAATGAATTTCTCCTTCCACAGGGGACGTCATCGTGATTACTAGTGTTTGTACTCACTGAAGCAAAAGTACATGTCGCATATTAGCCCAAAGTGGGAAGCACAACTGTAAAGAGTTGATCATGCCACGCACTGAGTTTAAAGCTTGCGGCAGTAGCATAAAGGTTCTACGTCATTGCTGTATATATATTGTTTTTGTTTTTGAGACAGGGCTTCCCTATGCATCCCAGGCTGACCTGGAACTTACTACGTAGCACAGGCTGGCTTCAAACTCACAGTCCTCCTGCTTCAGACTCCCAAGTGCAAGGATTACAGGCATAAGCCGCCGTGCCCAGCTTATAGCATATTATAATTATTGTTCTATTTTATCATTGGTTATTGTTGGTAGTCCTTGCTGTACCCACTTTATAAACTACACCTGGTCAGAGGTGTGCATGTGTATGTAGGAAGAAACAACACATACAAGGACACCAGGATTCTGGGGTTCCATTGAGTGCCTGCAGCAAACACCCTGGGGAGCAGGGAGGGATTCTGGGGTTCCATTGAGTGCCTGTAGCAAACACCCCGGGGAGCAGGAAGGGATTCTGGGGTTCCATTGAGTGCCTCCAGCAAACACCCCGGGGAGCAGGAAGGGATTCTGGGGTTCCATTGAGTGCCTCCAGCAAACACCCGGGGGAGCAGGAAGGGATTCTGGGGTTCCATTGAGTGCCTGCAGCAAACACCCCAGGGGAGCAGGAAGGGATTCTGGGGTTCCATTGAGTGCCTACAGCAAACACCCCGGGGAGCAGGAAGGGATTCTGGGGTTCCATTGAGTGCCTATAGCAAACACCCCAGGGAACAGGAGTGGATTCTGGGGTTCCGTTGAGTGCCTACAGCAAACACCCCGGGGAGCAGAAATGGATTCTGGGGTTCCATTGAGTGCCTGCAGCAAACACCCCGGGAAACAGGAATGGATTCTGGGGTTCCATTGAGTGCCTGCAGCCAACACCCCGGGGAACAGGAAGGGATTCTGGGGTTCCATTGAGTGCCTGCAGCCAACACCCCGGAGGAACAGGAAGGGATTCTGGGGTTCCATTGAGTGCCTGTAGCAAACACCCCAGGGAGAAGGAAGGGATTCTGGGGTTCCATTGAGTGCCTGTAGCAAACACCCCAGGGAGCAGGAAGGGATTCTGGGGTTCCATTGAGTGCTTGCAGCAAACACCCCAGGGAGCAGGAAGGGCCACTGCATCAGTCCATCAGGCAGCAAGAGGGAATTAACCACAAAACCCACAGAATGTATGCAATCTAATTTCAGCAAACTTCTAAAATATAAAAGTGGGGCTGGAGAGATGACTCAGTGCTTAAGGCGCTTGCCTATAAAAAAGCCTGACGACCTGGGTTCGGTTCCCCAGCACCCACGTAAGACCAGATACACAAAGTGATGCATCCATCTGAAGTTTGTTTGCAGTGGCTGGAGGCCATGGTGTATCCACTCTCTCCCCACCCCCACCTCTCCTTGCAAATAAATAAATTAATAAAATGTTCTTTAAGAGTATAAAAGTAGATTAAATAATATAACTCATTACAATAAAAACTCAGAAATGATACATTACAATATTCGTGATGCAAATGAGAAAGACTATTGAACGTTATTGGGGGATATATCAGAAGAATTGAATTTATAAGAGCATACACTTTATTCCGAGAGAAGAAGACCAAATAGTAGAAGGAAAGGTTAATTGTTACCAGGTCCATCTATGTTTAATATCTTTTCCGTCAAGTTTCTACAATTTATGGGAAGAAGTTGCTAATTTTTCTTTGTAAAAATAAATGGATAACTGTATGTTTGAATGAAGAAAAATGTATATTTTAGTATTTGCATATCTATATTTAAAATCATCTTGAAAGGATGTGTCAGGGACTGGTTTCTTTTCAGAAATCGGGAACTCTATGGCTAAAGCGAGGGGAATATATATATATATATATATATATATATATATATATATATATATATATATATAAAGAGGAGCTGGGGAAATGGCTTAGCAGTTAAGGAGTTTGCCTGCAAAGCCTAAGGACTCTGGTTCTATTCCCCAGGAACCACTCAAGCCAGATGCACAAGGGGGCACATGTGTCTGGAGTTCATTTGCAGTGGCTGGAGGCCCTGGCACACCCATTCTCTTTCTCTCTATCTGCCTCTCTTGCGCTCTCACTTTCTCGCAAAATAAGTAAATAAATAAATAAATAAATAAATATTTTCTCAAGGGCATGACTGTGTTACCATTTCAAGAGCAAAAACAAACTTTACCAGTGCAACATAGAACCAAGAGTCCTGGGTGACAGCCACAGGGAAGGTTGAAGCCACGAGCCAGGTGAACTTCCGAGAAGAGGGAAGCTTGCTATTTAGAAGGCATTTTTGACTCGGAGAGAGAAGACCAGGGCTAGAACAGGAATGCCTGACACCCCAAGGTCTGCGGGGTTCCCCTGGAGGATTGAGTTCCTTCGGCTGTGGGTTTCTGCTTCTTCTAAATGGAAAGGGGAGCTCTGTTGTGAACCTATTACAGAGGAAGAGATGGTTTTGAAGAAAGGGAGGTGAGGGCTGGAGAGATGGCTTAGCGGTTAAGCGCTTGCCTGTGAAGCCTAAGGACCCCGGTTCGAGGCTCGATTCCCCAGGACCCGCGTTAGCCAGATGCACAAGGGGGCGCACGCATCTGGAGTTCATTTGCAGTGGCTGGAAGCCCTGGAGCGCCCATTCTCTCTCTCTCTTTCTGCCTCTCTCTCTCTCTGTTGCTTTCAAATAAATAAAAATAAATAAATATAAACAAGAAAGGGAGGTGATTCCCCATGACCTGGGGAGATGGTTTGCTCAAATGATCCTAGGTAAATCATTTGTAAGTCACTAACACTATTTGAGTCGTTACTATGGGGCCAGCCTGCCTCCAAGCGGTTCGCGTGCATTATTACCTTATCAAATCTTTCTACAAAGCTTGCGAGGCTGCGATAGCAATCCTTATAACTGCCTATAACCCGCACCAGCACTTTCTGTGTGAACCAGGCTCAGCTCCAGGTAGGTTGCGCGTATTAACCAGGTCAGTCTTCACTTAGGAGGTGAGGAACACAAGGAACAGAGACGTTAAACAACTGGTCACACAGCAGGAGGCACCGTTGGAATTGGGGCATTCTGTTTGGTCCCAGTGGCTCTACAGTTCACAGCACCCTGCCAAGGGGAACGCCTCTAGTTTTCAGTCCTCACATGTAAAGAAGGAGGGTGTGGATTATGTATTCACTAAGATTCCTTCCAATTCTAAAGACGTTATTACCCTAAGACAGAGCACTTGCTTTTTTAAATAATTATTTTTAAAATTTTATATTTAATTTATTTATTTGCAAGCAGAGAGAGAAAAGACAGACAGACAGAGAATGGACGTGCCAAGGCCTCCAGCCACTGCAAATGAACTCCAGACGTACGTGCCACCTTGTGCATCTGGCTGATGTGGGTTCTGGGGAATCGAACCTGGGTCCTTTGGCTTCGCAGGCAAACGCCTCAACTGCTAAGCCATCTCTGCAGTGCCCAAATGGCTTTCACGATCCATCCTTAAATTTCTTTCTGTATGGCCACTCAACACCTAGGCGCCCCTATCTCAGTTCCTTTCTATATTTGGTAGTCCCTGCTTGGCCAGCGTACTTGTGGCCCAAACTCTAGGGTAACATTTTCAAATCATATTAAGTAAGCATACGGACAAGAGAGTCGACTCAGGTGAAATTCTGGGACCCCTCTCACAGGTTTTAAAATGAAATTTTACAAAGTAGCAGTGCATTCTGATTCACTGTGCTAAAGCAAAGATCAGGATGTGTTCCTCAAGAGTAAGGGTTGACGGAACCACGGCCAAAACACCCAGGGTGCTAAGGTTGAAAAGATTCCTTTTATTATTTTATTTTATGTATTTATTTTTGAGGTAGGGTGTCTCTCTAGGCCAGGCTGACCTGGAATTCACTATGTAGTCTCAGGGTGGCCTCGAACTCACAGTGATCCTTCTACCTCTGCCTCCCGAGTGCTGGGATTAAAGGCGTGTGCCACCACGCCCGGCTTTATTTTATTTTATTTTATTTTTATCAGCTGCTGTTTCATGAGGACTTGTTGACAGCATCAGAACTCTCTGAACTGCCTCTGGGCCGGGGGAGGGAGGGTGGAGGGACATCAACTTGTTCCTACACAGAACAAATGGACCAAGTTAGGAGGATGATCAGAAAGGGCCCTCAGAGGCTTCTGCCATGGAAGCCAACCCTGGGCCTTGCAACTCCCTGGTTCCCACCACATCAGCTGCCGAGGTCGCATTCCAGAACCATCTCACCCTTTGAGTCCTGCTGCCTCTCCCCTGCTCGGAGGCCAAGCCCATTCTTTTGCTCCTCAGGCAGGCTGCCCTGGAAACCACGCACTGGCGCCCTGGGAGAGGTCAGGCTGTCTCCGGGAGCTGACATCTCTTTTGCCTTTAGTTCTTGCACCGAGATTCCCCGGGGCCTGGGCTCAGGTCCAGCAAACGACAGAGGGAATCAGGCCCTCCGCTAAGAACTCTAGCTGCCCCGTCTTTTCTCTTCCTTGTCATGGAAGAAAGGCTTGATAGACTAGAATAGAGAAAGAGTAACTTGGGGTGAACGAGAGGGTGAGGTGACACGGGGGACCAGAAGCCTGGGTTAATGTGGTGGCTTTGCCCCTTATCCTGTGTGACTTGAGCAAGTCTTACAACCTTTACACGAACCAAAACTGGAGTCTGAGGCTGTGGAAAGGACTAAGTGAGGTCACCGGAATGTAGAGCTTGCCATAGTGGCTGGTAGTGAACCAAGGTGAGTTTCCCTTGTAACTATTAATACAAGTGAAGATTCTTGGCTGGGTTGTTGCAATTGGGACACCATGAAGTATGGATAACAATAGAACCATCTTGGTGCTAAAAGTCTGGGAACAGGCTGAGACTAAGAGAGGTGACAGAACACAACTCTTTGCCCCCAGGTTGGGTTTCACTCCATAGCCCAGGCTGATCTGGAATTCACTGTGTAGTCTTAGGGTGGCCTCGAACTCACGGCGATCCTCCTACCTCCACCTCACCAGCGATTGGATTAAAGTCATGTTCTACCACACCTGGCCCCTCTTCCTTCTTTTTTTTTTTATTTTTTTATTTTTTTGTTTATTTTTATTTTTTTATTTGAGAGTGACAGACAGAGACAGAAAGAGGCAGAGAGAGAGAGAGAAAATGGGCGTGCCAGGGCCTCCAGCCACTGAAAAACTCCAGACGCGTGCGGCCCCTTGTGCATCTGGCTAACATGGGTCCTGGGGAATCGAGCCTCGAACCAGGGTCCTTAGGCTTCACAGGCTAGTGCTTAACCGCTAAGCCATCTCTCCAGCCCCCCCTTCTTCCTTCTTAACCAAGAGAAGAGAAAGGTTGAACAACTCCTCAGAGGACACCAGTACTGTGATTAATCCACTGGATTTGCCTTAATTTCCACTCAGTTGCATTGTCAGCCTGAAAACCAGCTTTGGGGTTCTCCGTGGTCTGACAGAGCCCACCTCAGCCCCTTTCCTGCCTGCCTCCTTTGCCTACCCGGCCCTCGCTCTCATCCCACAACCCCTTTCAAATGTGCTTATTCCACTTCTGGAAATGCCTGCGTTGATATCCTGTCATCTTAGCTTTGCTTTTCCAGCAAAGTACAAATCTGCTTCGCATTCTCATTTAAAACGAGAACCAGCACATCTGTGTGGGGGAGCTAGGGGGAAAAAAAAAATTCTAAAAACATGAGATGGAGAGATGGCTCAGCAGTTAAAGGCCCTTGCCTACAAAACCTGATGGCCTGGGTTCGGTTCCCCAGTACCCAGTTAAGCCAGATGCACAAAGTGGCCCCAAGCATCTTGAATTTGTTTGCAGTTGCTAGAGGCCCTGGTGGGCACATAGTCTCTCTTTTGCTGTCTGCTTCATTCTCTCTGTCTCTCTCCCTCTCTAATAAATACATAAAAATATGCTTTTAAGTTTATTTATTTGCAAGGAGAGAGAGAGAGAGAAGACAGAGAGAGAATGGGCACGCCAGGGCCTTTAGCCACTGCAAATGAACTCCAGATGCAAGTGCCACCTGGTGCATCTGACTTACGTGGGTCCTGGGGAATTAAACCTGGGTCCTTTGGCTTCACAGGCAAATGCCTTTAACCATTAAGCCATTTCTCCAGCCCTAAAACTATTTTTTTTAATCTAAAAACACAGTGAGATAACAGCTTGATTGCGAACAATAAGTGGTTCATTAATTTGACGTGTGTGTGTGTGTGTGTGTGTGTGTGTGTGTGCAGACATGTACACACATGCATATAGAGGCCAGAGGTTGATGTTGGGTGATTCCTTGATTCTACCTCCAGTGTGCTGGGGTCACAAGCTGACCACCACACTTGGAGATCTGAATTCGGGTCATCATGCTTACACAGCAAGCCCTTTTCTGACTAAGCCATCTCCTCAGCCCCAGATCAATTTGATTTTTTTAAAACTAGTTTTATTTATTTATAAGGAGAGAGAGAGAGAGAGAGAGAGGGAGAGGGAGAGAAAGACAGAGAGAGAGAGAGAGAGAATAGGTGCATCAGGGCCTCCAGCCACTGCAAACCAACCCCAGATATGCATGGACCACTTTGTGCATCTGTCTTTACATGGATGCTGGGGAATTGAACCCAGGTCGGGCATTACGCTTTGCAGGCAGAGTGCCTTCACTGCTGAGTCATCTCTCAAGCTTCCACGCCTTCATTTTTCATTCAATGTTATAGTTGTTCAAGAAAGAAGAGTATTGTGACAGAAGAAACATGTAGTTTGAAGTCAGACTGACTTAGACTGGGATCTTGGCTTTGCCATCTTACTTTGTGGCCATGCTGAGTAAGCCATGTACTTTCTGAACTTCTGTGAAAAATGAGATAATAATAATAACAACAATAATAATAATAATAATAATACTGGGGTTGATGTTAGGAGTCTGTTATTTAGTCTAAATATTATTCTTAGCATAAGAGGCTGGCTCCACTAAATGCCCAGTAGTCACTAACTCTTCTCATCATTTTTTTATGTTTATGTTTATGTTTTTTTTTTTATTTTAGAGAGTGAGAGAGAGAATTGGCACGCCAGAGCCTCAGCCGCTGCAATCGAACTCCAGATGCTTGCGCCACCTAGTGGGCGTGTGAGACTTTGCACTTGCCTCACCTTTGTGCTTCTGGCTTATGTGGGATCTCGAGAGTCAAACACCGGTCCTGAGACTTCGCACACAAGTGTCTTAACCAGAAAGCCATCTCTCCAGCCCCCTCGTCACGGTTTATAGTTTTCTGTGCACAAAACTTGCTCAGAGTCGGCATTAAATAGACGTCCCTGCCCTTGTATGCCAACTTTCCTTGTAGCTTGAATGAAAATGGACTTTTTTTTTTTTTAACCAGAAACCTTGTTGTGAGATTATATGCTTCCAAAGACTTAACTTCTCACTTCACATAGTGGATTGAGTGGCAGACCTAAAGCTATGTTCATGTCCTGACTCCTAGAACCTGTGACTCTGGATTTATAGACCCACTGAAAAAAGAAGATAGGGAGAGCTAGGGTTAAGTGAGATGTTTATCCTAAAGTGCTTCACACAGAGGAGTGTGAGATGTGCACGGAACCTAAGCACATGTACACGGTATAGAGGGAGGAAGAGAGAGGAATGGGTCTCTGAAACTGGAAGGAGAGAGAATGGTTCTTCCCTGAATGTTCTAGAAGAATTACGCTACTGCTGACATCTTGTCTTCCGCCTTCTGGCCTGTACAACTTCGAGGGAGTACCTTTCTGTCATTTTTAGGCTGGTGGTGATTTGCTACGGGCAGCCCTGTGACATTAGAACCCTGTACTAACGTGGGCAGAAAGACTCCTAGCTTTTCCTCCCATCCTCCTGGCAATGACTTTACTCCCCAGGAGAAGGTGTGAGGAGCTGGTGGTCTTCTAGTTGCCAGCAAGCACTGCCCACACTCACTCGACCCATTTCCTCACAGAAGCGGCCCTGGTGCCCTCACTCTTCACTATATAGAGTCTTGAGAGAGACCCCAGGGGGCCAACTTGGTTCTCTCTCAGGCCAGGAATTCCTTCAGATTCAGCAAACTTTTTCTTTTTTCTTCTTTCTTTATTTATTAGAAGGAGAGAGGGGGGAAATGGGCGTGGCAGGGCCTCTAGCCACTGCAACCTGACTCCAGATGCATGCTCCACCATGTGCATCTGGGTTACGTGGGACCTGGAGAATCGAACCTGGGTCCTCAGGCTTGGCAGGCAAGTGCCTTACCCGCTAAGCCATCTCTCCAGCCCTCAGCAAACCTTTCCTTCTCACAACCTGTGGCAAAGCTGGAGACGCAAATCCCTTCCGTTATGTAACATGTCGACTTGAGCGGGAACCTCGGTGTTCTGTAGTGAATGGTTTTACTACGGCTCTTTTTTCCGGCGTGTGGGCTTTGAGAGGGAAGACAGCCAGGAGGGGCACGTGGGACCAGAGAGCTGTTGCTATGGTGAGATCAGACAGCACAAGACAGGGGAGTGAGAACGCTGCTGAGCTGCTTCTCCTCCCTCCTAAGTTTACACAGCAAGCCAGAGCCTGGGTCAGTCCCATAACCTGATCCTGAAGCACCCCCAGCGATCATCCACAGAGGACTAGAAGGGAGACGGAAGCTAGAAGAGGCCCATCAGCCGGTCCATGCTCAGGCAGCCATGGAGGGCTGACACATGACTTGGGCAAACATCCACCTGTCACCAGGACCCTGGTAGGTGGATGTCTTGGTACTTGTAGCTAAAGAGAAATGCAGAAAAGTGCAGTGGGAAGGGTCCACCTTGTTAGGGCCGGGTAGGTCATCGTGCATCAACACTGCAGCCCCATTCTGGAGACAACCATGAGCCCAGTTCTAGCCTGTACACGCCCTGAGCATAGGGCCAGAGATTCCCCATAAGCAGCGAGTTTCCAACTGTCCTCTGGTCTTGGTAGAGCCCACCCAGGCCTTGATGCCTTCTGCTAGTAACTCATGGAATGTGATTATTAACACGCGCTGCCCTCAAGCCCCACTGAGCCTTAGTTATCCCACCTGACATGTTGGTGGGGGGGGGGATTAGCTGAAGGACTGGTTCTCAATTTTTGCTTCAAACTGGAACATTCTGGCATTCTGGGGCAGGGGGGAGAAGGGCCTTTGCCAGGCCATACAACATGTCTATCAAATTGGAATCTCCATGGGTGGTAACAAGGCTCCAATATGTTCAAAATCCCTCCAGCCGATTCCTTGAGTGGTCAAGTTCTAGAACAACTGGCCAGCCTGACATGTAAGCCTCTTCCAGAAGCGATGTCTCTGTTGACATCTGCCTGCCTCTAGCAGCTTTTCCAGAAAGCACCATTTTCCCTGTGGTCTACCAAACTACGCAATCCTTGAAATCTGCTCCACTTTTAACACGCACAATCTTTTGGGCATTTAAGAAACAGGAAAGGGCTAGAGAGATGGCTCGGTGGTTAAAGGTGCTTTCTCACAAAGCCTAATGGCCTGGGTTCGATTCCCCAAAGCCAAATGCACAAAGTAGCTCATGAGTCTGGAGCTCTTTTGTAGTGGCAAGAGGCCCTGGCATGCCCAAACTCATTCCCTTTCTCTCAAATAAATAAAATAAAATAAAATAAATAAAAATTTCAAAAAAAATCGTTTTAAAAAAGAAATAGGAGCTGAGCTTGGTGGCATACACCTTTAATTCCAGCACTTGGGAGGGAGGGGGTAGAAGGATCACTGTGAGTTCAAGACCATCCTGGGACTACAGAATTGAGTGTCAAGTCAGCCTGGACTGGAGTGAGACCCTATCTCAAAAAAAAAAAAAAAAAGAAAGAAAGAAAGAAAAAGAAAGCAAGAAAGAAAAAGAAATATCAAGGATTAATGGGCTACTAGAAGTATCCAAGTATCGTTTTGCTAATTATCACTCCAGAGCAAGCTCTGAACAGTACTCTGGGGTTCTGAATAAAATAAGTAGTGGCCCAGTAGTCACTAAGCTCTCACTTGACCCAAGGACTACTAAATCTAACCTGGAGATTCAGAGGTAAGTACTCTTTTGCTCTTGAGTAATTCCCAGCACAAGGTGGCAATGATAACAGCAGCAGTCACAAACTGAACACGTTTATTACACATCAGACAACGGGGCAGTTACTTCCTATATGTTATTTTAGGTATTCAACAGTCACCCAGCTCTACAGTAGTATCATTTTCTTCACTTTACTGAAGAGGCCACGAAGGCCCAGAGCAGTTAGGTATCTGGCCACGATCACACAGCTAACCAAGTGGCCAACTGGCCATTCTGAGCTATGCCAGTAAGATTTAAAAGCCCCGCTATTTCCACCATGTCAGCACCTCCAGAAAGAAAGGGGTGAGAAATGTAGGGAAGGCAATGAGAGGGTTCATATTTATGGGGGGAATCTGGATGAGGGTGGAGGAATTGCTCCCATAGAGGGTGTACAAAAATAAACATTCCTTGGGAGGCAAAGGTAGGAGGATCGCTGGGAGTTTGAGGCTACATAGTGAATTCCAGGTCAGCCTGAGCTAGAGTGAGACGCTACCTCGGAAAACTAAAATAAGGAAATATTCTGAATTGATGTTTTATCTATGTTTTGAACTTATTATTCCTGTTATAAGGTGTTCCGCTGGGAGAGATGACTTTGTTACGGAGGGCTGGTTCCTCTGCAATTAGTCCTTATTCCTTCAGATTCTTCCTCAAAAATAAATAAACCCATTGTGCCTCTCTCTGATTACATGGCTCACAGTGGTGTTTTGTGTGTGTGTGTGTGTGTGTGTGTGTGTGTGTTTGTGTTTTAAGCCAGTGTGAGAGCTTTGGTTGTAAGCAGATTTTTTTTTCTTTCTCTTCCGTTGCCATCAGTGGTACAAAACGTACAGAGAGAAAAGTGGGTGCGTAGAGCCGTACTAAGCCTCTTTCCTATGGTGTGTGTGCCAGGGTGCAGTATGAACTAGCAGGTTCCAGAGGTACACACACACACACACACACACACACACACTTCAAAATGAATAGAGATCTGAAGACGACACTCTCTACCTGTGCATGTTAGCTAGCATGGAACTCTCAATTCTAAGCTATTATTTGAGAAACCCATGGAGCTAGAGAATCATCCGGCCAGGCAGCCAGATGTAGACCCAGGGGAAGCAAACACCGGCCTTAAGCAGAAAAGGGGAAAAGAAAGGAGAGATGTATTTTCATAATGAGGTTTTCACAAGCCACCATTTCATGCTGTATCCAAAACGAGTGAAATCACTAGAGGAACGCAGGGTGCTGAAGAATCTTAACGTAGTAGAAAACGGGAGGGTTTTGTTTTAATATGCGAAAACTACTTTTGACATTTAAAGAATGGAAGCTTCCTGTCCATGCATAGATGAACATATAATCTACACGGATTACAAATACAGGTAGTGCCCACACTGCATATGCATAAATGTGCATGCATAGATGGCCAGGCTGTGGACTTGCTTATTATCATAAGTGTAAGTTCATTTTACAGCAGACTCGACATCTAGAAAATTCCTTCCATTTTGGAAATGATGTATGAGAAAGATATCCTCTGTCATTGTGAATAGTAACATAGCACTAAGTCACTACACAATCTTGAATGAGATATGATGTCAGGCAGACATATATATGGGCAACGTCTCTCTCGTTCTCTCTGAAGGGAAGCCCGAGCCACTTGTGAAGCCATAGCAATGAAATATTGGGTTTACAGACTGAAAAGGACACATAGGATATATTCTTTGTGTATTACTGCCTCTAATATATATTTCCAAAAAAAAAAAAAACCAAAATAAAGACGACTGCAGTTAAAGTAGCCAATGTTCTTAAAGCTCAATTTTAACATGTATGGGAGTAGAAATACTTAATAAGGCAGGAAACCATAAGCTTATTTTCTTCCAAAAGCTTATCAAATTAGAAGTGAACGCTCAGAAAAGGTTTGTCTTCTAGGTTTGTTTCCACTTCCTACATACACACACACACACACACACACACCTCTCCTTACAACTGTACATCTCTTCTGTTGGACAAACAATGCCGACAGCCCAAAGGACAGATTTTTCAAAGCAGAATTTTACCTTTTTGCTGATCAAACACAGAAGAGGCGTTGAAATCCATGTTAGCCTGTCTCATCGTTTACCATCTGCAGGTTGTTGTGAAGGCCACTGACGGACAAGGGGAGACAGCCTTCCCGTGGGGACACCTGCGAGGTCGGGTGACTGTCACAGCCCCATTCATCACCCTCTCTCCTGTGTGTGTTACATACCCTCCCAACCCCAAACAGACAGACAAAACAGCCCAAGCCTTGACAAACAGTATTCCTAGGGTGCCTGCCTTGGATCGGGGCCCAGGGCAGCTCTGCAGGTCACGAAGCTTCGGCAGCTGGAAGGGCGCTTTAAACCCAGGGAGATCTCAATGGGCGAGTGAGGATTCACAGGACCACACGGAGCATGTGCGAAACTGCCAATGCAGATCGCTGTTCGCTGTGTTCTTGGGGGGGGGGGGGGAGAGTGAGAACTGCATTTAAGGTCATGTGAGCCGAGTGCCACCTCGACGGAGTAGGATGTAAATATCATAGCAGGACGCTGCGGGCCATGTGCCCTGTGGAGTAATTATGCACTTTTGCCATTCTGTCTCGCCATCAGGCTCTCTCCTGTCTGGGAGGCTGGAGTGAGGGGAGGGGGGGGTGGCATTTGAAAGCCGTGTTCCAAGGCTCAAGCGTATTGCGTGAAGTGTCCCCAAACCTGGAAAAATGCCCCGAATGTGTATCATGTGAGAGCTGGTTGAATAAATGGTGGGAACTTCCTACTCTAGGTTTAAAAACCGGAGGAAAATAAGCCTCGACACATGTCTCTCGAGGGGATGGCACTGGTCTGCTGCAACATGGAACAATTTATGCATTTCATTTGCATTTTCCTCAGAACTGCAGGCACTTCTGTAAATCTAAATGCTTGTACATACTCCTCTCACGAAATCGCAAGTAGAAGAGGAGACTTTGTGACTTCTACCTTATTCATCTCTGCAGTGGGGGCTTCTCATAACAAGTATCAATTATTTTTTATTTATAATAAAACTCTTATTGTTCAATTCAAATAAGCCAAGCTCTACATTACAACTCCAAGAAGTCTTTTGGCTATGCATCCAAAAGGCATATAGTAGATGCTATCATAAATGTTACCGGTATGGGCTGGAGAGATGGCTTAGCGGTTAAGTGCTTGCCTGTGAAGCCTAAGGACTCCGGTTCAAGGCTCGACTCCCCAGGACCCACGTTAGCCAGATGCACAAGGGGGCGCACGCGTCTGGAGTTCATTTGCAGTGGCTGGAGGCCCTGGCGCGCCCATTCTCTCTCCCTCTCTCTATCTGCCTCTTTCTCTCTGTCTCACTCTCAAATAAATAAATAAAAATTACAAAAAAAATAAATGTTACCGGTAATAGTAAAACTGTTGTCTTTTTAAAAATTTTTTTTGTTTATTTTTATTTATTTGAGAATGACAGAGAGAGAAAGAGGCAGATAGAGAGAGAGAGACAGAATGGGCGCGCCAGGGCCTCCAGCCACTGCCAACAAACTCCAGACATGTGCGCCTCCTTGTGCATCTGGCTAACGTGGGTCCTGGGGAATCGAGCCTCAAACTGGGGTCCTCAGGCTTCACAGGCAAGCGCTTAACTGCGAAGCCATCTCTCCAGCCCCTGTTGTCTTTTTAACTGTATGAATGTGAACATACATGTGTGAAACATTTTTATCTGCATAAAGCTACGTTTCTTTTTGAGGGGAGGTGGTGGGATGAAACCCAGGGCTTTATATATGATAGGATGTGCTCTACCACTTTGCTGCATTCCTACCACCTATGTTTGTTTTTGACCTGAGATGATTTGGTTTAGACTTTTAGGTCCTTCTATAAGAAAATTCCCTTCTTATCCCTTATCTCATATAGTCTAGGTGTGCATCATTTAGTTCACATTGGTTTCACTGAACAATACTATTGCTTGCTGTAGAAAACTCAACAGTGTTTCAAGGCTCAAGGATTTGTGTATCACTACCAATAATTCAAGAATGCTATTACTCCCTCTCCTTTTCCACATTACCCCTTCCTTCAAAATGTTCTGTGTTCATTTTATTTAAAAACAAATGCAGAACATGTGTCTCGTGAATCATAACTCAAAATCTACTCCTTCGGTAAATCTATTAATTTTCCCAGCATGAGTTTCTCGCATCAACCATGCGAAGTCAAACGGAGGGGAGGGGGCTGAGAGCAGATTGGGGAAGAAATAGTTTAATTGTAGTAACAAATCCTCAGCTAAGGAGAGATGGCTTGAACCCACTCAACTGACAGGAGCTGCTATCACTTAAACCGAACAAGAGAACAATGAAGGTTTCAGGTGAGTTTCCCTCCCGACCATCTGATCTCGCATTCATCAATGTGGCCGACTGAGCTCTGGTCATTTCTAGAGGCACTGAGCACACAGGTGTGGGCAAGACAGGAAGGCAGTCCACACTCCAGTGAGCTAGAATAGCAATGACTAGATTTACCTCCTGCATTGCTGAAGCACTGTTGACATACACCAGGCAACAGAGGACAGAGATCCGGGAGGAAGGTAATGGCTGGGGTCAGCCTGATGGTTCTCCAACTCATCGCCTGGAGTTTCCAGCTATGTTTTATAAAGCAAGTGGCACGCTGCATGGTTTGTGGAATGGGCCACAAAAAGATACACCCATGGGCTGGAGAGATGGCTTAGCGGTTAAGCGCTTGCCTGTGAAGCCTAAGGACCTTGGTTCGAGGCTCGGTTCCCCAGGACCCACGTTAGCCAGATGCACAAGGGGGCGCACGCATCTGGAGTTCGTTTACAGTGGCTGGAAGCCCTGGCACGCCCATTCTCTCTCTCTCTCTTTCTCTCTCTCTCTGTCACTCTCAAATAAATAAATAAAATTGAACAAAAAAATTAAAAAAAAAGATACATCCATGTTCCAATCATCAGAACTTGTAAACAGTGGGCTGGAGGGATTATTCAGTGGTTAAGGCACTTGCCTACAAAGCCTAATGACCCAGTTTCGCTTCCCCAGTACCCACGTAAAGCCAGATGCACAAAGTGGCGTGTGCATCTATCTGAGGTTTCTTTGCAGTGGCTGGAGGCCCTGTCGCTCCCATTTCCCCCCACCCTTTGCAAATAAATGAATAAAAAATATTTTATAACGAATTTTTAAAGAGGCCATATGTGTGCAAATCATACTTCAATAAACCTGAATATAAACAATGAAACTGTAAAAGTTGAAATGATGGAAATGAACAGGTTTTAAAAATGAACAAATGCTTGCTTTACTCAGATATTTATGATTTATGGTACATGTTTATAGTGGAGTGACATTAAAATATGACACAGTTAACACTAGATTGGTGTGTGTGTGTGTGTGTGTGTGACTTTTCACACCAGTGTGACCAGGTGCAAACTGGTCTATTCTATGTGCAGTGAGACCAGTCTGCCGTCACAGGATTGGAGGATGTGGCAACATCAAGTAGTTGCATCCATGACTAAATGAATCCTTCAGTCAAGATCCACTTCCGGCTACACCCAAACGCACATACAACTCCACTAGAGAGGAAGCGTCATAAAGGCAGAGGCCTTGTGGTTTGTGTCTACTCCATATTCCTACATTACAGATAGGGGCACGAAGGAGTGAGACATCTCCGAGGGACCTTCTGTTCCTAAGCTGATAATTGGCTCACTGACCAAGTGACATTAGTACTCAAGTAACCATTGGTCCTTGGAGTAATTCTCCATCAAGAACTTTCTGATGTCCTTGAAATTTTCCAATACAAGCAAGAGAATGTACATTTGAGAATTTCAGGTACAATGCTTTATTTTTAATAAATTTTTTTTTCTGATTGTGTGGCCAACCAAAGATGAACTGACAGATTTTAGGAAGCTCGACTCTTAAAAAAAAAAATTAAGCTGGGCATGCTGGAACACACCTTTAATTCCAGCACTTGGGAGGCAGAGGAAGGAGAATCGCTGTGAGTTCAAGGCCACCATGAGACTACATAGTGAACTCCTGGTCAGCCTGGGCTAGAGCAAGACCCTACCTTGAAAACCCCCTGCCAATAAAAAAAAACCAAAAATATTTATTTGCAAGTAGAGAGAGAAAGAGAAGGAGAGAGAGAGAGGGAGAGAGAGAGAATGGGCATTCCATGGCCTCTAGCTGCTGCAAAAGAACTCCAGATACATGTACTACTCTGAGCATCTGGCTTTACTTTGGTACTGGGGAATCGAACCCAGGTCATTAGACTTTGCAGGCGAGTGCCTTAACTGCTGAGCCATCTCTCTAGCCCCAAAGCTCAACATTTTATCCAGAATAGACCAGGGCTTCCTGAGCACTGTATTCAAGCACTGTGGTGGAAACTGCATAGGCAGTGGTGAAGCTTACGTGGCACACTTCTGTCTATGTGATGATAAATAAATTACTGTGATTATAGAGGCGTGTAAAGTGGTCATCTCCTCGGGTTGTGAGGTTTAAAAGCCAATAATATATATAAAGGGCTATTATGGGGCTGGAGAGATGGCTTAGCAGTTAAGCGCTTGCCTGGGAAGCCTAAGGACCCCGGTTCAAGGCTCAATTCCCCAGGACCCACGTTAGCCAGATGCACAAGGTGGCACACGCATCTGGAGTTCGTTTACAGAGGCTGGAAGCTCTGGCTCGCCCATTCTCTCTCTCTCTCTCTCTCTCTCTCTCTCTCTCTCTCCCTCCCTCCTTCTCTCTGTCTCTCTCAAATAAATAAACAAACAAAAAAATTTTAAAAATAAAATAAAGGTCTGTTATGGAAAACTGAAATTTCTTCATGGTTTAAAAAAATTTACTGGAGTCACTTATACATTTGGAAAAAAAAGGTGAAAACAATTATATTGGTTACTGATTTTTGAAGGATCTGCTTTTGCAGTAACTTATTCTTGTTGAGTTAATTAAAAGTACATGAACTCAATTGGTAATTAACATTACTCATAAAATTTCAGAGATAAACCACCTCTTATAATATAGATAGCTACAACTTAAGTGAACAAATATAGTTCTCTCCTTCAAACTTTCAAAATCTATAAATTTTTAGAAGGAACATCGAGTTACAAAGTCACAAGATCTTAGACCTATTGAAGCAAAATTTTTAATACTATATATTATTTGACCCCCTGACTAAGCACACTCAACTTTATAAGGCCAAGATGACAGGTAAGTATACATTTAATTTAAATTTTATGGTAATTGGCACATATTTGATCTAAGTGTTTAATTTAAAGTCTATTTAAACAAAGGTTAAAAGCTAACTAGCGCTTTGCAATCTCAAAATATCTTGGCGGAGACTTTATTTCAAACTTGTCATTGGGGGCGGGGGAGATGAACCAATGGTTAAAGGTGCTTGGTTACAAGCTGGCTGATCCCAGTTCAATCCTCTCCAGCACTCACATAGAGCCACATGGAATGTGTGCACGTGTCTGTAACCCCAACGCACCTTCTGGGAGAACCAACAGAATCCAGAAGCTCACAGCTAGCTAGTCTGCAGCACACAGTGGCAAAATAAGAGGACCTGTCTCAAAGAAGGTAGGAGAAGACAGCTACATTGAGGTCCACATGCATGCTGTGGCATGTTAACACCCATACACGTACACATTTACACACAGACACACACATAATAAAAGAAACTTGTTATTGAGGTTCATGAGACATAGTTTCAATTATACTTTTTTGTTTGTTTATTTTTCAAGGTAGGATCTCCCTGTAGCCCAGGCTGACCTGGAATTCACTATGTAGTCTCAGGCTGGCCCTGAACTCACAGCGATCCTCCTCCTACCTCTGCCTCCTGAGTGCTAGGATTAAAGGTGTGTGCTATCACGACTGGCTGTGAATTACACTTTTGATCAATAGAGATGGTATTAGCTTTCTGACCCTGTGACAAAATGTCTGAGGTAAACAACTATAAGGAGGGAAGATTTATTTTGGCTCATGGTTTTAGACATTCTCATACCTTTAAAAAGCTTTTGTAATTGATAATTTCCATAGTTATACACAATAAACCATAGTAATTCCCTCCCTCTCCCACTTTCCCCTTTGAACTCCACTCTCCAGCATAAGCCTCTCAATCAACCTCTCTTTTTTATTTTGATGTCATCATCTTTTCCTCCTATTATGATGGTCTTACGTAGGTAGTGTCAGGCACTGTGAGGTCATGGATATCCAGGCCATTTTGTGTCTGGGGGAGCACGTTGTAAGGAGTCCTACCCTTCCTTTGGCTCTTACATTCTTTCTGCCACCTCTTCCGCATTAGACCCTGAGCCTTGGAAGGTGTGATAGAGATATTGCAGTGCTGAGCACTCCTGCCACATCTTCTCAGTACCGTGGTACCTTCCGAGTCATCTCACGGTCACAGGCCATCTGAAAAGAGAAACTTCTCATTCCCATACTCTTGGGCCTATGGCGTGGCAAAACATTACATCATGGAAAGGTATTGTGGGACAAAACTGTTTGGTGGAGTTCAGGAAGCAAAGAGAAAAAAAAAGAAAGGGACCAGGACCCTAATGTCCCCTTCGAGGGCACAGGGCCGATGACCCCACTTCTTTCCTCGAGGCCCCAGCACCAGTGACTCCGCGACCTTCCCACGGCACCACCGGCTGCTGACCCTTTGACACGTGAGGCACTGACACAGTGATTTATAAATGTTTTCATAATTATTTCTATGGTGTTTAAGCATAGAACCTAGTCCTCCAGAAACTTGTAATGAATGGTAGCTGTATTGTTGTAATTGCAAGAACCAAAGCCCCTCTTCCCCACAATCCCCCCACGCACCATACCCTACAGACGAAAGAGTATGAATCTTGGCAGAAATTTTTATTGGATCCACACAGTGCTCATTTCAAAACGTCGAGAACTGCACTGCCTAATATGATAGCTGCCAGCTATATGCGGCCAGTCAAATAGAGATGTTCTGGAAACATGAAGGGCACACTAGATTTTGAAGACTTAGTTTTTCAAAAAGGATGCAGGACTGGATAGATGGCTCAGTGGTTAAGGCACTTACATGCAAAGCCAAAGGACCCAGATTCTATCCCTCAGGACCCACATAAGCCAGATGCCCAAGGTGGCCCATGTGTCTGGAGTTTGTTTGCAGTGGCTACAGGTCCTAGTGCACCCATTCTCTCTCTCTATCTCTTGATCTCTGTCCCTCTTTTTTTAATTCATTTAAAAAAAATATTTCAGAGTGACAGAAAAAGAGAGAAAGAGGCAGAGAGAGAAAGAGAGAATGGGTGCATCAGGACCACCAGCCACTGCAAATGAACTCCAGATGCGTGCCCCACCTTGTGCATCTGGCTTACGTGGGTGCTGGGGAATCGAGCCTTAAACCTGGGATCCTTAGGCTTCACAGGCAAGTGCTTAACTGCTAAGCCATCTCTCCAGGCCCCTATGCCCCTTTGCCGTTCTCAAATAAATAAATAAAATAAAAATATTTTTAGAAAGGATGTAAAGTAACCACTTAATAATTTTGTACTAACTGAATTAAATTAATACATTTCAATTTGATTATTTTATTTTGCCCAGTAAATGTTTGAACTTTACTAAAGAGAGCCAATATATTTAGGAACTCCACCATTTTATTGAGGGCTATATTCTTCTGTAAAATCTTAGAACACTGTTGAATATTGATTGCCAACAGTCACTTCAAATTCATAGCCATGTATATGGTATCAACTCTTCATTTCTTTACTCTTTTTTAAAATTGGGATCAAGCCATCAATCAGTTAAAAATATGTTTAAATTTTTATTTATGAGACAGAAAAAAATGGAGAAAGCAAGAATGGGCATGCCAAGACCTTTAGCTGCTGCAAATGAACTCTAGATGCATGTGCCACCTGGTTCATTTGGCTTACATGGGTCCTGGGGCATCCAACCTGGGTCCTTTGGCTTTGTAGGCAAGCACCTTAACCACTAAGCCATCTCTTCAGCCCCAACTCTTCATTTCTTAAAGCAATAATCTGAACTCTCTACCTACAAAAAAATATAACATATATTATGTAGGTATATTTGCTATCCGTAGACATTTTTCTATTGCTTTGGTCTTACAAAATCCACCTTTGGTCATTCATCCATGTGTTTTCTCCTATAACAAACACTTAGGAGGACTATGAACTTTCGGTGGTTCTAAATATACTGAAGGCTTCTTTGACCATTTTTCATTTGTTATTAACCCTCTTGGTACTTAATCATAGATTACATTTAGATGTTTCTTCTACTCATGCTTCATAATCTTGGCAGTCTTATATTCACAACTACAAACGTTTTCAGCAGACAGGAGTTAGATGACAGTTCTCTGGACTCTCAGAGCGCCGAACAGCGCTGTACTAGTTAACAGAGAAATGCTCTTCTGACACTTATCAGATGTTACTGTCCAGGCGGAGAAGTCGGACTTCTGCTGAATTGGAGAACTAGTGATGGAAGCCGGCTGGCTCTGCAGGGTGCAGAACGGCTAACTTCTGTTAAGATTGGTTTTCTGAGGGCTCAGTTTATATCCCTGAGTCCTTACGTCTCAGTAACCAACCCCTACGTCAAAGCCCATGAACGTACTTTTTCACACAGCATTTGAATGGAGACATCCCACTGTCTTGAGACACAAAGGATGTGGTGACAGAAGGTACACTCTAGACACCCCAGCCTGAGCATCCCACCTCAGGTAGTGCCAACCACCCCCTTTCTGACTTTGCCATTACGTTTCTCTTTTCCTATTGTAACCTCTGCCCTTCAGGTAGGAGGTGATGGAAGCCGGGCGAGCGTCGAGTGTTTCTGACATGAGGTTCATCTAGAACCAATCATATGAAAAATATTTAATCAGCATGAACTGTATGCCAGGCAATTTTTTTTTTTGTGTGCTGGTACATGGTGGTGATAAGAATAAGCCTGTGGGGCTGAAGAGATGGCTTAGCAGTTAAGGCATTTGCCTGCAAAGCCAAAGAACCCTGCCTCGATTCCCCAGGACCCACGTAAGCCAGATGCACTAGGGGGCGCATGCGTCTGGAGTTCGTTTGCAGTGGCTGGAGGCTCTGGCATGCTTTCTCTTTCTCAAATAAATAAATAATAATTTTTTTAAATAAAAAGAATAAGCCTTTGGTTCCTTAGCCACAGAAACCTTCCAGTCTAGAGGCAATTACAGAGACTCATCTCCTATGATGGCCTGGCATCTTGGAGTCCTTGGCTGTTATTCTTGTGCATCAAAATGCCCATCTTCCACACTGGAGGGATGACTTAGTGGTTAAGGCGCTTGTCTGTGAAGCCTAAGGACCCATGTTCGATTCCCCAGTAGCCACGCATACCAGATGCACAAGGTGGTACATGCATTTGGAGTTCGTTTGCAGTGCCAAAGGTTCATGTGTTAAAGTCTTGATCTCAGGTAGCATTACTGGGGAGCAGTGGACCCTTTAAGAGATCCGAAGGTATTCGTAGTCATTAGAAGTGTGTTCTTGAAGGGGCTTGAAGGAGTCTGGGCTTAACCTCTGTTTCTCTCTCTTTTTTTTTTTTTAAAATATTGTTTTGTTTATTTATTTATTTGAAATTCAGAGGGAGAAGGAGGCAGAAAGAGAGAGAATGGGCACGCCAGGGCCTCTAGCCACTGCAAACGAACTACAGATGCATGCGCCCCCTTGTGCATCTGGCTAACGTGGGTCCTGGGGAATCGAGCCTCGAACCGGGGTCCTTAGGCTTCACAGGCAAGCGCTTAACCACTAAGCCATCTCCCCAGCCCTCTGTCTCTCTTTCCATGAGGCAAGTAGTTCTGGCTTTGCCCCATGCTCCTGACACAATGGCTGCCCCACCACATGCTAAACATCAGCAGCATCAGCCATCCCTGGAGGGACCAGAGCCTCCCAAACTGTGAGCCAAAATAACCCTTTTCTTTCTTTTTAAAAAATGCTTTCATTTGTATTTATTTATTTGAGAGACAGAAAAAAACAAAAGGGCATGCAAGAGCCTCCAGCCACCGCAAACAAACTGCAGACGCATGGGCTACCTTGTGCATCCGGCTTACATGGTTACTGGGGAATCAAACCTGGGTCCTTAGGCTTCTCAGGCAAGCGCCTTAACCGCTAAGCCATCTCTCCAGCCCAAACCTTTTCGTTATATGAGTTCATTATCATCAGTCTTTGCTACAGTGACATAAAACTGACTGACCTAACTACCTTTTCTGAAATCTCCTTCTGCTAGTGATCTGAAACATACAATTATTAGCTTTGGGTCTTCTAAACTAACTTCTTTCCCAGTAAATTGTTTAACTATGCTCTTTTTGTGAAATGGCACGTTGTGGTGGGTTTTCAAACTGGACACTGAATACAGTGTGGCCATCTTTTGCTATGGACTCCTCATTAATCACAGGTTTTCTTTGTTATCTCCCCAAGAAAGCACTAAGCACAGAAGTTTTGGGCTTCAGTTGCTCCATTAGCTTTGGTCCCCTCCAAAGAAAGTACCAGAGTCCAAGCTATATAAACTCAGGAACGTTTAAATTTTTTTTAAATAATTGGCTTTTATTTTTATTAGAGTCAGAGAGAGAGAGAAAGAGGGAGAGGGAGAGAGAGAGAGACAGAGAGTGCGTGTGAGAGAATGGGCACGCCACAACTCCAGACACATGAATCCCCTTGTGCATCTGGCTAACATGGGTCCTGGGGAATTGAACTTGGGTCCTTTGGCTTTGCAGACAGGCACCTTAACCGCTAAGCCATCCCTCCAGCCCTAGCCTCAGGAGCATTAGCCCTCAGCTGTTCTCTGTTATTCATCTGTGGCCGTGTGTTCCCTCCCTTAGCCTTTCCTAAGCACCTCCTGCTGGAGAGAAAGGTGTGTGCTTGCTTCCTGAGGATGCTGCGCTGTGATTTGTATGCCTTACCCTTTCCAAAGGCTTTCCCTGGAGACATGGATTTGCGCCACCACGAAGAACCTCACAGGGTTTGAACTAGCTAGCTTCCAGCCCCAGTCTTGGAACTTGATACTCTGTTAATTGTGCCCCATTTTCCTCATCTGCAGATGAGGAGCAGAATAATATTAAGATGTTGTCATAAGATGTATTTTGTTTTGGGGCTGGAGAGATGGCTTAGTGGTTAAGGCATTTGCCTGCAAAGCCCAAGTACCCAGGTTTGATTCCCCAGGACCCACCTAAGCCAGATGCACAAGGTGGCACATGCGTCTGGAGTTCGTTTGCAGTGCCTGGAGGCCCTGGCATGCCCATTCTCTCTTCCTCTATCTGCCTCTCTCTCTCTCTAAAATAAACAATAAAATAAAATATTTTAAGATTTACTTTGTTTCATTTGGTTTTACAGGCTCAGGCTGGCTTTGAATTCATGATCTTCTTGCTTCCACCTCTTGAGTTCTAGGATTATGGCCACCCAGTGCCACACCAGACTTAGAAGGTTTCTGAGTGAGTTAAACTGATTTGATTATGTCAAGTTCTCAGAGAAATGCTTTGTACGATAATTATTTACTACGGTGATTTCCACTACTTATCATCTCTTTTCCAACGTCATCCTTGTCTCACCACAGGAAACTTCCCCTTATCTTATACATATTCTCAAATGTTTTCAACCTTGAAAACAAAACACAAAAATGAGATGTTTCTGGCTGGAGAATTGCCTTAGTGGCTAAGGAGCTTGCCTGCAAAGCCTAAGGACCCAGGTTCGAATCTCCAGGTCCCACGTAAGCCAGATGCACATGGTGGTGCATGCGTCTGGAGTTTGTTTGTAGTGGCCAGGGCCATGACACAGCCATTCTCTCTCTCTCCCTCCCTCCCTCTGTCTCAAATAAATGAAAATAAAAATTTTTTAAATGAGATGTTTCTTCAGATATATCTACCTTTCCTTTCCCAGCATGATTCTGGAAAAACAAAAATGTCCACATTTTTTCTTTGTCTTCCTGACCATACAGTCGCTCCTTTAAAAAAAAATTTTTTTAATTGTTATAAGCCATAACATGGAGAGACTGGAACAATGTATATTTAATAACCATCAAATATTTATAGTTAAAGTCTGATATAATAACCAGTTACTGAAACTTTTTGTAACTTTTAATTCTGCTCCTCCAGCTGGGCGGAGTGGTCAGGGAAAACTTCAAGGTTGGGTGTCACTCTAGCTCAGGCTGACCTGGAATTCATTATGTAGTCTCAGGGTGGCCTCAGACTCACAGTGATCCTCCTACCTCTGCCCCCCGAGTGCTGGGATTAAAGGCGTGCACTACCATGCCCGGCCAGTCTCTCCTTTTTTTTAAAAAAAAATTATTTTATTTGAGAGAGAATGAGGAAGAGAGAGAAAATGGTCACACCAGGTCGTCTAGCCACTGCAAGTGAACTCCAGATGCATGCACCATCTTGTGCATCTTGCTTTACATGGACACTGGGGAAATCCTTAGGCTTCGAGGGCAAGTGCCTTAACAGCTGAATCATCGCTCCAGCCTCTTCTTGATCCATTGTAGTCTGGCCTTATCTCCATGGATCCTGGAGGCAGGCTTTACTGTGCAGACACGCTGACAGGCACCTGGACTGATGGATCTACTTCACAAGGGCCGCACTTAGGTGCTTAATATTCTGCAATGCTAATTGGTAGCATCTGCTGTGAAAAACAGACAGGCCCAAATATTTTTAAAATATATTTATTTATTTATTTTCAGAGACACACAGAGAGAGAAATGGGTTCTGCCAAGAAGTTTGCTGCAAACAAACTCCAGATGTATGCATAGCTTTGTGCATCTGGCTTTATGTGGGCACTGGAGAATTGAACCCCGGTCGTTAGGCTTTGCAGGAGAGAACGCCTTAGCTGCTGAGCCATCTCTTCAGCCCGACTACTATCTTTTACAAATCCTTGGACTTTCCCTATGTATGACACACACACACGTGCGTGTGTATATATATGTCACAATACACGTTGAGTGTAGGCAATTTAGCCTACGCTGTGTGATGTGGTGAAAGGAATAATGAACTCACCATTATTACACCTGAGCTCTCAAACCCTCAAGTTGCCATATTGTTTGGCAAATGATAGATTCCCCCCTAATCAAGACTAGTTCATTTGCTTAGAAAAGCCACCCAAGATTCTTGCCTTCTTATTCTTATGGTAATACACAAGGTTTTCTGGTTGGGCCCAATGCGGACAGAGTATAAACTGGTTAGGCGGCTGGCCCTTTACCCAGGTGTCTTCAGTCCTAAACTCCCTGTCATGAGAAGGAAGATTAAGGCAGGGAAATGCAGGGTTAATGGAGTCTGGCTGAACCCAGACTGGGAGCCAGTCTGGAATGCCTTGGTGATATCTCATTATCTCTTCTCCCTCTCTTCTGCCTGAGACTCGTTACTCCGCCCACAGGAGACTCTTAACCTCTGAATTCCTCTTGTCATATGTCTGAGAAAAATTCCTAACATTCAGAGAATCCCAAATTACACCAAGCCAAAGGCATCTTAGCCATCCTCGTTTTACAAACAGGACCAGAGAATTGTTAATTAAACTAATAATCATCAGAGAAAATGATTCTTTTTTAAACAGGAAGAAAAACAAGTGTCTGGAGTCCTGTAATGCTGGTTGAAGAGATACTCCCAAGGTATGAATACAATATTAACAATTTGATAATGTCAAGGGACTCCTTCCCATGCTATCTTTCTCTGTGCTTGTGACCAGTTACAGTTATGAAGTACTGAGAGAGATGCCAGTAATCCCCTTCTATTTACTTTCACAATCTTTTTTTTTTTTTTTTTTTTTTTTTGGTTTTCCGAGGTAGGGTCTCACTCTAGCCCAGGCTGACCTGGAATTCACTATGGAGTCTCAGGGTGGCCCCGAACTCACGGCGATCCTCCTACCTCTGCCTCCCGAGTGCTGGGATTAAAGGCGTGCGCCACCACGCCTGGCTACTTTCACAATCTTTTATAAAAAATTATTTATTTATTTATTTATTTGCAAGCAGAGAGAGACAAAGAGGGGAGAGAGGAAAAGGCAGATACAGAGAGAGAGAGGGCACACTAGGGCCTCTAGCCACTGCAAACCAACTCCAGATGCATGTATCACTTTGAAGATTCAGGGATTAACTCAGATTTAACTCTTGAAAATTATGTCTTTGTCTTCCTAAATCTAGTCATTCCAAAAAATAGCATATTCTAAATTGATATTTCAATCCTTTGTCCATTCCTCAATTTGAATTTCTTTCACTGAGAAAAGAAGGGGAAATGTGATGGCTGCATATAAATGTCATACTCCACCAAGCTACTCTTGCCTAAAGGCTTATAGTCTGCTGCCCAAAGAACTGAGACTACTGTATTTGTGCATCTGGTTTTATGTGTATACTGGGGAATTGAACCCAGGTCCTTAGGCTTTGTAGGCAAGGACCTTTACCATGGAGCAATCTTTCCAGCCCCACAATCTTTTTCTTTTTCTTTTTCTTTTTTTAAAGATGTACATTAAAAAATATTTTTCGGGCTGGAGAGATGGCTTAGCGGTTAAGCTCTTGCCTGTGAAGCCTAAGGACCCCGGTTCGAGGCTGGGTTCTCCAGGACCCACGTTAGCCAGATGCACGGGGGGGGGGGGGGGGCGCACGCGTCTGGAGTTCATTTGCAGTGGCTGGAAGCCCTGGTGCACCCATTCTCTCTCTCTATCTGACTCTTTCTCTCTCTGTCAAACAAATAAATAACTCTCAAATAAATAAATAAAAATGAACAAAAAAAATTTAAAAAAATATTTTTCTTCCTAAAATTTTAATCAAGCCATGGTGTAGATTGTTTTACATTATGATAGGCAATGGCTTCATTGGCTACTCAAGGTTCTAAAGGTATTATGTCCACACCATTTTTGTGTTTTTTGGTGAAAGGGCAACTAATTCTTTCCTTAGTATAATAGGTCCTATTAGTTTGTGAGAGATTTGAGGTCTCAGTCCTATGGGCAGCAGACTAAGCCTTTAGGCAAGAGTAGCTTGGTGGAGTATGACATTTATATGCAACCATCACATTTCCCCTTCCTTTCTCAGTGAAAGAAATTCAAATTGAGGAATGGACAAAGGATTGAAATATCAATTTAGAATATGCTATTTTTTGGAATGACTAGACTTAGGAAGACAAAGACATAATTTTCAAGAGTTAAATCTGAGTTAATCTCTGAATCTTCAAACAACAGGCTTAAACTCTCCTTCATCTAGCTAAGAAAGCAAACAAAGTGATATTCTATAGGCATGTAAACACACAATCCTAAACATGGATGCACCTAACACAGGGGCTCCCAATTTCATCAAACAAATACTATTAGAACTAAGGTCACAGATAACACCAAACACAGTGGTAGTGGGGGACTTTAACACCCCACTCTCATCAATTGACAGGTCATCCCGGGAAAAAATAAACAGAGAGGCATCTGGATTAAATGAGGTCATAGAAGAAGTGGACCTAACAGATATATACAGGATATTTCATCCAAATGCTGCAGAATACACATTCTTTTCGGCAGCAGGAAAATGGAAATAATTCCTTGCAATCTATCTGATCACAATGGGATCAAACTACAAATCAATAGCAAGAAAAGCTACAGACCATACAGAAAATCATGGAAACTAAACAATACGCTACTGAATGATGATTGGGTCAATGAAGAAATTAAGAAGGAAATCAAAAATTCATAGAATCAAATGACAATGAGAACACAGCATACCAAAACCTTTGGGACACAATAAAGGCAGTTCTAAGAGGGAAATTTCTAGCTTTAAGTGCCTGTATTAAGAAATTAGAAAGGTTGCGAGTAAAAGACCTAATGCTTCACCTTAAAGCCTTGGGGAAAAAAAAAGAACAAGGCAAACAGAAAATCAGTAGATGGGAAGAAATAATAAAGATTAGGGCAGAAATTAATGAAATAGGAACAAAAAAAAAACAATCCAAAGAATCAATGAAACAAAGAGTTGGTTCTTTGAAAGGATAAACAAGATTGATAAACCCTTAGCAAATCAGACCAAAAGAAAGAGAGAAGAGGCACAAATTAATAAAATTAGAGATGGAAAAGATACCATCACAACAGATACCAGAGAAATTAAAAAAAAATCACAGGGACATACTATAAGAACATATACTCCAATATGTTTGAATATCTGAAAGAAATGGATGATTTCCTTGATGTATATGACTGACCAAAATTAAATCAAGATGAGATTAACCACAAAATTAAACCAAGATGAGTACACACATAACAAGTATGGAGATCCAAGCAGTTATAAAAAATCTCGCAACTAAAAAATGTCCAGGCCCAGATGGATTCATTGATGAGTTTTACCAGACCTTCATGGAAGAACTAATACCAATGCTTCTTAAACTTTTCCATAAAACAGAAAAAGAAGGAATCCTACCAAACTCTTTCTATAGACCAAGCATCACCCTGATGCCAAAACCAAAGATAGAACAAAAAAAGAAAATTACAGACCAGTCTCCCTCATGAACATAGATGCAAAAATTCTCAACAAAATATTGGCAAACAGAATACAAGAATCTATCAGAAAGATCATTCATCCCAACCAAGTAGGCTTTATCCCAGAGATGCAGGGATGGTTCAACATACGCAAATCAATAAATGTAATACATTATATAAATGGACTGAAGGACAAAAATCACATGATCATCTCATTAGATGCAGAGAAAGCATTTGACAAAATCCAACATCCCTTCATGATAAAAGTCCTATAGAGACTAGCAATAGAAGGAACATATCTCAATATAATAAAGGCTATTTATGACAAGCCTAAAGCCAATATAATACTAAATGGAGAAAAACTTGAAGCTTTTCCATTAAAATCAGGAACAAGACAAGGGTGTCCACTGTTCCCACTTTTATTTAATATAGTTCTGGAAGTCTTAGCCATAGCAATAAGGCAAGAGACACTCATAAAAGGGATACAAACTGGAAAGGAAGAGATCAAGTTATCATTATTTGCAGATGACATGATTCTATGCATAAAGGACCCTAAAGACTCTACCAGAAAATTGTTAGAGCTGATAAATACCTATGGCCATGTAGTAGGATACAAAATAAATACACAGAAATCAGTAGCCCTCCTATATGCTAACAACAAACACACAGAGGATGAAATCAGAGAATCACTCCCATTCACAATTACATCAAAAAAAAAAAAAGTACCTTGGAATAAACCTAACTAAGGAAGTGAAGGATCTCTACAATGAAAACTTTAAAACACTCAAGCTAGAAATTGCAGAAGACACTAGGAAATGAAAAGACATCCCTTGTTCTTGGATTGTAAATTCAATATTGTGAAAATGGCAATCTTACCAAAAGCAATCTACACATTTAATGCAATCCCCATCAAAATTCCAATGGCATTCTTCACAGGAATAGAAAAAACAATCCAAAAATTCATTTGGAAGGGTGAAAAATCTTAAATATCTAAAACAATTTTGAGCAACAAAAATAAAGCTGATTTTAACCTATATTACAGAGCCATAGTAACAAAAATAGCATGGTACTGGCAGAAAAACAGACATGTAGATCAATGGAATGGAATAGGGGACCCGGATGTAAGTCTGGGTAGCCACAGCCACCTGATCTTCTACAAAAATGCCAAAAAATACTCATTGGAGAACAGACAGCCTCTTCAGCAAATGGTGCTGGGAAAACTGAATATGTATAATATGTATCTGTAGAAGGATCAAAATAGATCCTTATCTCTCTCCATGCACAAGAATTAAGTTCAAATGGATCAAAGACCTTAATATCAGACTTGAAACACTGAAACTGCTAGAGGAAAAAGTAGGGGAAACCCTTCAACATATAGGTCTTGGCAAAGACTTTCTGAATATAACCCCAATTGTTCAGGCAATAAAATCACGGATCAACTGCTAGGACTCATGAAATTACAAAGATTTTGTACAGCAAAGGACACTATGAATAGAGCAAAGAGGCAACCTGCAGAATCAGAAAAAAATCTTTGCCAGCTATACGTCTGACAGAGGATTAATACTGCAGGATATACAAAGTACTCAACAAACTAAAAAATAAGAACTCAAACAACCCAATTAAAAAAAAATGGGCTATGGAACTAAACAGAGAGTTCTCAAAAGAAGAAATACAGATAGCCTATAAACATCTAAAATTTGTTCTACATCCCTAGCCATTAGGGAAATGCAGATTAAAACTACAGTGAGATTCCATTTCACTCCTGTCAGATTGGCTACCATCATGAAATCAAATTAACCTAAATGCTGGTGAGGATACAGAAAAAGAGGAACCCTTCTACACTGTTGGTGGGAATGCAATCTGGTCTAGCCATTTTGGAAATCAGTGTGGAGGTTCCTGACACAGCTAAAAATATAATTGCCATTTTATCCAGCTATACCACTCCTTGGCATATATCCTAAGAACTAGTCTCACTACCTTAGAGAGATTTGCTCAACCATGTTTATTTCTACTCTATTCATAATAGTTAGGAAATGAACCAGCCTAGATGTCCCTCAACTGATGAGTGGATAATAAAGATGTGGTACATTTATGCAATAGAGTTCTACTCAGTAGGTAAGGAAAAATAAAATTATGAAATTTGCAGGGAAATGGGTTGATCTGGAAAGGATTATACTAAGTGAGGTAACCCAGGCCCAGAAAGCCAAATGTCACATGTTCTCTTTCATATGTGGATCCTAGCTACAAATGATTGGACTTCTATGTAAGTAGGACTAAAACTCAGTAGCAGAGACCAGTAATCTAGAAAGGGGATATAAAGGGAATAGAAAGAGAGGGAGGGGGGACTTAATAGGATGGTATTGTATACATGTAAGTAGAAGAACAGATTAATGGGGGTAAAAAGGCCTAAGTGAGGTCAGGGGAAGAGATTGAGTAATGGAAAGGTGGAGGGAGGGCTAATCAAAATCTAAGAGGATATAAATAAATCATATGGAAACCTACATTTTTGGACAATGGAACACCCAGAAGCCATAGATTGTTACTAGAAAATTTTCAGTGCCAGGAATGGGATACCTTCCAGTGAGTTGTTTGCCAGGGAGGTCCCTGATGACCCCAAAACATTACAGGCCATTGCCAAGGCTCTTGGTTTCCTACCAGGAGTAGATTGTAAGACCCTATTGCTAAACACTCCACATATTTGGGCTGCAAGGTCACTGAGAAATCCTGTTGGAGCTGAGCCGAAAACCTCCTCCATGTAGATCAGCTGACAGAAAGCTGGAAGAAGCCATGCTGCATGCATTAAACAATGGGGGAGAGAGAAATCACCAGTGAAGACACTCAACAGTGGAAACTGCAAGCCTTATATTTGGCCAGCCAGGCCAAATGAGCCAACTGGTTCAACAGTGGCATGTCTACTGGACTGGAGGCCTGATCCATGGGAGGGAATACATCCCTGATACTGAAAACCTACAACAGGGGTAGTCATGAGCCCTAGGGGTGTAACGTCTGCTGCTGTCTGGCTAAATGTATATACTATGCTCATCAAACAGCCCAGTAAGCACTTCTCTTAATGTTCATACCCATATATTAATGGTACTCTCACTTTTGGTTAGAGAAGCTTCTCTTTTTAGATGGAAGCAACCTTGGGATGACTCAGAAGGCACCATGGTGTTGAGAAGAAGTGACAGAGGAGTGGTCAGCACTGAAATATCTCTCACACCTTCCAAGGTGTGGAAGAGGTGGCAGAATGAATGTAAGAACCAAAGGAAGGGTAGGACTGCTTACAATGCGCTCCTCTGAACACAAAATGGCCTGGATATCCATGACCTCACAGTGCCTGACACTACCTACACAAGACAAGTGTAATAGGAGGAAAAGATGATGACATCAAAATAAAAGAGAGACTGATCGAGACGGGGAGGGGATATAATGGAGAGTGGAGTTTCAAAGGGGAAAGTGGTTGAGAGGGAGGTAATTACAATGGCATATTGTGTACAATCATGGAAGTTGTCAATAAAAATAAATTATAAAGAATAAAAAACATAATTTCCATTTGTTATAATATGTAAATTCCATCTTATAACTCGAGGCACAAAAACCACTGCGAAGCATATTGCTTGATGGATAAGCTAAGATATTAAAGAAGTAAATTTCGCTATGAAGCTAGGAATAATATCTGGGAAAGTAAGGACATCATGGTGATATCTCAGTGCTCTTTTGCGTGATGGACCTCGTGTGTAAGCAACCAGCTTGTTGAAGCTCTTGAAGAAATGGCATGTGATTCTGTCTGCATGGGATAGAATCTCCTGTATTAGAGCCTGTGGCTACCATTCACAAACAGGGTTCAAATCAGAATTTTTGCTCTCCTCTGAATGGAAAACCCAATGCTGAGCTCAGTGGCATATGAGAGGTGGTCATCTATTGGCTATTGAAGAAGTGTGTGGTGCCGCCTAGCTCAACAGTGGGTGCCTGTCACAATCTAAGTGTCCAGCAGGCTGCATAAGTGGTTAGTCACTTCTTCACAGATCCAGTTTACCCCTGAGTCCCCAAACCTATGCCCATATATATTGGCAGCACAAAAAAAGGAAGGTTTTCCTCCTTTCATGACAGAAGCAGCTGAGTATGGTAGACTTCTCATTTTACAAAATCTAGTTCCCCAAAGATATCCCCAAGGTATCTTTAAAGGTGTGTTAACTTAAAGTAAGGTATAATAATAAAGTAGACTGTATTCATAGAAACTATTTGCCCTAAATATGCCAAAGGGTTAATATCTTTAATATTTAAGGGGAACATGTTGTAATAAAAACCTCAATGCTCCAATAGAAAAACAGACAAAAATAAATAAAATGCTAATAGAGAAAGGAAAATAGAAGCAATGAGAAAATGGGAAGATATATTTTTTAATAAGTCTAGCGCATCGTGAAAACTCAATAAATGTTTATTGAAGAAACAGAGGACTCAATTAGTAAAGAAAACATCTTCAATATTGAAAACAAAATATTTAAACTTAAAACAATAATATTTTTAAAAAATCATTTATTTGAAAACAGAGAGAGAGAGAAAAGGGAGACAGACAGAACATGGGCACACCAGGGCCTCCAGCTGTTGCAAGCAAGTGCCAGACGCATGAGCCACCATGTGCATCTGGCTTTATATGGGTACTGGGGAATTGAACTAAGGTCCTTAGGCCTTGCAGGCAAGTGCCTTAACCACTGAGACATCTGTCTGGCCCTTAAAACAACAACAATTTGTCCAACAAATTAGCCTCTATTAGTGCATCAGTCGAAGAATAGGCCTGATGAAGAAATCAAATCTTAGTTAAATATAACATAGTTTTACATGATAAAAGCGTAATCATAAGAATCTATAAAAACAGAAGGAGGGGAAGTCTTGAGGATATACAAGAACTGCAGGAGAGTGCTCGCTGAAGGACAATGTTGGGGGGGAGGAGGCTCAGTGGAGAACGGTCAGCCATCCCCCGGATAACACAGACGTTCGCAGCTTTGTCAGGCCTGATGCTGGTCAGTTGTTAGTCGCTGGACAAACAGGAGACAATTTGCAGAGCTCAGGAAGAAAAATACCATCAGTGGCCATGCAGTGGGCATGAGGGCTGGGGAGAGCCATTAGGCTGTAGGTGGGCAGCAGAGAGGACCCCAGGGGAGACCAGGTGGCAACATGTTCAGAAGACCTTCGAGATCTTGCTTTCCATGTTAAGAGGGCCAGAGAAGTTTGTCCACATGTTCAAATACAGAACAAGAGACAGCACAGAGCACTGGGGGTCACTGAGCCAACACACCCAATGGACCTCAGTCTTATTTTTTAATTTTAATTTATTTATTCTTATTATTTTTAATATTTTATTTACCTATTTATTTATGTGCATGCGGAGAGAGCAGGGGGAGAAACAGAGAGAATGAGCACACCAGGGCCTCTAGCCACTGCAAGTTAACTCCAGATGCATGCAGCTCTTTCTGCATCTGGCTTTACATGGGTACTGGGGAATTGAACTTGGGTCATTAGGCTTTGCAGGCAAGTGCATTAATCACTGAGCAGTTTCTCCAGCCCTTATTTTATTTTATTTCATTAAAAATTTTTTTGTTCATTTTTATTTATTTATTTGACAGCGACAGATAGAGAGAGAGAGAGAATGGGTGCACCAGGGCCTCCAGCCACTGCAAATGAACTCCAGACGCGTGCGCCCCCTCGTGCATCTGGCTAATGTGGGTCCTGGGGAATTGAGCCTTGAACCAGGGTCCTTAGGCTTCACAGGCAAGCGCTTAACTGCTAAGCCATCTCTCCAGCCCTATTTTATTTCATTTTGAGAAAGAAAGAGAGAGACAGAGAGAAAAAGGCAGACATAAAGACAGTGAGTATGGATACACCAGGGCCTCCTGCCTCTACAAATGAACTCCAGACACACACACCACTTTGTGCATCTGCCTTCATTTGGGTACTGGGAATCAAACCCTGGTCATCAGGCTTTCAGGCTTATCAAGCAAGCAAGTGACTTTAACCTCTGGGGCATCTCTACAACCCTTCAGTCTTTTACGTAAAGCCAGGGTGTTGGACTTTGAGCCTCTAAGGTTGCTCTGACTCTACACTTATGTAAAAGGATTCCTATGTTCTAGCCATAGTCCTGGGTCTTGGAATAGCTTGTCATTGTTGCCCTACTTACAGACACTGACTTTGAGAAATTAATTATATTGCCACAGGGGCAGGAAAGGTTCATAGCCAGCAGACCCTATTCTGGAAGGAAGCCTAGGAGGGTCACAGTGTGTGTTTAGATGTCACACAAGCCATAGGAGGAAAGATAAAGTTGGGGCCCAGAGGTAATAAATTGATATTTTTCATGATTTGTTACTATTAAATAAAGAATATATTGATAAAATGTATATTATTCTACTAATAATGGTAACTACCAAAGAATGGAATGATGAATTCATTTTTTAAAAATATATATATTTATTTATTTATTTATGAGAGAGAGAAAGAGAAAGAGGCAGATAGAGAATGGGCGGGCCAGGGCCTCTATCCACTGCAACTGAACTCCAGTGCATCTGGCTTATGTGGGTACTGGGGAATTGAACCTGGGTCCTTAGGCTCCACAGGCAAGTGCCTTAACTGCTAAGCCATCTCTCCAGACCAGAATGATGAATTATTCACAGTGGTTTACATGGAGAAGCTGATTTGAAGGTGTAAGAGAAAGACCCTTCTACATGATATTTGTATTTGTTTGTTTGTTTTTGTTTTCAAGGTAGGGTCTCACTCTGGCCTATGCTGACCTGGAGCTCACTCTGTAGTCCCAGGCTGGCCTCAAACTCATGGTAATCATCCTACCTCTGCCACCTGAATGCTGGGATTAAAGGTGCATGCCAATGTGCCAAGCTCTATTTTTGTATTTCTTTCAAAGGATGCTTTGTTTTGGGGGCTGGAGAGATGGCTTGGTGGTTAAGGCACTTCCATGCAAGCCTAAGGACCCACGTTCTATTCCCCAGGACCCCATGTGAGCTCAAGGTGGTGCATACATCTGGGGTTTGCAGTGGCCGGAGGTCCTGGTGTGTCCATTCTCTCTCTCTCTCTCTGCCTCTCATTTTCAAATAAATAAAAATAAAATATTTTTAAAAAGAATGCATTGTTTCTATTATTTGCCCTCCCCCATTAGCCAATTCGAAAAACAAAAGAAGGCCGGCATGGTGGCGCATGCCTTTATTCCTGGCACTCAGGAGGCAGAGGTAGGAGGATCACCGTGAGTTCGAGGCTACCCTGAGACTGCATAGTCAGCCTGGGCTAGAGTGAGACCCTTCCTCGAAAAACCAAAAAAAAAAAAAAAAGAAGGTGATCAGTAAACAGAAATAGTGGTCAAGTTTCCACATAAGAAAGGAACAAGGAAAATCTAGGAAAAATAAGACAAGGCAATGAAACAATGAGAAAGCAAATAAAAACAGTAAATAGAATATTGAGGCTAAACCTAATAGGCTTCAAGAGTAATGAACATGAATTAAACTCTTCCATTAAGTACAAAGACTCGAGCTGGAGAGATGGCTTAGCGGTTAAGCGCTTGCCTGTGAAGCCTAAGGACCCCCCGGTTTGAGGCTCAATTCCCCAGGACCCATATTAGCCAGATGCACAAGGGGGAGCACGCATCTGGAGTTCATTTGCAGTGGCTGGAAACCCTGGCGCGCCCATTCTCTCTCTATCTGCCTCTTTCTCTCTGTCTGTCGCTCTCAAATAAATAAATTAAAATAAACAAAAAAAAATTTAAAAAAAGTACAAAGACTCCAAATATTTTAAAAAGCAAACTGAAAATATATGACTTCTATAAAAATATACTCAAAAGGAGACAGCAGAGCACTGTAAGCTCGTAACAACCTTACAAGGTGGGTGCCGTGGTTCTTGTTTTCTGACAAGGAAATCAAGGCGCGGCTAGTGTGTCAGAACTGAGCTGCAACGCGGAATCTGTGTCTTCAGCCAGTACACTGAACTTCAGCCATGACATAACTCCCAGCTCCTTCTTGTATTCCCAACCTTGTAACGTGGCATCTTAGCAGCTCACTTCAAGAAGTGGAATCTGAGCCAGTCGTGGTGGCGCACGCCTTTAATCCCAGCACTCGGGAGGCAGAGGTAGGAGGGTCGCCGTGAGTTCAAGGCCACCCTGAGACGACAGAGTGAATTCCAGGCCAGCCTGGACTAGTGTGAGACCCTACCTCGTAAAACCAAAAAAAAAAAAAAAAAAAAGTGGAATCTGGGGCTGGAGAGATGGCTTAGCGGTTAGGGAGCTTGCCTGCAAAGCCAGAGGACCCAGGTTTGATTCCCCAGGACCCACGTTAGCCAGATGCACAAGGTGGCTCATGCACCTGGAGTTCATTTGCAGTGGCTAGACGACATGGCATGCCCATTCTCTCTCTATCTGCTTCTCTCCCTCTCTCTCAAATAATAAATAAATACAAATAAAAGAATATTGAAGAAGTGGAATCTACTCCTTCAGAGCTGAAGCTGTTAGCTTGCTTCATAGCCTAAGTGGTATTGTACTGTGCCATTCTAAACCAAGGCTCCTACTGTCCCTTCTAGAAACTTCTGAGCCATATAAAGCCAGAGGTACAAAGTAGTGCATATATCTGGAGTTCATTAACAGAGCCCTGGCGTGTCCTGTTCCCTCTGCCTCTCTTTCTGAAATAAATAAATAAACAATATTTTAAAAAATAAATAAAAAGCCAGGCGCATTAGTTGCTTTTCTCATTACTGTGAAGAAATACCCAACAAAAGTAACTTAAGACAGGAAAGGTGTATTCGGGCTCGTGGTTTAACAAGGGATACAGGCCATCATGGGGCGGGGAGAGGCATGGTGATGGGAGTGGGTGATGGATGGTCACATTGCGTCTGCAGTCAGGAAGCAGACAGAGAGAGAGAAGAGAAGGAGAGAGAGAGAGAAGAGAAGGAGAGAGAAAGAGAAGAGAAGGAGAGAGAAGAGAAGGAGAGAGAGAAGAGAAGGAGAGAGGAGAGAGAAGAGAAGGAGAGAGAAGAGAAGGAGAGAGAGAGAAGAGAGGAGAGAGAAGAGAAGGAGAGAGAAGAGAAGGAGAGAGAAGAGAAGAGAGAAGAAGAGAGAAGAGAAGGAGAGAGAGAGAAGAGAAGGAGAGAGAAGAGAAGGAGAGAGAGAGAAGAGGAGAGAGAGAAGAGAAGGAGAGAGAGAAGAGAAGGACACAGAGAGAAAGACGAGAAGGAGAGAGAGAGAGAAGAGAGAAGGAGAGAGAAAGAGAGAGGAGAGAGAAGGAGAGAGGGAAGAGAAGGAGAGAGAGAAGAGAAGGACAGAGAAAGAAAGACGAGAAGGAGAGAGAGAGAGAAGAGAGAAGGAGAGAGAAAGAGAGAGGAGAGAGAAGGAGAGAGGGAAGAGAAGGAGAGAGAGAAGAGAAGGAGAGAGAGAGAGAGAAGAGAAAGAGAGAAGAGAAAGAAAGAAGAGAAGGAGAGAGAGAAGAGAGAAGAGGAGAAAGACAGAAAGAGAGAAGAGAGAGAGAGAGAGAAAGAGAGAGGGAGAGGGAAGTGCTGGCTCTTAGCCGGCTCTCTCTTTTACTCAGAGCAGGATCCCAGTCCTGCACTGGTGCCATCCACCCTCTTCCGTCCTCAGTTAAGACTCCCTGGAGACACCGTCACATACACACCCAGAGATATTCTTCCCAGGAGATTTTAAATCCCTCCAAGTTGAGGGTCAAGAGGAGCCATCATGTCAAGTATGAAATCCTGAAACTCAAGGCCAAGTTCCTAGAAGGGAGAAATTTCATGAGACGTTCCCCCTAGAACAGAGATTCTAAGCGTCGGTTCTCTCAGCGCTCTTTTTAAAAGCTCTTCAAAATTGAGGACACAGATGAAATTTTGTATGTATGAATTATACCAGGCAATATGCATTGCATATATGCTTTGGAGCAGATGAACTTTATCTTCTCAAAGTCCATATCCTGGTAAGGATCAGGAAGAGACAGCTGATTAAATATTATTTATTCAAAAAAATTTTTTTCTAGGGCTGGAGAGATGACTTAGTGGTTAAGGTGCTTGCCTGTGAAGCCTAAAGACCCATGTTCGACTTTCCAGATCCCACATTAGCCAGATGCACAAGTGAGGCAGTGCAAGGTCACACATACCCACTAGGTGGCGCAAGCGTCTGGAGTTCGATTAGAGTGGCTGAGGTGCCAATTCTCTCTCTCTCTCTCTTTCTCTATCAAAAACTAAATATATATATATATATATATTTAAAATATATATATATATATATATTTAAAAATAAAAGAAAGTTGTTTCTAAAAATCCTGAGAAGCTCATAAATAGGTACAGGTAAAACAGCCTCTTTTCTTTATTGATAATACCAATAGGTGATATTTATTTTTTTGCGTGTTTTGTTCCTATTCTTTCTTGTGTGGTGTGCGTGCACGTGCGTACATATATCCATATGTGTGTACACGTGTGTGTGCATACATGCAGGTGTGCACGGAGAGGCAAGAAGACCATGTCAGGTGTAGTTTCAGGAACACTGCCCACCTCTCCTTGAGACAGAGTCTCTCACTGTCTGGCTGATTATCCAACAAGCTCTGGGCTCTTTCTGTCCCTGCCTCCCCATGGATGGGGTTACAGGCGTGTGCACCCCCATGCTTTTCATTTTACATGGATCTTGGGGATCAAGGCCAGGTCCTCATGCGGACAAGTCAAGCACTCTACCCACTAGGCTATCTCCCAGTTCACATTTATTTATTACCACCTCAAACCTCAGCTCTTGGATGAGTGGAAGCTGGATGATATAAATATGAGAAAGAATAGCTCTATGCAGAGAAAGACTGGATTACGTAAGCAAACAACTTGGGCTCAGTTTGGGCCCTGTGCCGTGTGTTACTGTGCTTTACATGGATTGCTTTTTGTAATCCAACCAATAAAAACACATCCATGAATTCTTTTCCTTCACTCACCCACTGTATATTCAGTCTCAAATAATCCCATTTCACAGGCAGTGAGACTGAGGCAAAGTGACATACATGGTGTTCAGTTCCGTTGCAAGCAAGTCCTTGGTAACTCCCTTTCCCTAAAGCTTCCTCGATTGGAGTTCATCAGGCTCTGCGTATTAAAAATGGAGGTGGCGCGGAGCACTTTCCGGGGGTCAGCACCCCCAAAGTTTGAAGGAGACGTCCGTTAACCTAATCTGGTCACCTCGCTTCCCTGGAACCTGGCAGCAGTTCTGCCTGGCTCCGGCAGGTGGCAGGCTTGTATCGGTCAACACTTGTCTCCTGCCGGAGAGCGAGTTTACCAGCGAACTGCAGGAAGCATCACGCATTACCGGTCCATTCTGAGCGGTAGCTGTTCATCCACCATTGTGCCGGCAGCGAGGGGTGAAATAAATTGCATGTGAGTTGACTTTTCACTTATGCAAAGTGATCTTGGACATTTATACACATCCACATCCAATTCTGAATGTCAAGACATTTCAGCAAAGCTATTGTCACTGTACTTAGGTTCTGCTTAAGTTTCCTCATACCAATATTCATGAGCTTCCTAAAGCGGTGAGCATGAACGCTTTTTTTCTTTTTAATCTTTGACCACCCACCACATGACACAGCACTGCTCAGCTGATGTTTGCAGAGTGCCGTAGACCACCATGGAATGGCATAAAATCATGAGGGTTGGAGTGTTGACTTGGTCATTTCCTGTTTGGGAAGCTTTTTAGACAAAAAAGTCATTCTGGGGCAGGAGAGATAGCGATGGCTTAGTGGTTAAAGTGCTTGCTCGCAAGCCTGACCGTCCAGGTTTGAATCTCTAGTACCCACGTGAAGCCACACAGATACACAAGGTGGCACATGCATCTGGAGTTCGTTTGTCATGGCAGGGGTCTTGGTGCATCCTCTCTCTCTCTCCCCCCCCCCTCTCTCCCTGACCGCTTGTGCATAATACTAAATTTATTTTAAAGATATTTTTTAATGGCTGGAGAGATAGCTTAGCAATTAAGGCACTTGCCTGCAAAGCCTAAGGGCACATGTTCAACTCTCCAGGTCCCACATAGGCCAGACGCACAAGGTGACACAAGTGCACAAGTTCACACATGTGCACAAGGTGGTGCACTCGTGTGGAGTTGAATTGCAATGGCTGGAGGCCCTAGTGTGCCAGTTCTCTCTCTCATAAAAAGAAAAAAAAAATTTTTTTAAAAAGTCATCCTAGTGGGAGAGGAGGCTAGCTCAATGATGGAGTTGATGCTTAGCATGTGAGAGGCCCAAGTCATTTCTTCTCTGACCCTCCATTTCTTTTTCTAAAAAATTTCTTATTTTTATTTATTTATTAGACAGAGAAAGGGAGAGAGAGAGAGAGAAAATGGGCACACTAGGGCCTCCAGGCACTGCAAACGAACTCCAGATGCTTGCGGCCCCTTGTGCATCTGGCTAATGTGGGTTCTGGGGAATCAAACCTGGGTCCTTTGGCCTTGCAGGCAAATGCCTTAACTGCTAAGCCATCTCTCCATCCCATCAAGTAAGCTTTTAGCAAATCCTAAATACCAACTGAGGATGATTTTCATATGAGGAGAAGCAGTGCAAAGTTTTTGGCTCACTGGACAGTGCTCCATTCTAAATTGAAAGTAGTGTGTTGATGCCAATATATATATTTACTAACCATATTAAACAAAGGGTTTACCTTTTAGCATTTGGGTATTATCTATAGGATCAAAAAGAACAAAAATAAGAAGAAAAATATGTACAAAGGAACCAAACACAAAACAACATAGAGATGGCTTAGTGGTTAAGGCGTTTGCCTGTAAAGCCAAAGGATCTCGGTTTGATTCCCCAGGACCCACGTTAGCCAGATGCACAAGGCGGCACATGCGTCTGGAGTTCGTTTGCAGTGGCTGGAGGCTCTGTTGGCGCCCTTTCTCTCTCTCTCTCTCTGTCTCCCTCTTTCTCTCTCTTAAATAAATAAATAAATAACTTAAGAAAGAAAAGTATAAGAGACAAAGTAATAGCAATGAAGAACGGGGCATTTGTAAAGTTTATCACCTGAGAGAACAGAATGAGCCCAGGTTGGCCTTGACCTCCTAGCTCTCTCCTCTTCTTCATCCCAGCTCTGGCACGTTGCCGTAGTAGCTGGCGTGTGTCATGGTTACAGACTATCTGAAAGGGAAGAATTGTTTAATTTAGCTCCTGGTTTCAGAGGGCTTGCTGCGTGGTTGTTTGGCCTGTGGACTTGAAGTGTGGGGCGGACGAACTTCCTTATGGCCAAAAAAGGAAACAGAGAGAAAGAAAGGGATGCGGGAGGAGGCCAGCACAGATATAGTCCCCAGCGACATGCCTTATTGACCTTCAGTGAGGCCCCCACATCCTGCTTTTCATCATCTTATAGTAACGCCATCATACTATGAATCCGTCAAGGGGTTAATCAACAGATTAGGTCAGAATTCTTGTGATCTCACTGTGTCTAGGAACATCATTACACACTCACAGGTGTGATTCAGTCATGCCCCATGTATTTTTTTGATCCAGTCAGGTTGAAACTCAAAAACAACCATCGCAAATAACTTGGCATGGTGGCGCACGCCTTTAATCCTAGCACTCGGGAGGCAGAGGTAGGAGGATTGCTGTGAGTTCAAGGCCACCCTGAGACTACGAAGTGAATTCCAGGTCAGTTTGGACTAGAGTGAGATCTTAACTCAAAAAACCAAAAATAAATAAATAAATATCACAGATGCCAACATTCAATAGTGGTCTATGGCCAGAATTCTGTTTCTTTTCTCCTTCGGTTTGTTTTAAATATTTTTATTTATTTATTTGCAAAGGAAGAGAGAGAGAGAGAGAGAGAGAGAGAGAGAGAGAGAAAATAGACACACCAGGGCCTAGTCCCACTGCAAACAAACTCCAGACACATGAACCACTTTGTGTATTTAGCTTTATGTGGGTACTGAGGAATCAAATTCAGTTCGTCAGACTTTGTAAGCAAGTGTCTTTAACTGCTGAGCCATCTCCCCAGTCCCACCTCTTTTGGTTTTCATGAGTCTCAAAAGGAGCATTCTTTTTAAATAATTTTTTTTTTATTTTTAAGGCAACCCAACAGATTGGCCTTTTTTTTTTATGCAAAAGAGAGAGAACGAATTGGTGTGCCAGGGCCTCCAGCCACTGCAATCGAACTCCAGACACGTGTGCCACCTTGTGTGCATGTGTGACCATGTCTGCTTGTATCACTTTGTGCATCTGGCTTACGTGGGACCTGGAGAGTCGAACATGGGTCGTTAGATGTCGCAGGCGAGTTCCATAACTGCTAAGCCATCTCTCCAGCCCCCGAAGGAGTATTCTTTATCTTTCTTGCATAGCTCTTCTCAGTCCCAAGTAAAGATAACTTTATCTCTGCTCCCAGACGGCTAGCTGTGTTTCTTAGACCTTTTGTAATGTGCACTGGTAGACATGTGGGTTAACTGTCACCTCTCTAGAAAGGAGGGCATCTTTTCCACAACAGAATAGACTAATCCTCCACTTTGTCTGAGCAGTGCCCCTAGGGTCCCCTGTTGGCCACAAGTAGTAAGTAGAAAACAGTCCTTGAGAAGAAAAAAAAAAAAAAAAACAAACAACCTGGAATTTTGTTTTACAAAGTGGCAGAAAAATCACTACATGATGAAAGATACCAGTGTGGTGATACGTCTGCATCACTATGGATGTGGGAGGCAGGAGGATCAGGAGTTTGAGGCCAGCCTGGGCCACATAGCAAGACTTCCTCAAAAATAAATAAATAAAACAAGTAAATAAAATAAAAATGGGGGGAAAGGCCAAGCTAACAATAGTGATAGAAATCACCTACTTAATACAGGGCTCCCATGAAAACCAACTCTGACAGAATATCTGTAACATACAACTGTGTCTTTGTTGTTTTTTTTTTTTTCAGAAATTAGTAGAAATTGCTATAGAGGGACTGGAGATATGGCTCAGTGTTTAAGGTGCTTGCCTGCAAAGCCTAAGGACCAAGGTTCAATTCTCCAGAACCCACATAAGCCAGATGCACAAGGTAGCACATGCATCTGGAGTTCATTTGCAATTGCCAGAGGCCCTGGTGTGCCCATTCTCTCCCTCCCTCCTTGCCTCTTCTTTTTCCCTCTCTCTCTCAAGTAAATAAGTAAATAAAATATGTTTTGTTTTTTTTTTTTTGGTTTTTCAAGGTAGGGTCTCACTCTAGCCCAGGCTGACCTGGAATTCACTATGGAGTCTCAGGGTGGCCTCGAACTCATGGCAATCCTCCTACCTCTGCCTCCCGAGTGCTGGGATTAAAGGTGTGCGCCACCATGCCCGGCTCAATGTTTTTTTTTTTTTTTTTTTTTTTTAAAGAAATTGCCATAGAGGCTAGGCAAACCCACTAGAAGGCACGTTCTCCCTCCAAGTACTGCCTCTCTGCTTGCTTTAGTCTAACTCATGTCTCAGATGACCAAGGTACCATGGTGAGAGATGTCTTGGGAGCACCAGAATGGATGGATGGAATCGGCCGAGTGAGGCTGGGTCTATAGCAGAGCGTCCCGGGGCGCTGGGGCACCCGCTTTCACTAGCTTTCTAGGCTTCCTATGGGGATCTAGGGCCTGATCTATGCTTCTTTGGTTCTCTGCTTGATACTGTAGTCTTGCCAAAAGCCCAAGAGAGTGTGCACTTCAGTTGACCACAACATGGACGAGGAGGTGGAAGGACTTTTTACAAACAAAGAGGCAGGGCCAGATGTGTGTCACCCAGAGGACCCGAGAAAGAGAAATGAAAACCAGCCACCTGTGTAAGTACTTCAAACCTTTTCTCGGTCCGTTACTGGTCATATGAACTCAATCATCTACATAGTGACAACAGAAATATCTACCATGTTAGCCGGGTGTGGTGGCGCACACCTTTAATCCCAGCAATTGGGAGGTAGGTGGATCGTCGTGAGTTCGAGGCCACCTTGAGACTACAGAGTGAATTCCAGGTCAACCTGAGCTAGAGTGAGACCCTATCTCTAAAAACCAAAAGAAGAAAGAAAGAGAGAGAGAGAGAGAGAAAGAAGGAAGGAGGGAGGGAGGGAGGGAGGGAGGGAGGGAGGGAGGGAGGGAGGAAGGAAGGAAGGAAGGAAGGAAGGAAGGAAGGAAGGAAGGAAGGAAGGAAGGAAGGAAGGAAGGAAGGAAGGAAACTCTGCCAGCAGAAAACATATGTAAAGGAAATGCTCCTAACAGATCACCCTGACAATGCACTATGACTGGAAAAGAATCAAGTGCTTAGAGGACTCGGTCGTCCCGGAGGTGCAGTACATACTAGTGGCCAATAGGGGTCAGCAGTGCCACATGCCATGCCCATAGCTGGGCACGTTTGACCAACCTACAAATCCTGCAAACAGGGAGCCTATGGCACTCTTGGGGGTGTCTCATCCCATCCTGAAGGTCGCAGGTTTCACTTCAAAACACTGCTTATCTTGTGTTCTCTTCAGCTGCTCTCTTCCCATCTTGCTTATTTCCTGCATGAAAAGAGGAGGGGGAGGGAAAACAACAATAAATTGAGTTCAAAAACATAGAAAACATAATAGCAAAACCTAATTCTTTAAATGCTAATACAAAAATTACAAGAAAAACCCACATCTGAGCCAGGTGTGGTGGCCCACACCTTTAATATCAGCACTCAGGGAGGCAGAGGTAGGAGGATCTCTGTGAGTTCGAGGCCAGCCTGAGACTACATAGTGAATGCTGGGTCAACCTGGACTAGAGCGAGACCCTACCTTAAAAAAAAGAAAAAAAAATCTGTACATATCCTGGATATAGAGCAATCATCTCTCTGACTTGAGCACGTGAACAACTGACATCAAAGATTCGAGCCTGTTTACTGAGTCCTTCTCTCCCTTGTGGACAACATTTTCATTTTGAGTCATTGGTTTTTTTTTTTTTCTTTTCATTCGTGATGCTAATTTTAAATTTTTATTTATTTATTTGACAGAGAGAGAGTGAGAGAATGGGCACTCCAGGACCTGTAGCCACTGCAAACGAACTCCAGACACGTGCGCCCCCTTGTGCATCTGTCTTACGTGGGTCCTGGGGAATTGAACCTGGGCCCTTTGGCTTTGCAGGCAAATGCCTTAACCGCTGAGCCATCTCTCCAGCCCAGTCTTTGGACGTTCAAACGTGATGCTTAAGTGAATGGATGGGTGTTATTGGTTTATAAATATGCGTAGGCATCCAGGCTAGAGACAGCTTATGACAGCCAACTGTTTATTGTCTCTTTCTACCAGCAAAAGTTAAGTGTTCTCACACCTGTAGCTCAACAGGGGCTATGGTGGGAATGTCAGTGCTGAAGAGACGTACAAATGCCTCCAACCAGAGTGCCTCCCCTTGTCAATCAGCCTTCAATTACCGTGAACACACAAGATAAGCAAATTTAAAAGTGGAAAGGTTAATTTTGCCTTACAGTATTGGAAGTGGCAATCCATATTGCTTGGCCCAGTTGCCTGCCAGCCTGGGATGTGATTATGTGTTAAAGTAAACTGTTAACCTCAAGGCCAGGGCGAGAAGGAAGAGGAAGAGGAGGAAGAGGAAGAGGAAATAGCCAAGTTCTCACCAACCTTCTGAGGTCATCTCTCCAAAGACCTCTAAGAACTTCCTTCTTAACGTTTCTTCAGCTACCAACAGCAGTAAGCGGAGGTCTAACCCCTCATTACTCCACGGGCCTTTGGGGGACATTCCATATCCAAACTACAGCGTTTCTCTGGAAAGCTGGTTGCACTCCAGTGATTCTTTGTATCGGTGCTCAGGCCAGAACGCGTCTTATGAAAAGAGGAAAGAAGCAGCCTGAACACTCCCAAAACTACAGTCAATAATCCCTTAAGTGTCTTTCTTGGGCTGGAGGGATGACTTAGCAGTTAAGGCGTTTGCCTGCAAAGCCTAAGGACCCAGGTTCGATTCCCCAGTACCCACGTTAGCCAGATGCACAAGGTGGCCGCATGTGTCTGGAGTTCGTTTGCAGTGGCTGGAGGCCCTGGAGTGCCCATTCTCTCTCTCTCTCCCTCTTTCTCTATCTCTCAAATAAGTAAGTAAATAAATAAATAAACAAACTATTTAATTAAAAAGTGTCTTTTTTTGCCGGGCGTGGTGGTGCACACCTTTAATCCCAGCACTCGGGAGGCAGAGGTAGGAGGATCACCGTGAGTTCGAGGCCACCCTGAGACTCCATAGTGAATTCCAGGTCAGTCTCAGCTAGAGTGAGACCCTACCTCGGAAAACCAAAAAAAAAAAAGTGTCTTTTTTTATAGAGAGCAAACAAGAAATAAAGCAAAATTTTCCTACAGACTTCTTGTGTGTGTGTGTGTGTGTGTGTGTGTGTGTGTTGTAAATGCATGTGTCTTTTTTGTGTGTGTGTGTGTGTGTATAGTATTGCTGTGTGGTTTGTGGTGTGTGTGTGTGTGTGTTGTATATACACGTGGGTACAGACGCGTGCATCCCGTGCATGTCCATGCAGTGGCCATAGAGGAGCGTCTGGTGTCCTTCTCCACGGCTCACATATGTGTTTCCTTGAGATGGAGTTTCTGGCTGAACCCAGAGCTGGTGTTTCACGTCAGACTGGCTGTCCAGTGAGCCCCAGTGATTCTTCTCAGGAAGGGGGTACAGTCATCTGTGGAAGCCCCAGGCTACTGGGAGTCGAATCCAGGGTGAACCAGGCCCTCTCAGGCCAGCGTGCTCTAGCAGCCAGTGCCCTTTTCCCAGCCCCACCCTGCCGAATGGTTTTGTTTCTTTTTCAACCTTTCCAAGTAGGGTTTAACTCTAGTGCAGGCTGATCTGGAATTCACTATGGAGTCTCAGGGTGGCCTCAAACTCACAGCCATCCCCCTACCCTCCCGAGTGCTGGGATTAAAGCTGTGCACTACAACGCCTGGTACCCTACAGAATTTTGTTTAACATTTTATTTATTTATTTTTATTAAGCGCATACTTCATATGGTTGCATCATGTGGTGATACCATCTTTTCCCTTCTCCCTACCCCCGTTCTGCTGGGGACCCTCCTAAGTGGGGCTGTGCACCCGACAGAATTTTTTGTTTGTTTGTTTTTTGTTTTTTTCAAGGTAGGGTCTCACTCTAGCCCAGGCTGACCTGGAATTCACTATATAGTCTCAGGGTGGCCTCGAACTCATGGTGATCCTCCTACCTCTGCCTCCTGAGTAGTGGGATTAAAGGCGTGCAACACCACACGTGGCCTTTTATCTATTTTAAAAAATATTTTAATTTTATTTAATGTATATATATATATATATATATATATATATATATATATTGGTTTTTCAAGGTAGGGTCTCTCCTTGGTTCAGGCTGGCTTGGAATTCACTATGTAGTCTCAGGGTGGCCTCAAACTCATGGTGATCATCCTACCTCTGCCTCCCAAGTGCTGGGATTAAAGGCATGTGCCACCATGCCTGGCTTCCTACAGAATTTTTTTTAAAGTTAGCACTATGATGATGATAGGCTTTCTAGAATGTGTTTTTTTCCCTGTTTCTGATAATTTTTATTGACAACTTCCATAATTTCAGACAATAAACCATAATTACCTCTCTGCACATGTTACCCTTTACAGCTCCACTCTCCATCATATCCCCTCCCCCCTCAATTAGTCTCCCTTTTGTGTTGACGTCATCATCTTTTCTTCCTTCTGTGATGGTCTTGGATAGGTAGTGCCAGGCACTGTGAGGTCATGGATATCCAAGGCTAGTTCGTGTCTGGAAGAGTGCACTGCAGTGAGTCCGTCCCTTCCTTTGGCTCTTATATTCTTTCTGGCAATAGTGGCATGTCTGTTATGGAGGAAACCAACTGCTCTCTAATTAGACTGGAGGCCTGCTCCACTGGAGGGAATACATGCTTGATACTGAATATCTATGACCAGGTCATGAGCCCTAGGGTTGTCACACCTGCTGGTGTCTGGCTAAATGCATATGTTATGCTCACCAAACTGCCCAGTATGCACTTCTATTAATGTTCATACCCATATATTAATGGTACTCTCACTTTTGGTTAGAGAAGCTTCTCTTTTCAGATGGTGGTGAGCTCTGGGATGACTCAAAAGGCACCATGGTGCTTAGAAGAAGTGACAGAGGGGTAGTCATCAGTGAAACATCTTTGTCAGCCCTTCCGAGGCTCAGTGTCCTACAGAATTTCTGACGGCTGCATTCAGTGCTAAGTGACCCATGAAGCAGAGTGCCCTCTTCCCCATCCAAATTTTGGACCTTGAGAAAAACACGAACCTCTTTTAGATTTATTATTTATATGAGGCAAAAACCCGGAAGAGGGGCTGGAGAGATGGCTTAGAGGTTAAGCGCTTGCCTGTGAAGCCTAAGGACCCCGGTTCGAGGCTCGATTCCCCAGGACCCACGCTAAGCAGATGCACAAGGGGGCGCACGCATCTGGAGTTCGTTTGCAGTGGCTGGAGGCCCTAGTGTGCCCATTCTCCCTCTCTCTCTCTCTCTGTCTCCGTCTTTCTCTCTCTGTCCATATGTCACTCTCAAATAAATAAATAAAAATAAAAACAAAAACAAAAACAAACAAAAATCCCCGGAAGAAACAGTGGCCACCTTTCTATTTTGTGGCCCATCAGGAATCGTTGAACAACGTGTATTTGTTCATGTTGCAAAATTGTACGGCTCATGAACTTAAACCCTCAAAGTCAGCTTTTCTTCGAGAAGACACTCTCACCGACGCAGACCAGCACTCCAGACGATCCTCCCGACTTGCTGGTGGACACATTCAGAGAATCAGCTGCTCCACAGTGTCTGTGACATCTTCTGCATCTACATTTTCATCATCGTAATTAAATCACTTTAAATAGATTATGGGCCTGGTGGGATTCTGGCCATTCAAGGAAGATGGATGGAGGTGAGTGGCGGTTCATTGGGTTTGGAAAAAATAGGTTAAAAGCAGTGGACAGGAGGTTTGAGGACACAAGCCAGTGCCATGGGGTGTCACAGAGCAAGATTTCTCGTTCTAAGAGTTGAAAGTAAATAACAGAAAAGGAGAAACCTAGAATGACCCCTTAGTGCAAGATCAGAATGGGAAGTTTTGGAAGGAAGTTAGAGCTTTCAACAGGTAGAATTAGATACAGAAATACAATAGTGATGTGTGCTTGCATACAAATCATGTCTTCATACATGTGCACACACATGCACATGCACACACATATATATTTATACACACACACACACACACACAAATACATCCTTTTTTCATTTTTGCTTTTTCAAGGTAGGGTCTCACTCTAGCTCAGGCTGACCTGGAACTTACTATGTAGTCTCAGGGTGGCCTCAAGCTCACTGCGATCCTCCTACCTCTGCCTCCCAAGGGCTGGGATCACAGGTGTGCACCACCACACCCAGCTCTAAATACATGCATCTCTTATGGACTGAGTCAGATAGTGGTAATGGTCATACAACATTGAGAATATACCAGTAACTCGTTATTTATTATAATTTTTGCATATGTATATGTGGGGTATGCATGCATGCATGTGTAGAGGCATGTTCATGTGTGTGGGAGCGTGCGGAAGCTGGAGGTTGGCTTGGGTGTCTGCCTCTGTCACTCTCTACCTCATCTGTTGACGTGGGGTCTTTGACTTGAACCCAGCACACATCTATTCGGCTAGTCTCATGACTGGTTTACAAGGGGATCCTGTCTTTGCCTCCTGAGTATTGGGATTACAGATGAGCCTCGAAGCCCACCAGGCACATGGGTGGTAGAGATCCAAATGCTGGCCTTATGCTTCGCATGGAAAATACTTCATCCACTGCCTATCTCCCCAGCCTTAAACTATGCATTTTTAAATGGTTTATGTGGGCTGGAGAGATGGCTTGGTGGTTGAGGCACTTGCCTGAGAAACCAAAGGACCCAGGTTCGATTCCCCAGGACCCACGTAAGCCACATGCACAAGGTGGCACACGCCTCTGGAGTTCATTTGCAATGGCTGAAGGCGCTGGCATGCCCATTCTCTCCCTCTCTCAAATAAAATAAAATTGAAAAATAAATGGTTTCAGAAGAACGCCCTGGGAAACAGAAGACAAGAGGTGAGTTAGCAGAACCACATTGTTCTGGAAAGGATCCAGCAATCAGTGAAGGCCTCTGGCACCACGGGGCTGCTGCAGGCTCCTCACAGGGGCAGGAAGAGGCAATTCTCGCCGGAAGTGAGAGGACCCACTTCCTCCCTCCTACCATCATCCTCCAGGGCTCCTATTGGCAGTGTCTCATGGAAAGCCCGGGGCGGGTGCCCTATGTGGCTGAGCAGATCAGAGGGGCAGATCAGAGGGGCAAAGATAGAAAGCAGGATATGGAGTTGAGCAACAACAGATTACCAACATGAAGGGAGGGCATGGAGAACTAACAGCTCACACTTGGAGAGAGGGTAATTCTTTTCTTTATTTTTTTAAAAAAATATTTTTTACTTTATTTATGAGAGGGAAAGAGTGTGTGTGCACCGGGGCCTCTTGCCACTACACACAAACTCCAGATGCACGAGTCACTTTGTGCATCTGGCTTTACATGGGTTCTTGGGAATCGAACACAGGCAGTTAGGCTTTTCAGGCAAGTGCCTTTAACCACTGAGCCATCTCTCCAGCCCAGTGGTAATTCTTTTCTGATATAAATTTGTTCTTCTCAGGAATGAATTCCTATATCTTAAGCTGAATATTGCAAATGACAGGATCTCATTATTTCATGGCTAATATTCCATGTTGTTCATGTATCAAATTTTCTTTATCTTTTCATCCATCGAGATGGATACTTGAGTTTTCTGATTTCTTGACTGCTCTGAAAGTGCTGTGATAAACACAGGAGTCCAGCTGTCTCTTTGACATACTGGCTTCACTTCCATTGGTTATAGACCTAGTAGTGGGACTGCTGGATCATTTGGTAGTTCTGCTTTTTAAAAAAAATATATATATTTATTTTATTTTATTTATTTGAGATAGAGAGGAGGGAGAGAGAAGGAGGGAGGGAGGATGGGCACACCAGGACCTCCAGCCACTGCAAACAAACTCCAGACACATGCACCACCTTGTGCATCTGCCTTATGTGGGAACCGGGGAATTGAACCTGGGTCCTTGGACTTCACAGGCAAGCGCCTTAACCACTAAGCCATCTCTCCAGCCCTATATTTTTTTTGGAGGTATTACCACACTGTTATCCATTAGGTTTTAGTGATGTATATTCCCACCAACAGTGTGCAGCTGTTACTTTCCCTCCATATCCTTGGCAACATCTGTTATCTTTATTAAAAAAATAATTTTAGCCTGGAATGGTAGTGCACCCCTTTAATACCAGCACTTGGGAGGCAGAAGTAGGAGGACTGGTGTGAGTTCAAGGCCATCCTGAGACTACATAGTGAATTCCAGGTCAGCCTGAGCTAGAGTGAGACTCTACCTTGAACTCCTCTAAATAATAATAATAATAATAATAATAATAAGTTTATTTACTTATTTGAAAACACAGAGAGACAGAGAGATGAGAGATAGACAGAGAGAATGGGTATGCCGGGGTCTCCAGCCACTGCAAATGAACTCCAGACGCGTGCGCCCCCTTGTGCGTCTGGCTTTACATGGATCTGGAGAATCAAACCTGTGGTCGTTAGGCTTTGTAGACAAGTTGCTTTAACCGCTGAGCCATCTCTCCAGCCCATCTTTATTGTTTTGATAACAATCGGTCTTAGCAGGGAGAGGTCACAGCTCATCCTGGTTTTACTTTGTGTTTCCCTGATCACTGGTGGCTTGAGCATTTTTTGTTTTTCTTCACACACCTGTGAATGATTTGTACATTCTTCTGAGAAATGCCTGCGTAGACCAAGTGCCCCTTCCCTCGCAGTTTTGAGCCGGCTGCTTATTGTTTTGCTGTGGTATTTCTTGAGTTCCTAAGACAGTCTGGGGATTAGCCCCTTCACAGAAACATAGCTTGCAAATACTGTCTCCCTTCTCTTTTCTGAGATCTCTGAGGTAGTTAACTGTGTGACGCTGATTGGCACTGTTTCAGCACCTGCAGTGTTACCTACACCAAGAGAAGAGCATTCTCTTCTTTGGCATTAACTATCATTTCCAACCCCTCATGCTTAGATTATGTGTCTCTGTTTTTCTCTCGGGGGCATTCAGAGAGGTAACCAACGTGTTTCAGGAGAAGAATGAGTGGCCTTAGTGAAAGACACAGGGAAATGAGGGAGAGTATGCAAAACTAAAACATTCTTGTCCTAAAATAAATAAAGTTTAAAAAAAAAAATCAAAGCCGGGTGTGGTGGCGCATGCCTTTAATCCCAGCACTCAGCAGAGGTAGGAGGATCACCATGAGTTCAAGGCCCCCTTGAAACTACATAGTGAATTCCAGGTCAGCCTGAGCTAGAGTGAGACCCTACCTCAAAAAAACAAACAAACAAAAAAATCAAATTTGGTAAAAAAAAAAAATGCACTGTGTGGACCAAAAAAACCAAACCAAAACAAAACAAAACAGCCCCTCTGCAGGCTCAGTGTAGCCACAGTTTGCTAATTTGAAAGGTTATAACTCTAGATTTAAGGATTAAAAAAATATAAGGGGCTGAGGAGACGGCTCAGTGGTTGAAAGCACTTGCTTGCGAAGCCTGATTGCCTGGGTTTGATTCCCTAGTACCCACGTAAAGCCAGATGCACAAACTGGCGCATGCGTCTGGAGTTTCTGTGCAGTGGCAAGTTGGCCCCCCCTCCGTCTCTCCCTCTCTCCCTCTTTCTTTCTCTCAAATAAATAAAAATATTTTTTAAAAGATATGGGCATTTCCATACATCCAACCAAAGTTGTTGCTGATTTCACTTTCCAGGGCTCTGCCTTTGACCGAGGCCTTGTTATAAATGCCTGCCTTTCTTTCTTTCTTTCTTTCTTTCTTTTTTGAGGTAGGGTCTCACTTTAGTCCAGGCTGACCTGGAACTCATTCTGTAGTCTCAGGGTACCTCGAGCTCACAGTGATTCACCTACCGCCCAACATAAATACTATTTCTAAAGTTGAGTAAGTTGGGGAATAAACACTGACATTTTCAATAAAGGGGTAACTGTGAGTTCATCAGTCCCTTTGTTCTTTTTAATTTATTTATCAATTATTTATTTCAGAGAGAGAGAGAGAGACACTGACGTTCATCAGTCCCTTTGTTCTTTTTAATTTATTTATTAATTATTTATTTTAGAGAGAGAGAGAGACACTGATGTTTTCAATAAAGGAATAACTGTGAGTTCATCAGTCCCTTTGTTCTTTTTAATTTATTTATTAATTATTTATTTTAGAGAGAGAGAGAGACACTTGCGGCGAGCCCCCTGACCCGCAGGGAAGAACGACCACAAGACGAGGATCCTTCTTTTTTTTTTTTTTTTTTTTTTGGTTTTTCGAGGTAGGGTCTCACTCTAGCCCAGGCTGACCTGGAATTCACTATGGAGTCTCAGGGTGGCCTTGAACTCACAGCGATCCTCCTACCTCTGCCTCCCGAGTGCTGGGATTAAAGGCGTGCGCCACCACGCCCGGCTACGAGGATCCTTCTTGATCACACTTTTATTGGAGAGCTCTTGGTTAACAGGAAGGTTGATGGCGAGGGGCGCGAGGCGGAATGTGCAGCTACTTTTATAGCGGGGAGTGCAACGAGGCGCCCACTGATTGGTTGCTACCAGCTTGCCACCACCAGGCGCCACGGGATAGGCTCGGGACAGGTTGCGTCAAGCGCATGCGCATACCTTGAACACGGTTGGCGCCAAGGCACTGCCTAATATGGAGTTGTTTACCTCAACACAGACAGGAAGCCAGCGCCATCTTGTAATGGCGACTGCTTGTGCAGCTCCCTGCAGACACTGACGTTTTCAATAAAGGAATAACTGTGAGTTCATCAGTCCCTTTGTTCTTTTTAATTGAATTTATTAATTTATTATTTATTTTAGAAAGAGAGAGAGAGAAGCAGATAGAGAATGGGTGCACCAGGGGCCTATAGCCTCTGCAAATGTAACTCCAGGCATATGCTCCACCTTGTGCATCTGGCTTAACGTGGGTCCTGGGGAATCCAACCTGGGTGCTTTGGCTTTGCAGGCAAGTGCCTTAGCCGCTAAGCCATCCCTCCAGCCTAGTCCTTTTTTTTTCTAGAGAACAGTAGTTCAAATAACTTTTTATGGAAAATATTGAGATGCTTCTGAAGATATAACTGGACTTGTTGGTAAAATCATACCCCACCCAACAGTTAAAAGTCACCACTTCTCTGTGTAATATTATCCTTCCAGGCCCTTGCATCTCCTTCCAATCCGTATTTTGGAAATCATCATGAAGTTCTGCACGTTAGTCTGAAAATAGCCTGTATGCTTCCATTTTTCCAGCAGTACCATTTGTATTGGTTTTCATTATTCTGAACCCATTTCTTTAAACAAATGAGTTATTTATTTGCAAGCAGAGAGAGATAGAGGGAAGGAGACAGACAGAATGGGTACGATTCCCCAGGACCCACGTAAGCCAGATGCACAAGGGGGTGCATGCGTCTGGAATTTGTTTGCAGAAGCTGGAGGCCCTGGTGCGCCCATTCTGTCTCTCTGTCTCTCTCTCTTTCTGTCAAATAATTAAAATAAATAAAAATTAAACCAAAATTAAAATTAACCGTCTCCCATTCCTTACCCCAACTCCCTGACCCCCTTCCAGTGTTTCCCACGGCAACGTCATGCTTCACACACTGTTACGATTTCTTTTGTTCATTTCGGGTCTCTCTCCTCCAGCGTGTGCGCTTCACGAGGGCGCGTGTCACAGGACGGGTTCTTTGGGAACAGAGCTCTGAGCTGGGGAGGGGTGTGCAGAAGGCTTGCTGGGGGGGGGACGCTGTTGGGGACAAGGCAGGGAGTGAGGAGAGCAAGACTCGGCGGAGGCAGGAGCGGAACAGGGCACCAGGGAAGCAGGGCTCAGCGGATCTCAGGGAGTCTAAAGGTTGGTGCAGTGTTTCAGGAATAGCGCAAGCTCACCAGGACAAAGGGGCCTGGGCGTCTTTTTCTTTTTTTAATTTTTGGCACTTTGAGGTAAAGTCAGGCTCTAGCCCAGGCTGACCTGGAATCCACTCTGTAGTTTCAGGCTGGCCTTGAACTCACAGCGATCCTCCTGCCTCAGCCTCCAGGGTGCTAGGGATGAAAGGTGTGCGCGCCACCACGTCGGGCAGGCCTGGGCTTTCGTACCTCTGACATAACCAGTCCTGGGATCTGAGCTCTCCCCAACAGGGAGAGCTTTCCTTGAGCGATACAGCCAGCTGCCGCCCCCAGGGAGGACAGCCCAGCTGTGTGTAAACACTTTCATGAGCTGGGGAGCGAACAGCTTGGCCCTGACCATCAGGGCAGAGACCCGAGGCAACAGCCATCCTTACTGTCCACTGCAGTGAGTCCCCAGCTCCCAGGCCAGGACGGCTGAACGGATGGGCGAATGAGCGAGCGCACAAATGAACGACCTCTTTTCAGAGCAATCGGGGCGTGCTGAGACGATGTAACATCGTGGCTTGAGGCCCTGGCATGCCAATTTTCTCTCTCCCCCTCCTTCTTTCTCTCAAATAAATAAATACTTTATTTTTATTTATTTATTTGAGAGAGAGGGATACAGAAATAGGCAGGTAGAGAGAGAGTGAATGGGCGCGCCAGGGCCTCTAGCCTCTGCAAATGAACTCCAGACGCGTGCACCCCCTTGCGCATCTGCCTTACGTGGGTCCCGGGGAGTCAAACCTGGGTCCTTTGGCTTTGCAGGCAAGCACCTTAACCGCTAAGCCATCTCTCCAGCTCAAAATATGTTTTGAAAAAATTATGAAAAAAAAAAAAAAAAGACAGGGCCCTCTGGGAGCTTGGGAGTTCAGATCTAGCCTGGATAACGTCTGCAGGTTTGACACTTGGCCTCATTCCGCTGGGTGTGTAAACCTAAAGCCAGGTAAGATCAAATGGGAGGTTTGCACGAAAGCAACACTCTTCCTCGGCCCCTTGGTCCTTTCCTCTTTTCTTTACCCCTTTCCTTCTATGCAAGGAGCCCAGCTAGCTAGAACAGAATACAAGCGAGACAAGATGAGTCTGACGCCTGGGTTCTGTGACCATGCCTTCTTGCCACAACCATCATCGCTGTAGATGAAGACTATTCACCCAGCAAACCGGACGAGCATTTTTAAAACCCGAGTCATGGGGGAGAGGGATTTGGAAAAAAGAAGAAAGAACGAATGTCAGCGTGAGGACCCGATTTTGCTGTTCTGTATCACTGGAAAGAGTGGGTTCGAGGGGAGTGAGGGTCCCCTTCTTTTCCATGGATTTGCACCTTATGCTGAGCAAAGAATCCCAAACCCATAAGCTATGAATTCATGCAGAGTGGTGACATCAAGAAAGAAAAGGGGGGAGAGCCTGGAGAGATGGCTTAGTGGTTAAGGAGCTTGTCTGTGAAGCCTCAAGGACCCAGGTTCAACTCTCTAGAACCCATGTAAAGCCAGACGCACAAGGTGGCACATGCGTCCGGGGTATGTTTGCAGTGGCTGGAGGCCCTGGCATGCCCATTCTCTCTCTCTCTCTTAAATAAATAAATGAAATATATTAAAAAACAGAAAACGGGGCCTGAATATTTATGTCATGGGATGAGAAGATGGTTCAGGCAATGAAGTGCCTCAATGCAAGCCTAAGGACCCGAGTTCAGTTCCCCAGCACTCACGTAATATGATGGAGATGGAGGTGAGTATCCGAAGTTCAAGTGCGCCTTAGCAGCCCAGGCAAAAAGATCAGCTTGTAGTATAAGGCATCTGTGATGAGCTTAGAAGCCCAGAATGGAGTGATGATAGAAAAAGAGGGAAACGCAAGCATGGTATGTTGAACATACAGGATGGTGGGCACCGGTGTTCAATGAGGGGAGCTTCCAGTGAGGACAAATCCCAGGGTGTCACCATACATGTGGGTGGGTAGCAGTGGCTAGCAGATTTTCCTGGTGGTAAGGGAATCCAGACATTTTTAAGGCTAGTGATCCAGTTGGTCTTGCATTGACAGTAGTACCCTTGGCATTGAGTTTGTCTAATTGATTTTCTTTTCTTTTTCTTTGTTTTGTTTTGTTTTTTCAAGGTAGGGTCTCAGTCTAGCCTAGGCTGACCTGGAATTCACTCTGTAGTCTCAAACTTCAGGGTGGCCTCAAACTCACGGAGATCCTCCTATGTCTGTCTGCCTCACGAGTGCTGGGATTAAAGGCGTGCGCCACCGCACCCTGGCTGATTCGATTTGATTTTGGGCACTAATCTGATCTTGCATTGACTAGACTTTTTACTGTGGGTCCAGGCCTTAGGCAGGCAAAGGGAAATCAACACACGAGCTTGTTGCAGTGAAGTTGTTAAGCATTGTGGGGAGGAATACGTTCATGTCACAACGTCATGTTAATCTCACAAAGTTATGTAACACAGTCAGCCTTTTCTCTGAATGCCTTGCAAAGCTTAAGGGAGTGATTAGAGTTTTGCAAATATCGAATTACTGTGGGATGCAGGGAAAAAAAATTCTGACTTCAAAATTAATATAACAAGAAATTAAGAAGCTGGGTGTACAGCTCAGTGGTAGAATATTTGCTTAGTATGTCTGAGGGTCCTGGTTCTGAGTCCCAGCACCCCCAAACAACCAAATTAGCCCTTGTGAATCACTAATTATTCATATGACTCTGGGCAGATTCAATACTCTGGGATCTTGTTGCCTTAGCCAAAAAAAAAAAAAAAAAAAAGAATGGGAGCCTTTTGATATCTAAAGTTACTTCTGCTTCTGAAAACCATACTATTCTACTGTCCTTTAAAGAAATGACACTTGATGGAGACTGGAAATAGAACCTGGGGGTGAGGGACTCCAAAGCAAGGTGCGAGGTGATTGGAGGCTGATGTTTATGGACGGATGGGTTTCAAGACTAGCTTTCCACTGTACACTGGACACTTCCCCCGCCCCCCAGATCAACTACAGCCCTTCATATCCACTCCCGTGTGTGGCCTCTTCTCTATGGCGTGAAACGTGCCCCAGTCTGCGCCATGCCAATAGTGGCATTCTCCCGACATATGCTTCCCTCCACTCTGCCATTTCTCTGCTTTTCTGACGACACCAGTGTCCTTGAACGAGGGATACATCCACTCGCTCCAGACAAGTTCTTTGCAGTGCTTCTTGTTGACCACTGTGCTCAGGTTTGGATCATCTGCACGTTGCCTCACAGGTGACCCCAGTGCTCCATTCTACCAACTTCCGGTCTCTCATGGGTTGGGCTTGGGAAGAAATAACTAATATTGTGGGTCACCCTGCCTCAGACCTAAAGAACTATTTTCTTTTAATTTCAACTTTATGTTTTATGAGAGAGAGAGAGAGAGAGAGAGAATTGGCACACCAGGGCCTCTAGCCCCTGCAATAGAACTCCAGACGTGTGTGCCACCTCATGTGCATGTGTGACCTTGTGTATCACTATTTAAAAAAATATATCTTTATTTATTTGCAAGGAGAGTGAGAGAGAGAGAGACAGACAGACAGACAGAGAAAATGGGCACACCAGAGCTTCCAGCCACTGCAAACAAACTCCAGACACATGTGCCACTTTGTGCATCTGGCTTATGTGGGTCCTGGAGAATGGAACCTGGGTCCTTTGGCTTTTCAGGCAAGCACCTTAACCACTAAGCAATCTCTCCAGCCCTCTGTAGTGATAGAGTTGGGACCAGAAACCAACCAGACTTCAAGCCTTGTGCGCCTTTCTCAATCTTTGAGGCAGTTTACACATAAGCTAAGGGAACGATGATAAGGAAAAGCAAAACAACCAGAAGAGAAAAAAAAAAAAATTGACTGTAGAACTTTGTATTTAGATTGTAAGTTGCTGGGGGAAGGGCCATGATGTCTCTTTAACTTGCCATCAAGTCAGTTATACTAATAAAGATAGCTTGGAAATTGAAAGACACATAATCTTCAAAGGCCAGTTAAATAGCTTCAGTGGCTGGAGAGATGGCTTAGTGGGTAAGGCGTTTGCCTGAGAAACCTAAGAATGCAGGTTCGATTCCCCAGTACCCACTTAAGCCAGATGCACAGAGTGGCATACATACATCTGGTGTTCCTTTGCAGTGGCTGGAGGCCCCCCGTGCGTCCATTCTCTATATATCTGCCTCCTCTCTCAAATAAGTAGATAAATAAGTAAAATATTAAGTAGCTTCAACTTTTATTTCTCTATTATTTACTGGCTTGTTGGGTACATTATTAACATATAAACAGACATCATGAAAAACATGTTTGATTTCTAAATAGGCTTAAAAACAGAGCCCAAATAATTCACTTTATAAGACAGCTCAAAGGAAAAATTGAAAGACAGACAAGGAATGAGGGCATTGTGACACTTTAAAATAGATGAATGAAATCCCATGTTTTCTCATCAATATCTGAAAGAGCTCATTTTGGGGAAATCTCCTTTCTTCTTCCTAATGCTGTTTTTTCATGTTTGCTTATCTTGTTAATTTCATTAAACCCAACAGGAAATAATTTCAGGCTCACAGCTAATTTGTTTTGATTCGTCTCAAGAGACCTATTTTTTTTTTTTTTTTCCTGAATTGTGCCTGCTGCTTTCTCTCAAACCATGCCCCGACTGAACGGGCATCTGTTATTGGAATGCCTTTTCAAAAATAACTGTGGAGCCTGAACGTCTGGAAGGTTTACAATCAAATCTTCTGCTCGGAGCCAACATTTGTGTGTGTGGGGGGGGAATGCATGAGTTGATTTTACTTTATTTTTTAAGTCTTTCCAGACTTTTCACAAACCTAGCACGTGTGGCCCTATTTCCTCAGCAGCACATCACTGATTAGACCTTGGATTGCAGAGGGCTGGGGCAGGGGACTCCCCACACAAGGCGTGACCACCATGTTTTGGCTGAGTCTGAAAACCCATGGTACACGGTGTAAACTGACTCCCACGAGTTCTAACGGCCCTCAAGGCCATCCCTGTACCTTCAGTCAATTTCCACTGGCTTCTGTTTTGAAAGGACTCAAGCTAACGTGGCCATCTGGCAGTTAGTTGACGTTCTTTGGCTATCATTAATAGCACTGCAGTTTCCAGGAGTGGGAGGTTAGGGTGGGGAAGACTATGTTTCCTCACCCACACCCTCACTGATAACAGAACCTGTGAAAGTGAGCTGGGCATAGCGGTGAACCATGGTGGTTCCAACACTCAGGCTAAGGAACGCGGATCAATAGTTGAGGTCAATCTGGGCTACATAGTGAGATTTTGTCTCAAAACAAAAATAAACAAAATATCAAGAGCAAAACAACAGGCTGGGCCTGGCGGTGCACACCTTTAATCCCAGCACTCTGGATGGAGGCAGAGGCAGGAGGATTGCTGTGAGTTCAGTGCCAGCCTGGAATTACAGAGTGAGTTCCAGGTTAGCCTGGGTTACAGTGAGACCCTACCTCAGAGAGGGGAAAAAAAAAGCTTTTTAAAAACAACAATGAAAATAAAACTTGGATCAGATTTTGTCAGACATGTAAATTAATATTTGCTCATAAGCATGAAAAACAAATGCCAAGATATTTCAAAGGCAGAACGGGCCAACCTTTCTGCTCCAGGGAGTCAGGCTCATCACGAAGTTTAAAGATACAGGACCAAGCCGGGCGTGGTGGCGCACGCCTTTAATCCCAGCACTCGGGAGGCAGAGGTAGGAGGATCGCCGTGAGTTCGAGGCCACCCTGAGACTACATAGTGAATTCCAGGTCAGCCTGAACTAGAGTGAGACCCTACCTCAAAAAAACAAAATAAATAAATAAATAAATAAATAAATAAAAATAAAAGATGCAGGACCAAGGGTGCTGAGCTCTGAAGATAGTGGTAAATTGGTAGGCATGCTGAATTCTTCCTGATTAGGCCGTGGGGCTGTGGGAGCCTCCTCTTAATTTATAACTTATATCTGATGCCAAGTACAGTAGCAGAGCCTCTGGGCAGATTCAGCCAAACTGTAAAGTGCTAAGGGACCATCTCGGAAGGCTAATGATTCCTGTAACTGGGGTTCCCAATTACTAAGTACCTTGGGAGAGTCGATTTTGAATTAGGACGCATTGAGTGTTAACGGATTGCTGCAAAATCGTAGAACCGAGTTAACTTGTAAGCACCCTGCATCATACTGTTCCCAGCCAAATCCAACATCATTATTCTCCTAGCATCCCGAGCTGGCCGTCTTAAGAGTCATGCCTGTCACTTCCGAACACCTTGCCCATCAACCGTGCTGAGAAGTCTCAGTAAGCAATCACCTCTCCTTATCTGCCTGCTCCTCTTATCTCCACAGCAACTGGCTGGATTGTCCGTCCGTCCTTTATCAGGGAGCTCGCTGCCCTCAAATTAACTGTCACAGCCTCCCAACTGTTCACTGTAACGTCCCTTGTTATGGGGTCCAGTGTCGCACATATTCATACTGAATAATTATTGATCCAAATTTCAAGTTGAACATCCTGATTTTTAAAAGTGTTGTTTTTTAATTTTTTTTAAAGTTAGTTATTTATGAGAGAGAGAGAGAGAGAAGAAGAGGGGGAGAGAGAGAGAATAGGCATGCCAGGGCCTTCAGCCACTGTAAACAAACTCCACATGCATGTGCCACTTTGTGCATCTGGCTTATGTGGGTCCTGGGGAATCAAACCTGGGTCCTTTGGCTTTGCAGGCAAGCACCTTAACCACTAAGCCATCTCTTCAGCTCCATTCTGATTTTATTTGCTAAACCTGGAAATAGCTCAACCATTGACATGTCTGCTACATTTCACTGTGAAAGTCTCAGATGCTTTTAAAATTTTTTTAAATATTTTATTTATTTATTTGAGAGGGAGAGAGAAAGAGAAAGAATGGGCACGTCAGGACCTCTAGCCACTGCGAACAAACTCCAGATGCATGCGCCACTTCGTGCATCTGGCTTACATGGTTACTGGGGCGTCGAACCTGTGTTCTTAGGCTTTGCAGGCAAGCTCCTTAATGGCTAAGCCATCTCCAGCCCTCATATGCTTTTATACATGTGAGCAAGTGGACTTTAGACTGACTGAACACCAAGTTCCTATTGAATTCATGTTTCATGAATAGAGGGAAGAAGAAAGATAACTATCACTTGTATTTTCCCACTTGGAAAAAACATTTTTTTAAATAAAATTGTTGGGCTACTTGATAGGCATAGCAATAGTATTCCGTATGCCTGACAATATTTTGGAAGGCAAAAACTGTTCCAAAATAGAAGCAAAGTGGATGGATATTTTCTAGTATGGGAGTTAAAAAAAAAAAAAAAAAAAAAAACCTTGGGCTGGAGAGATGGCTTAGCGGTTAAGCGCTTGCCTGTGAAGCCTGAGGACCCCGGTTCGAGGCTTGATTCTCCAGGACCCACGTTAGCCAGATGCACAAGGGGGCGCACGCGTCTGGAGTTCGTTTGCAGTGGCTGGAGGCCCTAGTGCACTCATTCTCTCTCTGTATATATCTGCCTCTCTCTCTCTCTCTCTCTCTCTCTGTCTGTCCCTTTCAAATAAATAAATAAAAATAAACAAAAAAAATAAAAACTTGCATACAGGTATAATAACAGCAATGGCGGTAAAATAACTTTAATTTTTGTTACGTCTGCCAGCATCAGACCTTATGAGCATCCTCAACACATCCTCCCGTGGTCCTGTGGGGCAGACATACATTGCAAGGGCCTGAACAATTTCAGTTCCCACTTGTGCGCCACGTTAGCTCCAAATGCGGTTCTTCCTGCTTCCCGAGGGCCCATGGGAGAGCTGGCTGGTTAGGACTATTCAAAGAGCTACCTCCTAATGGAAAAAGAACGCCCGATGTGGCAGCTCTCTGGGCAGGGTTTGGACCCAGCCCCATTTCTGCTTGGTCTGTGAGGGAAATTTCTGATTTCTACTTTTGTCTCAGTCTTGAGGCCCTAAAACCGCCTTGACCGAACGTTTGCTTTAAGGGCTTATGACGCTGGGACATAAAGACATGTTTGAAGAGGAGGAAGGGATAAAAAATCATCCACAGGTCTGTAATGGGATGGAACTTGGGGTACAGCTGCCCTCCCCCACCTTCCTTTAGTGGAGCACTTGGTGGGAGGCCATTCAACAAACCAACAACTTGGATAACAGCCCTTAAATTGACATTGTTTGGATATGAATAGATCCAATTTGGCTTTAAATGCTTTGTTCCCCCACACAATTCCTATTTTAGGCAGATTGGTTACTATAGAGACTAGGGCTGCCTCCATTCCGGATACTCAAGAAAGGACATGCAGAGGTCTAAGGTCCAAGGTCCGGGCTCAACCCAACCTAGACTCACTGTGAAACCTGTACGCGATGCACGTCTGAGCTGCGATTCTTCTGTAACTAGATGGGGGTGAAAAATACCTGTTCTGGTGTGAAGTTTGTTTTACTATTGGTGAAGGGAGAGAATTGGAGGCCTGGGGGTGAGGGGGAAGAGTTAAAAAAATCTCCTAAGGGTGTATAGAAGAGCTGGTATTTATAAGGGAGTATAAATGATTACAGAAAAATATTTGATTTACTAGCACACCTCTGGGTCTATTTTTTATAACACTTTTTTTAAAAACCAGTACATGTTAGTTTTACAAAGTATTGGGTTTCGTTATGTCGTTCCCATACATGCATACAATGTGCTTTGATCATTCTCGCCCCCTTTATTATCTCGTTTGTCCTCCCCTCTTTCCCTCTTTTATCTCTCCATAGCTCTCCTTTTACTTTCATGTCTTTTGACCCTCTAAATTCTACAAGAGGGAACACGCGGCATGTTTGGCTTTGGGACGCTGACTTATTTCACATACACCGCCGAGCCACACTTCCGTCCATTTGTCGATTATGTTCTCTGCGGTTCACTAAAAAACTTCACTGTGATTGTTTAAGCACAAAGTGAGGACGCTAATTGTGTACCTGGCTTCAATAATTATCACCCTTGGTTTCTTTCACTCTTATTTATTTTTTTTCTTTCCTTTTCTGACCTATCCAATCAAAAAAAATCTCAAATGAAAGCTTGGCATGGTGGCGCACACCTTTAATTTCAGCACTGGGGAGGCAGAGCAGTAGGAGGATCGCTGTGAGTTCGAGGCCAGCCAGAGACTATAGAGCGAATTCCAGGTCAGCCTGGGCTAGAGACAGATCCAAAAAAACCTCAAATGACTTCTTACTTCACTTGTAAACTTGCAAGGAAGCTCTCTTCAATAGCAGCAATGTCCCCATCAGCATCAGTGATTCCTTAGTAACACCTGACGCATGATCCATGTCCAATTTTCGCAGAGTGTCTCAAGCACATTCTCTTTATAGCTGGCTTGTTCCAGCCAGGATGCATTAGTGGCCCACACATTACATTTGCTTGATATGCCCATTAAACATTTTAAAAATCTATAACAATTCCCCTTTCTGCTCCCTTTCATTCTATTTGGAAACACTTCAAACGCTTTAGGAAAAGCCAAATGCAATGAATATCCACTTAAGTTCACATTTTACACGGGTGCTCTGTGCATGGAAGTTGGGGGGAGGTGTGTTCACGCAGCAGCAACTGCAGGGCCCTCAACATCGCTGTGTGGAACCATTTGGGAGTTTACAAGTTTGCTCTAGACACTGTGGCATTTTAACGATTTCAAGTGCTTCCTCTATGAACAAAGACATCCAACTATAAAGTCACATTATAAATATTACTCGAGGAAATCTCCCACTTAAACAAGATTATCTAGTGTCCAACCTATATGTGAATGCTACTGATTGTCCTGTGATACTCTGTGGCTTTTTGGAAACAAAGACCTCAGGAGAAAACATAGAATCAAACATTGCTTCTAGGTTTCAGCGCACTCTCCCTCCCTCTTTTCTTTCCTCCCTCCTTCCTTCCCTCCCTCCCTCCCTCCCTCCTCTGCCTTTCTTTCTCTATTTCTCCTTTTATTTTTCGGTGTTGGGCATCAAGCCCAGTGCCTTTTGCATGTTGGAAAGCAAGTACTTTACCAACAAGCTCCACCCCTAGTGTATTCTTTCTAAGCTAGAATGTTCCACAAAACCACTGGGTTTTTTTTTCTCAATTTTTATTAACGTTTTCCATGATTATAAAAAATATCCCATGGTAATACCCTCCCTCCCCCCACTTGCCCCTTTGAAACTCCATTCTCCATCATATCCCCTCCCCATCTCAATCAGTCTGTCTTTTATTTTGATATCATGATCTTTCCTCCTCTTATGATGGTCTTGTGCAGGTAGTGTCAGGCACTATGAAGTCATGGATATCCAGGCCATTTTGTGTCTGGAGGGAGCACATTGTAAGGAGTCTTACCCTTCCTTTGGCTCTTACATTCTTTCCGTCACCTCTTCGCATTAGACCCTGAGCCTTGGAAGGTGTGATCGAGATGTTACTCAGTACTCCAGTCACTTCTTTCCAGCACTATGATACCTTCTGAATTGTCCCAAGGTCACTGCCATCTGAAAAGAGAAGGTTCTCTACCCAGAGTGAAGGTAGCATTAATATAAGGGAATGAATATAAAGAGAAGTGCTTACTGGGCAGTTTGATAAGCATAGTATATACATTTATCCAGACATCAGCAGATGTTACACCCCTAGGGCTCATGACTACCCCTGTTTTAAGTTTTCAGTATCAGGGATGTATTCCCTCCCATGGAGCGGGCCTCTAGTCCAATTAGAGGGCAGTTGGTTTCCTACCATGATAGGCGTGCCACTATTGCACCCGTTGGCTCATTTGGCCTGGCTGGCCAATTATAAGGCTTGCAGTGTCCACTGTTGAGTATCTTCACTGGTAAAACCACTGTTTTTGTCTTTCAGGATAGTGATTTGTATTTGAAGTTTCAAGGCCAGTTACTGTAAAGAATGGTCCTCAGCTAGATCTATCAGTTTGTTCTTATTTTCAGTTAAAAGAACCCAGGAAGATGGTGTGATGGCGTGTGCCTATCAGCCCAGTGGTAGGAGGCCGAAGCAAGAGGATCTCAAGTTCGCAACCAGCCCGCTGCTTCTTCTCTTATAATTTTGCATTTCCCCTTGGCTGTTTTTTTTTTTTTTTTATTTCAGAGATGTTTGTTTTCAGGATAGCATTCATTTTTATTTTTTCCTATCCCCAGGTGGAGTCAGCCTAAAGCTTATTTCCAGTGGCTTCTGCGTTGTCTTAAGGACATCTCGGAAGCATTTACTCATGGCCGTGGGTATGGTTCTTGTGGGGACCCTCCCTTGCTGCACCCCAGAGAACGGCAGCGTGTTCCACCTCACAGTTGTGGAAAAGGGAAGGAATTGGGCTGCAGATGTCGCAGTCTCCCTTTGTCATGTCGCCTGGCCTCTCCCATAACCTGGGAGCTTCTTTCCCTGTCATTGGATAGAAGGCACCCGGGTTCCATGTGGATTCACAACCAGGAGCAGCGTCTGTTTCTGCATCTGCATCTGCTCTCCGGCCCCTTATGTGAACCCACCCAGCCAAGGGAGTTGCTTTATGTCGCTCCCTGGTACCTACATATGTTTGTAGGAATAAACCATGGTAAAACTGAGCTTTTTTTTTTTTTCCCCCCGAAGGATGTTATAGAGGCACGTGGCAGATATTGAATTAGGATGGCTTGGCAGAGCATGCACGGAAGTGGTCGTGGGATACACCTGGGTAACGTCTCTCTCTCTCTCTTTCTCTCTCTCTCTCTCTTTCTCTCCCCAAGATAGTCCTCGTGTACATGCTGGGACCCTCTTCCCCCCCCTCTTCCATGAGTGTAGATGCTGTGGACCCCCTCTCCCCACATCAAGGAGCCTGTTGTGGCCAAGTCAGAGCTGTACAGGTGGTGCCTCCGGCTCAGCTCCTGCTACAAGCTCATTCGTTCTGGTCCCCAGAGCTGTGCTTGATGCAACAAGTCATTTAGTGGAGGATGTGGAGAGAGGGTATGACGAGGAAAGGAAATATGCTCACTGGTAACAAAAGCAATGAACGGGTGTGAGTCACCGAAGAGCACACCTTCCCATCCGCTCCGTCTCAGGTGTCCTCTTATTTCCACTCTGACAAATATCGATGCACCAGACTTGGCTTGGGGAAGGAAGGCTGAGAATGGTCATTGGACCTAAGGAAACATCTGCTGTGTTTCTAAGGATTTTGTACAAGAAATGGAAAAGAACTCATAAGTGTAGGGCAATGGTGACCTCACTGTTTTTCATGACCTGGCAAGAAATAAGAACATTATTACAGTGATCAAATCTTTCATACAGTAGCCACTATGTTTAATCCTCCCAATCCAGTATAAAAGTAAAGGTCACAGTCATTATTTAAAAGTTGAGAGGTAGCCAAGTGTGGTGGCGCACACCTTTAATCCCAGGACTCGGGAGGCCGAAGAAGGAAGATTGCTGTGAGTTGAAGGTCAGCCTGGGCCACAGTGAGATTCTCTCCCTCAAAACAAGCAAACAAAATGTTGAGAAGTGTTCCTTTTGGAGACAGGGTTCCCTTATGTACCTTAGACTTGAGACCTTCCTGTCTCAGTGCCCCATATGCCCAAATTACAAAGTGAGATGGCTCAATAGTTAAGGTGTTTGCCTACAAAGCCTAAGGACCCAGGTTCGATTCCCTAGGACCCACATAAGCCAGATGCACAAGGTGGCACATGCATCTGGAGTTCATTTGTACTGGCCAGAAGCCCTGGCATGCCCATTCTCTCTCTTCCTCTCTCTCTATATATGTATCAAATGAATAAAAACAAAAAACCAACAAAGCTGGATGTTGTAGGGGTGTGTGTGTGTGTGTACTCTGAATAGTACCTAATCCAGGGGAGGGTTTAATAAATGATATAAGCCTGTGAATGTATGGAATGTATGTACATATGTAGTCCAGGCACATATCTGCTACCATTGATAAGTCAATAGCAGGACAGACAACAGGGGAGAAAGGTAAGACACAGCAATAATGGGTTTTCGCATCAGCACTCTTACAGAGCATCAAATGACTAATTTTTACACATGTGTGTTGTGTCCATGTGTGCTTGTATACATATTTACACGTGTGTAGATGCATGTGCATGTCGAGGCCAATGGTCAATGTCGGGTGTCTTTCATCTACTGACATCCACCTTAATTTCTTTTTTTTTCAGTTAAAAAAGACATCCATCTTAATTTCTATAATTTAATTTAATTTATTTATTTGAGAGAGAGTGAGAAAGAGACAGAGAGATAGATAGGTAGGGAGAGAGACAGAGAGAGAGAGAGAGAGAGAGAGAGAGAATGCCAGGGCCTCTAACCACTGCAGATGAACACCAGACACATGCACCATCCTGTGCATCTGTGTTTACGTAGGCACTGGGGAATTGAACCTGGGCCCTTAGGCTTTGCAGGCAAGTGCCTTAACCACTGAGCCATCTCTCCAGCCCATCCAACTTACTTTTTTGGTTTTTTTGATGTAGAGTTTCACTTTAGCCCAGGCTGACCTGGAATTTACTATGTAGTCTCAGAGTGGCCTCGAACTCATGGCGACCCTCCTACCTCTGCCTCCTGAATGCTGGGATTAAAGGCGTGCACCACCATGCCTGGCTTCTACCTTACCTTTTTGAGACAGGATCTTTTTTTTTTTTTTTTTTTAAATATTTTACTTCTTTATTTATTTGAGAGAGAGAGAGAGAGAGGAAGAGGCAGAGAGAAAGAGAGAATGGGCACGTCAGGGCCTCCAGCCACTGCAAATGAACTCCAGACATATGTGCCCCTGTGCATCTGGCTTACGTGGGTTCTGGGGAATTGAACTGGGGTCCTCAGGCTTTGCAGGCAAACGCCTTAACCGCTAAGCCATTTCCCCAGCCCTGAGACAGGATCTTTTTGTTGAACTTGCAGCTCAGCATTTTAATTGATCCAGAGGGCCGGCAAGCTCTAGGCAGACTCTCGTCTCTGATTTCCCAGCATTGAGATTCTAGGAGTGGGCTTCTATGCCTGGCTTTTAAGTGGGGGCTAGCGAGCAGAGCCAGGTCCTCATGCTTGTTCAGTAAGCACTTGACTGACTGAGCCATATGCCCGGTCCTCAAATAACATCTGGTAGTGGATCTACTGAACAGTCTTAGCTGCTGATGGTACAAAGGTAACATTCCCATAGCGTTGGGGTCAGCGGAAGCAGAAAAGGATGCTGCGGTGTAGGCCAGAGGGGCTCCATCTTCAACTTGGCCCAACGACTTGCAGACCACCAGCTGGGCTCCTGTTTGTTCTCAGCTTCTGTGGGGGAGGAAGAGAGCTCTGTCCTGGTCGGACACTAACCCTGTCACATGTCGGGAAGGGAGTCCCAGAACGTGAAGCCGGCGAGTTTGTTTAAATGGACGTTATCATCAATTAGGGAATAGATATCCATAGGACTCCTCATTCATCTTGGGCCCCGGTTCGTTTATTCTCTATAGCGAAAGGATGAGACCCACCATGTGTTGGCTTTTCATAGTGTGTCGGGGTCCCGATTCCCCACTGTCGAGACATCTGGTTCTCTTGAGGGTTCATGATGAAGCTGCTTGTCTCCAGAATCTGCAGGCCTAATTGCTGGGAGGCAGCTCCAAAGGAACACACTCCGAGGAGGCAGAAACAGCAGATAAGCTGGCCAAACGGATGCTCCCCACCACAGCTCTGTAATTGCACAGCTTGGAGTCACATCAAACAAGATGCCTGACGAGATAGTGGAGAGCTTTTCATTTCTGGAGTGCAGAAAAATTACTAGAAAATGAAAGCAAGCAAATAAAATGCTGTTCTAAATATAGCCCTTGAGTTAATCTTTGCTTCTGTTCCAAAGAACTCAAAAGAGTTTCCCTCGAAAGAGCAATAATACATTTTAATATTTTTATTTATTAATTTGCAAGGAGAGCGAGAATATGAATGTACCACGGCCTCTTGCCACTGCAAATGAACTCTAGTCATATGTGCCATGTTGTGCATCTGGCTTTACATAGGTACTAGGGAATCAAACCCAGGACATCAGGATTTGCAAGCAAGTACCTTAACCACTGAACCACCTCTCCAGCTCCAATGTTTTTTAAAGATTTTTATTTTTATTTATTTATTTGACAGAGAGAGAGAGGTGGGTGCGGGGGAGAGAATGGGAGCACCGGAGCCTCTAGCCACTGCAAATGAGCTCCAGACACATGTGTCACCATGTGCATCTGGCTTATGTGGGTGCTGGGGAACTGAACCTGGGTCCTTAGGCTTCGTTAGGCAAGCACCTTAGCCACTAAGCCATCTTTCTCTCCTGGGCCCCAATATTTTTATAAGAGAGAATGGCTGGCAAAAGTGGGGTTAGAGAGGTCAGGAAAGATGTGTCCTGAGTGAGATGTGGGTGTTTGAAGACGTCAGTTTGGAGCATTATGATTTGAGAAGTGAATGAATGTCATAAAACAGCTGCTCTCTGCCTCTTTCCCACACCGTGAGCGTTCAGCAAACTGTTTTGAAAAGATTTCCAAAGGAAAGCTGTGAAGATGTTTTCACATGACAGAGCCCTGGGACAAGGGTAGAGCACTCAGAAGGTGCCCATGAAGCATGGCCTTCATCTGAATGTACAGCAAGTACTGGTGACCTCACAGAGGTCAGAGGTCAACGAGCTCACTGAAATCCCAAATCCTCGAACTACAAACCGTGTGGCTTTGGCCAAAATTCATTTTTTAAGCAATCTTTCTTTTTTTCTTAATCAATAATTTTTTTTTTTTTTTTTTTGGTTTTTTGAGGTAGGGTCTCACTCTAGCCCAGGCTGACCTGGAATTCACTATGGAGTCTCAGGGTGGCCTCGAACTCACGGCGATCCTCCTACCTCTGCCTCCCGAGTGCTGGGATTAAAGGCGTGCGCCACCACGCCCGGCTTCAAAAAATATTTTATTTCTTTATTTCAGAGAGAGAGAGGGAAAGAGGCAATGGAGAGAGAGAGAGAATGGACATGCCAGGGCCTCTAGCCACTTCAAATGAACTCAAGATGCATGTGCCACTTTGTGCATGTGGTTTTATGTGTGTACAGGAGAACTGAACCTGGATCTTTTGGCTTTCCTGGTAAACTCCTTTACCACTAAGCCATCTCTCCAGCCCCAGCAAGATTCTTTTTTTTTTTTTTTTAAATGATTTATTTATTTGCAAGTAGGGAGAAGTAGAAGAGAGAGAATAGACACGCCAGGGTCTCCAGCCACTACAAATGAACTCCAGATGCATGTGCCACTTTGTGCATCTGGATTTAGCTGGGTACTAGAGAATTGAACCCCAGGTCAGTAGGCTTTGCAGGCAAGCGCTTTAACTGCAGGAGCTTGGCAAGATTCTTCGTGTCTCTGCATTATAATGTGGAACATCTTTTTTTCCTCATAGGGTTGTTTTGAGGTTTGAATTGGATAATATTAACATTGGACACTGTTTCACTCACCAGAGTAGACCCGTCCCTTCTAAGCATTTTCTCCCATGTCTCCATCTCTCTCTCTCTCTCAACTATCCATTCCCTCTTTCCGCTAGCCACCCACTGGACATTCAGTTCCCTACAGCCTTCCTGAACTCAGGGTAATGCGTAAGTCATGGGGAGATGCCCCAGCGTGGTGGGTGGTAGATCTGGACCCAGCTCAAATGGCAGCCTGGGTGAAACTGGGCTTTGGCATTCCGCTGCCTCTCTTACATGTATGAACTGGTTTCTTCCCGGGGCAAGTACTGATCGTGGCCTGCGAGATCAGGCCACGATCAGTTTCTCCCACATTAATTTTGTAATAGGTGGATTTAGCTTGTGACTGGGAAGGGTAGATCTCCCCACCCCTGGCCCTTTTAGGAGAATGAGGTGTGGTTACTCTACGTCCAGGACATTCACTTCTCCAGTGATTGCTTTATGTTTTTAATTTTTTATTGTTTATTTTTTATTTTTTTTTGTTTATTTATTTATTTGAGAGCGACAGAGAGAAGGAGGCAGAGAGAGAGAGAGAGAGAGAGAGAGAGAGAGAGAGAATGGGCGCGCCAGAGCTTCCAGCCTCTGTAAACGAACTCCAGATGTGTGCGCCCCCTTGTGCATCTGGCTAACGTGGGTCCTGGGGAATTGAACCTCGAACCGGGGTCCTTAGGCTTCACAGGCAAGCGCTTAACCACTAAGCCATCTCTCCAGCCCCTATTGTTTATTTTTATTTATTTATTTGAGAGCGACAGACAGAGAGAGAAAGAGGCAGAGAGAGAGAGAGAATGGGTGCGGCAGGGCCTCCAGCCACTGCAAATGAACTCCAGACGCGTGTGCCCCCTTGTGCATCTGGCTAACGTGGGTCCTGGGGAATCGAGCCTCAAACCAGGGTCCTTAGGCTTCACAGGCAAGCATTTAACCGCTAAGCCATCTCTCCAGCCTGTTTTTTAAAAAAATTAAGTATTTATTTATTTGACAGAGAAAGAGGGGGGCCGAGAGAGAGAATGAGCATGCCAGGGCCTCCAGCCACTGCAAACGAACTCCAGACGCATGTGCCACTTTGTGCATCTGGCTAACAACGTGGGTCCTGGGGAATCAAACCTGAGTCCTTTGGCTTTGCAAGCAAATGCCTTAACAGCTAAGCCATCCCTCCAGCCCTCTAGTGATTGTTTTAAGGAAATTAATCTACTTCCGATGGAAGCAGACAAGCATAGGAAATAGTTTCGTGGCCTGGGATACTGCGTAACTTGGGTACTCAACACATCCCTTTTCTCAGAACACACTTAAGCAACCTCTTGGCAACAAGGGAACCCCCACCCCCCTGCCTGCACTGAGCTGCACATACACCCACTCCAAACTATGAAACAGGTGTCTCTTCCCCTAGCCAGCATTATTTGTGACCAGTTTCTCTTCATATATATACTCAGCTATATCCTGGGTTAGAACAACCAGGGCCATCCAGCCTGGATTGGTTTTGGGGTACATGTGCAGTAAGGCAAATTGTGTCTCCTAAGTTTCAATTGCCAAATTGCTGTCTGCTGGGAACCAAGCATGGGTTTATGGGGGACACCTGAATCAAACCACCAGAGCAGACGCCACAGCCTAGATCTGCTGAGTCAGAATGTACATACAGCTCAACAGAAATTCCCAAGTGACTGCAAACACGGATGATGACTGAGCCTGGCCCCCGAGGTAAAGCGTATCCAGAGACAGAAAGAGCTCAGGTTTCCGGTGCCAGGTGAAGGGCAAGGCACGGTGCCATGAGGAGAAGGTCTCAGCCATCTTTCTGTCTGGCTGTGGAGATCTGGGGTAAACAGATCTGTTGAATAAATAACCAACAGAATTCTTTTAGTCACTCGAACAGGAAGGGTCGAATCTCTCAGCACAATCACTCGCTCCGATATCCTGTCTTCTGTCTGAAAGAGGCGTGAGTTGGAAGTGGAGAGGGTGAACAGAAAGTTCAGTAAGTGGAGGTGTGGTATGCATCCAAGGCCCTCCTTTGGGTCCCTTCCTGTGAAGATCTGCTCACTTCCTCAGAGAGTCAGCAACTCATTAACGGAAGTGCCTGGTAACCAGACAGTATGGGTTAGCCATGCCAATGAAAATAAGCATCAGACTGTCAAAAAATTAATTTACATAAAATATACAGCTGTTATGAGAACAAGAAAGCTTTCTTTTGCTTGTTCCAGAGAATTTTTCCCAGTTTTAAAAACAAAACAAAACAAAAAACTTCATGGGAACCCAAAGTGTAATCAGAAATGATTCCATTGATTTATTAAGAGACATCTCTGTCCTGGGGACTAGAGCTGTTTGCTTATTTTGTGTGTGGGGGTGGTGTGTGTGTGTGTGTGCACAGATGCCACAGCCTCTCAGAGGATACCTTTTGGGTTGGTCCTTACCTTCCACCTCATGTAAAGCAGGATCTTTTGTTGTTATTCATTACTCCATTTTCAAGTTTCTAGAAACCCCCCGTCTCCACCTCCATTCTCCCTGTAGGTACCCAGGGATTACAGAAACCCTGCCACGGCTTCCTGCTTTTATGTGGGTTCTGGGGACCAAAAACAGAGCATCTGTTAAGGCCCTTGCCTGCAAAGCCAAAGGACCTCAGTTCGATTCCCCGTGACCCACATATGAGGTATGGCAACACATGTGAAGTGCTGTTAAAAAAAACAAGTTCAGGGACTGAAGACATGGCTTAGCACTTAAGGTATTTGCCTGTGAAACCTAAGAACCCAGGTTTGAGTCCCCAGAACCCATGTAACCCAGATGCACAAGGTAGTGCATGCGTCTGGATTTCGTTTGCAGTGGCTGGAGGCCCTGGTGCACACATTCTCTCTCTCCCTCTCTCTTTCTCTCTCTCTTCAATAGATAAAATTTTTAAAAAGACAAATTCAGGCTGTAGAGATGACTTAGTGGTTAAGATGCTTGCTTGCAAAGCCAAAGGACCCAAGTTCGATTCCCCAGGACCCACATAAGCCAGATGCACCAGGTGGTGCATGCATCTGGAGTTCGTTTGCAGCGGCTGAAGGCCCTGAGGTGTGCGTTCTGTCTGTCTCTCTGTCTCTGCCTTTCTCTCAAATAAATAAAATCAATATACATATTTTTTAAAAAGACAAGATCCTTAGCATTGATATCTATGTATTTGCTGGGGGGGGCACTGTTATACCCCATACCACTGTGGTTGACCTCAGCTAATCAGTCGCCAGTTTCTCACAGAGAAAAAGCAGGCATTGGTCATGAAGTGCATTCCTGGCACATTCTCAACTGGTTCTACTGGTAAAGCCCGAGGCCCCAGGCGTACAAAACCCTGACCCTGCAGAATATTCCAAGGGCTCAGAGGTTACTTGCAGGCCAAGGGCCTTTGAAGTGGAGAGGGTTTGAACAACCTCAGGCTGTGGCATCACCCCTCTTCATTTGTCCTTTAAATATAAATGAAAATGTATTTAGGGCGATCCTCCTTTTGCCTTTTGGTGTGATTCCTTGATTGGGACAGAAGGGGAGTAAGTTACAACCTTCATGCTGGACCCAAGAATCATGGAGCACGTGAGTGTTATGTGAGTGTTACCGTCATGAGGATGAAGAAGGTTGGTGTCTGTCTACATCTTAGAAGGCATAAAATAGCCCAGCATGGCGGCGCACGCCTTTAAATCCCAGCACTCGGGAGGCAGAGGTAGGAGGATCGCTGTGAGTTTGAGGCTAGCCTGAGACTACATAGTGAATTCAAGGTCAGCCTGGGCCAGAGCGAGACCTTGCCTTGAAAATAAATAAATAAATAAATAAATAAATAGATGTCCTAAGGAGGCAGACATCTCTGATGAAAGCCTTTTCCTCGAAAACTGGGAAACCAAAGAGCTTCCCTAAAATTTCGTACTACAGAGCCATGAATTCAGGAATTCATCATTACTGTAAAATTGTGAGGTAGGGATTGCATCCTCTTTTTTCAAAGGTAAAAATAATAATATATACAAAGTAAGATACAGTTGAGGAACTAAAAGTGATAGAGTCAGCCGGGCGTGGTGGCGCACGCCTTTAAATCCCAGCACTCGGGAGGCAGAGGTAGGAGGATCGCCGTGAGTTCGAGGCCAGCCTGACACTACATAGTGAATTCTAGGTCAGCCTGGGCTAGAGTGAGACCCTACCTCAAAAATTAAAAAAAAAAAAAAAGGAATAAAATAGGAACACATGTAACACCACAAGAGGTGCAAGGAGTGATTCTCCATCAGCTCAAAGGAGGAGTGCTTTCCAGCTGCTGGAGAGATGAGGAAAGATTTGAGGGAAGACGGCTTGGGACCTCAGTCAGGCCATACAGAAAGAGCTGAGTAGTGCAAGAGGGGTGTTTGGGGCACTGCTGGGTGAGGGCAATGCGGACATAGTGAGGCATGAAGGCTGGTGTATGTTCAGGAGACAAGCAGTAGTCTGTGTTCGGCCGTACTGGGAAAAGACAATAGAAATGTAGGTGGGAGGCATATTGTGGACAAAGTTCAATACTGGGCTTGAGATTCTCCGTTGAAATCAACATGCAGTCGGGCGGAGGGGGGCAGTGTTTGGCCTTTGAAAACTTTCATACAGTGCTATTTTCAAATCCTTGGTTCAGGGAAAAGTAGGACCACCAATAACAAAACTATTAGGAGACCAAAGCACCGTGTGTGTGTGTGTGTGTGTGTGTGTGTGTGTGTGTGTGTGTGTATGGGGGGGGGGGTCTGAGCTCTGACTGCAGGTGTAGACAAGGGAAGAGATGAGAAACAATTCACATGGAATCTTTGGGGCTGAACTCTGAGAATTAGGCAAATGAGGCATGTCAGAGAGAAGACTAGAAAAGAGAATGGAGCTCACATCTTCTAAGGGTTGGAGTGTAAGTCATCTAGGGCAACTGTACAGTTATAAGTAGAAAGTTTGAACAATTTGGGCTGGAGAGATGGCTTAGTGGTTAAGGCGCTTGCCTGTGAAGCCGAAGGACCCAGGTTCGATTCTCCAGGCCCCATGTAAGCCAGATGCACAAGATGGTGCATGTGTCTGGAGTACATTGCAGTGGCTAGAGGCTCCGGTGCACCCACAGTCTCTCTCTCTGTCCATCTTGAATAAAAATAAAAATTAAAAAAAATAGGTACAATTTTAAGATGAGGGGCTAGGGTAAAGGAACCAAGGATAATCCATTAGGGTTGGAATGGGTGAGTGTAAGATATAAAAGAAAATGGCAAATGATGTTCATTAGGGCATTGTAAAACTGAGTCTGGAACTTGGGAGAAGGTTAGAGGCCTTGAGGACCCTTGGCATGAAGGTTCTGTGGAAATCAATGGCGTTTTCAAGAAAGAGAATGTACAGGGAGAAGAGAGACGGCCTTGAGGAGTATGTGAGAAAATGCCAGGATGTAAGGGACAGACGCGGAGGCAGCAAAGTCAAAGAGCATCAAGAAGCCTGGGCTTGGATGTCAGCCGAGGAGTGGGAGTCTCCAGGGGGACATGTCCTTGGGAGGCTCAGCAGGGTGTGGTTTGGCAGCAAACAAAGGCAACAAATCTGGGTGACCTTGAAGGGGGCCATTGGCCAAATTTCAGGGAAATGGGGGAAAAAAAGCAAGGACTGGGAAAACAGAGGAGAAACTCTCCCATTCTCGGGAGAAGACAGAAGTCTGTGGGTGGAGGTGGTTGGCTGGATCTCACACATAAAGGTTGGCACCCGAAATCTTCAAAGCAAGCATAGAAAAGTGAGACCTCAACGCTGCAAATGATGTCTCTGCTTCACATGAACCTTGGGACAGTTCCTTTCTAAGGCCCCCTTAATACTGATGACACGGTGAATGCCCCTCAGAGATGACAAAAAAAAAAAATGATCGACCAGTCAGTTACTATCTGGGCACTCTTCACTCATCAAGGAACTTGGCAGTTCTGGGGCTGCTGTAGTCCTGGCCCAGGATCTCCACTCTTCAGATTAAAGAGCTGTTATAACTCTCTGTTTATTTTGGAAAAGATTAATGGCTACCCACCCCCCCCTCCTCATTTCTCAGGGACAGACTTTAGTCTATCTAGCATGAGTCATTAATTTATTGGCTCGACGGCTCTGGCTGTGAGATTCCAGATATAAAATCATCTGATTTTTGACAAAAGACAGCTGTGGACAGAGTCCTCAGTTGTATGTGGATAGAGAGAGAGGTAGGGAGAGTTGAGGGGCGGGGGTCCCATGATAGCCACACACGGCCCCTCCACTCTCATGTGTAGTTTTCCCAGGCATATCCAACTTGCCACCTTCTCCAAGATGTCTCTCACTGAATTCACCTTATGGCAACTAATTCAACTGAACCGACTCACACAAGCGATTCCCATCAATGTGGACGATGAGAGTGTACTCAGGACTAGTGTCGTGTGCAATTATTTGGAAGTGTTAATATTAATGATCAAATACGCCTTTGATTCATTATAATGAGATGTTTCTATGAACCAAAATTGAAAGATAAAAACAGATCTAGGGCTCTTCAATACTTGGGGAGGAAAAAAAAAAAAACAGACCTAATTAGGAAAATATTTGTACAAAGGTCTTTGTGTTTAAGTACATTTTTTTTTCTCTGCTTAAGTATATTTCCACCTACAGAGTTCACCACATACATGTTTCTACCTGTCAAGAATGATCATTACATCTATGAGCAATTGCCTAGGGATAAATTCAACATGTGGATTGTGAACTGAAAGAATTTTCAAGAGATGTAAGAACAAACATTATTAGATGTTTTTTTAAATGAAAATTTATAACATTTCAGGGATGAGGGAGCCGCCGCCCCAAGAACTCAGCCTGACTGTGGTAGGTTCAGGGCACAGGCATCTGAAGCTGGAAGGAATAGAAAGGTAATTTTGGCACCCAGTTAAGTCTTTCTGGAGGAGACAGCATGCGTGGTGGTCTTGAGCAACCTTGATGCCTTGTGAGTACACGTGCTCACATGAGTTTTTTGAGGTTAATTGGAGGTAAAGTGAAGTATTATAGGAAAAAAAAAACTTTGCTAAGGAAAGACATTGTTGCAGGTAGCTTCACATTGCTGGCAGAAAATACCAGTCCAAAAACAGTTTATGGGAGGAAAAGGTCTATTTTGGCTTATAGACTCAAGGGGGGAAGCTCCACGATGGCAGGGGAAACGATGGCATGAGCAGAGGGTGGACATCACCTCCTGGCCAACATCAGGTGGACAACAGCAGCAGGAGAGTTTGCCAAACACTGGCAAGGGGACACTGGCTTACGTGGGATCTGGAGAATCAAACCTGGGTTCTTAGGCTTCATAGGCATGTACCTTAACCGCTAAGCCATCTGTCCAGCCCTGGCTTTAAAAAGAAAAAAATCATGACTTTTTGTTTTATTTTCCTTGAAGGGAACTGGGAGGTAAGATTTGTGAAGGGAGTTACCAAAGGAAAGTAGGCTGGACCCAAATCATGGACAGATGAGAAGAAAGGCTAGGATACCTGGAATGTTTTTCTTTCAGCATAGAGAGGTGTATAAAGTTTAAGAAGAGAAGCGACACATCATAAAACAGAGATGTGGTTAAGAATAAGTTTTACTGTTTAGCTTAGTGATGGAAAACGGAAAGACAACAGGCTTCTATCTTCCCAGCTGGCTAGGCCTTCCTACCGGCATCTGAATCATGTTCCCCCATAATCCCACGCAGATAAAAGTTTTACTCCCTTTACATATATGATAAAATATCTTGGAGAACCCTCTCCTCATTGGCCATCTTCAGAACAGCTCTGAAAACCCTAAGGTGCATCCATGTACTGCTTGTCTTTTCCATGTGAAAAAAAAAAATCAACTTTCTCTCATATTTTGTCCTCCTCCTTTTACTCTGCAGGAAGGTTAAAAAAAAAAGTTTCAGCTGAAAGATTAAACACAGACACCCTAAATGGAAGCGCTCCTTATAGGAGGAAGCTCAAGATTATAATTAAATTGTCGGCAGTATCATTGGATGTCAGAGAAACTATCACCTTGGAACAAAGATTGGGCTAAAATAATCCAGGACGAGGCAAATCTTTTTAAAGAATTAACTACACCATGCTTAAAATTCATCTGCAACTTGAATGCAAGGCACAAGTTCAGAGGCGCATGCATGCCTTTTGTTAAACCCATCCTCAAATGCAATGGGGTGCTTACAGCATTGGCAATTCTGGGCTATGCAGGATTTCTGCACTTTGATGGACACCGCACCCCCACACCCCATCTCTGGCACCTACCTCCCTGCAAATGTAGCAATAGGGCTGAAGGGATGGCTTAGCCACCCATAAGGAAGGGAGGGGAGGAGGAGAGAGAGAGCCAACAGGATCTTAAGAAGCTATATGGTCCCATCCACCCCCGCGTTGTGAGCTGTGCACAAGCCTTGGGTGCAATGTATTACTCACGAAATACTTAGAGAGTGACTAGCTTTGTACAGGGTGGGAAAGGGATAAGGTTGATACCTGGGTTGCGACAGGCTGGTGCAGATGCTGGGGTTCAGGGGGACCATGAGTAAGCCCTCTTGAGAAGTGGCAGGAATCAAGGGCAGGGCCTGAGGTGTGCACGTGTCTGGAGCCCGGATGTCCGAGACAGTAAAACCACCAGCTCGCGTCTGGGACGCAGGCAGTTCAGTGAAGGCTGAGACGCTGCTGGGCTCCATGATGCTTTCTAGGAACGAGAAACCAGTGTATGCCAGGGATAGACCAGCTTGAGCCAGTCCCAAGGCAATCTGAAAATTTGTATTATTTTTTTGAAAAAAATAGGTGTGCAGGCTCACGAGATTGAGAGATAGTGTGTGTGTGTGTGTGTGTGTGCACAATGCACTTGTGCTCACATGCGCACACTCACAGGTATGAAGACAACCTCAGACGTTGTTCTTCATCTGCCTTTTTTTAAAAAAAGAATATTGTTTTTATTTTCATAATTTATTTCTAAGTACAGAGAGAGGGGGCAGGGAGAAAAGACAGAGAGAGAATGGGTGCACCAGGGCCTCTTGCCACTATAAAAGCACTCCACACACACGTGCCACATTGTGCATCTGACTTAATGTGGGTGACTGGGGAATCAAACCCATCTCCTCAGGTTTTGCCCGCAAACTCCTTTAACTGCAGAGCCATCTCTCCAGTCCCTGCTCACCTGCTGTTGCAGTCAGGTTCGCATTGCTGGCAGAAATCACCTGACCAACAGCAGTTTGTGTGTGTGTGTGGGGGGGCGTTATTTTGGCTTACAGGCTCGAGGGGAAGCTCCATGATGGCAGGGAAAATGATGACATGAGCAGAGGGTGGACATTGCCCCCCTGGCCAATATAAGGTGGGCAATAGCAACAGGAAAGTGTACCAAACACCGGCAAGGGGAAACTGGCTATAATACCCATAAGCCCGCCCCCAACAATACACTGCCTCCAGCAGGCAGGCATTAACTCCCAAATCTCCATCAGCTGTGAACCTAGCATTCAGAACACCTAAGTTTATGGGGGATACCACATCTGCCTTTTCTGAAATAGGGTGTCTGATTATCCCAAACTTGGCCGGACAGCAAGTCCCCAGGGTCCACCTGTTTCTGCCTCCCCAGAGCTAAGATCAGAGGCATACGTCACCGTGCCCAGGGTTTTGACGTCAGTTCCGGGGACTGAACTCAGATCCTCATGCTGGCAGGCTGCCTCTCTAGCTCGATTAATATTGTCCTTTAAGGAAAATCACACAATACCGGAAGTGACCGATGGCATGCTTTCTTCCTAACTTGAAGTTAAAGGTGTGACTATGGGACACTGGTGGGGATGGATCCAGAGCGAACACTCCAAGCTCTGTGTAACCAGGGGCTCTACACTGTGGCTGTCACAGAGGAAGATTGCGGAAGACTGTTGTGAGAAGGCGGGGTGGTGTGGGAGCTTTGGATGCTGTGGAAACTTGGCAGAGAATGGCTGAATCCACATTCAGAATAAAAACAAAATCTTCTTTTTGTTTTTCTAAAATTATTTTTTAAAATTATAATATATTTTATTTATTTATTTGAGAGAGAGAAAGAGGGAGAGAGAGAGAATGGGCACACCAGGGCTTCCAGCCACTGCAAACGAACTCCAGATGCATGCACCCCCTTGTGCATCTGGCTTCTGTGGGTCCTGGGGGATCGAACCTGGGTCCTTTGGCTCTGCAGGCAAACACCTTAACCACTAAGCCGCCTCTCCAGCCCTGATTTTTGTTTTTGTATTTGTTGTGATTTTTTTCTGGTAGGGTCTCACTCCACCATATGCTGACCTGGAGCTCACTCCGTAGCTCCAGCCTGGCCTCAAATGCACCAATTAAAAAATATACATATTTTATTTATTTATTTGCAAGAAGAGAGAGAAAGAAGAGGGAGGGGAGAGAGAACGGGCATGCCAGGGCCTCCTGTCCCTTCAAATGAACTCCAGTCGCATGTGTCACTTTGTGCTTCTGGCTTTATGTGAGTACTAGGGAATGGAACTGGAGTCCTTAGGTTCTGCAGGCATGTGCCTTAACCGCTGAGCCATCTCTTCGGCACCATAATGCAATGCTTTTTATGTGAGCATGAGATGGTGACCCCAGGTGCCTATGAAGGTAGCTGGGAGTCTAAGACCTGTGTTTGAGTGTGTAGCAGACAGCCTCAGGTTTGCTGAGATGGACTTCCAGACCAGGCACCGTTGTGGAGGAAGGGATATTTATTGAAGCTTACAGATCCAGGGGAAGTTCCATAATGGCAGAAGAAGCTGGCCTCCTTCACAGGACCAAACACAGAGAGAAGCACAAGCCAAAAGCCAAAAAGCTACACAGCACAGAACACTTCAGGAACTCCAGCTAGGCACACTTTGCATATTTTTAGATTGAAATCTGAAACCCACCACCACACCTAAAGATCCACCCAGTGACATTGCCTCCAGCCAGTGGCTGCAGATGCAAACTACAAACAAATAAAAAACTGAATATATTGGGGGCCATCTATTCAAATTACAACAGAGTGCCATTCCTCTCTGGTTCTCTGTGGTACTGCTATTTTGTAGCTACAGGAAAGGTGTCTGTCTACACACTCAAGGTCTGCAAGAAAATCAATGTTCCAGACAGTTCTGAGAAGAGAACAAGGAGACACCACTATGAACACTGAATTTTGTCACTTGCTCCTTCCATAGGAATCCCCTTTTTATTTTATTTTATTTTATATTTTATTTTTTATTTTATTTTATTTTTATTTATTTTATTTTATTTTATTCTTATTTATTTAATTTATTTTATTTTATTTTTTTAGTTTATTTTATTTTTTTAGTTTAGTTTAGTTTAGTTTTTCGAGGTAGGGTCTCACTGTAGCTCAGGCTGACCTGGAATTCACTGTGTAGTCTCAGGGTGGCCTGGAACTCACAGGGATCCTCCTACCTTTGCCACCTGAGTGCTGGGATTAAAGGCGTGCGCCACCATGCCCGGCAGGAGTCCTTAGAATTGCCTCTTTGTGTTCAAGTTATCTTGTCCAATCCAGGCACAACTGGTCAGCAGTTGAATCTCATTGAAAATAATAATAAATGAAGAGGGCGTGCTGTTCTTTGAAGGTAAGCTCGATAGGCACGAGATCTCACAGGAAATCTGCAGGGTTCACACTCCACTGTGAAATCATGGCTGCCACTTCTACCTCACTCAGGGAGAACAAGGGCTCCTGGCTTTGAATCCAGCTCATTTCTCCAGCTAGAAATTACATTTGCTACCCTTCCTGTCGATCTGTGTGTCTCCTCACGTAGGCTTATGTAATTATATTTAAAATGTTAAGTCTCAGGCTGGAGAGCTGTCTTAACGGTGAAGGCACTTGCCTGTCAAGCCTACAGATCCAGGTTTTATTCCCCAGGACCCACATAAGCCACGTGTGTCTGGAGTTTGTTTGCAGTGGCTAGAGGCCCTGGTATACCCATTCTCTCTCTATCTGCCTCTTTGCCCTCTCTCTCTCTAATAAATAAATTAAAATTAAAAAAAATGAAATGTTAAGTCTCAAAGAAGTAGATTCCAACTAGGGCACATGGTCTGTTGGTTAACCACTTCTGGAAGGTAGATTTCCCCAAAGAGAGTATTTTTTAAAATATTTATTTATTTATTTGTGAACATTGAGAGAGAGAGGTGAGACAGACAGAGAGAATGGGTGTACCACGACCTCCAGCCGTTGTGAATTCCAGATACATGTGCCACTCTGTGCATCTGGCTTTCCTTGGGTACTGGGGAATCAAACCTGGGTTGTTAGGCTTTGCAGGCAAGCATTCCAACCGCTGAGCCATCTCTTTAGCCCTTTACATTATTTTTAAAGGTAGGGTCTTGCTATAGCCCAGGCTGACCTGGAATTCACTATGTAGTCTCAAGCTAGCCTCGAACTCACAGTGATCCTCCTACCTCAGCCTCTCAAGGGCTGGAATTAAAGGTGTGCGCAATAATGCCCAGAGAGAGTATTTTTTTAATACTAGCTAACTGCTCTTAGAAGAGAAAGTAGAATTCAGTTGTTTACAAACAATTGCACAATGTTTCCTTTGAAGCGTTCAATGAAATACTACAGACAATGTAACACAGACCGAGCAAGGGAAAACAGCAGAAGGTGAGACCGAGCTGAAAGCATGAGGCAGTCTTTTTAAAAATATTTTTTAAATTCATTTTTTATTTATTTTATTATTTGAGAGTGACAGAGAGAGAGAAAGAGGCAGATATATATATATATAGAGAGAGAATGGGCGTGCCAGGGCTTCCAGCCACTGCAAACGAACTCCAGACGCGTGCACCCCCTTGTGCATCTGGCTAACGTGGGTCCTGGGGAATCGAGCCTCAAACCGGGGTCCTTAGGCTTCACAGGCAAGGGCTTAACCACTAAGCCATCTCTCCAGCCCGTCTCTTTTATTTTGATGTCATAATCTTTTTCTCCTATTATGAGGGTCTTGTAAAGGTATTGCTAGGCACCGAGAGGTCGTAGATATTGAAGCCAATTTCTCTCTGGACAGTTGCATTATAAGGGGCCCTACTCTTCCTCTGGCTCTTACATTTTTCCTGCCACCTCTTCCACAATGGACCCTGAGCCTTGGAGGGTGTGATAGAGATGTTTTAGTGCCGAACACTCCTCTGTCACGTCTTCTCTGCACTATGTTGTTACCGTATTTTAACACAGGTTTAAAGTTAAAATTAGAGGGCTAAAGAGATGGTTAAGTGGTTAAGGAGCTTGCGTGCCAAGCCTGATGACCTGGGTTCAATCCCCCAGTATCCACATAAAGCCAGATGCAATAAGTGGCACATGCATCTGGAGTTTGTTTGCAGCAGATGGAGGCCCTGGCGTGACCATTTTTTTCTCCCTAGTATACCCATTCTTCCTCTGTCTCTTTCTCTTAGTCTGTCTTTTTCTGCTTGCAAATAAATAAATAAATAAATATTCCACTATTGAAATCTTATGTCTTGATAGATTTTAAATAATGTCACCCAAGCACACACCGAATAAACTAAACTTTGATATCAAACCTTTTCCACGGACATTTCAAAGACTTACTTTGAGCCTCTTGTTTTGAAATAAGACATGGAGATACATATGATAAAACAACCCTCACCTTAACCTTCCGAAGCAGCTCAGCATACAGTTTTGCTAAGTTCTTTTTTTTTGTTTGTTTGTTTTTTTGTTGTTTTTTTGTTTTTTTGAGGTAGGGTCTCACTCTAGCCCCAGGCTGACCTGGAATTTACTATGTATTCTCAGGATGGCCTTGAATTTATGGTTATCCTCATACCTCTGCCTCCCGAGTGCTGGGATTGAAGGCGTGCGCCACCACGCCTGGCCTAAGTTTCGTTTTGGTAGCTTCGATCTCCCACGTGTCACGTGGCTTCTGGGAAAAACAGCAGAAATCAATCAAAGCGCAATACAGAAATTGGCACCAGCAAGAACAGTGACCGGTGGTTTTGGCTAGACTGTGCCAAGGCTTCAGTAAGCCCTGGCACTAGTCTACATGGGGCTATGATCATGTCCCTAGAATTGGATATCTGAAAGGAACAAAGCCCATAAGGCCAGGGAAGTGGGATGCGCACATATTGTGTGCAGGGTTGGTCTGCCGTCTAGTCTTTGTGGAAGACTGCTCTGCTTGAGTGGTTGAGGAGAAGGCAGTGGAATGCCCCGCTACCCCTAGACTGTCTCCCTCACCACCCTGCCCTGGTGACGAGAGCTCCTGCCAACGGAGATGTTACGGGACCCATGATGGTGACTGCTTTATTTTCAAGCTCCTCAATGCTGCAGAACTTTCTCTTTTAATAAAACTTTGTCCAACGCTCTAATAAAGAAAGCAGACAAAAGCAAAGAGGCTGACCCATCCGACCAGGCAGCTACCTTGAGGCACAATTGCAAAACTAGCCAGAGCTAGTCGCGGCACATTTTAAAACCACTGGGGTTAAGAAAGAGCTTCCCAGTCCATGTGAACAAAAGAGGCTTATTTATTTTTATTTTTATTTTATTTTTTGGTTTTACGAGGTAGGGTCTCACTCTAGCCCAGGCTGACCTGGAATTCACTCTGTATTCACAGGGTGGCCTCGAACTCATGGCGATCCTCCTACCTCTGCCTCCCGAGCGCTGGGATTAAAGGCGTGCGCCACCACGCCCGGCGACAAAAAAGTTTTGGAAGTTAGGAGATGGAGACCCTTCAGAGGAGTTCAGGATGAATGGCTAAGCCTCTTGCTTGTATTTATCACACTGTGGAGCAAAATTATTATCAGTCTCTGTATGTGGCACACAGGGAAAAATGCTACGGAGCACCGTGTGTCAGGGTCTCGTGCTCTCATCGAAGTCATCACCCTTATTAATTGCCAGTCATTAACACCTCAGCATGAATTTTCTAATGAGCTTTTCCCCGCCCACCCTCCCCACCCCCACCGCTTCTCCCAACACTCATCTATGGAAAAGAGCATTTATATCGGGCAAATCTTGGAAAGGGTGATGGTGATCTTGGAAAGGGTGATTCTCAGAAAAGGAGAATTCTGAATGGCCTGGAGACCAAAGGTACAACGATGTGAGAAGTGAAGGACTCTCGGAGACAATGAGGAGCAGGCTCATCCCATGTCCCATCACTACCTCCCAGGCAGCCGCTCGGCCTCTACCAAGTCCACACACACACACACACATGCACACACACACACGCATGACAGAGTTCATTTCTGAACATAACTTCCCACAGGGTCAATCCCCGTTCGAGAGACCCAGAGAGCTGGATTATTGGCCTGTAACAAGGCCGACTTGAGTTTCGAAAGGCTGGGTGAGTAATCCCAAGCGAGGCCCCATCAGGGAAGGAGACAGGCCCTGACAGTCCCAGACTGAAGAAACAACGCGGCCTCCCACCTCCTCCCACCCTGCCTTCCTCTTTCCCTGTTTCCCAACTTCCCAGTTCCCATCGCTCTGACTCACCAGTGTCACCCATCTCCCGGCCCTCAGAGACCTTTTTGACTGTACGTCTTTTCTTCTCCTCCCCATCCGGACGCTTGGGCCGGAGTCGAGTCAGGATCCATTTTTTCCAAAGGCACCCCCTGAAGGGCTGCTTCCTAGCAAGCACCTTCCCCTGATGACAGCCATGTGTCCCTCCGGAGGACGTGCCAGTCAGGCAAGCTGAGGTTGGTGGCTTTCCAGCAAGGGGTTTACCAAAGCCTTGCCAGCTCCCCCTTGCTGGTGCTCTGGGCCTGTCATCTGCATCGTCAGCCAAATCCCTTTCTATGTTTTTTTTTTTTTGCTCACTTTCCTCTTGGGCTCAGGCCTAGTACGGCCACAAAGAAGATTCCAGACATTTGAAGTTAAATGTCCCTTCCCCGACCACCCTAAAGGATCTGCTTGCTCCTCGCCTCTAAGAAGCGTGGTCTCTTTGTCCAAAGCCGAGCAGATTTGACCAAAGCACCGTAAATTATTTTCAAATGAGAATTTAAATCAAAAGACAGAATGGAACAATGAAAACTGAATTCTCAGGAGAAGAAATGGAGAAAAGTAGAGGGAAAACGAAAACAGAAACTGTCCTTGCACACAACGGAAACTCTTTTAGGAAGGGTCAACAACTACACCAAGAGTTTGTTTGTTTTGAAATCTGGATGCCTTGATTCTTTTAGAAATATATATTTGTATTTATTTATTTGAGAGAGCGAGAGAGAAAGAGACAGAATATGGGCACTCCAGGGTCTCTTACTGTTACAAACGAACTCCAGATAAAGGCACCACTCTGTGTATCTGGATTTATGTGGGTACCGGGGAATCAAACCCGGGCCATCAGGCTTTGCAGGCAAGTGCCTTAACCACTGCGCTGTTTCCCCAGACCATGGATGCCTTGATTCTTGCTTGAATATCCTTCACCCGCCGTGAAGAGTCTGGTTCTGTCCCAGACTCGCCAGCCCTTTTCTCTTTATTATGGCGAATGTTTGCTCCTTGTTACTTCTCAGCACGAGCGCACACTGTTACCAAGTACCTCGCTCACCATGGCTGGCATGAAGCTTGCTATATGCGCCGAATCTTGATCCATGCACTTCTTTTCCCATGAAGGACCCTGCTAATTTGGGCTTTGCTTGTTTCCCTAATAGGAGCATTTATAGAGGCTTTCTAGGTGCAAACACTTTCCACGCATTGTCTCATTTAATTCTGCCATGAGTAGGTACCACTGTGATACCATCACAATGCACGTGAGGTTCAAACCAGGTAAGAAAGTGATCTGAGGACAGTTAAGCCATTTGCTCAAGGGCGCACAGACAGAACAGAATCTCTGAGCCACTGCATAGCAAACCCTGTCCTCCTTTGTGAACTGAAAATTTAAAAATTTATTTGTTTGGGGCTGGAGAGATGGCTTAGTGGTTAAAGCATCTGCCTGCAAAGCCAAAGGTTCAACTCCCCAGGACCCACGTAAGCCACGTGCACAAGGGGCGCAATGCATCTGGAGTTCGTTTGCAGTGGCTGGAGGCCCTGGTGCTCCCATTCTCTCTCTCTCTCCCTCTCTCTCTACCTGCCTATTTCTGTATCTCTCTCTCACACACACATAAATAAATCAAAATAAAATATTTTAAAAAATTATTTATTTGGGCTGGAGAGATGACTTAGCGGTTAAGTGCTTGCCTGTGAAGCCTAAGGACCCCAGTTTGAGGCTCGATTCCCCAGGACCCATGTTAGCCAGATGCACAAGGGGGCGCATGCATCTGTAGTTCATTTGTAGTGGCTGGAAGCCCTGGCACGCCCATTCTCTCTCTCTCTCTCTTTCTCTCTCTGCCTTTTTTTCCTCTGTCGCTCTCAAATAAATAAATAAAAATAAACAAAAAATTTAAAAAATTATTTATTTGTTTGAAAACAGAAAGAGAGAGAGAGAGAGGGAGAGAGAAAAATGGGCCTGCTAGGGCCTCTAGCAGCTGCAAACGACCTCCAGATGCATGCACCATTTTGTGTACCTGGCTTTACGTGGGCACTGGGGAATCGAACTCAGGTAGTTAGGTTTTGAAGGCAAGTGCCTTAATCTCTGAGCCATCATTAAATGAACTTAATAGCTAATTTAACGCTTAAACTTCTATGCAATCTGGGCACAGAAGTACTGGCCACTCAACTGACCACTGAATGTGTCACTGCCCAGCCCACTGTCATTCTGAGGCAGCAAGAAAACAGTCCCTCTTAGCAGTGGGAACGGAGGCGGCGACTCTAACTCATAGCCTGAAGGCCACTTGTGCTTCCACACCCCACGGGGGTGGTGTTGCTCGGGCTTAGCATGGGTCCACCATGAAGCTAAGGCACACCTCTCTTGACTGCGTCAGTTCTTCAGTGTAGAGAGTCCCACACCATGGCTGGCCCTCCTCCAGTGACATCTCCCCAGAGTCACTCACCAGGGCCTAAAGTCACACTGTCCCCTGGAGGATAGTCCCACAACCGTGCTGATCTGTTTCTTCCATCGTAATGTCTGTTTCAGGGGCTCCTTTGTCTTCCTGGGTCGTGGGTCTGATCACCCTCTGCACTTGGTTCCCCTCGACAGATGTCAAAATTTTAACTTCAGGGCTGGAGAGATGGCTTAGCAGTTAAGCGCTTGCCTGTGAAGCCTAAGAACCCTGGTTCGAGGCTCGATTCCCCAGGATCCACGTTAGCCAGATGCACAAGGGGGCGCACGCGTCTGGAGTTCGTTTGCAGTGGCTGGAGGCCCTGGCACACCCATTCTCTCTCTCTCTCTCTCTCTCTCTCTCTCTCTCTCTCTCTGCCTCTTTCTCTGTCATTTTCAAACAAATAAACAAAAAAATTAAAAAAAAAATTAACTTCAGGAAAGAGGTACACCGTTCTTATATCCCTTCCCTCACAGATTTCCCCAAAATCCCAACTCACCCCAGTCTGCCACCCTGATAGCTCAACTCTTGGAGAGAGCGGAATACTTTCTTGTTCCGTTGTCCTAGTGGTTGGGTTAATTTTGTCCCTCCCAAAACAACCTGGAGGGGTTGAGATTTGTGAATTTCTCATGACAGGTAATATAGTCCGTGGGGCTTCTGTCCTTACCTGCTAACAATATTGGGAGCAATGATGAGTTCATTCCCGGCTAGGCTGCCTGGACACTCCAAGTTAGAGATGTCAAAGGCAGGCTGTGTGTGTGTGTCGGCGGGGGGAGGGGGGTGTTGTAATGATTTTATTCTCAACCGTGCTCCGGCTCGATCTGTGAGTCACATTCCCCAACTCCTCTGGTCTCATTTGTGTTCCCAAGGGAGGCAGAGAGTGTAAGCCTGAGACTGGAGATAGCCTGGGAAGGGCTGGCGACCTTGAGAGGGGCTGGCGAGCAGGGCACTTGGCAGCGGTTCTTGCTGCCTCTCTCTAGTGTCCTGTCATCTGGCTCCAGTTGGCCTCAGAAGGCAAGCTGTTTCCAGTCTCCTGGCCCCAACTGCTGCTCCCACCCGGGGCACGGAGGGCGGAAGAGAACAGACATGTCGCACCATTTCTTCTCTCTGTCCTCTGAGCTCCTCTGCCTCTGACCATACCCGCTATGGTGGCCTTTGAATTTCCAACACTAAAATATATAAGGATCTTTCTTCCTTGTTTTTTTATTAGACAGCATCTCACTCTGTAGCTCAGGCTGCCTCCAAACTCATTGCAATCCTCCTGCCTCAGCCTTCAGGGTGCTATGATTAGAGGTGAGAGCCACCACACCCAGCTAGGATCATCATTTTTTTATGTCCCTCATTTAAACTCAATAAACGGTCACCAGGAGACACTGGTGATAAGCTGCTCTTCCTTAAGTGACGTCTGCTGTCTGTCTCTTTACATAGAGCGACTGGGTCGTCAGAAAAATAATTGTAAAGGTGCCCGGCGTGGTGGCGCACACCTTTAATTCCAGCACTCAGGAGGCAGAGGTAGGAGGATCGCAGTGAGTTCGAGGTCAGCTTGGGCTGGAGTGAGACCCTACCTCAAAATATATATAAATACACTTATATATGTTATATATATATACATAGTTTACACACACACACACACACACACACAGAGAGAGAGAGAGAGAGAGAGAGAGAGAGCATACAAAGGAGTTTTAATCTCAGTTCTCTCGTTAAGAAATAAAGGAAGGGGCCTGGATAAATGGCTTAGCAGTTAAGGATCATGCCTGCGAAGCCTAGGGACCCAGGTTCGGTTCTCCAGGTCCCATGTAAGCCAGATGCACATGGTGGCACATGCATCTGGAGTTCGCTTGCAGTGGCTAGAGGCCCTGGAGTGCCCATTCTCTCTCTCTCTCTTTATCTCTGCCTCTCCTCCTTCTCTCTCTGTCTCTACTAAATAAATAAAAACAAAATCTTAAAAAAAAAAGAAAAGAAATGAAGGATGGCAAAGGCGTGCCTAGTGAACAAAGGGGCAGGAATTTAGACCAGAGGTCCGTGGTCCTTCTACCCCTTGCTTCTCCCTAACAGATCATGACGAGAGGCCTGGACAACAGTTTCCCTTCAGAGCAATTGTCAAAAATAAAATTAGTCAGGCGTGGTGGCACACGTCTTTAATCCCAACACTCGGTAGGCAAAGGTAGGAGGATCGCCAGGAGTTCGAGGCCAGCCTGAGAATACATAGTGAATTCCAGGTCAGCCTAGGCTGGAGCGAGACCCTACCTCAAAAAACAATGCATCAAATATAAGGTTAAGTCAAAGTATTATAGAAGCACAATATCATTTCAAAAGATGAAACTACTTCTAAAACAAAACCAATTCCTTAATTTTCCAACATAGTTGCCTCATTCATTTTTTAAAACGGGTCTTTTCTTTTTTTAAAAAAATATTTATTTATTTGAAAGAGAGGCATATATGCATACATACACAAACACACACGTACACATACACAGACACACACACACACACAATGTATATATATATAGAGAGAGAGAATGGGTGCACCAGGCCCTCTAGCCACTGCAAAGGAACTCCAGACACATGGGTCTGTTCATCTGGCTTATGTGGATACTGGGGAATAGAACTTGGGTTCTTTGGCTTTGCAGGTAAGCAACTTAACTGCTAAGCCATCACTCCAATCCTGTGTTCTTTTATTATTTATTATTTTTAATATTGTTATTTTTATTTATTTGAGAGAGAGAGAATGGGTACACCAGGGCCTCCAGCCATTGCAAGGAGAATTCCAGATGCATGTGCCACTTTGTGCATCTGGCTAAGGTGGGTCCTGGGGAATCAAACCTGGGTCCTTAGGCTTTGCACGCAAGTGCCTTCACCACAAAGCCATCTCTATATTATTATTTTTTGAAGTAGGGTTTCACTTTAGCCCAGGCTGCCCTAGAACTCACTCTGTAGTCTCAGAGTGGCCTCAAACTCACGGCGATCCTCCTACCTCTGTCTCCTGAGTGCTGGGACTAAAGGCGTGCACCATCACACCCGGCTTAAGTCTGAGTTCTTAATACTGGGCTATAGTGCCTCTAACTGTTCACTAGTGCTAGGAGAAAGAGAGCATGGTGGATTGGCAGATAGTGGGTGACAGGGCTGTGCCACCCCTATAGTATTATCCCCATCCCCCCCCATCATCACCAGCAAAAGCCTTAAATATTGCACTGGTTAGAATAGTGGCTCACCAAGATACGTCCTTAACCTAATCTCTGGAACCTATGAATGTGACTTATTTCTCAAAAGGGTCTTTGCCAATAAATTAAATTAAGGCCGTCGAGATGAGGCAAACCCAATGACAAGTGACTTTCTAAGAGAAAGGCAGAAAGATACTTGCGACAGAAGAGAAAAGACAATGTGGCTACGGAAGCAGAGATGAGAGTGATACAGCAGCCAGGGAAGAGGTGGGGGCAGAATTGGGACCTCCTGGAATTCAGACTTCTAGCCTGCAGAACTGTGGAAGAATTCATCTTGTCGCTTTAAGCCATCCACCATGGGGTCACTTACCACCTCAGCCTCAGGAAGCTAATACCCAGGTATAAGGTAGAATATTTTTCAGTTTTCAAAATGTGTCGGTGGGCTAGAGAGATGGCTAAATGGTTAAAGGCACTTGCTTGCAAAGCCCGGTAGACTGGGTTCAATTCCCTGGTACCCATGTAAAGTCAGATGCGTAAAGTGGCGCGTGTGTCTGGAGTTCGTTTACAGTGCCAGGAGGCCCTGGCGCACCCATTCTCTCTTTCTCTGTGTCTGCCTTCCTCTCTACCACCCTCATCCTCTCTCTCAAATAAATAAAATAATTTAAAAATACATTGGCAAGTGTGACTTCATTTGTTTCTTATTAATAATTTAATTTGAGGGGCTGGAGGGATGGCTTAGTGGTTAAGGTGTTTGCCTACAAAGCCAAAGGACCCAGGTTCAATTCCCCAGCCCCCATGTTAGCCAGATGCACAAGGGGGCCCATGCGTCTGGAGTTCGTTTGCAGTGGTGGAGGCCCTGGATTGCCCATTCTCTCTCTCTCTCTCTCTTTCTCTGTCAAATGAATAAAAATAAAAATATTTTAAAAATAATTTAATTTGAGGATCCAGGTGCACTTCTTTGGGCTTTGTGACTTCATCTATTAACTAAGACAAATGTTTTTTTCCTGCATTCCTCGTCAAGGTGTGGTAAGGACAAAATTCGCGTGGAGGAGTGGACCTTGTATGCCACACTTGCTGACCTGAGTTCACCCTCTCCTCTGCACTCTCTCTTCTGAAAAGTTCCCTCTGACCTTGAGCTATTTTTATTTCTTATCTTCTGACGACAGCTAAGTCATTGCCGAAGTGCGGATGTGGAGCCATCGTTCCATTGCTCACTGACACCTCTCTCTCGTCAGGACAAGGTCAAGGCTGAGAGAGAAGCCTTGTCACGTCCCAAGCTGAGAGTTAGTGTCCCCAGGCTGACTTCTCAAGAAACATCTGGGCTAGGCCGCAGGGAGACAGAGAGCCTGTTTCCCATCAGTTCTGGGCGTGATCAGAAATCAGGGACCACCTCAGAGGTGTGGGCAGCAGTTTATTTTTCCTGCTGACCTTTCCATCCAGTGCCTGGGGCTAACGATAGCTCTCCAAGGTGGCAATTAGTGCCAGTCAAAGTGATGGTTTGGTGAAGCTGACCTCTATCTGTTAGGAAGTGGACTGAGGCCAGCGGATGGCCACTCAACCGGGGAATAAAAAGCTACGATTGATTCAATGCCTGGTGGACTCCTGCATAATCAGTGTGTCTCTCCAACCATGAACTGCCACACAATGGGGCCCTGCAAAGACGGAGGAGAGCTCCAAGGGTAAATGCCACCGTAAGCCTTGGCGCAGAGGCATAAGCAGTGAGGAGGAAGGGTTGGTACCATGGCTAAGTGAATAGAAATGAGGGAGGGGATAGCCCAGTGTGGGCTTTTTTTGGGGGGGGAGTGCAGAATAAACCCAGAAAGTACAATATGCTCAGCTAAAGGCACCCACTCACCTGAATTCAATATAATTTCCCGACTTATAAAAATATATTTATTTATTTATTTGGGGAGAGAGAGAGAGAGAGAATGGGTGCACCAGGGCTTCCAGCTACTGCAAACGAACTCCAGATGCATGCCCCACCTTGTGTATGTGGCTTATGTGGGTACTAGGGAGTTGAACCTGGGTCCTTTGGCTTTGCAGGCAAGCGCCTTTGCCACTAAGCCATCTCTCTAGCCCACAATCATATTCTTTTTGTTGCTTTCATAACTCTCACAATACTATTCTTTCCCTTAATATTTTTTTCACAAGTTATATATTCATAGTTACCTCTTGGCTCCTGTGGGGTGTTGGTCCTAGTATCTCCTGTGGATACTAAAAGCCAAAGATGTTCAAGTCCTTTATATAAAACAGCATAGTTTTTGCATGTAACATATGCATACCCTCCCTAAACTGTCCATCATCTCGAGATAATTTATAACACATAGTACCACGTAGACGATATCTGAACAGGTGTATTACTACATTATTTGGGGCATAATGACGAGAGAGACATATTTGTATACGTTCAATATAGATGCATTTTTTTCTGAATAATTTTTAAGATATATTTTATTATTTATTTGAGAGAGACAGAGAGAGAGAGAAAAAATGGGTGTGCCAGGGCCTCCGGCCACTGCAAAGGAACTCTAGATGCATGCGCCCCCTTGTGCACCTGGCTTAAGTGGGTCCTGGAGAATAGAATTGGGATCCTTTGGCTTTGCGGGCAAATACCTTAACTACTAACCCATCTTTCCAGCCCCTTTTTTCTGAATAAGTTTAGTCCATGCTTGCTTGACCATCAGAGCAGATGCAATAGAAGATGCCATAGACACATAGAGAGGACTGTATATGTAAATATGTAAGTATATATCTATGCCAGTGTTCCCTTTTTGTTTTTTATTTACTTGAGAGAAAAGAGGCAAACACAGACAGACTGAGTATCAGTGTGCCAGGTCTTCCTACCACTGCCAACAGACTCCAGATGCACGTGCCATGTAATGCATCTGGCGTTATGCGGGAACTGGGGAATTGAACTCTGGTCCTTAGGCTTGGCAGGCAGGTACCTGAACTGCTGAGCGATCTCTCCAGACCACTTTTGCCCTTTTATCTGTCCTACTGAATGTTAGGTCTGTGAGGAAGCATTAAAAAAAAAAAAAAAAACCCAAACCTCCCAGGCTGGAGATGGCTTAGCGGTTAAGTGCTTGCCTTTGAAGCCTAAGTAAGGACCCCAGTTCAAAGCTCAATTCCCCAGGACCCACATTAGCCAGATGTACAAGGGGGCACATGCATCTGGAGTTCGTTTGCAGTGGCTGGAGGCTCTGTAGCACTCATTCTCTCTCTCTCTCTCTCTCTCTCTCTCTCTCTCTCTGCCTCTTTCTCTCTGTCTGTCTCTCAAATAAATAAATAAATAAAAGTAAACAAAAAAATTTTTAAATCCCTCCCTAAGTGAGTGTAATGTGCAACCAGGGAGGAGAAATGTCTACCCAAGTTGCTCTCCTCACTTTCGGAAGGAGAGAGGCTCAGAGAGGCCCCGTGACCTGGTCAAGGTCTGGGAGCTGGCTGTTCGTGTACCGAGAGGTCTCAGTTCTGTCAGAGCAGTCTACTTGCATGCTCTAATGACTCTTCCCTTAACTTGGAGACATTTTTTAGGCAGAGAAAGGCTTCCTGCAGATTTTTTTTTCATTTTTTGGTTTTTCGAGGTAGGGTCTCACTCTAGCCCAGGCTGACCTGGAATTCACTATTTGTACTCTCAGAGTGGCCTCGAACTTGTGGTGATCTGCCTACCTCTGCCTCCCGAGTGCTGGAATTAAAGGCGTGCACCACCATACCTGGCTACTTCTGTAACTATTTCTTTTTTATTCATTTATTTTTATTTGAGAGAAAAGGTGGGAGAGAAAGAGAGACAGAGAAAGCTTCAGGGCTTCCAGCCACTGCAAACAAATGCCAGACGCATGCGTCACCATGTGCATTGGCTTACGTGGGTCCTGGGGAACTGAACCTGGGTCCTTAGGCTCTGCAAGCCTCCTTCAGCTTTTTGCATTCTCATGGGATAAGTTTTCCCCATCCTAGCATTGATTGAAGGCTCAGTCAGATTGTTAAGATGGACTCAGTTGGGTTTGAATTCTGGCTTCCTGATGAAACTTAAGCAAGCTTCGGTGTCTTTATCTTAAGAGGGAATTAACACTCCATCCCTCAGCTGCTGGGGAGGTTCAGAGAGCCAGGGTGTGAGCACACAGCATGACGCCTAGCACATGGCAAGAGACCAACTGCTATGGCTTTTACAGAGATGCCTAGAGTCTTTGGAAACGGGTACCCAAGTGAGGAATTCTCCTCTTCCTCTCTCCCTTCCTGCCTTCTTTCCTCTTGCCTCTGTTAATTCTTTCGTTGATAGGTATAAATATAAAATTGAGATGTGTTTCAGAAGTCCTCGTCATTATCAGAGCACTAAAATACCTTTTCTCCTCTCTTAACCGGCTCTCGTGACTGTTGATTCTAAATGCCACGCCGATGTCTCTAGATGGTGCAATTTGAATGTGCCAAGCGGCAGCATCTCCTGGCGCTCAGTCACAAGAATCTACTTAAAACTCCTCTCCCAGGATTTCTCCTTCCCTTGGGCACTCTGGCTCGCGATTCTCTCAAAGTGCTTATTTCCTGTAGGCTAGGCTAACCTTTTATTTTTTTAAAAAATATATATTTTATTTATTTATTTGAGAGGAAGAGGCAGAGAGAGAAAGAGAACGAGAGAGAGAGAGAGAATGGGCACGTCAGGGCCACCAGCCACTGAAAACGAACTCCAGATGCATGTGCCCTCCCCCGCCACCCCCCCCCCCCCCCCGTGCATCTGGCTTATGTGGGTCCTGGAGAGTTGAACTTGGATCCTTTGGCTTTGCAGGCAAACGCCTTAACCACTAAGCCATCTCTCCAGCCCCCCTCCCCATTTTTAAAAAAAATGCAGCCCCGAAGTTCTTGGGATGGCAGTTGAATTTTGTCCAGATGATAGCTGAAAAAAAAAAAAAAAAACACAAAATGCTAGAGAAGTAGAATTTAAGCCATTGATTTTTTTTTTCTTTTTTCCCTGAGGTAGGGTCTCACTCTAGCCCAGGCTGACCTGGAATTCACTATGCAGTCTCAGGGTGGCCTCGAACTCATGGTGATCTTCCTACCTCTGCCTCCCGAGCGCTGGGATTAAAGGCAGGCGCCACCACGCCCGGCTTAAGCCGTTGATTTTTTTTTTGTATTATTTCTTTGTCTACTTGTGTGATTGCTATGAAATGGCCTCCATAGACCCCACTGGAGTGGTTTGAATCAGGTGTCCCCCGTAGGCACGTGTGTTTTGAATGCTTGGTCACAAGCTGGTGGAAATTTGGGAGGTGGAGCCTTGCTGGAGGAGGTGTGTTGGCGGGGGCAGGTATAGAGGTGTCACAGCAGCCCCCCGCCCCCATGCCAGAACTCACCTTCCTCTTACTGTTTCCTGCAGCTGCTATGAGAAGATAGGACGTGCAGCCTCTGATCTGCCATCCTTTCCCTGTCATGCTAAGACATCCCCATGGAGACCGTAAACCAAAAATGAAACCCTCCTCCCGTCGGCTACTTTTGGTCAGGGTCTTTGTCCCCTAAGGGCAAAGTTAACTAAAATACCAGATACAGGGTGAATCTGGGGCTGCAGAGATGGCTCAGAGGTTAAAGGCACTTGCTTGTGAAGATCGACATCCTGGGTTTGATTCCCCAGCACCCACGTAACGTCAGATGGACAAAGCGGCTCATGGACATAGAGTTCATTTGTAACGGCAGGAGGCCCTAGTGCATCCATTCTCTCAGTCTCTCATTCTCTCTCTGCAAGTAAATCATTTCTTTTAAGAAAGGTGACTTGGGCTGGAGAGATGGCTTAGCGGTTAAGCGCTTGCCTGTGAAGCCTAAGGACCCCGGTTTGAGGCTCAATTCCCCAGGACCCATGTTAGCCAGATGCACAAGGGGGCGCATGCATCTGGAGTTCGTTTGCAGTGGCTGGAAGCCCTGGCGCGCCCATTCTCTCTCTCTCTCTCTCTCTCTCTCTCTCTCTCTCTCTCTCTCTCTCTCTCTCTCTGTGTGTGTGTCTCTTTCTCTCTCTGTCACACTCAAATAAATAAAATTGAACAAAAATTAAAAAAAGAAAGCTGACTCTGGGGCCAGCTCCAAGCATGATACTTGGGAGTTCATTCAGTCATCTTAACTCGCTGGGTCTGGCCATGTGTACATCTTCAGCAAACTGGGAATGGTGGTTCATTCATTCGTAGAACCACACAAACCAAGTAGCAACATAGGAAAATCAGTTTGTGAGATGTGACTTTGAGGATGACCTCACCCAATGCCCTCGAGGAGTGTCCCGAACTTGGTACCTGGTTAATGTAACATTTTGTGCTCCGCCAGGAAATCAGTCTAGCTTTACAGCTACCCATCAGACGGTGACGAGAGGATTTACGGCAGGCAAACAGCTGCAGACTCAGAAGTGGGAGGGCGATGGGCAGAAGAGGAGGCTGTGAATTTTGCATGGCACCAGGTCAGGAAGAAGCCCAGCTAGGAAGGACACTCCAGGGTGACTGAGTCGACAAAGCTTACCATCCTACTAAGTAGAGAGAGGGAAAGAATTGTTGAGACGCACAGAGCAGGAATGGACATTAAAATAACATGTGAGCAGAATGAAACCGACCTCAGAGGGTGGATCCTGCATTCGATTTATATATCATAATATTTATAATGTATCATCTTTATATATCATAAATAAAAAGATGGAGGCAAATCCATAGTGACAGAAAGTAGGCAGCAGTGGTGTGTGATTGTGTAACCACCACTCCCCAGTGCCTCGAGTCAGAAACTGAGCGTCGCTCCCACATTCCCCGTCTCACTCCGCCTCAGGCTCAGGACCTCTAGATCCAATTTTCCTACTGTCGCTCAAAACCTCCCCTCTCTCTCTCTCTGCTCTCATGGTTCCTTTTCTGATGTGAGTCCTTCACACATAACGCTCTCAGTAGCCCCTAACTGGACTCCCTTTCTTCTATTTCCTGACTGTAACTTATTCCCCACACATTATCAAAGTCACCACTAACTACAAAGACCCAAATTATAAAGTACTTTGAAATGATTTTAAGTGTATGCAGAATTAATTTAAAATTTTCATATAAAAATATAATTCTGTAACTTTTATTATTGCATAATTACAAATCTTTGTAGAGATTTAAAAAAAGAAACTAACTTGAAAGCCGGGTGTGGTGGGTCACGCCTTTAATCCCAGATCTTGGGAGGCAGAGGTAAGAGGATCGCCGTGAGTTTGAGGCCACCCTGAGACTACATAGTGAATTCCAGGTCAGCCTGGGCCACAGTGAGACCCTACCTTAAAAAAAAAACAAAACTCGATAGTTATATGTAATATTATACTATATGAATAAAAATACTTTGTTCATTATCTTGTGAATGAAGCATTTATGTTGGCTCCATGTATTTTTGTTATTAAAAGCAATGATTAATCAACATCATTGTATGGTGGCAAAGACATGTTCATTCCCCAATCTTTGAAACGTGTGAACATTGTCGTATCTGGAAAGACACGTGATTGACAAGTATGTTGAAAGGAGAAGCTTACACTGATCAGTTGTGCTATAAACAAAATGACACGTATTCTTACAGTAGAGAGTATGGAGAAATTCACTGCAGACATACAGAGGAGATTATGTGAAGTAAGGAGAGAGCAGGAATGGAGGAGGAGAGAGAGAAGGGAGGGAGGGCAAGAGTGTGTGTGTGTGAGAGAGAGAGAAAGATAAGAGAGAGAGAGAGAGAGAGAGATAAGAGAGAGAGAGAGAGAGAGAGAGATGAATGCAGCAGCCCAAGAAAACCTATTACCTCAGAAGCTGAAAGAGATAGAGGGTGGATTTCAGCGTGTGGCCGCAGGAGGGCGCTCAGCTCCTCTCACGCCTTGAATTTGGATGTCTGCCCCCCCACCAAGTTTCTGTGAAAGCCATAAGGTTTGTGGGTGCTTTGTTACGACAGCCACAGGGAACTTCCACTGTATGGTCACTTTCCTAGAATTTACACCTAGAGATGTCCCAGTGCGTGTGCATCTTCCAGTTTATTTCGATATTTACTTTGATTTATACTCACCTAAGCAGTTCCATTGGCCTCATTGGTATTGTTACCAGTTGATGACTGGGTGGGATTTTAAACTCTTTGCTAGTGCTGGGTGGCTCAGTGGTAGATTGCTTAGCTCATATGTGTGAGGCTCTGTGTCCAATCCCCAACACACACACACACACACACACACCCCTTTGGAAACTAAAAGCACATGAAATATTATGCCATTATAACTTTATTTGCATTTCCACAATTATGTGTAAGGTTAAGAATGTATTTAAGATTCTTGACCATGGAGGTTTTCACCTCATTTTGCATCAGGCAGTGTGTCATTAACTAATTATTGCAGTGCTGTGGTTTTCTCTGTGTTCTGATGCTCTCAACTGTGGTTCAAATGCTTTGTGCACGTCTGAGAATTTTCTTTCAACCATGATGTATTTTGAAAAGGAGAAGCTTTAAATTTTTTTTTTAATTTAGTTTGGTTTTTCAAGGTAAGGTTTCACTCTAGTCCAGGCTGACCTGGGATTCACTGTGTAGTCTCGGGGTGGCCTCGAACTCACAGTGATCCTCCTACCTCTGCCTCCCGAGTGCTGGGATTGAAGGCGTGCGCCACCACGCCCAGCGAGAAGCTTTAATTTTTTTTTTTTTTTTTTTTTTTTTTGGTTTTTCGAGGTAGGGTCTCACTCTAGCCCAGGCTGACTTGGGATTCACTATGGAGTCTCAGGGTGGCCTCGAACTCACGGCGATCCTGCTACCTCTGCCTCCCGAGTGCTGGGATTAAAGGCATGCACCACCACGCCCGGCAAGAAGCTTTAATTTTTAAGGATTGATCAATCCTTAAAGATTTACCAGATGTGTTTATAAGTGTTATTTTTTTTTTTTTACCTAGGAAATTTTTCTCTATTTCCAAGTCACAAAAAATTGTATATGTACATGCCCTTCTCTTTAAGTGCTATTTTTATATTTGATTTTCAGTCTATTCAGAACTTATTTTTGAGAGTATTTATGAAGTAAAAATATAACTTCGTTTCTTTCCCATGAGAAAGTCTCTTGTACTCTTTCCCTACTGGCTAATATGCCACCTTGATCACCCACAGCTACGTTTCTGGGTGTTGGTTTAGTTTTCCAACTGCCGATCAATAGACTATGTCAGTGCCAGACTGTCTCAGCTATTTATTTATTTTTCAGGCATATTTATTTATTTGAGAGTGAGTGACAGAGAGAGAGAGAGACAGAGACAGAGTGGGAGAGAGAGAAGAATGGGCACACCAAGGCCTCTAGCCACTGCAAACGAACTCCAGACACATCTGACTTTCATGGCTGCTGGGGAATCAAACCTGGATCCTTAGGTTTCACAGGCAAGTACCTTACCCACTGAGCCACCTCTCTATCCCTAAATTTATTTTATTTTATTTTATTTTGGTTTTTCGAGGTAGGGTCTCACTCTGGCCCAGGCTGACCTGGAATTCACTATGGAGTCTCAGGGTGGCCTCGAACTCACGGCGATCCTCCTACCTCTGCCTCCCGAGTGCTGGGATTAAAGGTGTGCGCCACCACGCCCGGCTTCTAAATTTATTTGTATTGTCATTTGCAAATAGGGAGACAGACAGAGAGAGAGCAAAAACACCAGGGCCTCTTGAACTCCAGGTTCATGTGCCTCTTTGTGCATCTGGCTTTACATGGGTACTGGGGATTCAAACTTCAAACTGTCAGGCTTGCAAGCAAGCACCTTAACCACTGAGCCATCTCTCCAGCCCATGTCTCAGTTATTTTTACTTGTATGTTTAGACAAGCCAACCTTCTTAATGTCTATTATTTCCCAAATAGTCTACTCTTGAATCTTTAAATTTCCAAATGAATTTTAGAACTGCTTAGTTTCATCATATGTTCTGTTGCTACATTGATTAGAATCATACTGAATTCACTATTTGGGAGGAAAAATTGCAAGTTTATGGCACTTTATAGCCTTTTTAAAAATCACTATTTAATATGACAGATTAAGCTCCAAGTATATGTGTTCGTAGTTCATAAATTGTGAACTACACAAAAGTATTGAGGAAAAAAATATTCCTTGAAAATTTGACAATTACGAACTGATTCAGGAAAGACATTATTTCCTAATGAATTTCAAGTATATAACTTCATGGTTTCACTTTATTAACATGAATAAATATATCAACCAATATTCATATCTGATCTACTCTCATCCATCAGCCCTAACAACAGGCTGGCTACAGATTAAGAATATTAACAAATTCAGTGAATTTTGTGATAAAACTTGCCTTTATTCAATTTATAATAAATGGCATCATATATATATATATATATATATATATATATATATATTAAGTATTTTATTTATTTATAAGCAGAGAGACAGAATGAGAGAGAAAATGGACGCACCAGGGCCTGTTGCCACTGCAAACAAATTCCAGATGCATGTGCCATTTTGTGCATCTGGCTTATGCGGGTCCTGGGGAATCAAACCCAGGTTGTTAGACTTTGCAGGCAAGAACCTTCACCGCTGAGCAATCTCTCCAGCCCTGTATATCTTATTATTTGTAAATTGTGTGCTACAAATCCTTTATACCCTGTATACATACATTTTCTTTATACCAGCTATAAATAATTTATAGATAATGCTATTTTATTGTATATTTACCTCTCCCCACCCTTTACCAATGACTGACAAGGATCAATGTATAAACACGCCAGTTTCTTTGCCCCTCAAGTAGGATAATTGATGTATGTTTTCTAATATGAGACCAATATGATAACCACTAAACTATGGAAACCAGTGCATGTTTCCTATTGTCTTCTACAACTTCCCAGAAGAATTAAGCTACGGTTATCCCAAGTAGGGACTGGCTTGAAAACATTTCCTTTTTTATTATCTTTCATTTTGTCTGGTATCTTCTCCATTGCCTGGATAAACTTGAAATTGAATTTATGTCTCAGGGTCTGTCCCAGATCTGCTATCGTCCACCAATTCTGCTCTTCTTGGGCTACCTCAACTTGGTCATAGGAATTTGAAAAGGCTAGAAGGTAGAGAAGGGATTTTGTGAGTGGCTAGTGTGGAGAGAGCAGTGGCTAGGCTCTAAGCCCCATCTGTCCAGCCGGGGAGAGGACTTGGAAGGAGACTTGCGCAGTAGTCCTCAACTCAAGGTTGGGAGAACAGATAGTATTTCCTCAGGCCACTGGAATCAAATGTCACCAAAAAATAAAAATAAAAATGAAATCCATGGTTGGAGAGATGGCCCAGCAGTTAAGGCACTTGCCTGCAAAGCCTAATAACCCAAGTTTGATTCCCCAGTACCTACGTAAATCCACTGCCCAATGTGGCGCATACATTGGAGTTTGTTTGCAGCAGCAAGAGGCCCTGACACACTCATGCACACACACACTCTCTCTCTCTCTCTCTTCTCTCTGTTTCCCTCTGCTTGCAAGTAAATAAATAAAATTTTTTTAAAAAATTAAATAAATAAAAATTTAAAAATTGAAATCCATTTGGTTTGTGTGAGAATGTAGAAACCAAGGTGTAGATACTAAATATTTTTGGGAAATGCAGAAGTCCCAGAATTTAGTAATGTTGAAAAAGACCATCCTCCGAGTAACTCTATGTGGTTTGAAAGTTAATACGCACCGGGTATGGTCCTGCCACGTAGTTAGTGTTTCTTCTAAGCTCCGAGTCTCTTCCTCTTGTCCCCAGTCTTTGTGGGCGTCTCTGCTTTGATGATGTGTTTCCTTGATGTGTGTGAACAAGAGAGGTGAGGGGTCTTTACTCTGTAGCTCCTATGATGTACTTCGGTTCTGACGAAGGACTGAGGGTAGTGTAAAGGGGTACAGTTTGTCCTCTCAGTGCCTTCTGAGGTGTATACAAATGATAATCCAGGCCAAAGTGTTTGGGGAGATTTGTGGGTCAAACATAGACCCTGCCCACAGCATCTTCCGCCCCATGGGATTCTGAGATTTTCATCTCCTCCGTTACACCCACCATCCCCCCTGTTTCTCTTTCCCTGTCGGGTTCAGATGGAACAGACTACAAGTCCCTTCTTTTATTCCTCTCACATTTAGTACTACCCAGGATCCTCCATTTATGTGTGTGTGTGTGTGTGTAAAGTAGTTATCTGATTTTCTTCTTTTCGATCAGTGAAAGGAATTTACAAAAGAAATGGGGAAACAAAATAGAATACCCAAAGAAAATACAAAGCTTATAATTGGGTGCTGGAGAGACGGCTCAGTGGTTAAGGCAGTTTCCTGCAAAGCTTAAGGATCCAGGTTCAATTCCCCAGTGCCCATGTAAGCCAGATGCACAAGGTGGCATATGTGTCTGGAGTTTGTTTGCAGTGGCTGGAGACCCTGGCATGCTCTTTCTCCCTCCTTCCCTCCCTCTTTCTCTCACTCTCAAATAATAAATAACATAAAATAAAATTTAAATAGTTTATAACTGGCTGACTGAAAGGCCCAGCTGTACGATGTGTTAGGATCAAAACTATTTATAAAATGCTCGATTTCTGGGCTGGAGAGATGGCTTAGCGGTGAAGGCGCTTCTCCAGGTAGACTCTCCAGGTCCCACGGAAGCCTGATGCACGTGACACAAGCACGCAAGGCTACACATGCACACATGCGTCTGGAGTTCTTCTGGGCTTGCCTCAAAGACAAAATGCTCCCTTTGTGTTAGCTCTGTGTTTATGCTCTGCTTGGGTCATTGCCAAGAAACGTCCCAGTACTTAGAAACTGATTAGCTCTTGGATCATTCCGGATACTTTGCCACTCAGTGCCTTAAAAATCAAACCTTTTTGGCTGGGAAGATTGCTTAGTGGTTAAGGCACTTGCCTGCAGAGCCCGAGGACCCAGATTCGATTCCCCAGTAATACAGATGCATAAGGTGGCGCATGCGTCTGGAGTTTGTTTGCAATGACTAGAAGTCCTGGTGTGCCCATTCTCTGTCTCTCTCTCTCTCTTCCAAATAAATAAGTAAATAAAAATAAAACCTTTGGCCAGGCATGGTGGCACGTGTCTTTAATCCCAGCACTTGGGAAGCAGAGGTAGGAGGATTGCCATGAGTTCGAGGCCACCCTAAGACTAAAGAGTGAATTCCAGGCCAGCCTGAGCTAGAGTGAGGCCCTACCCTGAAAAACCAAAAAAAAAAAAAAAAAAAAAAAAAAAAAAAAAGTGCAAATTGTATTACTTTTCCTTGCATCTCCCCACCCCAAAATAAGAAGCAAGGTCCTGCTGCTGGGCGTGGTGGTGCACACCTTTAATCCCAGCACTCTGGAGGCAGAGGTAGGAGAATCGCCATGAGTTCGAGGCCACCCTGAGACTACATAGTGAATTCCAGGTCAGCTTGGGCTAGAGTGAAAAAAAAATAATAATAATCAAGGTCCTTTAATAATAGCCACCAGGAATCTGTGGCTTAGGTGTTTTACAAGCTGTTTTTTTTTTGTTGTTGTTGTTGTTTGTTTGTTTGTTTTTTACTAAGGGTGTTGTAGTCAGCTCTACCTTGCCAGGGCTGGACATCCAAACCAGACATAGTTTATGGGGAGGAAGGGAATTATTTCAAGCTTACAGATCCAGGGGAAGTTTCATGGAAGCTGGCTTCCTAACCCTAAATGCCAAGCAGAGAGACACCACCAGACAGCCAGCACCACAAGCAAACCCAGCCAGAGCTCAGAACCTCTCTGCCCACCTTTAGGCTGGAATTCAGACCCGCCCCCCAGTGACACTATCCCCCCACCAGGAGTCTGTCTGCCAGGGGGCCGAAGCTGCAAATTTCAGTTTTAACACAACACCTGAGTCTATGGGGGACATGCCTTCAAATACAACACAAAGGGTTTTGTTATCATCCCTTTCATCAAGCTTGTAAACTCTGCACTTTCTTTTGCCCTGCGGACCACAGTTAAAGTAAGTGGCACGTGGCAAGGGTCTGATTTATAGCAGCACTGATAAGAACCTCTTACCACTCTTAGCTACTCTCTCAACATCTCACTGGGTGCCCGGTCCAACCACTACGCAACTGCGCTTTGGTTTTGATTCTACAAGTGCCTTTTAGACACAAAGGTACGTGGCTAGCATATTAATTCACTTGAAAAATGTCATTAGTATATAGGTTATTTCGCTATTTTATTTTTGAGATTGTAAACTCTTTTGTTGTTGTTGTTTTGAGGTAGGGTCTCACTTTAGCTCAGGCTGACCTGGAAGTCACTATGTAGTCTCAGGGTGGCCTCGAACTCACGATGATCCTCCTACCTCTGCCTCCCGAGTGCTGGGATTAAAGGCGTGTGCCACCAAGCCCCAGCTCTTGAAATTGTAAAGTCTTTATTGACTATCTCCAGACATATACACAAGGTATGCTAATCATAATCCCCTCCCACTAACCTTTGTCTCCCCTCTTGTGTTCTCCATCCTCTGAACCCCTTCTTTTCCCAATTAGTCCTTCCATTTTGATGTCATCATTTTTTTTTTTTTCCTTCACATTATGCAGGTCTTATGCAGGTAGTGTCAGCTGCCTTGAGTCATGAATGCCACAGCCACTTTGGGCTAGAGGACAGCATTCCAAAGGACTCTTCCCCCCTCCTTTGGCTCTTACATTCTCTCCCTCACTTCTTCTACAGTAGTCCCTGATCCTTGAAGGGTATCCTAGAGATGTCTCCCTTAGTGCTGAACACTCCGCTGTCACTTCTTCTCAGCACGTGGGTGAGTTTTGAGTGTCCCAAGTAGTCACCACTATCTGAAGTGTCTCTCAAGCCAAAAGTAAGGGTAGAACTAATATGTGGGCATAAACACAAGTATTTAGAGGGCAGTTTGGTGGCCGTATGATAGCTATTTAATCAAACAACAGTAGTAGCTTTCTCCCGTGGCTTATGACCTCTATAAGCTTGCCATTTTTTTCTTTTCTTTTTCTTTTTTTACTTTTTTTTATTTATTCACAAGCAGAGAGACATACATAGATAATTGGCACACCAAGGCCCCCAGCCACTGCTAATGAACTCCAGACACATGCACCCCTTTGTGCAACTGGCTTTATATGGGTACTGGGGAGTCGAACCTGGCTCGTTAGGCTTTGCAGGCAAGCACTTTAACCGTTGAACCATCTCTCCACAAGTTTGCCTGTTGAAAATAATTGTCCTATGTCTTGGTGGACTTTTATATCCACTTTGGAGAACAGGGTCTCCCCTCAGAGAAGAAACCAAAGGCACCATAAAACCACATTCTTCAGTATTTTCCTGATTTGCTTTCCATGCGTGTCTTACTGATTTAGAAATTATTCAAGTTTCCACCAGAGGAAATTCTTTTAAATAAGAATGTTTAAAATATTTTAATAATGTACTCTTTTCATCGGCGACGAATGTTGAAAACAGAAGCTTCAAGAACTTAGAAGTTATGGAAACGGAGACAGAAAAATGTAGCGTTAGAAGGAGAGGGTGTGAGTGGAGGGGGACCCTAGTTATGGTGTCCATGGTTTCCAGCCATAGTCTCTCGTTCTAACTGCAAGAGGTCTTGGGAATATAATTGAGCCATACACTCAAAACGAAAAGGAAACAAGGTGGAAGACATCTAGCTAGTTTCCATCATATAATTTACATGTCATAATTTATAACGTTACCCTTGGATGTGTTTCTTCCCCCCCCCTCCCTTTTTTTGAGGTAGGGTCTCTTTTTAGTCCAGGCTGACCTGGAATTCAAATTCTATGTTGTCTCAGGGTGGCCCCGAACTCACAGCGCTCCTCCTACCTCTGCCTCCTGAGTGCTGGGATTAAAGGCGTGCACCACCACGCCTGGTTTATATTTCCTTTTGGTCTGTAACAAATGCTTTGAAAATTCAGATTAGTTCAAAACTGTGAATATGGGATGATTTCCTCACCAAAAGGGGAAACCTACTACTTTCAGTTTCTCTCAAAACCTCAGAAGGTCTAAGACATTTTCTGAGCGTTTGGCATCGGATGGCTAATACCAAGTAGTGGAGACCCCTTTAGCTTAGATGTGGTCTCTGGTTTGCAGCAGCTGCCATGCCTGGCCCATGAAGGCCTTTACCCATCTGCCCCCAGGGTACAGGATGTCGTATTACTACTGTTGTTGTTGTTGTTTTATTATTTGTGGCGCTGGGGATTAAACCCAAGGCAAACTCTAAGCAAATAATCCACTACCAAGCTATAACACCCATCCCATATGTGTTCTTAAAATACTTTATATCTTGGGCTGGAGGGATGGCTTAGCGGTTAAGGCGTTTGCCTACAAAGCCAAAGGAACCTGATTCAATTCCCCAGGACCTACGTTAGCCAGATGCACAAGGGGGCGCACACGTCTGGAGTTCGTTTGCAGTGGCTGGAGGCCCTGGCGTGCTCATTCTCTCTCTCTCCCCCTCTTTCTCTGTCAAATAAATAAATAAATAAATAAATAAATAAATAAAATATTTAAGAAATATTTTATGTCTTGTAATTTATATCTTGTAATTCAAATGTCAATAACAAGAATAAACTTGGGTCTATACTTGTCATGGTACAGATCTGATCATGGTGAAAAACACTAATACACTTTACCTGAAATTCTTGTCTTTTCCCATACGGGTCATGGCCAATGTCCAATAATGAATTATAGTAGTAGTTCATATTCTGAATTGGCATGGTTACCAGAAACACTATTTTGGCCCACGCTGACCTGGAATTCACTGTGTAGTCTCAGGGTGGCCTCAAACTCATGGCGATCCTCCTACCTCTGCCTCCTGAGTGCTGGGATTAAAGGCATGCGCCACCACGCCCAGCTTAAATTTTTTTTTATTTATTTGCAAACAGAGAGAGAGACAGACAGAGAGAATGAGCTAACCAGGGCCTCCAGCCACTGCCAACGAACTCCACATGCATGCACCTCTTTGTGCATCTGGCTTTAGGTGGGCACTAGCGAATCAAACCTGGGTTGTTAGACTTTGCAGACAAGTGCGTCAACCACCGAACCATCCCTCCAGTGCCAGAAACACTATTTCTTCAATGTGAAAACATGGTTGAACTATTTCTTCCTAAGATTAAAGGAAGCTTTCAATGGATAAAGAACCCCTCACAAGAGAGTAGGCTTGAGTAAACAATGGCTCTGGTGCTGGCAGCAGAATGACTGGTAGGTAGAGCTATAATCTTCATTACTAGGGATTACTGGCCATTAGGGGACTTGATGTAGCGGCAGGTCTAGTTTGCCTATAACACATTACCTTAAATAAGAAATATAGTCCCCAATATAATTTTTTTTTAAAAAAAAGTCCTCCAAAATAGTCCTCTTGTGTTTAAGTTGGTTTTGAAATGTTTCATGATTGAACTCTAGAAAATTGGGTTATAGGGAAGTGTGAATAAAGGGGCTGACTTTTAAATAATTTCTGTTGCTTTGCCCTTTGGAGAACTCTGTCTATAAATATCTAATAGTTTGGCATTAGGGGTTTGTAAGCCATTCTAAAAGGAAAAAAAAATACACAATCAAACAGAGAATTACACACGCTGTTAGCAAACCTCTTAACACCTTGGAAGGGCGCAAAGGGTGAACACACGTACCTGAGGGCAATAAACACCCACAGAATGAAAGGGCAGCATTAGACTGAGAACTGTATCTTTTCTGTTTGCTTTCTATTAACTATGTAAAATGTGAAGAAATATTGTAAATAATCGCCGCAGGGTATTTTAAATGTTGCAGGTAAAATCTGGCTTATATTCACAATGACAGTTTTCTTCCACATTCAGCCTACATGTTTCATTTTTTTCTACGTGACATAATTACTGTGTGCTTTACTTGGAACCTGGACTGTACCCCACGGGCTTATAATGTGAGGCCATGTTCTACAGATGGTGGTGCTCTTCTGCTAGAGGGGGCAGGGTGGCCGTGAAACATTAATGCATGGAGCCTGGCTGGTGGAAGTAGGGTCACTAGGAGGAAACCATTCCAAGTTATACAAGATTCTCGCTCTTGATTTGTGAACACGCCATTGCTCCATTCTTCTCCCCCACTGACAGAGCCAATTCTACCAACATGCCTTCCACGGTGAACTGAAATCCCGTGACCACCACACCTTCCATGGTGTGGTGGTTTGAATAGAATAGATGGCCCCCAATATATTCAGTTGTTTGTTTGTAGTTTGCATCTGTAGCCACCTGGCTGGAGTCAGTGCCATTGTGTGGATCTTAAGGTGTGGTGGTGGGTTTCAGATTTCAATCTAAAGATATGCAAAGTGTGCCTAGCTGGAGTTCCTGAAGTGTGCTGTGGCTTTTTAGGCTTGTACTTCTCTGTCTCTGCTTGGTCCTATGAAGGCAGGCCAGCTTCTTCTGCTATTATGGAACTTCCCCTGGATCTGTAAGCTTCAATAAATATCCCTTCCTCCATAACTGTGTCTGGTCTGGAAGTTCATCTCAGCGAACCTGAAGCTGTCTGCTACACATGGTGAACTGAAATCCTATGATCACCAGGTCTTCCATGGTGAACTGAAATCCTATGATCACCAGGTCTTCCATGGTGAACTGAAATCCTCTGATCACCACGTCTTCCATGGTGAACTGAAATCCTGTGACCACCACGTCTTCCATGGTGAACTGAAATCCTGTGACCACCACGCCTTCCATGGTGAACTGAAATCCTGTGACCCCCACACCTTCCATGGTGAACTGAAATCCTGTGATCCCCACACCTTCCATGGTGAACTGAAATCATGTGACCACCACGCCTTCCATGGTGAACTGAAATCCTGTGATCCCCACACCTTCCTTGGTGAACTTAAGTCTCCTTAAACAGTGGGTCAAAATGAGCTTGTCATCTCTTAAGGTGCTTTTCTGAGAGATTTTGTTATAGCATCACAAAAGCACTTAATATATGGTGGAAAGAAATTTTATGTCTGTTTCCCCATCAGGCTAACATGGAACTATTTGGATTTTCATGGCCATGATGAATGTAGATGAGGAGAGCAAACTGCTAAGGCAATTTTGATGTGACTCAGAATTAAGTAGCATCAGAAACACCATCCTCGTGAGTACGGACACAGAAACACGGATGATCCTCTTGTGAGAGGCAATAGGGAACAGTGGAACATTTCTTACTGAATCACCTTGCGTGCAGGGTGGAGAGATTGTCCTTGAGAGAAGAGTTGTTATAATGGGTTGATGTTGGCTCAGAGAGGGCAACCAAAGACCAGCAGAATGCATTTTATTGACTTATCCAGGGCTAAATCTTTACCCAATGCTAGGAAATGGGATTTTTCAACTCCTTGTCAAGATGGGGAAACTAAGGCAAAGCTGGATTGATCAACCTTTCCAAGGTCCACACACTAAATAACTGGAGACACAGGAATTCAAACTCAAACTCTCCTCATATCAAAGTCCGAACTGAGAAAAATGAAGAGCGAACAGAGGAAAGAGAGATGGGGAGGAGGGAGAGAGGGATTGGAAGGAAGCCTGGGTTTTAATGTCGTTCACTGCCATCTCCAGGGAATTCTCCAAAGGCCTGTGGCAAAGCGGATTGAGGGAGGTGACCATTCTTCCTTCCTACCTCCAACTCCCAGAGACCAAGTCCAGAGGTGTGGGTGTTATCTTGGGCCTTTCAGTCCTATCAAAAAAAAAAAAAAAATGCTGGACAGATTCCAGCAGAGCAATAAAGGATCAAGAGATTTATGCGTTAGAAGAAGCGCAAAGCCCTCTAGGCTGCTTGCACAGGGAGGGGAGGACTGTGGTCAGCAACTCTTTGAAGTGTGTGTCCACACTCCAGGAGTCATTAGCTTGCAGCAGGAATAAAGCCGGGAGTTAAAGATGATGACGTGTGGACAAGAAGCCTCGGAAAAGATAGTAAAACGAGCCTTTGAGAAGAGTTACAGGGTAGCTTCTGGAAGGTTGGGCAATCCTCCCCCTTCCCTGTCTCCTGAAGAAATCTCCTCCTCGCTCAGCCAGCCACCGTAGCAGGTGGTGCAGGACCCGCCCGCCCCTGGGGCCGTTGATCCCAGGAAGCTCTGTGGCCTGGCCGGTTAGCAGATCCAACTGGACAAAGTGACTCACTCTGCTTCCTGCCTTGGTCATTTTTATGAGTCATACACTTTCATCTAGTCTTCAAGAAAGGAACATCAAAAAGACTCTATGATGTTGTTATCAATTATTTGACAAAAGAGAGAGAGAGAGAGAGGAAAAAAAAATCCCCTCTCCTGTGATCCCCTGCAGAAAATGTTTATTTGGGCTTCCATTTCTTCTAAGTCATCAACAGCTGAGGAGAAAGCAAGCGAGACAAGAAAGGCTCAGGCAGCTCTCTGCGCAGTTAATCAAGCTGCTCAGCCAAAGCGCAGACAGCACAGATGCCCAGGACGTTTCTGGAAAAGAAGGGCTCTTCCCCGGAGTAAGTTAGGAGTCCTTCTCGCTGAACAGTTTTCATATCTCGTTTATAAGCGCACGGGGCCCGTGTCTGGATGGTCGTAGAGACATGGGTGGGCGGGTGCTTTAAGTCAGGGACTTTGGTGTTGGAGGGCTGGACCTGGTGTCACATATGGAACCCATCACCGGTGAGGCACGATCCTTGAGTGAGTTAAGATTTCGCTTTCAGATCTACCAAACAACTGTTACAAAAATAAGATATTGAGGGCTGGGAGAGATGGCTTAGTGGTTAAGGCGCTCGCCTGCAAAGCCAAAGGACCCAGGTTCGATTCCCCCAGGACCCATGTAAGCCAGATGCACAAGGTGGTACATGCTTCTGGAGTTCGTTTGCAGTGGCTAGATTCTCTGGCATGCCCACTCTCAATCTCTCTCTCTCTTTCCCTTTCAAATAAATAAAAATATTTAAAATAAATAAGATTGTGGGCTGGAGGGATGGCTTAGCGGTTAAGCCGTTTGCCTGTGAAGCCAAAGGACCCAGGTTCGATTCCCCAGGACCCACGTTAGCCAGATGCACAAGGTGGCGCATGCGTCTGGGGTTTGTTTGCAGTGGCTGGAGGCCCTGGCATGCCCATTCTCTCTCTCTCTCTATCAAATCAATAAATAAAATATTAAAAAAATAAAAAGTAAAAACAAATAAGATTGGTAATGCAAGCACTCCTGTCATTGGCTGAACATCTGCTGTGTGCCAGTCGTTGGTCTATGAACTTCACATGCAGTATCTCAACCAGGCTTCTCGATAATCTCACATATGGGGGGTAATACCGTCCCCATTTTACAGGTATGGAACCAGAGACACAGGGCTAAAGAAATGCATAAAATCTTCCTCCTTCAGTCATTGGGAGGCAGCAAATCAGCCACATGGATTAGTTTCCAGTAAATGCACAATATGTGTGCTGATTTTTTAAACTAAAGGGAAGAAAGGTAGATTTCCCTTCTCCATTGTCAGCTCATCTTTCAAATAGACAAACTACACTATTATCAACACTCTCTGTGAGGTTGACTCATAGTATTCCTTATTTTTTAGCCCAAATTATCCCAAGTGATAGAGGTGTGTGTGTGTGTGTGTGTGTGTCTAAGAGAGAGAGAGAGAGGTGGGGGGAGAGAGAGAGAGAGAGAGAGAGAGAAAGCCATGAATAACACCTAATACTAGGCTAGCACTCATTTTATTCAAGAAATAATTCTATTCTTTCTTTTTCTTTAAATTATGTATTTATTTATTTATTTGAGAGAGAGAAAAAAGGAGGGAGGGAGGGAGGGAGAGAGAGAGAGAGAGAGAGAGAGAGAGAATGGGCACACTAGGGCCTCCAGCCACTGCAAACGAACTCCAGACACATGTGCCACCTTGTGTATCTGGCTTACGTGGGTCCTGGGGAATCAAACCTGGGTCCTTTGCCTTTGCAGGCAAATGGCTTAACCGCTAAGCCATCTCTCCAGCTCTATTCTTTCTATGGCCATGTTACAAATCTAGTGGCATGCTTCAGAGCAAAATATAACCCTTTAGCTGCACACATGCTGCGCCAATGCATACACACATGCACACACACACAAGGCTACTCAGACGTCCAGGGCCACTTGACGGCGCAGAGTGAAGTTGCCTATCTGTAGTATCGCTCTCCATCTTACTTGGCTTCCAGTAGCATCTTAAGCCACACAAGCTTATCACAGTCCTAGGGTATGGGACGTCCAAGATCAAAGTACCTGTGACAATGATCTCTCTGTTTGTAACCACCACCTTCTTGTGTCCACATGATCTTCCCTCAGGGTGTGCAGGCAAGTGTGATCCCTCGCTCTCTCCCTCCCTCCTCATCTTTGTCTTTGTTCTAGTCTTCCTTCTCTTCCTCCTCCTTTTCTTCGGCCATCCTGAGGACTCCCTTAACTCTGGTTCACCCCCTTAAAAGCTCTAACTCAGGCACTAGAGAGATGGCTCAGTGGTTAAGGCACTTGCCCATAAAGTCTAATGATCCAAGTTCAATTCTCCGACACTCACATAAAGCCAGATACACAAAGCAGGCCCCTGTGTCTGGAGTTGGTTTGCAAAGCCTAGAGGCCCTGGCACTCCCATTCTCTTTCTCTGCCAGGCCTGGTGGCGCACATCTTTAATCCCAGCGCTTGGGGGACAGAGGTAGGAAGGTCACTGTGAGTTTGAGGCCGTCCTGAGACTACATGGTGAGTTCCAGGTCAGCTTGGGCTAGAGCGAGACACTACCTAGAAAAACAAAAACAACAACAACAACAACAGAAAAAGCCTCATTTCCAAAGGTGTCCACACTGGAGTTTAGGGCTTCAGCATGTAAATTTCAGGAGGACACAGTTCACTTCGTAGAGATTGGCTGATGCTGGGCAACATTCAGAAAGACCTTTATGGACTACTCAGGTTTCCGATGGATTGTGGTCATCTGGTCACCAGTAATTACGAAAGGGCTGTGAATCGGGAGTTTATTGTTTGAAGCCTATGAAAAAGCTACAACGTTTTATTATTTTTTTTTAATGTGGAAGCCAGGTTTGGTAACGCACATCTTTTATTTATTTACTTATTTATTTTATTTTTAGAGAGAGATAGAGAATAGAGAATGGGCACGCCAGGACCTCCAGCCACTGCAAAGGAACTCCAGACACATGTGCCACCGTGTGCATCTGGCTTACGTGGGACCTGGAGAATCGAACCTGGATCCTTAAGCTTCGCAGGCATGTGCCTTAACTGCTAAGCCATCTCTCCAGTCCAATTTATGATTTTTAATTCATGTGTGTGTATGGATGTGTGTGCGTGGTAGTTTGAATGTATGTCTCCCAATGGGCTTAGGTGTTTTATTTTTTTTTTTTTTTTATTTTTTAAATTTTTTGTTCATTTTTATTTATTTTATTTGAGAGTGACAGAGAGAGAAAGAGGCAGATAGAGAGAGAGAGAGAGAGAATGGACGCGCCAGGGCTTCCAGCCACTGCAAACGAACTCCAGACGCATGCGCCCCCTTGTGCATCTGGCTAACGTGGGTCCTGGAGAACCGAGCCTCGAACTGGTGTCCTTAGGCTTCACAGGCAAGCACTTAACCGCTAAGCCATCTCTCCAGCCCGGCTTAGGTGTTTTATGAAAGCTTGCCTCCAGCTGCCTGACTGGAGGAGGTGTCACTGGGAGTAGATACCGGAGTCTAGCCTTAAGGTGTCACTGGGGGGAAGGAACTGATTTATAGACCGAAGATATTCAGAGAACTTTTTGAGCTCTGCCTGGGTCCCTGCTGGTTACTTATTGCTTTTGGTGTGTGATGGCTGATGGTATTTTCTCTCTCTGCTTGGATCCATAAAAAGGGGTCAGTCGGGCTGGAGAGATGGCGTAGCGGTTAAGCGCTTGCCTGTGAAGTCTAAGGACCCCAGTTCGAAGCTCGATTCCCCAGGACCCACGTTAGTCAGATGCACAAGGGGGTGCACATATCTGGAGTTCGTTTGCAGTGGCTGGAGGCCCTTGCGCGCCCATTCTATCTCTCTCTCTCTATCTATCTGCCTCTTCCTTTCTCTGTCAGTCACTCTCAAATAAATAAATAAATAAAAATAAACAAAAAAGGGAGGGGGGTCAGTCTCTTCTGCCATTATAGAACTTCTCTGGATCTGTAATCCTGAAATAAATCCCTTTCCTCCCACAAACTGTGTCTGTTTGGATGTTCATCCCAGCCATGTGGAGCTGACTATAACAGTGTGTGTGTGTGTGTGTGTGTGTGTGTGTGAACTCCTGTGCCATGGGACACATAGGGAGGTCAGTGGGGAGCCTCTAGGGGTTAGTCCTTTGCTTCTCCCTCACTTGAGAGCCAGGGTCTTTCTTCTTGTTTTACCACTGGGAAGGCAAGACTACTTTGGCCTCCCAAACTTTGAGCTGGTCCTGAGCCTGCTTCCCACTCCTGCAGGAACTTCTACAAGCCACTGAAGGTGGCTGCCAGGAACTTGAATTTTGGTCAGCAGGCTTGCAGATCAAAGGCCTTTAAGCCACCAAGCTGTCTGCCCTAGCACCTCTCAATCAGACCAGACACTTTGGACTCTAAGCAAGGCTGAAGTTAGATCTGGAATGGGAAGGGAGCCACTCTGCGGAAGGGACGCCATCTTTCTAAACGGTCTGCATAGCGTCCTATGTTGCTTTCGTGTGTTCGTGGGAGTTCTGAATGACTGGTGACACATTTTCACATAGGCTCAGAGATCTCCCTGGGGGGCGGGGCTGGATAGATGGCTTTGCATTTAAGGTGCTTGCCTGCAAAGCCAAAGGACCCAGGTTCAATTCCCCAGGACCCACATAAGCCAGGTGAACAGGGTGGCAGATGCATCTGGAGTTTGTTTGCAGTGGCTGGAGGCCCTGGTACGTCCATTCTTCCTCTTTCCTCTCTGTCTGCCTCTTTCAATTAAATAAATAAAAATAAAATATTTAAAAAAAAAAAAAGAAATCTCACTGGGTCTAGAATGGTGTTGGTTATTTGAGGAAGGATTGTTAACGTTCTTTATAGGTGTTATTGAAAACTTCAGGACATACGAGTGTGCTGCTGTTTTACTTTCCAAGTTTACGACCACTTCTCTCTGGCCACAGAAATCCTCAGGTCGTACAGGCATGTGTTTCTGTGTATAGATGAGGACGTAGGCACAAACAAATGGCAAGGTCAGAAAAAAAAATCAAAGTATACATTTCCATTTGCAGAAGGTCCAGGTAACATTCAGTTTCTAGTGTTCCAAATAGGATCTGCACTAAGATTATTGTATTGAAACAGAATTTTTAAGGAAAAAAGAACCCCTAAAATTATTTAACTATATATTGAGCGAGCAAAGGTTTTTTGATGGTCATAAAAGAATAATCCTAAGGTCGACTTGATTCAGAAGAAAGGGCAGCTCACAGGAATGTTATTGTGTTTCTATTTCCTTGTCGTGGAAAGTCCCAGGCGGTTATCAATTAATAGTAAGTATCCAGCTATTTATCTAGTGCCTAACAGGGAACATGTCTGGAGACAATGCCCCGGACAGAACCTGTTGTGAAACTGGCTGAATTCTCACCAGTTTACTACCTTACTGGTAGAAGACTTACTGACTTAACTCCTACAATGCCACAGGTAGAAAAACACATTCTGTTCTCAGTTAGTCTGAGAGTTAAGAATCTCAATGTCCCGTTCCAGACATCAGCAGGCTGATACCAGAGTAACTGGACTTCTGGCTTTGTGTGTTTGTGCCTTTAAGGATCTTCGGGTGAGAAGCCAATATACAAACACTACCAACACAAAGGAGCCATTATTAGAGTCCTCGTATTTGCGGTCCCAGATCCTATCAGGTCAGGGGACAGCTAGACAAGGGCAGGACTTGGACAAGTGACAAGATAGAGTGGCAATAGCAACGCTGGGTAAACGATTGTAAATCCCAAACGCTGAACCCCATCGCAGTTTCAGAGGGCTTTGTCCCTGCCGAGAACGAATGAATTCAGATGGCCTCCTTGGAGGTCATGGTAGAGTCCCAATTAATCACGTGCCCATTTGTAGCTCAGTGTTCAAGAAACTGGACTTAAAAACCAGGGGCCAATTTGTCTTATAGCTCGGAGGGGACAACACGCACACACACACACACACACACGCACACGCACACACACACACACGCACACGCACACACACATGCGCGCGCGCACACACACACACACATAGGTTTTCTGGTGCCTGGTTGAAAATCATGCAATTGGGCTGAGAGAAGCTGCTCACCTCTCTTTGGGGTGTCCTTTGGATGACTTGGATACCCAAATCCCTACTTGTTGGCATCTTCTTAGGAGAGGATATGCTGTGGTCATCTTGCCATGTGGGTAACTGGTGAAGGAAGCTTGCTTACAAAGGACAACCTATGAGGGTATGTTGTTAGGGCAGAATACAAATATATATATATATATATATATATATATATATATATATTAATTACTTAAATATATATATTTAATTATTTGATATAAAGAGAGAGACAGAGAATGGGCACACCAGGGCCTCCAGCCTCTGCAAAGGAACTCCACATGCATGTGCCACCTTGTGCATCTGGCTTACATGGGTCCTGGGGAATGAAACTTGGGTCCTTTGACTTTGCAGGCAAGCACCTTAACCACTAAGCCATCCCTCCAGCCCCCAGAATGCAAGAATATTAACATCGTGTTGAACATGAATGGCCCAGGAGCTATTTTCAGTGAGACATTTTAGGGAGAAGTTTCAGAGTACCATGGCTGGTGAGTATTAAGGGTAAAAAAAAACAAAACAAAGTGCCACTGTTTCCCAGGGGTTCAACACAGTATTGTTTTTCTTTCTCTGGGGTATTTCAATTTTGGAAAAAGTGCCAGTTTAGAAACATGAATTAAGGGGCTGGAGAGATGGCTCAGTGCTTAAGGCATTTGCCTGCAAAGCCTGAGGACCTGATTTTAATTCCTAGTAGCCTTTAAAGCCAGATGTGTAAGGTGACACTTGTGGACAGAGACCCTGGAGGACCCATGCTCGCTCTCTCTCTCCCCCCCTCTCAAATAAATAAATAAATTAAATATTTAAGAAATGGGAGTTAAGTACTGTCTTTGAATTTCCTAACTTAAGAAAATAGATAATTGGGCTACTCCATGTTTTTTTTTTTTTTTTTTCTCTTTCCAATAATCCTTGCATGCACCACAGGACGGAGGGAAGAGGAGGAGGGAGACAAGGCTCTGAGGAATGTGCCCTCAGGATTCTTAGACAAATTGCTGTGAAGGAGGAACCTGAGAGAGGCACAGAAGAAATGAACTCAGCCTCCTGAGGTGTCTGGGCCAAAACACGTTTTAGGACTTTGAAGACAGAAAAAAAAAAAAAAAAAAAAAAAGCCTGTGTATTTTGAATTCTAAGATAATGAAGATCAAAGCTACTAAACTTGGAGGAAAGAAGCATTACTGTCATGTTTCAAGTTTTGAAAAAAAAAAAAAAGGATGATAGAATGACCTTTGGTTCACAAGACTGAAAGTAGATATTTAGGTATCTCAAAAGAAAAAAAAAATCATACCATACTATTCACAGGAAATCCATCATGATAATGTAGAAAAATAGAAAAAAAATGCAGAAATAGTATTAAAGTAGGAATAAGCAGGAGTCTACTATTACTGAAATAGCTATTGTAAATATTTGTCTATTGTCTGGATACCCATGAGATAAAGAATCATATATGCATACTCTTTTCTTATAAAATGATTTCAATAGTTATTATTATTTACTTATGTTAGCTTCATTCCCAAGAAGACAGCAAGAGCAGATTTCATAGCGTGGAAAGACAGGAAAAGTGGCTGAGATAGCTTCAAGATCAAGTCCAGCAGACAGCATATTTGGGACATCGGCATTTGAGCATTCTAACTAGGACTATGCTAGCAGGATATATATATTGTGCCCACATCAAGTCTTTTCAATTAATCAAGTTTGCCAGTGGGTGAATGTCAAGTGAAATTCAAAAGAGCCTTGAGTGCAGAAGGGAACAACAAAAAAATGCACCATTCGGCTGTGATCACGTCTTTTCTAAGGTGGGTTTGGGGATGTTCATATGAATTTCAAAAGGTCTGAGAGAGGTGGAATATTCGTTTATTATCTCCTGGGTGCCTCAAGGGCATAGGGTGGAGGCTTTCAGTGTTGGCGTGAGACCCGATCCCAGCGTGCCTGAGCGTGGAGAACAAACCATTGCTTGGGGTTGCCAAGGACTCCCGGGATGTGCTTAGAGTTTGGTGGGCACAAGTACCCCAAAGTGGCTGTAGATCTAGGGAGAGAAAGTCAAAACATCTTGAAAAGGAATGTCTTTGACTTCCCAATTTTACTTTGACAATGCTGGCCTGAGGAGACTACAACAGCACCAGGTAGGGAGACAAGCTATGCCCGGAAGCTATGTAACGTCCCTGAGCCAGAGGTTACTCAGTAAAGTCCTTCTGCTCTAATGTACCGTGATTTCATGGAACGAGTCTGAATGTGGAACCTGAAGCTATTTTCATTCCTCACAAAGTAATCCGCTCTAGAAAGCAGTGGCTTTCGGGTCCACTGCAGGACCAAATACCGACCAAGCTAGCAGTCAGCAAGGGCCCTTTGTTGACTTCCGCCGTCTGGAGAGTCCTGGAGTAGATGCAGGCGTTGTCCTAGCTGTGCAAGTAGGAGAAGGGACTCAGAGGCAAAGGAGGGACACTGTGAAGAGTGACTCAGAAAGGAGATGATCCTCTCCAATTCTCAGTCCCCAAACTGGGCTCCTATTGTGTAGCAAAGAGACCTTTGAGCAGTGTTCCGTGTGTTTATTCTACTTGTATCAAAGCTGCTTTCATCTCCCTAGAGCAAATTATTAACACATTCCACCAAAGATGTGAGGGTGGAGGCCTGGCCTTGGAGAGGAAAAAAAAAAAATAATAATTACCACCGTAATAAAGAGCTGCCCGAAATGTGAACTTAATAAAAAAAAAAAAAAACCTAACAGAAAAGCACCCAACTTTTAATGACAGTGGTTGGCTGGACACCAAGGTCCTTGTGCCCAGGGGAGCATGTCTGGCTGATTTCATGTCTGGAAGCTGACCCTTCTTTTGTTCAGGAATTTTCCACTAGAAAGCTGGTGGTAGTTGGAGGTGAGGACCTCTGAGGGCACTCAGAGCCAGTCACCTCTCAACCTCCACTGGCGACCAGATTCTGTTGTCTGGGTGCGCCGGGTACTCTTACAATCCCTGGCAGTAAATCTTTGCCTTTCGAGATAATTTGGTTGCAGAAAGGATGGAGGGGGAGGAAAGAGGGAAAAAGAGAGGAGAGAGATAGGAGAGAGGAGAGAGAGAGCAATCAACCACATTTAGATAGAGCCAAGACTTAGATACAAGCCAAGGGGGAGTAACAGACATGAAATACGCAGAGCATCATTTCAATTTCACTAATGGATCACTCCCCATGGTCAAGGCTGCAGGCAATTGTTTCCAGATAAAGATGATGGCATTTTCTAAAACACGTTCACTTGATTTACAGGAGCCATATGATGTTCTAAGAACCTCCTTTGAAATGCAGTTCGAGCAACAACTAAATGTGCTCAAGGGCCTAGTGCGAAAGGGTACAGAAGGAATTATTTACTGTAGGGTCCAGCGTTTAGGATATTTTTTTAATTTGTTTTTTTAGTAATGTTTCCAAGTAACACCAAAATATACAGTACCTCTGGACTCAAGTTTGGTGATCGGGGACAATCAAGATTTATGAGCAGTTATGAATGCGCTGTGTGTCGTTGGTCTTAGCTTTCTCCTTTCGCAGACTCAGAGAAACGAAGGCTATGCGCGGGACTTGAAATACTTCATCTAGCAGAACAGCCTTTGGACGCTTTTGTGAAAATAGCTTGGGATTTTGGCACTTTTTTTATGTCACTGGAAACTGAGAGTTTTCGATATGAGGCATGACTGGTAGAGACTGAAAAGTGAGGCACATTTTGTGATAACCAAAGCGATTCCTATGATAAGAAGAGGCCGCCAACCTCCACTATTTCACAGATTTCTAGACTTTGGCGAATGGTAATAACATTTTTTTTTTTTTTTTAAAGCAATGGAGTGTTTCAGAGGCCTTTCGGAGCCATATCTCTGCGATGGCTAGAATAATTTGAGATGAAGTATTCGAAGTTCAAGAACATGATCTGGGGCTGGAGAGATGGCTTAGTGGCTAAGGCCCTTGCCTGCAAAGCCTAAGGACCCGAGGTTCGAATCCCCAGTACCCACGTAAGCCAGATGCGCAAGGTGGTACATGCAGTCTGGAGTTCTTTTGCGATGTCTGGAGGCCCTGGCACACCCATTCTCTCTATCTGCCTTTCTCTCTCTCTCTCTCTCTCTCTCTCTCTCAACAAGTAAATAAATAAAATACTTTAAATAAAAATAATATGGTCTTCCCAGATATACCTCTCCAAGATTCTCACGCTACACTGTGGATTTCAAGAAGATATGTGGTCTTCCCTCCAGGTGAGTGGAGGTAGTTCATCTTATTTTTGCCAAGGAATGTTCAAATACACTGAGAAATATTCAGACATATACAGAGTACCCCCCACCAAACAATATCTACCCCCAAAACGTCAACAGCACCGAGGCTGAGAAGCCTAGCTTCACATATTGTCACGTCAGGCCTCTTCTTTGTTTTACACTGCCATGTCTATGTTAATAGCTTACAAAGTATTCCGGTGTTCTTTGCAAAACCTCATTCTCTTAGGACCACTTGCTGAACAGAGACGTGCATGTTGTCACTGGGGAATTATAAACACATCATGGCCAAAATAAACCTACCTTCCTTTTTGTTGTTGCTATCTCCACCCCCCCCACCCCCGCACCCCATGATGGTGTCTGACTCTACATAGTTCAGGCTGGCCTAGAACTCGCTATGTAGGTCAGGCCGGCCTCTCCCTCATGATCCTCCTGCCTCCGATTTTGAAGTGCTAGGATTACAGGCAGATACCACCATGCCCAGTTGACCTCTTCTACTTTGATCCTATTGCTGGTGCCACACTCCACTCTTCCTTCCACTATACTTCAGATCTGAAAAGTCCTCTCAGATTCCAAAGGCCCACGTGTTAAAGGCTTGGTCCGTAGCTTAGTGTAATTGGGAGGAGGTGCTGGAAATTTTAAGAGGAGGGCCTCGTTAGAGGCTTTTTAGGTCATCCTGAGAGTGCCTCTGAGGGGACTGTGAGGACCCTGTTTTTATTTCTGTCTTTTTCTCTCCACTCTCTTTTGCACTCTAGCTATGGGTTGACCTGTCTTACCGTACACTCTTGCCACAATGCACAAACCTAAAAGTAACGGGGCCGCCACCTGGACGGAACTCTCCAAAGCCATAAGCCAAAATAAATCTTGTCCTTAATAAGAAGATGATCTCAGGTGTTTGTGATCGTGACAGGAAGCTGACTTGCAGACTTCCTGTTTTTGTGTTATTCACCGAAACAATCGTTTTGACGCCAGCGTGCCTGAGAAGCGACTCTAGAAATGGGCCTCTGCTGACATTGTTTTAGCATTAGCTGTCCTCCTCACTCAGGATGAAATCTTGCTGTCTCAACTTGGCAAATCATAGCAGGCACTATCTTTTTGCAGCTTAAGACAAACAAGGGCCACGTAGATGATAGAGCTGAGGCTGGAACTTGGGTCAGGTCCTGCCAATCAGTACACTGCTCCCTGTAACTTTAGACATAACATCTGCTTTTTTCCTCCATAAGTCATGTGCACCAATTACTCTGAAGATCCTTGCTCTTGGATTTTCTGAGGCTTTTTTTTTTTTTTTTTTTTTTTTTTGAGAGAGCGAGAACAGAAAGAGAGAGAGAGAGAGAGAGAGAATCGGTGTGCCAGGGCCTCATTCACTGCAATCACACTCCAGACACTTGCGCCACCTAGTGGGCATGTGTAACCTTGCGCTTGCCTCACCTTTGTGCGTCTAGCTTATGTGGGATCTGGAGAGTTGAACATGGGTCCTTAGGCTTCGCAGGCAAGCGCCTTAACCACTAAGCCATCTCTCCAGCCGGTTTTTGAGGCTTTTTAATATTTCTGTGCTGTTGAAAATATCCCTTCTCCCAATCATCCAGAACACTTCATTGCTTGCTGGGTAGCCCCTACCCCATCCTCAAAGAGCTCACATAACAGCTCTTCAAGACAGGGATGATGGGCTGGAGAGATGGCTTGGTGGTTAAGGCACTTGCCTACGAAGCCTAAGGACTCAGGTTCGATTCTCCAGGTCCCACGTAAGCCAGAGGAGCACATGGCACATGTGTCTGGAGTTTGTTTGCACTGGCTAGAGGCCCTGGTGCGCACATTCTCTCCCCTCCCCTTCTCTGTCTGTCTTTCTCTTTCTCTAATACATACATAAATAAAAATAAATAAATCTTTTTAAAAAATGACAGGGATGATGTTGTGATCATTTGTTTTCAAATATCCTACACTGTAACTTATTTCATAATGGGTACTTACATGTTTACTAAATTTAAAAATATTTAAAAATTTAAATTAAAAAAATAACTATTACTTCAAAAGAAAAAGTTATGTTGAGATAACTTTCCATGGAAAATAATTCCATTAATACAGTTCTTCCTCATGGCACCTGAGCAGAAGAGATTGCCCATATATGGATACCTACATGGGTAAACTTTTTCAAAATATATATATCACATAGGTGGCATAGTACTGACTATGAGTTCAATAACTTTATATTATATTGACCATATGAGTTTTTCTGGATAGCACAGTTCTAAATTATATATATATATGATTCTAAATTTAGGCTGCCATTTGAAAATAAGTCTCCAGTACTTGACCTGGTAAAATAAAATTCATAAAAATGTTATAACAGAATGATTTGCTCCAAAGAATTCATTTCAGAGATTCAAAGAAATTCACAAGGTGCTTACATTAGAAGGTTGATTCAAAGTCTACATTATTGGCAACTTTCCCCCCCCTCTCTCTCCTCTCTGCACTGGAACCATATGTAGTTGAAGTAGAAACACAATATGGCTTGAGGATTTTAGGTTATTGTAATTTTTCTTTTCATCCTGATTGCCATAAGGCGTACAGAAAGCTATTTTTTTTCTTTTCTTTTCTTTTCTTCTCTTTTTTTTTTTTGCCGCAGCAGAAGAGGGAGTGTGGGAGGAAGGAATTCCTTTGCAAAGACCATAAAGGAGCTCTCAGAAACAAAATCTGTTTTTCCCTGCTCCGTTGGATTGGCATTTGTAAGGCAAGGATGAAAGGTAGAGATGAGCACGTTATGTTTGGAACTAAAGGATGGGGCTGTCAACCCTGACTGAACCGGGCCCCAGACACGGCTACAACACGAAACACGAGGCCTGTCCAGAGGGCACAAGGATGGCATCACGTGGGATCAGGGCTTGTCGGAGAGCAGTGACGGAAGCCTGTGCCAGGCTGAGATGAGAGCGAATATCCACGTTACAGTCTCAGGTTGTTTGCTAGTAACATAACGGGATCTGAGCTGGGTTATCTGGAATTCGTCTCAAATTGCCCAAATTATCTTCAGAGATCTGACATCAAGGAAACACAGTTTTGAAGCACGAACCCTGGTGGTGAGCCTGAGTTTACGAGTGCATCTTAACAAGTTCTTTTCTGACCCGTGGGAGCAGATTTCCAGGGGAAACCCAAAATGGACTGACTAAACATTACAGTCTAAGTTTTTAATTTTTTAATTTTTATTTATTTATTTGAGAGTGACAGAGAGAAGGAGGCAGAGAGAGAGAGAGAGAGAGAGAGAGAGAGAGAGAGAGAATGGCCACACCAGGGCTTCCAGCCACTGTAGACGAACTCCAGATGCGTGTGTCCCCTTGTGCATCTGGCTAACGTGGGTCCTGGGGAATCAGGCCTCGAACCCGGGTCCTTAGGCTTCACAGGCAAGTGCTTAACTGCTAAACCATCTCTCCAGCCCTACAGTCTAAGTTTTTTTTTTAAATATTTTTTGTTTTATTTATTTGAGAGCGACAGACAGAGAAAGAAAGAGGCAGATAGAGAGAGAGAGGGAGGATGGGCGCGCCAGGGCCTCCAGCCTCTGCAAACGAACTCCAGACGCGTGCGCCCCCTTGTGCATCTGGCTAACGTGGGTCCTGGGGATTCGAGCCTCGAACCGGGGTCCTTAGGCTTCACAGGCAAGCGCTTAACTGCTAAGCCATCTCTCCAGCCCACAGTCTAAGTTTTTAATGAAATATGGAAGTCATGGAGATAAATCATCTCAAATAAGATGGCTGAATATCAGTTTAGGAAACTTTGGTGTCCTATCTAAGATATCTTTGCTTAAGCCAAGGTCACCAAGAGTTTTCTTGTGTTTTCTTCCAGAAGTTTGGTCCCTATGGGTGTTTCTACATTTAGGTCTATGATCCATGTGAGTTAATTTGGGCATTTTTATCCCAAGGGCAGATCACAGTTCATAATTGTGCATATGGGTAGTCGATTATTCTAGCGTATCTTGTTGAACAAAGCCATTTTGCTTTTGTTGGAAGTCAGCTGTTTATATATGCCTATGGGTCAATTTCTGCACTATTCCATACTATAATATGCCTTTATAGTATTACCACACTGTGTCAGTTACTGTAGTTTCGTATCTTAAAATCAAGTAGCAGCTGTCCCTTTATCGCTTGATTGCATTTAAATGGTTTATCTAGCCGGGCATGGTGGTGCATGCCTTTAATCCCAGCACTCGGGAGGCAGAGGTAGGAGGATCGCTGTGAGTTCGAGGCCACCCTGAGACTCCATAGTGAATTCCAGGTTAGCCTGAGCTAGAGTGAGAACCTACCTCAAAAAACCAAAAAATAAAAATAAAAATAAAATAAAATTAAAAAATAAATGGTTTATCTTAGGAAGAAGTGCGATCTTAATAACATACATGACATGAGATTATTAATTCATTCATATTGCTTTCTTTTAATCTCTCTCAGCAATGCTATATGGTTTTACGGCACAAAGCCTCAACCTTCTGTGAGATCTACCCCTACATATTTTTTGCATTTTTGATATCTGGGATTACACTTCAAAACATACATTTCCAATAGTTCCTTGATGAGTTGTTCTGGTTTCTAACTCTTCAGTTTTCTTTGGTGTTTTGTCTCCTCTGTCATCACTAATGGGGTGAGCAGCTCCAACATACTTGCTTATTCTTTTGAGACATGTGTTGTCCAAACGTTCCTTGCGTAAGCCTGAGAAAGGGGAAAACTTGACCTTGGGCTACCTTCACCGCTCTTTCTGCGGGCAGAATCCCTTCCAGACAGCTTTCCAGAAAGGAATCACTTCTCTCTCTCTCTTTCTCAGGCCTGGAGTCTCTAGGCCCACTGCTGTGGAAACGAACCTCAGAGAGGCTGGGGTCCCTGGCACGAATGTGGCCAGTCCTCTAACCACTTGCCTTTGGCTGCCGAAGGTCACAGCGCTGGCTGGCAGGAAGCAGGGCACAGACAGCAGGTGGCCTGGCCGGAGCAGCTGGAAAGGAGGTCTGTGGACTCATGACAGACAACTCATCACGAATGCACGGCAACAGCGCCGCGTACCTGTCAGCCCTGCGGCAGGCTGATTAGTGTAATTAGGGCCGTGTTTTCCAGCACCATCATTAGGATGCCCACAGCACCAATGAACAATGGAAGAAGCCCACTCAGAGAGCAGCAGCGAAGAGCCCAAGAGGTGTCCAAGTGGGCGAAGCGGGTTAAGAAGAGGTGGAGTCGTTTGAACCTCAGGACAATGCGATTCTAGAATATCAGGGGAAGCCGGGCGTGGTGGCGCACTGCCTTTAATCCCAGCACTCGGGAGGCAGAGGTAGGAGGATTGCCGTGAGTTCGAGGCCACCCTGAGACTACACAGTGAATTCCAAGTCAGCCTGCACTAGAGTGAGACCCTATCTCAAAAAAAAAAAAAAAAAAAAAAGAATATCTGGGTAGAGATCCCGTTATGTCCAAGCTAACATACAGAAATATCTTCGAGGTATCATCAGAGACATCAGGGAATCTGAGGGGAACGGTGCATTTTCCAAAAAACTTCTCAACAGCAGGCTGGGGCCGCATCGGAATCGCGAGCGTTCAGGTGCGTTATTGATGAGTTTGATACAGTGGCTGCTCACCAGAGGGCTCAAAGGGTAAATGAAAAAGCCTTCTCATCGCTGGCTTCCGTAAACTCTTCGAATCAGGACTGGAATCTTCAAGCGAAATCGAAGGTGTTGGCTTTGTGTGGATTTCAGGAGTGACAGAATGGCATCCGTGTCTGTCAGCCCACCGTGTGGATTCAGGCTTGGGATTTCAGTTCCTTCCATTGTTTCCAAGTACTCTGATAATGTGTGTGGGGGGTGGGGGGGCAGTAGCTTTAAGTCTTAAAACGCCTTGGGAATGAATTTAGAAGAAAGCACCTTTTTGCCTGGTCCTTGGGGAGTATATTATTTAGGGAGATAAAGGAGCCTATGGTAAATGAAGAGAAATGATAAGGGGGATAAAAGGGTGTACAAAGAAAGAGAGGGAGAGAGAGGGAGGAGGAGGAGGAGGAGAGAGAGGAGACTGAGACTGACTTAAGACAATGGGTAGCAAGCATTGGACATTTAAGCCCAGAGGGCAGTGAAAACCAGGGAGAACCATGATCCATCAATATGGTAACAAAATATAGCTGACTGTCTAGCATGCAAGGATCTACCTCAAGCACTTCTGTCGGGGCCCAGGAGACACCACGGAGGAAGTGGTGATTTCCACCTGAGTGCTGCTCTCACCACTCGCCTGACAGCTTGCTTCAGGAAGACGGTACTAGACACCGAGGACACTCAAAACTCATCAAAGCAGACACCCAAAGGCAGCGGACAGCTCAGACACTAAAGGAGACTTCTAACACACCCGACAAAGCTCAGGGATCATTGTAAAACGGGGAAGGTGGATTTTAAGAGCCAAAGGGTGGGAAGGAGTATCCTGAGGCATTGTACGCCCTCCTCCCACAGAGACTGACTGGTACATTCAAGACCCCAATAACCTCACTGTTGCAGTCAGGTTTGCATTGCTGGCAGAAATCACCCGACCAAGAGCAGCTTGTGCGGTGGGGAGGGGCAGAGGTTTATTTTGGCTTACAGGCTCAAGGGGGGAAGCTCCACGATGGCAAGGGAAAACAATGGCATGAGCAGAGGGTGGACATCACAATGGACAATAGCAACAGGAGAGTGTGCCAAACACTGGCATGGGGAAACTGGCTATAACACCCACAAGCCCGCCCCCAACAATACACTCCCTCCAGGAGGCGTACATTCCCAAATCTCCATCAGCTGGGAGCCTAACATTCAGAACACCTAAGTTTATGGGGGACACCTGAATCAAACCACCACACCTACTAAGGAGGGGCCTCAGTGGAATGGGGGTGAGGGAAAGGTGATATGAGTATAACACAACAGGAATATATATGACCGAAACTGATTTGTTTATATAGGGCAGTTCATAACTTAACCTAAAAAATTAAACGAGGCCTGGAGAGATTGCCTAATGGTTAAGGCACTCGCCTGAGAAGCCTAAGGACCTGGGTTCGACTCCCAAGCACCCATATAAGCCAGATGCACAAAGTGGCACATGTATCTGGAGTTTATTTGCAGTGACTGGAAGCCATGGTGCACCTATTCTCTCTCTGTATATATGTGCCTCTTTGTCTCTCTCTCTCTCTCTCAAATAAATAAATAAATATTTATTAAAAATTAAACAAATGAAAAATATTTATAAAACAGAAAAAGAGATGCATCAAACAAAGAATGAAACCCAGTGCTAACTGTGGAGGTTAGATGATGATAAATATTTATTTGTGTGTATACGGTGGGGTCGGGGGAGGCATACTACTGTGGATCTCTGGAGACCAGAGGAAAACTTCAGGTGTCTGTGCTCCACCTGCTTTAAGACAGGGTCTCTTGCCACTGCAAACCATGCGCTAGACCGCAGATGTCCGGCAGGCTGGCCATGAGCATCTTCTGTACATTGCAGCAGTTGTAGGTGCTTCTGGGACCACAGATGCAGGTACCAGTTTGCACCTGGCTTTCCATGGGTGTTAGGGAATTGAAAACAGGCTTTGAAAACAAGTGCTTTTAGCTACTGAGCCATCTCTTCAGTCCCACATACTGAATTTTATGCAAGTTTTATTTATTGTTTTCTACAACGGGAGGAAAAAAAAACCAACATGTTTTACTATTGGGGAAGCAGTTCTCACAGTGGTTCTTTAATGACGCTCCACAGCATAAAAAAAAAAAAAATTAAAGTTAAGGTAATAAAAATCACAAGCTGCCGGGCGTGGTGGCGCATGCCTTTAATCCCAGCGCTCGGGAGGCAGAGGTAAGAGGATCGCCGTGAGTTCAAGGCCACCCTGAGAGTACAGAGTGAATTCCAGGTCAGCCTGAGCTAGAGTGAGACCCTACCTCAGAGAAAAAAATAAATAAATAAAAATAAAAATAAAAAAAATAAAAATAAAAATCACAAGCTTTCAAAGGGTTAAACGAAAAGTTTAAATGATAAAAAATTTTCAAAAGGAAATAATGAAAAGGCTTTATGGATTTCATGTTAAGTAAGTGATCTAAAAACAATGATACTCTCAGGTCGGGCATGGTGGCGCACGCCTTTAGTCCCAGCACTCGGGAGGCAGAGGTAGGAGGATCACCATGAGTTTGAGGCCACCCTGAGACTACATAGTGAATTCCAGGTCAGCCTGAGCTAGAGTGAGACCCTACCTCGAAAAACCAGAAAAAAGAGACGATACTATCTAGTTAAATGGGGAAACAAAAGAATATGTCTGAAAGTAGGAAATAAAAAAAAAAAAAGAATAAGAAAGAAGACTGGAGATCCCCCAGCTCATGAGCTCTATACAACCCAACATGTCCTCTCATGGTGGCCATTTCATATATCCACTGACAATTTAACAGAAACATCATCTTGTAGGACATTTTTTATGTAAATATTTTATTTATGTTCATTTATTTGAATGAGAAGGAGGCCAATAAAGAAAGAGAGAATGGGTGTGCCAGGGCCTGTAGCCACTGCAGATGAACTCCAGACACATGTGTCACCTTGTGCAGATGGGTTACATGGGTACTGGGGAATCGAACCTGGGTCCTTGGGCTTCACAGGCAAGTGCCTTAACCACTAAGCCATCTGTCCAGACCTAGAACATTTTTTAAATATCTAAGATGTTAGAAACTGTTTGCACAGATAAGCCTGGATAGTCTGTGTGAGAAAACCTTTGAGAAATATAGGGAGACATTGCCTGGGGACTTTCCCAAAATCTTTAGGCAGATGAGCCAAAATACCAAATTTTAAATCCGTCTACATCAAACTTATCTCGTTAATATTAGATTACCCAGATTACTACTCATATCTCCCACAGACCTCTGAGAAAGAATGTTTGAGCTTAGTAACTCCTTCCAAGTCATTTTGGACTCTGCTCCCATCTGCCTTGGTATTAGAATGCACAGACCTAAGATGAGGAAACTTAGATAAAACAACCAAGTTTGCTCACCTGACGGTCACAATTTTAGTACAGCGAGGATTCCCTGTCGTCCTGCAGTGCTCTTCCCTATCAGGGTTGCTGCAGCTGTTTGCCTGCCCTCTCTCCCCCTTCTTTTCCTTTCTCCTTCCTTCCTTCCTTCCTTCTTTCCTTTCATCTTTTGTTCCTTCCTTCTTTCCTTCCTTCCTTCCTTCTTTCTTTCCTTCCTTCCTTCCTTTCTTCCTTCGTTCTTTCCTTCCTTCCTTCCTTCCTTCCTTCTTTCTTTCCTTTTTTCCTTCCTTCCTTCCTTCCTTCTTTCCTTTCATCTTTTGTTCCTTCCTTCTTTCCTTCCTTCCTTCCTTCCTTCTTTCTTTCCTTCCTTCCTTCCTTTCTTCCTTCGTTCTTTCCTTCCTTCCTTCCTTCCTTCTTTCTTTCCTTTTTTCCTTCCTTCCTTCCTTCCTTCCTTCTTTCTTTCCTTCCTTCTTTCTTTCCTTCTTTCCTTTCTTCTTTCCTTCTTTCCTTCCTTCTTTCTTTCCTTCCTTCCTTCCTTCTTTCTTTCCTTCTTTCCTTTCTTCTTTCTTTCTTTCCTTCCTTCCTTCTTTTTTTCCTCCCTCCCTCCATTCTCCTCCTCTTTCTTCTCTTCCCCACCCTCATCCTCTTTCTTCTTTCTCCTCCTCCTCCTCTTCTTCCTTCTCTGGGTCCTGTACGCCCCGCTCTTCCTCTTCCTTCTCCAGCTCTGTTTTCTCCGAGTCCCTCCACCACCACCTCTTCTTTTTTGTATTCTTCTTCTAATCTTTCCATTAGCTTACATCCAAATGAATCCTGTCTAAAGGGCAGTTAAGAACATCTTTTCTCCATGCAGAAAAGAATAAGAGATCTAAAATTAGGCATACAATCTAATTTGACAAATAAAGTTAAAAGAATTCCAGAACATCACACAGTGTTTAAAAACACTGTACATCGTCTTTAGAGAGCTCATTTATCCAGATTGTTTATAATCATTTGAGATATTTACAATAACATAAAATCAAATATCGCTGAGGTAATTGACTATTTGCCAGTTAGATTTTTTTTTTAAATTTTTTTGTTGTTATTTTTATTTATTTATTTGAGAGTAACAGACAGAGAGAGAAAGAGGCAGATAGAGAGAGGGAGAGAGAATGGGTGTGCCAGGGCCTCCAGCCACTGCAAACGAACTCCAGACGCGTGCGCCCCCTTGTGCATCTGGCTAACGTGGGTCCTGGGGAGTCGAGCCTCGAACCGGGGTCCTTAGGCTTCACAGGCAAGCGCTTAACCACTAAGCCATCTCTCCAGCCCACCAGTTAGATTTACTTAGCTGTAAGATGACTTGCTCTTATTGGTAACTCATCAGCCAATGGCCTTCAGGACACTTAGTCTGTTGCTGTCCATTAGCCAAAGCCTGGGTATCCAATTGTACGCCTCTCTCTGGGTTTTGTAGACGCTGGTTCCCATGAAAGCTGTGACGAATTGTTTCAGCTCTGGGTCAATGGACGGTAACTGGTTGTGCAATTTATCTGAATCCTAGTTTCTTTATCAATCCAGGAGGTCTCAAAGTTACTCCACCCTCTCAATCCCGTGATTTTTAACTTTTACCAAAATTATAGCGTGGTGGCAAGGCATTTCCAGAAATGGAAACCACATCTGTCAAAAGAGCTGGAAACCAGGAAACCCAGCAGGAGGGCCCCTGGGTCTTCCCCGGCCCGTTTGCCTAGCATCTCCCATGAAGAATCTGATGTTGTGACATCCTTTGAAGGGAGTCGGATGCAGCCAAAGGGGAAAGACAATTCTTTAGGTCTTTCCAGAGCTTTTTCACAGACAGTGCCCATGGCATGACTTACTGTGAAGTTGGAATTTTATAACAGCTGTACACAATGAAGTCTTAAAATAAATCCCCCAGGATCATGCTGGCTTGTTTGGTGCTGGTTTGATGGTAAACATGAAAACACAGAGGCTCCTGGGAAGCCCTCTGCATTGTCCTTGAAGTTGCAAGCAGTGTACTTAGCTAAGAAGAATGTATTTCCAAAGCAAAATAAAACATTGAAAGAGCTGCATACAATGACTCCAGAGAGGACATGATAGACAAGAATAATGAACTGAGAGAGAGAGAGAGAGAGTTACACCAATACCTTAGCATCCTCCAATGTTTGTTGAGTGAATGGCACGAAGTGTCCACAAAGCTCAAAAGACATCAGGTGCAGAGCGATGCTCAGGGAATGTAAAGAGCTATCTGGGAAGAGTTAAAAAATAGGATGGTTAGGAACACTCCTGGCACAAGCATGAAGGCCCGAGGGGTCCTGAGACTGCCCACTGAGACCCCCGGCCGAGCGTGACCATTCATGAAAGTCTCCTTCATCTCTTTAACTGTATAATCTTTAGGGTTTCAAGATGTCTGGATCTACCCTTGAAAAAGAGATAAGATGAATAAATGGGTCTAAATATGTAAAAAAAAAAAATAGGATGGTTCTCAGCAGGGAAAAAAAAAACAAAACCTCAGATCTTTTGGAGTTAACTTTCACAAAAAGGAGTGAACACAGAGTACTTATACTAAACACTGACCAATACTATGAACTTGGAGGGATGATGGCCTTGGATGTTCTCCCTCAGGGTCACTCTGTTCTTCCCTGGAAAAACCTGATCTTAGGAACAGATTGGTGAATTAATTTCCTTGGGTCTCTGCTGTAATACATGAACTTACTTTTTTCTTTTAAAAATTTTTTTTGAGAGAAAGAGGGAGACAGAGAGGGAGAGAGAGAGAGGGAGAGGGAGAGGGAGAGAGAATGGGTGCACCAGGGCCTCCAGCCACTGCAAACAAACTCAAGATTATGCACCACTTTGTGCATCTGGCTGACTTGAGTGCGGGGGAATCAAACCTGGGTCCTTGGGCTTCACAGGCCAGCACCTTAACCACTAAGCCATTTCTCTAGCCCTTGAACTTATTTTTCAATTGATAGAAAGGGTTTAATGGATTGTAGTGAGTTTCCTGCACACTATCGCCTAGCAATAAATGTTTTAACCCAAGTAAATATTTTCCTAAGTGTAGAATTTAAAGACAATAGTCGGAGGATAAGAGGAGAAATTACTGTAAAGCAGGAAATGCTAGAAAAAAATAGAATATTCACTTATCTCACTTACTTTATTTTTTATTTTTGGTTTTTCAAGGCAAGGTCTCGCTCTAGCCCAGGGTGACCTGGAATTTACTATGTAGTCTCAGGCTGGCCTCAAACTCATGGAGATCCACCTACCTCTGCCTCCCAAATGCTGGGATTATAGGCGTGTGCCACCAAGCCCAGCCATTACCTTTTTAATTATGTTTTGAATTACTGGTAAGAATTATGTTCGTCTTGCTTCCCTTTTCCCATTCTCTCTCTAAATTGCCTGTATCTAAGCAACTTAATACCCTGTCATTATGTGTTTAATTCATTTTAAGATATGTTTGTGTTAGACACAGACTGGCCCTTTGAATGCTGTGAACTGGCCTCCTTTCTGTAGTTCCCTTCAGCAATTTTGCACATGAACTGCATTGTGGACGTGTAAGTTGCCTGTTACATACAAACCCACTCTCTTTATTTTGTTTTGGATTCAAAATTCCCAACAGGACAGTAACCATCTAGTAACCGGCCTCGGAGGATTGTTTATTTTTCCTTTATAAACCCCTAACGTTTTCCTGACTTAGCAGAAAATATGCAAGGCTCAGGTTAGGTCAACATTAGAGTCCGGGTCAACTGTGGGAGAACGACATGGGAAAGAGCCCTACGGACTAATCCAAACACTAAGACATCAATAGGCAACGCGGACCAACTTCCGAATGAGTCACCTCAGGTACATGGGTGCATAAAGCATTTTCTACATAGAGTCTGAGGCTGTTGGGATCCGCTTGCCCCCTGTCTTCTTCAAGTGGGGATCTCGTTGCACATAAAACCCCCCATCTTCTGGTACAGATAGCTCTGTGCTTGGCTTGTGCCACAGCTTGCAAATCATAGCCCATCAACTACAAACAGTTCACTGATGGCTTCTGAGTCTCCCCGGTAGAGCGGAATACCCACTTCCAGAATTGGCTAAAGTAGCGATTTTGTTTTAGGCATAAGATCAGCAGCAGACTTGTATGAGTTTCTCATTGACATTTGGAGTTTTGTTTTGTTTTGTTTTCATTCTGACCCAATCCATCCCTTCATCAGAGCAAAATGTCAATTCCAACTTTACATCCCCAGGCTTAGAGAAGAGAGATGGGGAATGTGGTGGTTTGAACATGTGCCCCCCGCCCCACCATAGACTCAGACATTTTTTTTTTTTTTTTTTTTTGGTTTTTCGAGGTAGGGTCTCACTCTAGCCCAGGCTGACCTGGAATTCTCTATGGAGTCTCAGGGTGGCCTCGAACTCACGTCGATCCTCCTACCTCTGCCTCCCGAGTACTGGGATTAAAGGCGTGCGCCACCACGCCCGGCTAGACTCAGACATTTTATTAAAGCTTGTAACTTGGGTCTGCAGCCTTCTGGGACCAGGTTCTGGGGTCTGGCCCAAAGGTTTGCAGAGAGGTGTGAGCTCTGGCCGGGTCCCTGCTGTTTGCTGACTGTGTTGTGCTTGCTGCCTTTGGTGTTGGCTGGTGATGGGCTCTCTCTGCCTGAATGCACGGAAGCAGCTTCCTGTACCGCTGATGGGACTTCCCCTGGGTCTGTAAGCCTGAAAGAAACCCCTTTCCTCCCGTAAAGTGTGTCTGGCTTGGGCGCCACTTGTTACACGAGGTGACTGCGACAGGGACAGTATCTGTGTTTTGTGTTAGTCAACTTTCCAGCACTAACAATACCCGAGGTCATTAAAAGAGAAGATGTTTATTTGGGCTCAGAGTTTTGGAGGTTCCAGCCCATCATTAGCTGGCCTTGTTGCTTGGAGCCTGTGAACATTATAGTAAGAGGGCAGGCCAAATAAAAACTGGTTGTAGGCTGCAGAAATGGCTCAGCCGTTAAGGCGCTTGGGACCCATGTTCGACTCTCCAGATAGTGCATTAGCCACACGCACAAAGGTGAGGCAAGCGCAAGGTCGCACATGCCCACTAGGTGGCGCAAGTGCCTGACATTCAATTGCAGTGACTGAGGCCCTGGTGTGCCAATCCTCTCTCTCTGTCTTTCTCTCTCTCAAAAATGAAATAAAATAAAAACTGAAAACTGGAAGAAAAAGAAGAGCACAGGATGGGGTCGCACAATCTCTGATGAGGGCATGATCCCAGTTACCTAAGGCCTCCAACCGGGCTCTGCCTCAGAGAATGCCACCCTGTGGACTGATCCTTTAACTCATGAGCCTTTGGGAGACACTCAACACTAGAACTATAGCTTGCCTTCCAGAGCGCCTCTGCTACGTCAGCTCTGCCTCTGTGCTTGAATGAAGAACACCATCATACGGTCATATGGTCATGTAGGATACACCCTTGGTCTCACTCCCATGACTTCCTGTGAGGGTTTTCCAGGTTAACTTAAAGATTCCAGGGCTGGAGGGATGGCTTAGCTGTTAAGGCACTTGCCTACAAAGCCAAAAGACTCAGGTTCGATTCCCCAGGACTCACATAAGCCAGATGTGCAAGGTGGTGCATGCATCTGGAGTCCTTGGGCAGTGACTGGAGGCCCTGGCGGACCCATTCTCTTCCTCTCTCTCTCTCTCTCTCTCTCTCTGCCTCTCACTCTCAAATGAATAAATAAAATATTAAAAAAGATAGAAATACAACCTCTTGGAAAGGACCAAACAGACTTCCCAAGCCGAAAGAATACAGTATATGAAATTTAAAAATCATTTCACAACATCAACACTAAATTGGGCCCTGCCCAAGAATCAGTATACTTGGAAACTGATGAACAGAAATGATTCAAATAAAACCTTAAGGAAAAAAAAAAAATTAGAAAACCCTGTGAGGTAACATCAAGAAATCTACTGCACATGTAATTTGAGCTCTAGAAGCGGAGAGAATTGTATAGACAAATTTTTGAACAAATAATGGCTGAAAATTTAGTTAATTAAAATATCAACTCACAGATCCCAGAAACTCAACACCCTTCTAATTGAATATTGCAAAATAACAAAGCACAGATAATTCTGTCACTGCACAATTGCTGAAAACCAGTACAAAGAAAACATCTAAGGACAAACATTTTTTTAAAGTGAACTTAACTTCCTAAAATGTAAAGTAGGGCTCGAAATAAGTAAATTATATGCATGAAGGGAGAAATAACGTTTAAGTCGCTATTTTATTTTCAGTAGACAGGAGGTGACTGGATTAGACACATTCACTATTTTAGGAAAATGCTGCCCAGAGAAAATGTTCTTCAACAACAAGACTTGGGGCCCTCCCTTATCATTGCAGCACCCCCGTTCCCTCAGGCAATCTGATTTGAAGCGACTTGTTTTGAAAACTCAGCCAGTACTGCTATGAGTAGTGACACGGGCAGAATGTTTTTCCAGGGGCCCGTACAGCTTGCCAGCCTTTGAGTGCCCCGCTTGGTACATGGGCAGCCGTCGCTTGTGCCCTCTCGCCCTGCAGGTCTGCTTTGGATTCTGCGCACTTCATTTTAGCTCCCTGGGGGATAATTTGGAGATATGAGTAATTAACCCAAGACTCTGAGGACACATTCCCTAGAGGGTACTTTTTTTTTTTTTTTTTTTTGCTGTGGCAGAGTCGGCCCCTGTCGAGCCCTAACTTCCTAATAATGAAGCCTTTCAGACCCTTAGCCATTGGCACAATGATGCCCTTCAAGCTAGTGGCTTGGCTGAATGTAAGGGGACCACTTCTATTCTTCCTTTGGACAAAATAGTTCCCTTGGTCCTTGGATTGGAGCTATTTTTATTTTACTCCGGTTCTTTTCACTTATATTTTGATCCCCTGCTTAAACTGTTACCTTCCTTCATTTTTCCCAAAGGACTTGCGAAAAGGCACACTGCCCATGGTCCAGCGACTGAGTCCCCCTTCCAGGACACGGAGAATCCTCCCATGAGCATGTGACTCCAGCTGCTGCCGAAGCCCGCAGCTTGCTTCTAGGAAGTCACCCGGCTACGCTTCGCTTCCTGCTATTAACATGGTAATGTCCCCTGGCACAGCAATGGGGACGAGCACACCTGCAATTACAAACCAAATTAGGGGCTGGAGAGATGGCTTAGCGGTGAAGCGCTTGCCTGTGAAGCCTAAGGACCCCGGTTCGAGGCTCGATTCCCCAGGACCCACGTTATCCAGATGCACAAGGGGGCGCACGCGTCTGGAGTTCGTTTGCAGTGGCTGGAGGCCCTGGTGTGCCCATTCTCTCTCTCTCTCTGCCTCCTTCTTTCTCTGCCTCTTTCTGTCTCTCTCTGTCGGTCACTCTCAAATTAAAAAAAAAAAAAAAAAAACAAATTAGGATGTGTCTTTTCTTGGAGAATGGATCTGCAGATATTCGAGAACAGCTGCTGTCCCCTCCCCTCCCCTCCCCTCCCCTCCCCCACCCCACTCCACCTGCCTCTTAATGCGTTCTCTCAAGCTTAGCAGAGACAGGAACTGCATATTTGTTTATTTTTTTCTTCTTTTTACTTGATAAATCAGTGCATTTTCAATGATTCAGCAAATGCTTATCAAGTAATCAAGTACTTACTATGTAATCCACGGAGACAGGATAATCCAGGTTTTACTTGTCACCGTGAGTATCATGACCACGTCCTGTGAGATTTGAAAAGAATTGTGAAACTACAAGACCCGCTGTATTTACATGCATGCATGCAGTGGCTAGAGTTTCTGGCAAGAACATTCTCTGTCTCTCTTTTTCTCTCAATAATTTTTTTTTAAATCAATTTACAGTAGATTTTCACACGTTTCAAGGATTCCAAATACTCCTTGTTTCTGTTCTACTTTCAAAACAGTTTTTCATGTTTGAATAATTTCAAAGGCATATTTACTCAAATTTTTAAAATGTACTTTAAAAATGCTAAGAGCTAGAGATGTAGCTCAGTGGTAGAGCACTTGCCTAGCTTGCGCAAGCACCAAAATACACAAAGGAGTAAATAAACGGACAAAGAAATGTTCATGTGCGTTGTGCTCCATCTGACAGGGTCCTTTGACAGCCACCCAGTGAGAAGAGATGAGAGACACGGACCGTTCTCACCCACTTGGAAGCTGTAGCCTGTGGTGAATACACATGGGCCCCCCACCAGCTAAGGAAAGAACACGTCTCAGGAAATCATTTCTGGGTGTGTCCACTATTTCCCCTGCAGCTTGGTGCACTTAGAAAAAACATTTTTTAAAATTTTTTTGTTATTTTTATTTATTTATTTGAGAGCGACAGACAGAGAGAGAAAGAGGCAGATAGAGAGAGGGAGAGAGAATGGGCGCGCCAGGGCCTCCAGCCACTGCAAACGAACTCCAGACGCGTGCGCCCCCTTGTGCATCTGGCTAACGTGGGTCCTGGGGAGTCGAGCCTCGAACCGGGGTCCTTAGGCTTCACAGGCAAGCGCTTAACCGCTAAGCCATCTCTCCAGCCCCTTAGAAAATTTTTTAAATTTTATTTGCAAGAAGACTGCTTGCTGAAAATAATGATTTGCAAGAGGAGAGGGGAGGGGGCAAGGAATGGGCACGCCAGGGTCTCCAGCCGCTGTAAACGGACTCCAGACACACGTGCCATCTTGTGCATCTGGCTTACATGGGTCCTGGGGAATCGAACCTGGGTACTTGGGCTTTGCAGGCAATTGATGGAAATACTACAACTGTTTGTTCAAGGTTACATCAAAAGCATGGATTTCTCATCTGCAAATTTCATTCAGATAAGGATGGTGCTTATGTGTGTTCCAATTGCAATCTAATATTATGTGTCACTCTCAACTTAAAAAAAAACTTTAACTTAATTTATTTATTTGAAAGAGACAGACAGATAGAAAGAGAATGGACGTGCCAGGGGTCTAGCCACTGCAAATGAACTCCAGACACATGTGCCACCTTGTGCATCTGGCTTACTGGGGACTCAAACCTAGATCCCCAGGCTTTGCAGGCAAGCACCTTAACTGCTAAGCTGTCTCTCCAGCCCCATCATGTATGACTTTAACATGACATGCATGACCCAGGACTCACATGTATGCACTCACTCATTACACAATCTTTTTTGTTTCTTGTAATCACATGACCTCTGGGTCTCAAAAGATGAAGTCAAAGTCATGTGACATGTAAGAATCAGTAAAGACAATTGCACACTTGGTATGACTTGTAGGGCTGAGACCTGCCAGGTTATTTTCTTGTCCCTCTACCTCAAACTAAGTCATGCCATAGATCTGTCTCTATTGTCTTTACACTTTCTCTCTCTGTAGAATCAAATATCCGAAGGAGGGGCTGGGGAGATGGCTTAGCAGTCAAGGTGTTTGTTTGCAAATATCCAAAGGTTTAGGAACAGCATCCAAGTCAATATGCTGGCCTCACTTTGCCTTTTGACCGAGATCTAAAGTAATTGAATCTCTGATAAGTTTTTTTCTTTTTTTTCGAGGTAGGGTCTCACTCTGCCTCAGGCTGATCTGGAATTAACTATGTAGTCTCAGGGTGGTCTTGAACTCACAGTGAGATCCTCCTAACTCTGCCTCCCGAGTGCTGGGATTGAAGGCATGCGCCACCACCACGCCCAGCTTCTCTGATAAGTATTTAATGGTCTTTGGGACACAAAAAGGAGTGTGGGTCTTGCTGTGTACTAAAGGGCTTACAAACCCAGGGATGATGCCACACTCCCTGGCTATGTTAATTACTATGTTTCCAGAGATATCTCACTAGGATCACAGAGCGATTTGCAATGCCCAGAGCTGGGGAAAAAAGGCATGTGAGCTTTGAATCCTACAGAAAGCACTCTGCCTTGTTCAGTCAGTCTCCTTAGAACTTCCAGTGTGTGTGTGTGTTTTTCTTCTTCTCCTTCTTCTTAAACCAAAATGTAGAAATCAAACCTCTGCAATTCAAAGCGAGTCAGGCAAATACATTTCTCATTCCCCACTTGTGTAATTGAATTCAGTGTTCAAATCCTTCAACAAAACCCTTACTATTATTAGCTGAACGCACGAGTTTATAATCATTTCCTTAAAAATTCTGTGGATTCCATCCGTGGAATTGATTTGTCCTTCAACACTATCTTTCCCCCCAGGGACTCATTACTCATTTACACATCAAGAAAGTAAATAATGTGCCATTAACTGGAGAAAATTGCAGCCTCCAATTCATGGCATCAGGATATGGCTTGCGCTCTCTCTCTCTCTCTTTCTCAAAACAAGGCAAGCATTTGGAGACAGAATACTTTAAAAGGAAAAGATCAGAACTTGTTTTTCAATGAGTTGAGAACAACAGGCACCATTGTAGCTTTAAGCAAGGGTCTTACCAAACAGTTCAGGGGACAAAATAATTTGTAACAGACTATTACATTTACGAATTATATTAAATATTCTTCTGGCTGGAGAGATGGCTTAGTGGTTAAGCGCTTGCCTGTGAAGCCTAAGGATCCTGGTTCAAGGCCCAGTTCCCCAGGACCCACATTAGCCAGATGCACAAAGGGGCGCACGCATCTGGAGTTCGTTTGCAGTCGCTGGAAGCCCTGGTGCGCCCATTCTCTTTCTCTCTCTGTCTCTTTCTCTCTCCGTCTGTCACTCTCAAATAAATAAATAGATAATAAAAACAAAAAATTTTAAAAAGAATTATATTAAATATTCTTAAGTTACAGGTGGATTTCAATTTCTACCTTAACATGTATATACATTTTCCCAAATTTAATCATGGCCTTTTAAACATCTCGGTGTTCTGATGAGGTTTATAAAATGGTGGTGATCATTTTAACTGCAACTGGGGGCATATTTCCCCAGCAGCCATTGATCTGTAGCCTAATGGGCATCAGAAAGCAAGTTCTTCATGGCATTCTCCAGGATGGAGAGAATAGTATATGATCTGGTTTCATCAAAGGACCATGTGTCCAACTCATAATAAAAGGACAGTGAATCCAGTCTGTATATGACACCCATAGCCAAAGACATATAGCCATTACTTTTTAAAAAATACATATATTTTTTAATTTATTTAAGAGAGAGAATGGGCATGCCGGGGCCTCTAGCCACTTCAAACAAACTGCAGACGCACGCACCACCTTGTGCATCTGGCTCATATAGGTCTTGGGGAATTGAACCTCGTTCCTTTGGGTTTGCAGGCAAGCACCTTAACCACTAAAGCCATCTCTCCAGCCTGTCATTAATCTTATAAGCATCTCAGGAGTTAAATGACTAAGTTCCCACTGTGCTGGGCTTCCTAGGAGACTAGCTGCAGAAACTTTCTACAAAGCATCAAGCCTGTTCCTTACAGTGTAGGGGAGATGTTAAAAATGCATGTGTCTGGAGTTCGTTCACAACTGCCAAAGGCCCTGGTGTAACCATTATCTCTGTCTCTCTCTCCCTGTTTCTCTTCTCTCTCTCAACAATAAAAAAGGAATAAAAAAAAGATGTAGCAGAATGTTTAAATGGCATTGCCACAACAGTAAAAACGTCATTCACAGGAGACTTGTTTAAAAGTGCAATGTTATTACAATATACATTATGTGTATTTCATATGCATATAGTATAGCACAAGAATGAATAAACTTCAACAACAATATTGGCGGCTCTTTTATATTCTTCGTATCTTTCTGCTCTGTGTTTTCCTCTCTCTCATTATAGCTCTGAGTCAGGGCAGCAAAGAGGAACTATGTTCCAGCCTCAATGCTCTTCTGCCTTGAAATTCCCTGCACCAAATACACAGTCTATTGCTTTTTTGTTTGTTTTTGCTTTGTTTTTTGTGGAGTGCTTCATGAATTGGCGTGTCATCCTTGTACCAGGGCCATGCTAATCTTCTCTGTATCATTTCGATTTTAGTATATGTGCTGCCAAAGTGAGCACCTATTACTTTTGTTGTTGTTGTTGTCGGTTTTATTATTATTATTATTATTTTTTTTTGGTTTTTCAAGGTAGGGTCTCACTCTGGTCCAGGCTGACCTGGAATTAACTATGTTGTCTCAGCTTGAACTAATGGTGATCCTCTTACCTCTGCCTCCCAAGTGCTGGGATTAAAGGCATGCACCACCACACCCAGCACTTATTACTTTTGAATTCAACTTTTTTCAAGCTCTCAGGACATGGACAGAACACAGCCAGTTTCTTTGCCAGACTATCACAAGATCAGCTTCTAATCCAGTTCCCAATAAAGTCCTTTCCCCCCCCCAGAAGAATGTCATGTATGAACCCCCCATGTTCCACATTTCTCTTGGCTTCCTGGTTCTTGTGACTCCCACCAGAACGACCCAATAAACTCTGCCTACAGCACTGTGAGGCTTCTGTAGTACAAAGCTCCCAGCACTCATACAGCCCTCCCACAAACGGGTTCCAAGGCTCTAGGAAGCATGCGGTCAGGTTTCTCACAGCTACAGCCCCACTTCTTGGTGCCAATTTTTCTGTATCACTTAACTTTTTTTTTTTGTTGCTAGGACGAAACACCTGACGAAAATCAGTGTAAAGGCTGAATTTATTTCAGCGTACAGTTCCGGAACACAGTCTGTCATGTCATGGCAGGGCGGGCATGTTGGCAGGAGCTGGTCACATTTAATCCAACACTGAGGAAGCAGAAGGATGAACACTGGTGTTCAGCCAGCCCTCTCCTTCTTATACAATCCAGGACCCCACGCTGTGGAATAGTGCCACCCACAGTTAAGGTGGGTCTTCTCACCCTTAATTAACCTAATCAAGGTAATCCTTCACAGTCACGCACAGAGGCAAACCTAATCTGTACAATCCCCCCCCCACACAGGTCTTGTCAAGTCGATGATCAATATAAACCATCACACTTGTTAAGGGACAGGTTCCAGAGAGCCACTGAGGCGAAGCAACGTGAGGCAGGGTCAGCGTCTCTGCCACTGAGCCGAAGACACGATGAAACAGCACGTGGAATGGCCTGTGTTTTCCTGTTCTGGTAAAGCCCAATGGTGACTGCGGAATGGATTTTATAATACTCAGTGTATTAGGGTCGGTAATTTGAAAAACACGGATATGAATGCTGGTTAGGCCTCCACGGTGGCTCGTAGGTTCCCTGTTCTTGCTTAGTCACAGGGTCCTCTAATAGGAAGAGGTAAAGGTCATTTTGCCAAGAGTAAGCTGTGTGGAGTTGGATGTAAGCTAATGTCTGGGATGGGGGCATGTGTGTTGGGTACGCACATACACACGCACACGCACACACACACTTCTACTGGATGACTTATTTCCAGCCCATCCAGGTATCTTCTTGGGAAAACAAAGCTTTCGAAATCCCTGTTCTCAGTTAGTACTGATGATGCGAACTATCTTCCCAAGGAGACAGCAAGGCGACTCGTTGCTCTTGGGAAGCCAAGCTCCCCCTGTCGAAGGACTTCTGGGGTGGGCTCCTAACGGGTGGGCTCCTTAAAACTCTTTCTGGGCTCCCACACCATGTTCCACCTGGGCCGCTGTCTTGTCCACTGTGCCTCTTTGGCAGGGCCTGAGTTCGTTTTGGCCACGTATGCAGTGTGACTGTACTTACACGACCCGACCCTTGTTTTCAAAAAGTCATCTTAGCTTGGGAAATGTTGGCCACCGCTAAGAGCAAGCCTTCCTACTTGGCCATGGGGTCTGACCAGCCCCCATTGCTTCCTCTAACAACAGGGCTTTATGATCTCCTGCAAAAAGAAAAAAAAGAAAAAAGAAAAAAGAAAAAAAAAAAAAAGACCAGCTGTCAGCTTACATTTCCCTAATCCAGCCAGATCCTAACGCGGCCAACCAACAGTCGCTATCTGGGGGAAGCCCATCTGTGACAGGCTGCGGTTCCCTTCCTGGAAGGACATGTCATAAAAATTAGTCTGGGCACTAATCTAAGAAAGGTTTGTGCTGAGTCCAGGGACTGTGGGGTCCCGGTTGGTGTCCCTCTCTTTGCCAAAGAGCTGAACCCGTGCAGAGCAGGAACACATTGCAAGTGGCCTTACCCCGGGCCTGTCTCCCCCAAACCCATGGGGGGGGGGTGTCCTTGCACTGGGGAGACATCCTTACCCACCTCTCCCCACCCTGAGTCCTCTCCTCCGGACAGCTGGTTGCTACATCACCCGGAAGGGCCAGTGTCTTACCTTGCTGATTTTTGCACTGAGTGGTGGTTGGTGGGGGGGGGGGGGGCGTGGAGAAGAGGTTGTAGTAACTTGTTAACTATAAGATGACATTATTAACTCATGGTTCAATTTGTTAAGAGAGGAAAAATAAGTTCATTCCTAAGAAAGGTTCTGGTGTAAGTTTTCCCTCTCATCTCTGGAAGAAGAGTCACTCCCAAACCATAGATTTATTTATTTATGTATTTATGTATTTATTTATTTATTTTAGGTAGGGTCTCGCTCTAGCCAAGGCTTGCCTGGAATTCACTATGTTGTCTCAGGGTGGCCTTGAACTCACGACGATCCTCCTACCTCTGCCTCCGGAGGGCTGGGATTAGAGGCATGCGTCATCACGCCCGGCCCAAAACAGAGATTTTCGAACTCATTAGAAACATAAAGAATTCAGGCTGATCTTTGGTTGTACTTGGATGACTTCTCCTCTCAGACCTCCTCTCCTGAATGGCTACCTTGCTCCCTGTTTGTATCATATTCATTTATCCTCCCCTCCACCCCGCCCTGGCATCCTGAATCCTTTCAACCTCTAAGCCAGGACCACCGAGAGACCCCCGTGAGGGCTCAGCTCAGCGGCTGGGCGGCCAGAAGTCGCAGCGCGGTCTGCAGGCAGCAGGCTCATTAGGAGGCTTTGAAAGACAGCCGTGACATCAGCGATCCTGCAGCCCAGGCGAGGACGTGCTTCGCCCACACATAAACACTGCTAATCCTTCCGGGCCGGACCTACATGCTGGAGACAGGGTACCAGCTAACAAGGGCATTTCCTGCCTGACTCCGTGCCCAGCTGGCAAGCCTGCCCCCACCCTGCCTCTGTGTGTCAGTCGCATTTCTTACGCGCCCAGGGACTTCTGTTGAAGACCTACTGTGGCACCTGCACTGGTCTAGGGTGGCAGGCTCTGCTTTATCCAAGATGGGTGCCTCTCAGGCTGTCTGGAAGAGAGCACCAGGCTAGCTTCAGACCATGCAAAGGGCAACTTCAGAGCAATGACCTCAAGGTACTTGGCCCCTTGACACCCTGAAGGGGCTAAGTACGTGCTTCATTCGTGCCGTTTTAGAACATCACCGTGCCAGGAAGTGCGGCTTTTGAATGGCATTTTTAGACAACCACACAGGCTTTTGTGCACTTGTTCATTTTCTTTTTTTGCTTTTTCAAGGTAGGGTCTCACTCTGGTCCAGGCTGACCTGGAATTAACTATGTAGTCTCGGGCTCGGGCTTGTTCATTTTTTTTTAAAAAAAATACAATTTCTTGCTTTAAGAGATTTTGAGGACTGGAGAGATGGGTTTAGCAGTTAAGGCACTTGCTTGCAAAGCCAAAGGACCCAGGTTCAATTCTCCAGGACCCACGTAAACCAGGTGCACAAGGTGGCACAAGCGTCTAGAGTTCATTTGCAGTGGCTGGAGGCTCTGGTGTGCCCATCCTCCCTCTCTCTCTCTCTCTTTCTCTTTCTGCCTCTTTCTCTTTCTCATAAGTAAATAAATAAATAAATAAATAAAGATTTGAAAATTCTCCTGACAGTGTAGATTAGAGAAGCTCAGGAGTATAAATGTTATAGTGAAATTAAAAATATTGACGGGCGTGGTGGCGCATGCCTTTAATCCCAGCACTCGGGAGGCAGAGGTAGGAGGATCGCTGTGAGTTCAAAGCCACCCTGAGACTACATAGTGCATTCCAGGCCAGCCTGGACCAGAGAGAGACCCTACCTCGAAAAGCTAAAAAAAAAAAAAAAAAAAATCTGTCAGTTTATAATATAATACTGTAGGTTTTAATTTGTTTAAGAAGGATTTTCTTTGAACTTATTATTTTCTGATTTTTAAATATCTTCTTAGTTTTTTGAATACCAGTAATTTGGCCATATTTTCACTCTAAAACAATCAAATTGTCAGTGTTAAACCAGTCAGAACAGCCCACTTTATAGCTTGATGGGTCCAGAGACTGTGCTTTTTCTTTTTCTTTTTTGATTTTTCAAGGTACGATCTTGTTCTAGCCCAGGAAAACCTGGAATTCACTATGTAGTCTTAGGGTGGCCTTGAACTGATGGCGGTCCTCCTACCTCTGCCTCCTGAGTACTGTGCCACCACATCTTGATTCTTTTTATTAATTAATTAATTAATTAATTAATTAATTTGCAAGCAGAGAGGGAGATAAAGAGAGAAGGTATAGGTATGCCAGGGTCATGTCAGGGCTTCTTGCATACACCATTTTGTGCGTTCTAGCTTTATGTGGTTACTGGGGAGTTGAACCCAGGTTGGCAGGCTTTGTAAACAAGTGAAGTGCTTTTAACCACTGAGTTATCTCCCTATTACGAGAGACTGTTTTCTAAGGACTTTCTCCCCCATGCACACACAGTAATGCTCAACAAGTAGAAAATGAACCTGTTAGTTAAAAATATGTTTATAGCCGGGCATGGTGGCTCACATCTTTAGTTCCAAGACTCTGGAGACTGTAAGTTTGAGGCCAGCCTGGGGCTGGGGCTACAGAGTGAGTTCCAGGTCATCTGGGCTAGAGTGACACCCTACCTCAAAAAAAAAGAAAGAAAGAAAGAAAGGAAGGAAGGAAGGAAGGAAAGAAGGAAGGAAGGAAGGAAGGAAGGAAGGAAGGAAGGAAGGAAGAAAGAAAGAAAGAAAGAAAAAGAAGAGAAAAGAAAGCTTTGTGTATGCCAGACACATTCACCACCTTGTGCATCTGGCTTACATGGGTACTGGGATATTGAGCCCGGGTCTTTAGGGTTTGCAAGAAAGTGCCTTAACCACTGAGCCACTCCTCCAGCCCATAATGGATGCTTTTATATCAGCTCTCTGAACCTTGCAATGGGCACTATGGGGAACTATGGGATAGCAACCACAGACACTTCTTAAGGAACAGAGATTTAAGGCTGGGGAATGAAAATGGGTATGAAACAAAGAAAAAACTACCTGCTCTTCAAAGGCACTCCCCAGTGTGCCCCAGTGACTTTCTTCACAATGACCATACACTAATTTAAAACCTTGTTTTGCTAGCTTCAATTTATGCGCATGTTGTTCAGTGGTGGCTTAAAAATCAAAGGTGACAGGGGAAAGGGAGAAGGCACTGAGTTCGTGGTGACCAGCGTGTCTTTGCATATACTCCCCTGGACAAGGCATGTCTTTAGGTCAAGCCTGACGGCAGAGCATTGGGAAGTATATTCTGCCTACAGCAAGGCACATTCCACGTAAGGGCTGGTCCATTGTACGTGGAATTTTGTTTGTAGTCAGTTCCACCTGGCTGGGATGAACGTCCAAACCGGGCACAGTTTATGGGAGGAAGGGTGCACATTTCAAGCTTGCAGATCCAGGGGGGAAGGTCCATCGGCGGTGGGAGAAGCTACTTCTGCACATCCCAGCAGAGAGAAACAGCCACAACCAACCCATAAAAAACAAATGCAGCAAGCACGAGCGAACGAATGGGCAGCAAACAGCAGGGAGCCAGGCGGAGCTCAAACCTCTTTGCCTACCTTTGGGCTGGGATTCAGATCTGCTCCCCCAAACATACCTTTGGGCTGGACCCCACGATCCACCCCCAAGTGAGTGAACCTTCTTCCAGCCAGGCAGCTGGAGACCCAAATTACAAGCTCTAATAAAACATCTGAGTCTATGGGGGGGGGCAGACATTCAACTACCACAAAGCGCTTCCCTGACTTGTTTGTTCTTGGTATATAGGAAGGCTGTGGATTCTTGTCTGGTAATTTTGTAAACTGCCACTTTGTTGAAACTATTTATCCGTGCTAAGGGGTTTCTGGTGGAGCCTTTAATGTATAAAATAATACCATCTGCAGATAAGAAACCTTGGAGTTCTTCCTTCCTGGGATGTATCCTTCCCCCCACCCTTTTTTTTTTTTTTTTTTTTGCTTCTCTTGTCCTATTGCTCTCGCTGAGACTTCCAGCACTATATTAAGGATGGAGGAAGTCTACTCTCATCTTATTCCTGAGTTTAGAGGAAATGCTTTGTATTCCCCCCCACCCAAGTAGCCAAAAGAACTCGTTGGAGAAAAGACATCCTCTTTAACAAATGGTGCCAGGAACACTGGATAATCACATGTAGAAAAGGTAAACTAAATGTTTATCTCTCACCCTGTGCAAAAATCAGCTCCAAGTGGGTCAAAACTTTAACGTGAGACCTGAAACTCTGAAACTGCTAGAGGAAAGTATAAGGAAGACTCTTCAAGATCTAAGAACTTTCTGAGCATAAATCATACACACACACACACACACACACACACACACACACACATACATATGTGTGTGTGCAACTTTTACTCTTTTATTCCCTCACTCCAACTCCGGTTACCCTGGGGCCTGTCTTCAGTTGAGTAATGGTATTCACTGTGGGGTCATGAAGGCCTCAGTCAGTCTCTATTGGGTAGCGGGGGAGGGGGGAGTGCCTTAGGATATTCCTACCCACTCTGTGGCTCTAACAATCTTTCCATCCCCTCTTCTACAATGCTCCCTGAGCCATGGCAGGCTTGTAGACAGTCTGATTTAGTGTGTTGGGTTCTCTGTAGCCTCTGGATTCATGCCTTGATGGGTTTTTGATTGATCACTGTGTCTGTCACCACAGCCCCGGAGCTGGTTGTCAGGCTAGCAGTAAGAGCAGCGCTCATGATGTTGCTTTCCATGCAATTTCTCTCGGGCCTTGGCTAATGTGGATGAGGTGACAAGACTTATGAAGGGCTGTCATCTGTCTTCTCATCTCATTGATGGATCTAGGAGCTCCTCCATTTTCTCCACCATCTGTAAAACAGAACAGATTCTCCAACCAATCGTGAGCACAGTTTGTATTACAGGGGGTATTCAAAGTTATTTGAGGACCCACTCTTCATCTCCAGAGAGCTTCTTTATGAATTCCGAGTTTCCTAACCATGGGATTCTGACTTGCTTTCCAGTACCAGATATGTGTTCTCTCCCACTGAGCAAGCCTCATGTCCAGTCAGAGATATCTGTGGTGGTTTGAATCAGATGTTCCCCATACAGTCATGTGTTTTGAATGCTTGGTCCCCAGCTGGTGGCAGTTTGGGAGGTGGAGTCTTTCTGGAGGAGGCATGTTGCTGAGGTGAGCTTTGAGTTGCTATAGTCAGTTCCCCCATGCCAGAGTTCAGCTCTCCTGTTACTGTTTTCCACCTGCTGAGGAGGAGGTGACGTCCAGCCTCTGCTCATGCCATACTTTCTTCTTCTGTTGTCATGTAGCTTCTCCCTGGAGACTGTAATCCAATATACAAAAATGTCCTCCCATCAGCTGCTTTTGATCAGATGCTCTGTGCCAGCAACAAGAAGGTGACCACAACAATGTCCACCAACAGAGGAGTGGGTGTTGAAAAAACAATGGTACATCTATGCAACGGACTTATATTCAGTCATAAAGAAAAATGAAACGATGAACTTTGAGCTGGGCATGGTGGGGGCACGCCTTTAATCCTACCACCCAGGAGACAGAGGTAGGAGGATCGCTGTGAGTTTGAGGCCAGCCTGAGACTACATAGTGAATTCCAGGTCAGCCTGGGCTAGAGAGAGAGAGACCCCACCTCAAACAAACAAACAAACAAAAATTACCAGAAAATGTTATATTAAGTAACCTAGGTACAGAAAGACAAACATCGCATGCAGTCACTCATCTGTGAATCCTAAGTTAGAACCATTAGATACACACACTATTGTGGGAGCAAAAGTGTGTATTCTCAGAAAACTAGAAAGAGGCATGTGGGAAGAGGAAGAAACATAAAAGGCTTTTTGAAAAAGGGAAGGGTAGAGACGGTAGCAGATCTTAATATGATATGAAAGTTAAAGGGGGGAATGCTGGGAATAGGAAGGAGAAAAGGCAGATGATGAAGACGAAGGAAACGGAGAAGGTTAAGGACCAGCAAGTACTTGTATTAATAAAGAACAAAGATATATCGTGCTAGTAGGTGAGCGTATGACAACTAAGGGGGAAAAAACCCAAAACGACAGATGTTGATTTCTATTGCTTATGATGCGGTGGAACCACGGCATTTAAGGGGAAACAGCAAAACAGACCCATAATATGTGATGCAGGTGAGTCCGGTGAGATCCAGCCTGGGTCCCCAGTAGGGCTTCAGCCTGAGTGCTGGGGGTGAGGGCTGCAAGTGATGGGAGACATCTTAGGAGGGTGGGGGGACATTGCTGGCTGAGGCTTGGCCTTCTCTGGCTCCGACTTCCATGTCTGGAGATGCTGAGAGCCCAGAGCTGTGAGGAGGTCTTCATCTGGGGTCCTGCTTAATTCGACACGGGTTAGCCCTGTTAATATCTTCACAGAGTCAGATACCGGCAACTAGGGGAGTTCTCAACATAGCTGTCCAAGATGCTTCTCGACGTAGCTTTACAATATGCTGTCCTTATCCCGTCTCTGCCCTGAAAATACAAATGTCAGCTAGTCAGACTAACAAAAACACCAATGTGGGGTGCATGCTTCTCTAAGATTCATTAAGAAATGGGCGGGGGGGGGTGGCTGGAGGGATGGCTCAGCAGTTGGGGAGCTTGCCTGAACAGCCTAATGACCTGGGTGACCCGGGTTCCATTCCCCAGTACCCATATAATAGAGCCCGTTGCACACGGTGGCGCATGCATCTGGGGTTCGTTTGCAGTGGCTAGAGGCCCCGGTGTGCCCATAATCTCTCTCTCTCTCTCCTTCCAAATAAGTTTTTTAAAAAGAAGTATGACCCACATATGACATGAAAACAAAAAGAAAACTATTGAAGGAAGGGCAAAAGGGACCCATGGGGGAGGGGAGGAGGGAGAAGAGGAACAGGAGTACATAGGAGCAAAGCACAATGATTTCCATATGTGAAGATATAGTGCTTGAGCCTATTATTTTGTTCTCTTAAAATATTTATTAGTTGGGCTGGAGAGGTGGCTTAGCGGTTAAGCGCTTGCCTGTGAAGCCTAAGGACCCCGGTTCGAGGCTCAGTTCCCCAGGACCCACGTTAGCCAGATGCACAAAGGGGCGCACGCATCTGGAGTTCGTTTGCAATGGCTGGAAGCCCTGGAGTGCCCATTCTCTCTCTCTCTCTATCTGCCTCTTTCTCTCTCTGTGTCTGTAACTCTCAAATAAATAAATAAAAATAACAAAAAAAAATTAAAAAAAATATTTATTAGTGAAAGAAAATCAGCTAGGTGTGACTCACACCTATACACCCAGCCTCTAGTGAAGCAGGAAGACTAAGTTCCAGGAGAGCCTGTTCTAGGCTATATAGTAAGACTCAGTCTCAAAAGACTAAAAACAGAAAAGAAAATCAATTGGTTATTTAGAATTTGCTGTAAAAACAAAAATGGGATAAAGCCAGGTGTCATGGCTCATGTCTATAATCCCAGCACCTGAGAGACTGAGATGAAAGGATTGCTGTAAGTTTGAGGCTAGCCTGGGCTACATCTAGTGGATTCCAGATGAGCCTGGGCTAGAGTGAGATTTTTCCCATATGTATGTAAGTGTGTGTGTGTGTGTGTGAGAGAGAGAGAGAGAGACAATTACTGTTCTGGATTTATCCTCCTATAGGCTTCGACCACCTTGGTATCTAAATTTGCTATCTTATTCCAGAATCTTTCTATATAAATGATAGGACTTACATGTGAATTCTCATGTTCTCTTTTGGGCTAGCTTTGTCATTTTGCTGGTTTTTCTCAATAGTGAACTTAATAAATCATTAACAGGTACACTCTCTATATTTATATAAAGGTTAGGCTTTGGGGTTGTTATTGAAAATTATACTTTGACAACACTTTAGAAGTCTGCCTTGGTATAGTAGGTGTAACTTACAATAAAATAAATTTACAATGAACACCTTATATGATGTGCCACTGATAATGCTAAGGACCTTGAAAGCTTGCAATTAATACCTCTAAGTTTATGCACTGTACATTTCCATGCTCAGAACTACTGAGCGCAAATAACCAAGAGGAACCGGCGTTTTGTGAACCACTAAGCAAGTCACGAATAGACTTAGCAACGGGCCACAGAAGTGAATTGTTTTCTAATTTGCAGGAAATGTTCTACAATTTTGCAGAACTGGTTTTTCTTATGCTCAGGAGATTGTGAAATTCTTGCAAACCTACAAGTCAGGAAACAGCTCAAATAGAAAAGGGAACTTTAAAAAATATGTATCCCTGAGGAAAGATTTCCTTTTCTTCCCCCTGCTCTGAAAGGATTTATAATTCATTTTAGCTGCGTCATATTTTTATAGTCTCTTTTTATTATATTTTATTTAGTTATTTATTTATTTGAGAGAGAGAGAGAGGCAGATAGAGAGAGAATGAGCTGGGCTTGATGGCGCATGCCTTTAATCCTGGCACTCAGGAGGCAAAGGGAGGAGAATCGCCATGAGTTTGAGGCCACCCTGAGACTACATAGTGTATACCAAGTCAGCTTGAGCGAGACCCTACTTTGAACAAAACAAAGCAAAGCAAAGCAAAACAAAACAAAACATAAAAACAAAGAGAGAGAGAGAGAGCATCAGAGCCTCCAGCTGCTGCAAATGCGTTCCAGATGCATGTGCCACTTTGTGCATCTGGCTTATGTGGGTCCTGTAATCGAACCTTAATCACTAAGCCATCTCTCCGGCCCTCATAGTGTCTTTTTTTTTTTTTTTAAAGTAGCAATGAAAAATTAAAACTGTGGGAAATATGGCATTTTTCTCTTGGTGAGGCCTAGCTAATGAGCTTCTAATGTTCAAGGTATAGGGGAGTCCTAAGATAATGTATTCATTAGCTACCAATATTTTGTGAGAATCCTGAAAAACGTGAGTTAAGTTTTGTTTTTTGTTTTTTGTTTTTTTTTTTTTTTTTTGGTTTTTCGAGGTAGGTTCTCACTGTAGCCCAGGCTGACCTGGAATTCACTATGGATCCAGTCTCAGGGTGGCCTTAAACTCAGGGCGATCCTCCTACCTCTGCCTCTCAAGTGCTGGGATTAAAGGCGTGCGCCACCACGCCTGGCTGAGTTGTTTTTGTCTTGAAGATAACCTGGCGTTTAGTCAGTAAAAGTGCTTGCATTGATGGCATGAAGACTGAGTTCACAGGCCCACAACGCACACATAAAAATACGAGGTGTGGTGGCACGCATTTGTCCTATCGGCCCTGGAGAGGCAGAGACGGGACGCTCACTTCTGTAAGGGACGATTGGTTGTCATTTGTCCCTTGCGGCCGCTCCACTGTGGGGCTTCGCCAACAGCACTGTGATGCTTTCCGGGGACCATGACACTTGGATTTGCTCTTCTGCTGTCAAAGCTAGTGCAGTGTCGAGCGTGGCAACGGTGACATCATGTGAAGTGACTACTGTTGACTGGGCACTCGCCAGGTCCTTGGGTGCTGACAGAGTGTGATCATCCTGCATGGTGAAGACGTCCCCAGTCACCAGGGAGGAAAGTAGGGCTCCTGGCTGTCATTCCGACGTCACAGCCTGGGCAGCGGCCTCTAGGCGACACAGAGTTCTCAGCCTCCAGCCTTTCCATCCCAGTTAAGTTCACAGAGACGTGGATTGCACCATTAGAATGCTGGCCTGGGCTCTGCCCGCTGTCTTATCTAGTGGCTGGTTATTTGGGAATGCCTTTCTGGGCCTGTTTGTATCATTTTAGAGCCAGAGGATGCTGAAGTTTCTAGAAGGCCACCCCTGGGATCAAGAGATCTCAATTCAAGGCCACAGTCGGCCTTGCTGTCCCTGTTAGCTCATTCTTTCCTTTACTAAGTACTGTTTTCAGAGGGCTTTTACGTATTAAGACATTTGAATCCTTTTTTCAGAGCATTTAAATTTTCTCAGATCTATTTATTTGACAGAGAAAGAGGGAGAGAGAAAGAGAGAATGAATGGGTGTGCCAGGGCCTCCGGCCACTACAAACAAACTCCAGATGTGTGTGCCCCCTTGTGCATCTGGCTAACGTGGGTTCTGGAGAATTGAACCTGGGTCCTTTGGCTTTGCAGGCAAATGCCTTAACCATTAAGCCATCCCTCCAGCCCTCATATCTTTTTTAAAATATTTTTTTTTTATTTCAGAGAGAGAAAGAATCGTGTGGAGACAAAGAGGGAGAGAGAGAGGAAGAGAGAGAGAGAGAGAGAATGGTTGCACCAGGGCCTCTAGTCATTGCAAAATGAACTCCAGATGTATACACTACCTTGTGCATCTGGCTTACATGGGTCCTGGGGAATTGAAACCTGGGTCCTTTGGCTCTGCAGGCAAACACCTTAGCCACTAAGCCATCTCTCCAGCCCTTTTCAGCTCTTTAAAATACTATGATTCTTTCTTTGGCCATGATTATCTAGAAATATTTCTTTAGACACAATTATTTTCCTTAAATATTTTATTTATTTTAGAGACATAGAGAGAGAGAGAGTGAGAATGGGCAAGCCACTACAAATAAACTCCAGACACATGTGCCACTTTTTTGTGTCTGACTTTACGTGGGTACTGGGGAATCAAACCCAGGCCATCAAGGTTTGCAAGTAAGCGTCTTTAACCAGTGAGCAATCTCTCCAGCCCTAGACACAATGTTCAAAATGGTTTGGAATTTTCTTGTTCTGAATTCAGCCAGTCTTTCCACATGTAGGTAGGATTTAGGAGCCTGGCACCCAGAATGATCATGCTTGTCCAAGTGGGAACTCTAGCAATTGTGCTCAAATTAAATTCCCTTGGTATGGGCCATTAGTAGTAAACCTGACCTTCCTTGACGCTCCTCTTAGCAACTTGACCCCTGAGTTTTGTGGCTATTATTTGTCATTTTAAAAGGTATATATTTGGATTTACTCATTGACGTTAATTAAATATCTCTGTGCCCCTGGGGATATCGCTGTAATTATACAACAAAAGAAAGAAAACTGAATTAAGCATCTTATGACTCCTTGATTTAAAAAAAAAAATGGAAGGAAGGAGAGAAGAAGAAGTTAGAGGTGTTCTCCCTTAAGGAAAGTCAGATGGTAAGTTGTCTGTTTGATGTGTGACATGTGAAGCCATTGGGAAGGGTTTATCTTGTTCTCATGAGATGATGATCCTAAGAGAGTAAAAACCCTCTGCTGTGCAAATTTATACTCAAGAGTGCTCCATCCTGCCTTCCTGATGTTCCATCCCACCTCAGTTTATGATTCAAATCACACCTGCCTTCACTCATATGAGGAAAATTGTCCCACGGATACCAGAAACTGCCAGGCTCGGGGCAACGATCCAAGCTGTGGGGCTTTTCATTAATAATGCCTCACAGAATCCCAAGAATCTAAAAATCTCTTCTAGCTAGGATTAAAGAGAAAAAAAAATCTGGAAATAAATCTTTGATTAATAAAGATATTTTAAAATATTCTGGGGCTATACATGCTTTAATATTTGGCTAGAGTATTTTGGGTTTTTTTAAGGTATTTTTAAAACTTTACTTGAATGTGTGTAGGGGTAGGGGAATGATCCAGGACCCCCCTTTGCCACTGCAAACAAACTCCAGACGCATGTGCCACTCTTTGTATCTGGCTTTCCATGGGTACTGGGGAATTGAATCCAGGCGAGCAGGGTTTACAATCACCCCCCCCCATACACACACACACACACCCTGCACCTTTCTTTAAACTACTGAGCCTTCTCCCCAGCCCTGCCTATAGTTTTTATAGGACATAAAAGATTGACATGAGCACTCCGCAGTTGAAAGCCTTGGCTGGTTTAAGAAGGTCTTCCTCACTGTGAAACCCTTAATGGTGGAGACCGTCTTGTTAATGTTTGTTTGTCCAGAACTGGCTGTAAGTGAGTGATTTGTAGCCTGATGGTTTCCGTTACACATATGTGCTATATACATAGAGTTTGTAATTGGAGGCTCTTTCTACATCTCCTACCCATGTGCCCAGCACGGTTTTCATCAGTCAAAGCACTGGGCAGAATCTCACTATTGCAGTCCAGTTCGCATTGCTGGTAGAAATCACCCAGCCAAGAGCAGTTTGTGGGGAAAAGAAGTTTATTTTGGCTTACAGGCTCGAGGGGTAAGCTCCACGATGGCAGGGGGAAACGATGGCATCAGCAGAGGGTGGACATCACCCCCTGGCCAACATAAGGTGGACAACAGGAACAGGAGAGTGTGCCAAACCCTGGCAAGGGGAAACTGGCTATAACATCCATAAGCCTGCCTCCAACAATACACCGCCTCCAGGAGGCGCTCATTCCCAAATCTCCATCAGCTGGGAGCCTAGCATTCAGAACACCTGAGCTTATGGGGGGGACACCTGAATCAAACCACCACACTCACCCACCTGAGTGTCTGGCTGGATGTATAACATTTATAAGGGCAATGCCACATGGCCACTGCTTGAAGCCACAATGAAGGCGTTTTATGTCATTCCCTCATAAAATGAGAAGTTTACTAAAAACTAGGGGTGGGGTGGGGTGCAAATTGGAGAACTAAATGAATTTCATGTGAGGAATGGAAGTTTCGTGACAATGGTTGAGGTTTCACAAATACCAAGACAGAGTTATAAACAACCAGTAAAATGGCACCGTGGAGCATGCACTCTATCAACATGCATTCTCTTCTTTTTATTTACAAGCAGAGAGACAGAGAGAGAGAGAGAGAGAGAGAGAGAGAGAGAGTCAAGAGGATGGGCGCGCCAGGGCCTCCAGCCACTGCAAATGAACTCCAGACGCATGCGCCACCTTGTGCATCGGGTTTACATGGGTCCTGGGTCCTTAGGATTCACAGGCAAGCACCCTAACTGCTAAGCCATCTCTCCGATGCTCAACATGCATTCTTTAGCTCTCCCCTTTCACAGGGGACTAAGAGTTTATGTTCACTTGTGTATGTCACCTGCATGGAGCTGCTGGCGAAACACAGCAAGTTATCTGGTGAGCAGACTATAAGAAATGTCTGGGGGGTTGGGGGAGGTGGTAGGCTGTAGAGACGGTTCAGCAGTTAAAGGCACTTGCTTGTAAAGCCTGATGGCTCAGGTTCGATTCCTTGGTACCCACATAAGCCAGATATACAAAGTGGTGCATGTTTCTGGAGTTTGTTTGCAGTGGCAAGAGGCCCTGGTGTGCCCATTCTTTTTTTTTCTCTCTCTCTCTGCTTTAAAATAAACAAATTATATATATATATATATATATATATATATATATATATATATATATATATATATATATATATATATATATATATATATATATATATATATATATATATATATATATATATATATATATATATATATATATATATATATATATATATATATATATATATATATATATATATATATATATATATATATATATATATATATATATATATATATATATATATATATATATATATATATATATATATATATATATATATATATATATATATATATATATATATATATATATATATATATATATATATATATATATATATATATATATATATATATATATATATATATATATATATATATATATATATATATATATATATATATATATATATATATATATATATATATATATATATATATATATATATATATATATATATATATATATATATATATATATATATATATATATATATATATATATATATATATATATATATATATATATATATATATATATATATATATATATATATATATATATATATATATATATATATATATATATATATATATATATATATATATATATATATCCAGCATGCACCTGTGGCATGAACACCAAACAAAATCAAAAAAAAGAGAGAGAGAGAGGAGAAAAGAAAACAAGCTAATAAGCCCAAAATCTACCCATATTAGGAATAAAGAATACTTGAACCTCAGAAGTGGGAAAGCCTGTGCAGTGAGATGTCCAATTGCCTAATCATCTACACAAACATCCTCGGGACTTAGAGCTCCAAATGTGGAATAGGCATTGGCAAAAAAAAAAAAAAAAAAAAAAAAGAAAAGGAGATAATTTGAGGCTCTTGGAATCTGGATACTTTCCTGTGAGATATGAAAGTCATCTAAACTCTCGGAATCCCAGTTTTCCAATTTCCATTGTAATATTGTCTTAATGCCCACTTATCTTTTAGCGCAGAAAGTATAGGAAGGTTCCTGATAGATGTTCGAGCCTTGGATATATATATATATATATATATATATATATATATATATATATATATATATATATATATATATATATATATATATATATATATATATATATATATATATATATATATATATATATATATATATATATATATATATATATATATATATATATATATATATATATATATATATATATATATATATATATATATATATATATATATATATATATATATATATATATATATATATATATATATATATATATATATATATATATATATATATATATATATATATATATATATATATATATATATATATATATATATATATATATATATATATATATATATATATATATATATATATATATATATATATATATATATATATATATATATATATATATATATATATATATATATATATATATATATATATATATATATATATATATATATATATATATATATATATATATATATATATATATATATATATATATATATATATATATATATATATATATATATATATATATATATATATATATATATATATATATATATATATATATATATATATATATATATATATATATATATATATATATATATATATATATATATATATATATATATATATATATATATATATATATATATATATATATATATATATATATATATATATATATATATATATATATATATATATATATATATATATATATATATATATATATATATATATATATATATATATATATATATATATATATATATATATATATATATATATATATATATATATATATATATATATATATATATATATATATATATATATATATATATATATATATATATATATATATATATATATATATATATATATATATATATATATATATATATATATATATATATATATATATATATATATATATATATATATATATATATATATATATATATATATATATATATATATATATATATATATTATAATAAATAAATACCCTATTACCCATAAGCCCACCCACCTGGGGACCTAGCATTCAGGACATATAAGTTTATGGGGGAATACCTGAATGAAGCTACCAAAACTTTCAGTGTCTTTTACACACACACACACACACACACCACACACACACACACACACAGGATTCCTCACTGTATATGGCAAAGTCTTTTTCTAAGCATTGAGGTTACACACGGTGAAATGTAAAATGCATTTATCTGCCTCCAAAGAGTTATATTCCACAGAGTAAAGAAATGAGGTAGAATAGAAAAAAGAAAAAAAAACCCTGCATGATAAGCTCATATACCGTCATGTGCTATGAAGAAAGCTCCAAATCATCCAACAGAGTGATAAGGGGCTGAGAACAAAGGCTGGGCTTGATGGCTGCAGTGATGGAAGCCAGACAAGATCTCCCATCCATGTACTAACCAGGCCTGACCCTGCTTAGCTTCTGAGATCAGACAAGATAGGGCACGTCCACGGTGGTATGGCTATAGACAGACAGACAAGATCTCTCTGAGAAGCTGACATTAGAACGAAATCGAAATATTCAGAAGTGACAACCAGGCGGGAATATAGAATAAGAACAAAGGAAACATGAGATGCATCAGATGAGAAATAATATCTACAAGACGGTGAATTTGTAACAGGTGCCGTGGGCCCAGTAAATGCATTGTTTTATTCTATGACCAGTATTCTATTTACTCCAGAGAGTCTGCGATTTATGGGTCAGTATTTTTTTTCATTAACTTTCCAAAAAAAAAAAATCCTAGTTATTTTCTCAACAGATGTTTTTATTTTCCTTTTTTTCTGCTACATTTTCTCCTGCCCGTCATTGACACCCATCAGGTTTGTTATTAGACCGTGTCTAATAGCATCTCATACATCCGGTCCATTTAACTTGGGTTTTCCTCCATTATTTTTTTTTTTCACTTTGTGGCCCAGCAGGGATTATTTCTACTGAGCTATTTTCAAATTCAACTATCCTTTCTCCTTCTGTGTCCACTATTACAGGTAAACACGCCGGATGGCTTCTTTATTTCTGATATCATAGTTTTCAGCTCTATAACATTCACTTGGTCTAATGTATACCACTACTATTTCTAATGCCAAAGACCTCTGACTGACACAAAAAAGATTCCTAAAATGTTTGTTGAACAAGCAAATTGGTTTTGGTTCTCTGTTAACAAAAAACTTTTTTTTTGTATTATAGAGGAAACATTACATTTACAAAGTTCAGCTTATTACAAACTAGCAGTATCTTCCACTGGGTCTTTTTTATAAACACCTATTTAAAATGTTATTTATTTATTTATTTTAGAGAAAGAGAGAAGGAGGGAGAGTGAGAGTAAGAGTGAGAGAGAGAGAGAGGGAGAGGGAGTATCGGCACGCTAGGGCCTTCAGCCACTGCAAACGAACTCCAGACACATACACCACCTTTTGCATCTGTCTCACATGGGTACTATAGAATCAAACCTGGGTCCTTAGGCTTCGCAGGCAAGCACCTTAACTGCTAAGCCATCTCTTCAGCCCCTTTTGAGTCTTTTTTAGAGACAGGATTTCATTATATACCACAGGCTAGTTTCAAACTTAAAATCCTCTTGCCTCAGGCTCCTGAGTGCTGGGATTGCAGACTATGTACAGGGTATTACCGTGTGGATAGATATCTTCACTTAAAAACACTGCAAATCTACCCCTTTTAGGGATAGCTAATATTACAAACACCCTGATACCGATGTTTTTTCTTAGTTCTCTCTGGAAGCTCCTAGGAGGATTAGACCCATAGACATACGAACATTAAGGCACATTGTGCAATGGTGTGGAGCTAGAGACACCATTATAAACCGGCTCCCTTGGTAAATGATTTAAATAAAAGCCAGATTATCTTTGGTTCGGTTTTATCCCTGGACAAAAAATAAATAAATAAATAAATCATTCTACCAGCAAGGCATGGGATATGCCCCTTGAAATAGAGTACATGTGGGCTGGAGGGATGGCTTAACTCTTAAGGTGTTTGCCTGCAAAGCCAAAGGACCCAGGTTCGATTCCCCAGGACCCACATTAGCCAGATGCACAAGGGGGCGCACCACATCTGGAGTTTGTTTGCAGTGGTGGAGGCCCTGGTGCACCCATTCTCTCTCTCAAATAAACCAATAAAAATAAAATGTTTAAAAAAAAAAAAGAAATAGAGTACATGTTACTTAAATCCCTTCTTTCTACAGGCCAGCTTTGGTAAGTCTTTCCACATGCAGAGGTGAAAGGGAGTTAAAGTGTTCACAGGGCAAGCAAGTCCCAAAAGTCTATCCTTGCAAAGCACAATCATAGATTGCTAGGAGTGCCCAGATTTAAACAGTTAAAATTCAATTGAAGAATGAGAGCAAAAAGAAGTCCCGGGCTGGAAGGATGGCTTAGCGGTTAAGGTGCTCACCTGTAAAGCCAAAGGACCGAGGTTCAATTCTCCAGGACCCATGCAAGCCAGCTGCACAAGGTGGCACATGCTTCTGGAGTTTGTTTGCAGTGGCTGAATCCTTGGCGTGCCCATTCTCTCTCTCCCTTTTCTCTCTCTCACTCTCAAATAAGTAAAAAATAAATTAATTAATTTAAAAAAACACCAGTCTCAAGGAGTCTATCACATGTGTCTGCAGGAGACAAAATAAAATAAGACAAGGCTATCGGAGCTGTAAAACAAGAAAAACGTGAACGTCCTTTTCCCAGGAAGCACAAACTCTTGTAGAAATTCAGAGACTTGTGCTTTTGGTAAGAGAATTACACACAGAGTTGACATCACAAGTACATGTTTCATGGATGTTTATTATCGTGGTCACATCCCATGATGCCTGTTGCCCGGAGTGTGCTCCAAGGACAGACTGAAGTTCAGAAGATTTTCTAAGAGAATGACGATTCCGCAGGAGCCATGCGCCCTCAGCCTCGCACGGCCTCAAAGGGCGCTCATTGTGCTTTAATTGCTCAACGGAAAGAAACAGACTTCTGTATGCTTCCGTACTTTCTGGATGTTATATGCAGAGACTGAAATCTGACTTTAGCGGGTGGCGAGGGTTGCCAAAGGTTTAATTAGATTACCGCTGGGCTGGGGTAAGCTGAACTTTCTGCCCAGGCTAAGCCTAGGCCCCTGTTTCAAAGTCTCACTCCCTGGCACCCCCTCCCCCTTGCAAACTATAATAGGAGCCTTCATTTGACAGTGCTTTTACAAACTTTATTTCTTACTGCCCTGCAGGAGAGGTCTCTATTAGTCTCTGTGCTGACTGGAGGGAACTGACCTGCTTAAACTCCACTGGGAATTAATGCCCAAACTGGAATGGCAAGTTGTAAGCCTTTGGAGCAAGTCCCTAGGCGCTGGCTGCTAAGGGCAGGGCACCTTGGAGTTGGGTTTTCTCCTCCCCTGTGGCTGCAGAGTTAACCCGCTTCGAGGACTCGGGTTATTTATTTATTTATTTATTTAGGCTGTGAATTTTGATTTTTTTTTTTTTTTTTTTTTTTTTTTTTTGCCTGTGGACTAGATGTAACCACATTTGTGGCTCTTCTGATGTGGTCAAATGACTTGTGCTCTTCACTATGTTGGCAAAGGTTCACTTTTGATTAAAGCCAAAGAGGGAGTCTTTGCCAGGATCTACATATCATGTACAGAGCTAAACAGCTGGAGAAATTCTGCTCCTTGTTCATATCCGTGAGAAATTCTCACAAAGGTCCACAGTGATATTTACAAGAGCACAGATGAGCTTGGCTTTGTTATTTATTTATAAAATATTTTATTTTCATTTGACAGAGAAAGAGGGAGAGAGAGACAGAGAGAGAGAGAGAAAATGGGCACACCGGGGCCTCCAGCCACAGCAGATGAACTCCAGACACATGCGACCCCTTGTGCATCTGGCTAACGTGGGTCCTGGGGAATCAAACCTGGGTCCTTTGGCTTTGCAAATAAACGCCTTAACCACTAAGCCATCTCTCCAGCCCAGCTTTTTTGTTTTGTTTTGTTTTGTTTTGTTTTTTTGAGGCAGGATCTCACTGTAGCCCAGGCTGACCAGGAATTCACTAAGGAGTCTCAGGGTAGCCTCAAACTCAAAGCAATCCTCCTACCTCTGCCTCCCGAGTGCTGGGATTAAAGGCGTGCACCACCACGCCCGGCCCAGCTTTGTTATTTTTTAAAATATTTAATTAATTTATTTATTTATGTATTTGAAAGAGAGAGAGTGGCCACACCAGGGCCTACAGCCACTGCAAATGAATAGCAGACACATGTGCCACCTTGTGCATCTGGCTTATGTGGGTACAGGGGAATCAAACATGGGTCCTTAGGCTTTGCAGGCAAGTGCCTTAACCAGTAAGCCATTCCTCTAGCTCCTGTTATTTTTATAGTGAAGAAGTGAATGGAGGTTTTTTTTTTTTTTTTTTTAACTTTTTCACAGAGCTTTCAAGTTTTTAGGTTCTTACATTTATTAATTCATTAAAAATGTGAAAGCGTATGTGGTGGTTTGAATCAGCTGTCCCCCTTAAACTCTCGTGTCCTGAATGCTGGCTCCCCAGCTCCTGACAGTTGGGAGGTGGAGCCTTGTGGAGGTGTGTCGTCGGGGCTGGCTTTGGGGGGGGGTATAGGCAGCTCCCCCTTGTCAAAGCTAGGCGCACTCTCCTGCGGCTGTTTTCAACCTGCCGTGGCAGGGAGGTGACGTCCAGCCTCTGCTCTGCGGTCCACCACCTGCCATCGTGGAGCTTCCCCTCGAGACCGTGAGCCAAAATAAAGACTTCCCTCCCACCGGCTGCTTTTGGTTGGGTGCTTCGTTCCCAGCAATGAGAAGGCGACAGAAACAGCGTCTACGGAGCTGCTATGATTTGCCGGGGAGATGGCTTAGCGGTTAAGGCACTTGCCTGCGAAGCCTAAGGACCCAGGTTCGATTCTCCAGGTGCCACGTAAGCCAGATGCACAAGGTGGTGCGTGCATCTGGAGTTCATGTGCAGTGGATAGAGGCCCTGGCACACCCATTCTCTCTCTCTCTGTCTTTTATAAATTAATAAAACATCATTGAGCCTGCAGCATTCACTCCTGGAACTCTACTCCCATCTTCTGGACCCTTCTCCTGCTCTGTGTACTGCCCCACCTGCAACTGCTAGCATTTGCGTCCCATCACCCGAGAGCTTTGTCCTAAGGCTGGGGAACTGCACTGCCCAAGCCAACCCCGGAAGAAGAGAGCGGCTACAGCTCGCCCCGTGCAAGCCGCCTGCAGAGGTGACGGCTCTGTCCCTCCCCAGGTGGACCTAGCTCCCTGAGCCTTCCGCAGCGGGAACTGACCCGGTGCCAGCTACCTTTTCGGCTGCTCTGCCTACACCATCTCTCTCCTCCGCTCCCTTAGGTGACCACCTTCCAAATAACTACCTGTACTGAGATCCTGCCTGTCGGAGGTTGCTTCAGGAGGACGCCACAAGAGCGACTCTGTAAGGGTGATTGCTTATGCTGTTGTAAAACAAAAAACAACAAAGCCAAGCTTGTCTGTGCTTTTGTAAATATCAGTATACTATTTATCAAAGGTGTTTTAATTAATTAATTAATTAATTAATTAAAATATTTATTTAGAGAGACAGAGAGAGAATTGGCACACCAGGGCCTCAGCTGCTGCAATCGAACGCCAGACGCTTGCGCCACCTAGTGGGCATGTGCCACCTTGCGCGTGCCTTACCTCTGTGTGTCTGGCTTACGTGGGATCTGCAGAGTCGAATATGGGTCCTTAGGCTTTTCAGGCAAATGCTTTAACCACTAAGCCATCTCTCCAGCCCTCAAAGGTTTTTTTTTAAAAAAAAAAAAACAAAATTTTTTAAATTTATTTGCAAGCAGAGAGAGAGATACAGAGAGAATGGGTGCACCAGAGCCTCTAGCCACTACAAACAAACTTCAGATGCATGCACCTCTTTGTGCATCTGACTTTATGCTGGCACTGGGAAATCCAACCAGGGTCATTTGGCTTTTTGGGCAAGTGCCTTTTACCCACTAATCCATCTTTCCAGCCCTATAAAAGGTTTTATAAGGACACTAAAAACGTTGGACAATGAGCTCCAAGGCTACAGTTTCCTTTTTTCCTCAAAAGAGGGAAGAAAAGTGAACATTTCAATATTTATCGCAAGATAGCCAGCATTAGAACACAATGAAATGCTCCACAGGAAATTGCTGGTATCTGCTCATTTTGTCTTGTAAAAAAAAAAAAAATGTCAATTTTAGAGGCTAGGAAGGTAGCTCAGCTGATGAAGTGCCTAGATACTTGACAGCAATCACGAGAAGCCGAGTGTGATCCCAGGCACCTATGGGATAATGCCAGGTGTGGTGGCATGTGCCAGGGCTGGGGAGGCAGAGACAGAAGTACCCCTGAGGCTCCAGGCTCCTTGGCCAGCCAGTGTAGCCTAATTATTGAGCCCAAGACCCTGACTAAATAAATAAATTTTAAAAAAAGTTGGATGCCATTCCTGAGGAGAACATCTGAGATTGTCCCCTGGAATCTAAGCACATGCACACACGTATGTGTACACATGAACGCACATACATGTGCATAAAAATATCAACTTCATACGGCTGAATCTAATGCAACCCTTTAAAAGAAAAAAAATTGAGATGAGAGAGAGAAGCTGGGGAGATGATAGGAGGACAGAAGAGGAAGAAAATTTGTCAGCTGCTATAAACAAACTCCAGATGCATGCGCCCCCTTGTGCATCCTGGCTTACGTGGGACCTGGGGAATCGAATGTGGGTCCTTCGGTTTTGCAGGCAAATACCTTAACCACTAAGCCATCTCCTCCAGCCTGGAATGCTGTGTTTTAATATGCATTTCTCTGGGTATTATTTGATTTTCATGTCCTACATGTGCTAGTCATGTGGATTTCTTCTTCTGTAGCTCCTTTTTTTGTTTTTTGTTTTTTTTTTTACTATGGCCTGTTTTGTATTGAATTTTTTACTTCTTTTATGATTTGTGAGAATTCTTGTGTATTCTCCATAAAAACCTGTTGTTGGTTAAGTTACTGTAAATATTTTGTTGTTGATGGCAATTCTGCGCCTAATCTGTCAACATCTACCATCATGATTAAGCACTTGGGGTCTTTTCATGAGGGTTTTCTCATTTCTGAGCCGCAAATGTTGTTCTGCATGTATTCAAAAAAGTATGTTCTAGTTGCTGTATGGCTTTACCTTCACACTTATGGCTTTGATCCATCTGGAACCTTCTTTTTGAGTTGGTATAGAGTATGAATTCTGTTTCGCTTTTTTAAAGTAGTTATGATTACTAACTTCATTATATTTTATAATCTGAAAACTGCAAAACTTAGTTTTTTTCAAACACCCGATTATATTGCAATTGGACAGAGCATCTGTGTTTAAACAGTTTGAAATAAGACCAAATTCAAGTAAGAATATAATATGATAAATTATAAATATATATAATAAAAGGTAAAGCAATCATTTACATAATTGCATTATTATCCAAAGTAAATTTGGTTTCCTAAAGAGAAAACATACATTCTTGTCCTGGAGAATAATTTATTAGCACTAATAAGTGGCTCATACCTTTATTTTATTTACTTATTTAAATTTTTTGGTCTTTTTTTTTTTTGAGATAGGGTCTGCTTTAGCCCAGGCTGACCTGGAATTCACTATGTAGTCTTAAGTTGGCCTCAAACTCACAGCGATAACTCCTACCTCTGCCTCCTGAGTGCTGGAATTAAAGGTGTGTGCCACCATGCCCGGCTCCCTTTATAATTGATTCTCATAGTTTGTAAACATTACACCAACATTAAGTAATGACAAACAGCATTATTTCCTCTTGTAAGTTCCATCTTATAAAATAAAGCCAAAAACGGTGTCAGGATAACATATGCTTCAAATTTCAGCAAAAACAATAGCTCAGAACTAAGCAAATTAATTAGAAACATTACACAGGATACAGAAGTTCTATTTGTGGAAGCCAATCAATGGATGAGTCTTTATCACCTCAAGAGTAAGCCGAGAGGTACTGGTGATAGCAGACGATGCATATTTGTTTACAGAACTCCAAGTGCGTGCGCCACCTTGCGCATCTGGCTTTACGTGGGTACTGGGAGATCAAACCTGGGTCCTCTGGCTTTGCAGGCAAGCACCTTAACCACTGAGCAATCTCCCCAGCCCCCGTGTCCTTTCTTTGGTGTGGCATTTTTAAGAGAACCATTCTGATTGCTTGGCTGGTGATGCTGGTAGAACTGCAATAGGCTTCACAGGACAAGTCCCTTTGGAAGCAGAAGACAGTGTTTTCCTGTGTTCTTTGCACAAGGTGTTGGGGCTCTTTTCTAAAAAGAAAATTTATTTATTTATGTGAGAGAGTGTGAGAGAAAGAGGCAGAGAGAGAGAGAGAATGGATGCACCAGGGACTCCAGCCACTGCAAACGAACTCCAGACGCGTGTGTCACCTTGTGCATCTGGCTTACGTGGGTCCTTTGGCTTTGCAGGCAAACACCTTAACCGCTAAGCCATGTCTCCAGCCCGGGGCTCTTTTATCTCTCAAAAGTCCCCTTGACTCCTCCTCTGCTCTTACTTGTTTTGTTTTTCCTGGAGAGCATAATGAATTCTTCTGACAAGCAATACCGTCCAACTGGGAGAACACCTCCTGAATCATACCTATATCAACAATCAAACACTCCACTCTGGCTATGGAAGGTAATATGAACCTCATGTCTGTGAACAGCTTGGATTGCAGCAGGACATATTACATAAGGGTGATTATTATTATTATTATTATTATTATTATTATTTTCTCTTTGTCGACAGTTTCAGCCTTCATCCCAACTTTAAAATTATGTAGGGGCAGTATGGTGCTCTTCATTTTTTTTTTTTTTTTTGGAATTTCGAGATAGGGTCTCACTCTAGCTTAGGCTGACCTGGAATTCTCTATGTAGTCTCAGGGTGGCCTCGAACTCGTGGCGATCCTCCTACCTCTGCCTCCCGAGTGCTGAGATTAAAGGTACGTGCCACCACGCCCAGCTTATCTTGCTCTTCTTAAAGATGCTAGATCAGCTCCAGGGAGGCTGGTCTGTAAGGTGAACATTGGCCAAGATGATACACTCATCCGGTACCCCAGTGCAGGTTGAAGTAAGTGTCCTTCCTGTCACATGTCCCAGCAGGCTGTATGTTTTAATGGATGGAGTCTCCAGAAATCTTTTTTTTTTTTTTTTCGAGGTAGGGTCTCACTGTAGCCCAGGCTGACCTGGGATTCACTACGAAGTCTCAGGGTGGCCTTGAACTCACGGCGATCCTCCTACCTCTGCCTCCCGAGTGCTGGGATTAAAGGCGTGCGCCACCACGCCCGGCCCCCAGAAATCATTCTTATTGTCACCACCATCCAGCCTTGAACACAATCTGGCCCCAATTATGGCAATAACTGAAGCCACACTCACTGAAGGCGTGTTGCGAGGGTCCCGGGCTTTCCAATTCCGTACCAGCTTGTTGGTCGTTCCCTGCCGGAATGTTGGACAAGTCTGAAGTGCTCTGAAAGGTGCATGTCTACACACAGACGCCTTCAAGTATGTCCCAGCTCACACCGTCACTGCCCCCGGAAGATGGACTTGAATGAGGAGGCTTCTCTTGATTTTCCTTCATGACATCCATTATTTGCCCCATAGCCTTCTTTCATGGTCTGCCCTTGGGTCTGGTGGAAGAGCACAAGGATAATTCTGTCATAGGTGTCCCCCCCATTCACGGCCGACACTTTGGAGAAGCCGCCCAGAACTGTCTAAGTCCTGCCTGGAAACCGTCACCTGGTTTGCTTTTTAAATAGTGACCCAAACTTCTCACCCTCGCTAAACAACCTGCCCTTTCCCTACTGACTTGTAGCATGGTTTATGCAGAGCTAGCTCTCTGGTGTGGTGTATATGGCCTCTTTGAGTCTCTCTGTCTCTCTCCTCTGTCACTAGTTCCATATTTTAAGTGCTTATGATTTATATACACATGCATGCCAATACAGACACCGACAGAAATTTAACTGGACTTGTCTAGAAAATGCGATTCTCCTTTTTCCTTGTCCGCAGATGTATTTTTTTTCTATTTCATATTTGCCTATTCAAGTTTGTCTCGTAAAAGATTTAGGATGTGGAGGGGCTGGAGAGTGGTTATGTTTGCAAAGCCTGATGTCCTGGGTTTGATTCCCAGGGTACCCAGGGAAGCCAGATGCACAAAGCTGTGTATGCAGCTGGAGCTCATTTGCAGTGACCAGAGGCCCTGATGCACCTCTTCTCTCTCTCTCTTTCTTTCTTTGTGAATGCAAATAAATTAAGATGTATATTTTTCAGTATTTTATTTTGTTTACTTATTAGAAAGAGAGAGAGAGAGACACAGAGATAGGCAAAGAGGGAGAATGGGCACACCAAGGCCTCCAGCCACTGCAAACAAACTCCAGATGCATGTGCCATCTTGTGCATCTGGCTTATATGAGACCTGGGGAATCAGACCTGGCTCTTTCCCAGGCAAGCACCTCAACTGCTAAGCCATCTATCTAGTCCCAGTAATACATATATATATATATTTAGGTTTTTTGAGGTAGGGTCTCGCTCTAGCCCAGGCTGATCTGGAATTCACTCTGTAGTCTCAGGCTGGCCTTGAACTCACAGCAATCCTCCTACCTCTGCCTCCCTCCCGAGTGCTGGGATAAAAGGCGTGCACCACCACTTATTATTTTTTTATTTTAAGATTTAGGGTGTCTTACAAAACTGCAAATTAACCAAGCAAAAATGTAATGAAACCAAACTAGGTAAGAAAATTGAGATGAGGGAAAGCTAAAAATCATGCTTGTTTCCTTGGGAGCCCAAGTTAGTTTACTCCCTTCTCAGTTTACCCTGACTCTCCATATGCGGTCTCACTCTTCCTTGGTGTCCCAAGTGTGTTCAGCCTTTCTGTTTCCTCCTTGCATTCTTTAGGAGGGGAAACGAACCCCCAGACGCCACATGTTTGATGAGATTTTGAGGAAGGGGAGTCTGTGTTTGGGGGGGCGTCACCAGACGCTGCACACTTACCTGATATAATAATAATAATAATAATAATAATAATAACAACAACAATAATAATAATAAAAAGAACAGAGACTCACAGAATTAGGCTCTTGTCCCTGCTCTGCCACTGACTGGCTGTGACTTTGACTCAGATACATAGCTCTATGTTTTATCAGACTCAGGTAGGGAGATGATGCTAAGGGGGGCAGGGTAAAATAACACAGAGGGCCGGGTGTGGTGGCAAAGACCTTTCATCCCAGCCCTGGAGAGGCAGAAGAAGAACTGATGTGAGTTCAAGGCCAGCCAAGGACTACAGAGTGAGTTCCAGGTCGACCTGGGTAGAGTAAGACCCTACTTCAAAATAATAAACAAAAACACAGTCCTGATTCTCCTGGAGTCTCCTTTGTTCTTTACTAACTGGCTATATGTTTCAAGAAGTAGATTATCTTGGATTTAAAAAATATATATATATATATATATATATTTTTTTTTTAATTTGGGCTGGGGAAGTGGCTTAGGGGTTAAGGCGCTTGCTGACAAAGCCAAAGGACCATGATGGTACATGTATCTGGACTGCATTTGTAGTGGCTAGAGACCCTGGTGTGCCCATTATTTCTCTCTCTCTCCTTCTTTCTCTCTCTCTCAAATAAATAAATAGAATAAAAAATACTTTGTTTGCAACAGAGACAGACACAGAGAAGAGAGACAGACACACAGAGAGAATGGGTAAGCTGGGGCCTCTAGCCACTTCAAACACACTCCAGGTACATGTCCCACTTTGTACATCTGGCTTTATGTGGGTACTGGGGAATCGAACCTGTATCCTTAGGCTTTGCAGGCAAATGCCAAAAAACCACTGAGCAATCTCTCCAGCCTTGGATTTTTTTTTTAATCTGTAGGTATAAGCTATTGAAAGGAGTGTTGCTGTCTGTGTTGGAGCTTGGGTCTGGGCTAACACTCTTGGTCATTTGCCACATGAGCACTGTCCTCCTTCTGTCCACTCCACTCAGATGTGGGGCGCACGTGGTCAGGAAGACCATCTGCTCCCCTGGGCCAGAACGAGTTCACATTGTGCAAAACCCTGAGCGAGAACCCCCGAACTATGATTGGAGTGAAGGGACTAGACCACGTGGCCCATTCTGATGAACTTCCAGACCAGGCAGCGTTATGGAGAAAGGGATATTTATTGAAGCTTACAGATCCAAGTTCCATAACAGCAGAAGAAGCTGGCCCGCTTTCACAGGTCCAAGCAGAGAGAGAGGGAGAGAGAAGGCAAATAATAATAATAAATAATAATAATCATAATAAAACCGAAAGCCACACCGCACAGCACACTTCAGGAACTCCAGGCAGAACTCAGGCACATTTCATATCTTTAGACTGGAATTCCAAATCCGCCACCATACCTTAGGGTGGCGGAACCCCTGAATCTTTTGGGGGACATCTATTCAAACTCCCACAGGGACTCTATTGCACTCAAAAACACACAAACAAATGTGGAACCAACACATCTGTCTATACAGATTAGCGGTAAATACAGCATATGTTTTAAGCCAGGGCTAGTTGTGATGTGGCTAGAGTCACTTCAGTCCAAGTCATTAGCCACTTACTAAGCACCTACTGTGTACCAGGTACTGCCCTAGACATTAGGAAAGAAATGTCTCATCTCAACAATGCCTATTCAGCAAAGTTTAAAGAAAAAATATGAAAATTCCAGAGGATATTTTATTTTCATGGGGAAATGGTGTCCTAGGGTCAGAAATGATGCTTAAAAAAAACCCATCTCACCCAGAAATAATATAATAACACCTCAGAATATTCTACATGGAAGGCTAGTCACATACGCAGCATGATTTCAAGGAGGTTTGGGAGGAGCGTGGGCCCCCAAAAAATCCCAGGGTGCCTGAATTCCCCACCTGGACAACATATTCCTCTGGCTTAAGGTTTTGACCTTTGAGATATTCCAAGACCCCCTGAAGAGAAGTATGCTTTAAAAAAAAAATGGGCTGGAGAGGTGGCTTAGCGGTTAAGTGCTTGCCTGTGAAGCCTAAGGACCCCGGATCGAGGCTCAGTTCCCCAGGACCCATGTTAGCCAGATGCACAAGGGGGCGCACGCATCTGGAGTTCGTTTGCAGTGGCTGGAGGCCCTGGCGTGCCCATTCTCTCTCTCTCTCTGCCTCTTCCTCTCTCTGTCTGTCACTCTCAAATAAATAAATAAAAATAAACAAATAAATTAAAAAAAAATCTTTTCCTCTGTCATTTAAGAGAAGCTAGTTAGAACTAACAGGAAGGCTCTGAAGACCTGAAGAAAGTTGAGTGGAAATGAAAGGAGAAAAATGGCCACCAGAAGGGACTTGGGGGGCACCTAAGTTAACCCACAACTTAGCTCAGGGTCAGCTCTGAGCTGGCTGACAGAAACCATAAAAGGACAAGTGGTCTGTGACTTCCTCTTTAGTTTGTTTTCCTTCCTTAAAAAAAAAAAAAAGAAAACAAGGTTTATGGAAACTTGAGATACCATCCCAAGATGATATGGAAAGTTTCAGATAAAGATTCAGTTGGCCTCTCCAGTGTGGAGATCAAATAGTGAAGGTCAGGAGTGACCCCAACCCCCATCTGCTATTCATAGCTGTCTAAAATAGTCCCTGGGGAAGCCACGGAGCTTCGAATTCCAGGCCCGAAATTAGAAATGCTAATTGTGAAAAAAATATGTAAACACAGAGTGAGTGAGCGTGCGAGGGAGAAGGATGCTGGAGAGTGGTCTCCTTGGGGCCTGGAGATTCAGGTTGGCTGCTAGGAATGGCTGAAGACCACTTGCAGGGTACCTCAAGACTGTCTGCATGCACCCTTCCTCTGCCTTGAGTCTCCCTTCTTGTCTGCGCTCCTAACTCCCTGGCGTCCCTTTCTGGTGGTGCTGTCTCCTAGATCTTCCGGTCTGCAGTTTCAGCTCTGATGGCCTCATCATTGCAGCTGAAACACGGAGAGGAAAAAAATTCAACGTATGTGGACGAGACTGGCTTTGAGAATTATCTGTGCAAAGTGAAGTTTCACCTAAGTTATCTGAACAGTGGGTGGGGCCAATCAAACTCTGATAATCCATTTCTTCCTTTTTTAAAAAAATATTATTTATTTATTTGAGGCAGAGAGAGAGAGAGAGAGAGAGAGAGAGAGAGAGAGCACACCAATGCCTCCAGTCACTGCAAACGAACTCCAGATGCATGTGCCCCCTTGTGCATCTGGCTTACGTAGGTCCTGGGGAATCGAACCTGGGTCCTTTGGCTCTGCGGGCAAGCGCCCTTAACTGCTAAGCCATCTCTCCAGCTCTCCATTTCTTTCTTTAAGCATCGTGTGAGTTCCCACCATGTCCAGACAACAGTGTGGAGAAAGAGGCAGAGCGGGAGCCCTGTTGGGAGTCACCCTTTCGAGTCCCTCACACTAGATGAGGGAAGCCACTGAAAAAGTGGAAGGGGGGAGAGGGGGTGGTGGACATGGCCCTTGCCCCAGGAACACGAGGACCTGTGTAAATTCAGGGCGGGTGTGGCTGCTTGCCTGTAATCCTAGCCCATGAGACAGAGAGGCAGGATCCCCGGGGCAAGCTAGTTAGCTGAACTATCCACATTGGTGAGTTCTGGGTTCAGGCGAGAGACCCTGCTTCACTCACAAAGAGGAAAGCCACGGAGAAAGACATCCGCCATCAACCCACATGCACGTGTAGGCGTGTGCACACACACACACACCACACATTGGTAGCCACATACACATGAACATGTGTAAGCACGTGGACACACACCACACATACCTTCACGCACACGCACAAAACGGGTCGTGGGGCTGGAGAGATGACTTAAAAGTTAAGGCGCTTGTCTGCAAAGCCAAAGGACCTTGGTTCGATTCCCCAGAACCCACATAAAGCCAGATGCTCAAAGGGGCGCACGTGTCTGGAATTTGTTTGCAGTGGCTTGAGGCCCTGGCGTGCCCATTCTCTCTCTCTCTCTCTCAAATAAATAAAATACAATTATTTTCAAAAAGGGGTCGTGTTACAAATGGAATTCTTACGAGAACACAATCAAATTTCTGTGTGCTTATATATTACAGTTCTCAATTTAAAAAATGGAATTCTTGGAATGTACATTGGATAAAGCCCAAAGAAGGAGTGAGGAACCTTTCCCCCAACGGAGAAAGAGGTGACATCGTCAGGAGAAGAGAGAGAGAGAGAGAGACATTGGATAAGTCAAACATCATCAGCCTGGAGCTCTGGTGAGCAGCAGAGACTAGACTGGGGAAAGTGGGGTTCAAGCTAAGGCCCAGAGGGGCTGGGCCAAGGGGGGCTGTCAACAGGAGGATGGAGCATTCACACCAGACCACAAGGATCCCCAGGGAAGGCTGACATAGAAACATACACAGGAAATGAGGGGATGGCTAAGAGGGTCTGTAGGGCACAGCCCCGGGGCCAGCGATGGGGAGAAATGGGAAGGAAAGTGGCGTGAGGAAACAAAGCCAGAGAAAACACATTTCTAATTCAATTACTTGTAAAAAAAAAAAAAAAAAAAGAGTGATATGTCTTTTCCCAACTGGCAGCTGATCAGCCTCTCATTTGTGATTCAAATGTCAAGATTTCTTGGCTGTGAGTGGTAAGTGCTTTTATAAAAACTAAATAGTGCTGATGGGTGATTTCGTTCTTACATTCCACTAGAGTCTTCCCTCGGCGGATAATCTCACACTTCCCAGAGGGAAAGAGGGCTGGGGGGGGGTGCACCCTACAAGGAATGAAAGGTGGGACTCTCACTGCCCCCCCCCACACACACTGCATAGCGGCCCCCCTTCCTACTCAGCCTACTTTCTGGCTGTAATTAGAGAAATCCTATCTTTCATAGATCTACCCTTTAAAGCAACATAAACAATAAGCCCAAGGTTCCCAAAGGCTTTCCTGCGTTCTGTTTTAAAGCTGAAAACACACAAAATCCTCGCATTTTATAAATAAACACTGGGAAAAAAAAAATCCACGATGAGAGCAACGACTTTCCCCAAGAAACTGTTCCAACCCAATGCTAAGAAGTGTTTCTAAGAGTTCCTGGATTCCAGAGACCCCCTCCCTCCAGCCCTTCCCCCCAACACACACACCACAGGGGAAATATCTGCGAAGCTTGCAGGGCGGAGAGAGGTTGACTTTGCCTGAGAGAGTGTTTAAGGTTAAATTGTTTGGGGACCACCAGACAAGATAGGGAGTGGGCTTTTATCAAAATAATAATAATAGTAATAAGATCTCTGATGATCCCTTAGTTAACATTCACTAAAACCATTTTGCAAACAGCATTACTGAGATGTTTCGGTCTACCACCTGGCATCTATGGATCTACCTTGGATCTATGATCCATCGTGTTTGTTTTTGTTTTTCCTACATGACACTTTTTCATCGCCTGGGCGTTTTCTAGGTCTCTCAGTACGCGGGGTTTAAAGTCAGGGGACTGTCTCAGATACATTTGTTTGGAAGTGGCTTATAGCGTTGCGGGGGTGGGGTGCAGGAGGGTGGGGTGGGGGGCTGGGACGGGGTCACGGTGATGAAGATGAAGGTGAATGGGAGGGAAGTTGGAACCTGTCCTCTTCCGGACAACCTTCGCCCAGACCCAGCATGCTCTCCTTCTAGGACAAGTCGAAAGAGATGCTTTTAGCAAATAGTTTAGCAACCTCATGAAAGTCAATTTTCCTCTCTGGGCCTTGTTTTCTCTCTCTCTCTCTCTTTTTTTTTGTTTAAATTTATTTATGTATTTGCAAGCAGAAAGAAAGGCAAAGAGAGAGGGAATGGGTGCACCAGGGCTTCTTCCCATTGCAAACAGACTCCAGATGCATGTGCCGCTTTGCGCATTTGGCTTTACGTGGGTACTGGGGCATGGAACCTGGGCAGTCAACTTTGCAAGCAAGCACCTTTGACTGCTGAGCCATCTCTCCAGCCCTGATTTCTCATTTCTTTTATTGTATTATTTATTTATTTGAGAGACAGAGAAAGAGAAATAGGCATGTAGAGAGAGAATAGGCATGCCAGGGCCTCTAGCCACTGCAAACAAACTCCAGCTGAGTATGCCCCCTTGGGCATCTAGTTTACATGGGTCCTGGGGAATTGAACCTGAGTCCTTTGGCTTTGCAGGCAAGCACCTTAACCGCTAAGCCATCTCTCCAGCCTTGTTTTCTCAGTTTTTAAAAGGATGCTGCGTTCTTCCCCACCTCTACAGTGTTGTGATCCTGTGACCATGAGGCGAGAAGAGGTGGCAGGTCACACCCGCCATGAGCGTGGTCGCTGACTGAGCGCGCGCTCTTGACACTGACATTTCCAGACAGTGGACACAAGCCAGGCTATGAAGGACTTGTACAGTATCGCTGCCTGGTGAAGGCTTAAGCCCCTCACTTCAGAACACCCATAAGATGCCCTTTGTATGCTACGGTCCTCTTGTGCGTGACCCATGCCAAATCAGCGCGAGGAAGCGGACATCATATGTAGCGCTCGGTGTCCTATAACAAAATGAAAGGTGCCAGGCCTCTGTTCTGCTCAGCCTTAGAAGCCCACGATCACCTCCTCCCTCCTCTCCTCAGCGCTGACATTATTATAATCCATCAAGGCTCCCCTTCCCTAACTCTCTCCCCGATATGTCTGAAAAGCACTGAAACACTTAAAACCCAGGGTCGGAAAGGGCAGCTGTCACTTTGCAGTTCTGTCGCTCTGAGACCTCAGCCCTGTTTAATTTAGATTAGAACAGCGCGATCATTTTCATCAGTCATCAGACTGAGAGAAAAGCAGTTGAAATCCCTGCCTTGATAACTGAGGAAGTGCTGAAGGTGGGTGAATTCAACCATAAACCCCGGGGGACAACTCCCCCACCTTACTTATTCACTCACTCTTTCCTTCTGTTCGAATAAGGCCTCTGGACCAGACCCCTATTGTTTGGGGATGTGTAAGGTGGGTTGGCTCTTTCTCTAGACCACACATTCCCTTTCGTATGAGTCCTAACAGAGGCTGCGAGCGAGCCACGCGGACACAGATGTGCCTGCATGCAAAGAGCTACGTGTGCCCAAGGTTCAAAGGAGAAGCTGTGCTCATTTCTCCAAATCACTAAGGCATGGCTTTATTTTGCTATACTGCCTATAGTAACTGGCCCTAGAAACTCACTACTCTAATGGCAGCCTGGAGGGCAGTGGTGGGTGGATGCTGGCATACCTTTGTGAAAATGAATAAAGGCCACTGGTCTTAAAATCCTTCCCCAGTGCCTCCAGCATAGCTCAGTGAGATGAGTTACTTCCCTGGAAGTCTCCGTTTACCCAGTTACACTGAAGGCAGTTTTGAACATACTTTTATTTTATTTATTTTAAATCTTTAAAATTTTTTTTTGTTTATTTTTACTTTGAGAGCAACAGACAGAGAGGGAAAGAGAGAATGGGCGCACCAGGGCCTCCAGCCACTGCAAACGAACTCCAGATGCGTGCACCCTGTTGTGCATCTGGCTAAGGTGGGTCCTGGGGAATCAAGCCTCGAACCGGGGTCCTTAGGCTTCACAGGCAAGCACTTAACTGCTAAGCCATCTCTCCAGCCCTTGAACACACTTTTAAACAAGAGCTACTTTGACAAAAATAAGTTGCCCACAGTCAATTATAAAAGTAGCTTTTTTATTGTTGTTTATTTATTTATTATTATTTTTGGTTTTTCGAGGCAGGGTCTCACCCAGTGGTCTGGTTCTATTTCACCGGCCCAGGACAATTCTGAAGTAGGTTATCTTCTCAGGTCCAGGGTCAAGTAAGCTTGAGAACTGGTGTCTCAGGCCTTTTAAATTTTTGTCTCTGGTGACTCTTTTTTGTTGTTGTTGTTTGGTTTTTGAGGGAGGGTCTCACTCTAGTCCAGGCTGACCTGGAATTCACTATGGAGTCTCAGGGTGGCCTCGAACTCATGGCGATCCTCCTACCTCTGCCTCCCCAGTGCTGGGATTAAACGTGTGCGCCACCACACCTGTGGCGGGTGACTCTTTCGTAAGATGAAGGAAGTTTCATGAAGGCCGATGGCTGGGTGAGCTGCAGAGTGGCCGTTCCAGAAGACCACACGGCTCGTGACCTTCAGCAAGCAGGGTTTTCAGCAGGGAAGGTCAAAGACCATGATGCCCCAGGGCCTTCCCGTGAGGAAGGAGGCTCACAGCTAACATGAAATAACCTTGACTGAGAATTCTGCATGGAGCTGAGATGGCTCGCTCTATACACACCTCCGATGATGGCTAATTACTCCTCACAAAGTTAGACTTCCCCTCTTTTGTGCTTTGCTAAGACTTCACCTATTAGTTCCAACTGTCCTCGTGCAAACAAAGTAAAGTGGTGGACTTCACCCTGGGATGGAGTTTCTGAGGACTTGAGAGAGGCTCACACAGCAAGGAGAGGCTTGGAAAGCAGAGGAAGACAGCAGAAAGAGACCAGTGCTCTCGGCTCATGAAGATGAGTACCAACATGAAGCCCGGGGCAATGACACTGAAACAGACAAAAGCTGTAGGCTCAGAGGCCAGTAATGCATAATTCTACTGCCTATAGGCCATGAGTATTATTATTATTATTATTATTATTATTAGAGACAGAGAGAGGGATAGAGAGAGAGAGCAAGAGAGAATGGGCCCACCAGAGCCTTTAGCCACTGCAAACGAACTCCAGATGCATGCATCATCATTTGCATCTGGCTTATGTGGGACCTGGAGAATCGAACCTGGGTCCTTAGGCTTCACAGGCATGCACCTTGACTGCTAAGCCATCTCTCCAGCCCCATAAGTTTTTTTCTTTTCTTTTCTTTTCTTTTCTTTTCTTTTCTTTTCTTTTCTTTTCTTTTCTTTTTTTTTTGAGGTGGGGTCTCACTTTAGCCCAGGCTGACCTGGAATTCACTATGGAGTCTCAGGGTGGCCTTGAACTTACAGCGATCCCCCTAGCTCTGCCTCCTGAGTGCTGCGATTAAAGGCGTGCACCCCCAAGCCTGGCTTCAGCCTGGATCTTTTCACTGGCGTCATCCCAGTTTGTTTGTACACTAATTCAGCCTTCTGTGGTATAGCTTTGTTCTCAACGTTCTTATCAAGTTGGAGCAGGATAGAAACACAGGTATCAGAATCAACGGTGGTCAACATCCTACCTCATTTCTTGCCTTTTAGAAGCCCTCGTGGCAGCCACACATCCAGGCTTGTCCCTAAGTCTCTTAAGACATGAAGGAGATATAGAGTACGTTTGAAAAGTGAAAGCCTTTCAGGAAACTATTAGGTTACAAATGTAGGGTGGAAAATTTGATCTTAAAGCATGAGTGTACACACACACACACACACACACACACACACACACATTCACTAACAGAAGATAAATTGAATTAAGAAATGGTCTAAGGACTTGGGTTCAATTCCCCAGTACGCACATAAAGCCAGATGCACAAGTTTCGTTTGCAGTGGCTAGAGGCCCTGGCACACCCATTTCTCTCTCTCTCTCTCTCTCTCTCTCTCTCTCTCTCATAATAAATAAATAAATAAATAAAATAGTTTTTAAAAATGATGCTGGAAAATTTTTTAGATTATCTGAACTTAGCCTTCCTACCCAGACACTGCACTGCAAGGTAAGTTACAACGGCCATTCTTCTGAATGCACATCAGAGCTTACAAGAAGCTCAGAAGTGCCTGATGTATAAAGGAAACCAAAACCAAGGCCCAAGTGTCTGAGAGCTCTCGTGGTTCTTTGGCTGTGGTATATAAGGGATAAGTATGAAGGGTTTTGGTTCACAGTCATCTTTGCTTGTTGATGTAAGAACAGCAGGGTAAAAGACTATGGGTTGGGCAAAATGGAACCTAGGCCCGTTCATAAAGAAAACTTCGTTTTCTCTTTCTTTCTTTCTTTTTTTTTTTTTCAGGAAGAGTCTCACTCTAGCCCAGGCTTTTAGAATTTCAAGCACAGGGGCTGGAGAGATGGCTTAGCGGTTAAGGTGCTTGCCTGCGAAGCCTAAGGACCCATTTCAGCTCTCTTGGTCCCACACAAGCCAGACACACAGGGTAATGCAAACACAGAAGGTGGCACATGTATCTGGAGTTCAGTTGCACTAGCTGAAAGCCCAGTTCTCTCTCTTTCTCTCTCTCTCTCTCTCACACACACACACGTATGCACTCGCTTCCTCTTTCTCTTTCATAAATAAAAGAATTTCAAGTATAGGGCTGGAGACATGGCTTAGCAGTTAAGGTGCATATCTGCAAAGCCTAAGGACCTAGGTTCGAATCCCCAGGACCTATGTAAGCCAGATACACAAGGTGGCACATGCATCTGGAGGTCTAGAGTTTGTTCCAGTGGCTGGAGGCCCTGGTCCACCCATTCTGTCTATCTGCTTCTCTCTCTCTCTCTTTCTCTGTCTCTCTCTTTCTCTCTCACTCTCCAATAAATAAATAAAATATTTTGAAACAAAGAATTTCAAGTATAGCCCTAAGCTTTGGGCACACTATATATTTTTATCTGACTACAACCTCTTAAGAGACACCATCTTACATATTTTTTTTTAAGCTTCATTGCTCTGGTTTGAGCGTATTCCCTCAAAAGCATGTGTTAGAAACTTAATCCCCAGTGACACAGCACTGGGACATGGGCTCCCCCCTCCTGAGTGGGGTGATGCCAACTGTGAACATCCTTGAGGCTTTGACGTTGAGCTCTCACTCTTTTTTGTTATTTTAATTTTTTTAATGTTATTTATTTATTTATTTGAGAGTGACAGACAGAGAGAAGGAGGCAGAGAGAGAGAGAGGGAGAATGGGCACGCCAGGGCTTCCAGCCACTGCAAATGAAGTCCAGACGCATGCGCCCCCTTGTGCATCTGGCTAACGTGGGTCCTGGGGAATCGAGCCTCGAACCGGGGTCCTTAGGCTTCACAGGCAAGCGCTTAACCGCTAAGCCATCTCTCCAGCCCGAGCTCTCACTCTTGTCCTCCTGCACCACTCTCTTGCTTCTCTGACTTCTGCCATTGGATGCCACAGCAACAACGCCCTCACCAGATGGAGACTTTATTTAAAAATATTTTTTATTTATTCGAAAGAAAGAAAATGCAGAGAGAAGGAGAGAATGGGCGTGCCAGGGGCTCTAGCCACTGCAAACGAACTCCAGATGCATGCATCCCCTTGTACATCTGGCTTATGTGGGTCCTGGAGAGTCGAACCGGGATCCTTTGGCTTTGCAGGCAAATGCCTTAACCGCTAAGCCATCTCTCCAGCCCAGATGGAGACTTTTTGACCTTGGATTTGAACTTCCCAGACTACATAGCTGAAGGAAATATATCTGTTTTTTTTTGTTGTTGTTGTTGTTTGTTTGTTTTTAAGATGCCCAACCTCAGCTCTTTTCTTTCTCTCTATCCCCCACCCCGTATTGAGAATCAAACCCAAGACTTCATACACGCTAGGCAAGCCCTTTACCACAGAGCTATACCCCTAGTCTATATTCTCAGCTACTCTGTTATAGCCACACAACAAAATGGACCCAAACTGACACAAAACAGTTAATTTATTTTTATTTTATTTATTTATTTATTTGGCTTTTTGAGGTAGGGTCTCACTCTGGCCAGGCTGACCTGGAATTCACTATGTAGTCTCAGGGTGGCCTCGAACTCACTGTGATCCTCCTACCTCTGCCTCCCGGGTGCTGGAGTTCATTGATTTTAGTTAATCACTGCATCGGAAATGACTGAGGTAAAATGTTGATTTGATTTACTTCAACGGTAAATTATGTCATTCTGAAGTAGCTTTTGTCTTCCAGTCTCTTTGTTCTTTTGCATAACAAACAGCTGGACTGGCAACTGAGGACAGGAAGTTCTCCGTGCCGTGCTCCAGGGCACCTGGTTCACACGTTTTGGAGACGCATGCTAGGTGTGGAAAGGGGCCTTGCTGATCACCTGCCTGGTCCAGTGAGATGGCAAAATTTTAGCTCCATAAGGGCAGATGGCATTGCCACTGTGGTGTCCTCTGGCCAGAGAAGTGTGTCAATGAAGATTGATCAAAAAAAATTAAAAAATGAAAACAGCGCTGGAGAGATGGCTTAGCAGTTAAGGCACTTGCCTGTGAAGCCTAAGGACCCATGTTTGACCCTCCAGGTCTGACGTAAGCCAGACACACAAAGGTGAGGAAAATGCAAGGTTTCACATGCCCACTAGGTGGCGCAAGTGTCTGGCATTCGATTGCAGTAGCTGAGGCCCTGATGCACCAATTCTCTCTCTCTCTCATAAATTAAAACATCTCCCCCCCCCCAAAGAGCTCAGTGTCACACAGATCAAAGCAAATATACTCTGGTTCAGGTTTTTTTTTTTTTCCCCCAGGTAGGGTTTCACTCTAGCCCAGGCTGGCATGGAATTCACTACGGAGTCTCAGGGTGGCCTCGAACTCACAGTGATCCTCCTACCTCTACCTCCCAAGTGCTGGGATTAAAGGCGTGCGCCACCACGCCCAGCTTGGTTCAGGTTTTAAAGTGGAGATGGGATGAGGGACAGGGATCTGCCTACAGCTTAAAGCCCACTCATACAAGCCCAATGCAGGAATACAGACAACAAAACCTCTGTGACAGACAAGGAACTGAGGGGACTGCTTCCAATTTTCAGTTCCATAGTTCATTCCTTTGTCACCAGCTAAGATGAGGTCGGAGCTGAGCTGGGAGGTGGCTCAGTGGCAAACGGGCTTGCTTGCAAGCCTGCCAACAACAGAAGTCCAGTCCTTCCCTGCACACTTGTGTCTGTGATTATAGTCATGGGAGGAGGAGCCAGGAGAACGGGAGCTCTTGAGGTAGCTCTACTGAGTTCCCAGCAGCAAAAGATTAACAAGGCAGAGCCTGTTAGAAATAAAAAAAGGAAGAGGGAGAGCAGAGGTGGCAGTGTACACCTTTAATCCCAGCACTCCAGAAGCTGTGAGTTCAAGGCCAGCCTGGGCTACAGAGTAAGTTCCATGTCAGCCTGGACTATAGTGAGACCCTGCCAGAGGGAAGACACCTTGAAGTTATCCTCTGACCTCCACAATGCACTGTGATGTGTGTGCATGTACACAAATTAAAATAAATAAATAAAAGAAGAAGATAGGGCTGGAGAGATAGCTTAGCGATTAAGGCACTTGCCTGTGAAGCCTGAGGACACAGGTTCAATTCCCCAGTACCCACATAAACCAGATGCACAAAGTAACACACGCATCTGGAGTTTGTTTGCAGGTGTTCAGGAGGCCCTGGCACACCTATTCTCTCTCCCCTTCTCTCTCTCTCTCTTTCTCTTCCTCTCCCTCTCCCCCCCCTCTCTCTCTATCTGCCTTTCTTATCTGTCTCTCAAATAAATAAACAAATATTTTTTTAAAAAGATGGTGTGATCTGACCCTTAGACTACTTGCTTACAAGTGAGGATGTATTTCTAGGCAAAAGACAACTGCTTGGTAATTAGATAGTCATATAATGGAAGTTACTCCAGGGCAACCTTGATTCACATGTGATGAGCTACAGAAAGATTTAGTTTCATGAGCCAACAGCTTAGCAAGAACGTTGCTAATTGCCACATCCCATGGATTGCCCTAAACGCAGCCTGTTTGTCTGTTGGTTTAGGAAAGACATCAAGATCCATTTTATTGCTTGCTTGAAGACTATTAATTTGCTAGAACAGGAATTTTGCATTTTCTTTGGCATCCTTTGGTCTATCTGTCCAAGCCCCAAGAACTTTCCATCTCACCTATACTGTCATGACAGAAGTGTTATGCAAGGATTAGAGATGTGGCTCAGTTAGTAGAGTGTTTACTAAGCCTGTATGAATGGGGCAATGGTGGTGATGTACACCTGTAATCCCAGCACTTGGGAGGTGGGGCCAGTAGAACCAAAAGCTCAAGGTTAATTTCATCCACACAGTGAGTTTGAAGCTAGTCAAAAAAGGGGGGCTGGAGAGTTTGCTCAGTGGTTAAGGCACTTGCCTGCAAAGCCTAAGGACCTGAGTTTAATTTCTCCAGTACCCATGTAAAGCCAGATGCACCAAGGGGTGCATGCATCTGGAGTTTGTTTGCAGTGGCAGGAAGCCCTGGAGCACCCATACTCATACTCTCTCTTTTTCTGCCTCTCTCTCTCTCTTTCTCTGAAATAAATAAATAACATTAAGAAATATTTTTTATTTTAAAAAAATGTATTTTTTTTGAGAGGGAGAAAGAGACAACCCCAAATTAAGAAAATATTTAAAAAAAAGAACGGGGTTGAGGGCATTCACCTCAATGCTAGAGCACCTGTCCCAGCACTATGGGAGAAGGGGAGTTACGGCAACATGGGTGTGGTGGCAGGAGAGCTGAAAATGTGAAGTCAGTCTGGGCTACAGACCAAGACCCTGTATCAAAAAGAAGAAAGAAAGAGACAAAGAAAGAAAGAAAGAAGGAAGGAAGGAAGGAAGGAAAAGGAAAGATTACAGTGAACAGTCAGGCGTTGCTTGGGATAAAGAAACCCCCCCCCCCACGTACGAATGCTGTCGGTGTCTGGGGTCGGAGAGTGAGTACCAGCAGGGGCCAGGGACGCCCATCCAATTATCTCTCTGGGGGTGCACTCCCTGTTCTTTCAGGAACATATTAATCATTCCTGTGTTATCCTGACTCCTAATCACGGGCGTCTCCAGTGTTGTCCAAACAGTGCCTGCCCGCATCTGTTTTCTGAGACTGGCCTGGCTTCAGGGGGTGTTTGTGAAAGAGCACGAGAACAAGAGATTGACAGTCCCCTGTTGACATTCTGTGGCTGTTTAGAAATGAGAACAATCCAGGTCTGATGTTGTAATTCCTCCTTTTATGGGCAAAAAAAAAAAACAACCACCAGTGTCTCGGCATGAATGGGCATTGCTGATCGTACTGGGGCGCGGCCCCCCAGATACGCCTCATCCCCCACCACACTCGCGGAGCTGTCTGTTGTTGCTTTTGAGGGATGAAAGGCAGACCGCATCTTCTGGACCTCCACTCGGTCCCCACCCCTGATGAAACTGAGTGAAAGAGAGAAAGAAAAAAATTCCTGACATATTTCCCCTTCTCTCTCCTTTGATTCAAACTGGACCTCTCATCACAATGAGAATTGTCTCAGCATAATGTTATTTTAACTGCACATATTCTCGCTGATAAAGATGAGAACAGTGCAGTCTATTTCCTTAAGCCTGTTCCTCATTGAGTGTCTTGTTTTAAATATATATGTATATAATGAGTGCTCCAGGGCCTCCTGCTCCGGAAAAAAAAAACAAAGCCCTCCAGATGCATGCACCACTTTGTGCATCTGGCTTTATATGGATGCCGGGGAATTGAACGGAGGCCATAAGGCTTTGCAAAGCATCTTTAATGGATGAGTCATCATCTCTCTAGACCTTGAGTGTCTTCTTATCTACCCACCAAATATCCTTTCAGAATCCTAAGCATACGTATTCATCGATGTGCGCACGTGCTGAGAGCTTTGGTTTAATACACAGGTTCAGGGAGTCTGGTCTATCACGGCGGGAAGGCATGGTGGCAGGTCTACGACGGTGGCCAGTCAGAGAATTGGCGTGCCCGACCCTCAGCCACTGTAATCGAACTCCAGACGCTTGCGCCACCTAGTGGGCATGTGCGACCTTGCGCTTGCCTCCCCTTTGTGCGTCTGGCTTACGTGGGATCTGGAGAGTCAAACATGGGTCCTCAGGCTTCACAGGCAAGCACCTTAACCGCTAAGCCATCTCTCCAGCCCACATTATTTCTTAGTTGGGAGATTTTTTTTTAATGGACAATTTTCAAACATCTTACATGATGTGTTTTGATCGTAGTCTCTGCGCCATCACCCTTGTGGAGATGTTGAAGGGACGAGTACGTGCAGATCTGGTGCAGGTAACAACAGCTGCTGAGGAGTTATGCACAAATACAACAGTCACTTCCTGTCCAGAAGACAGCATTCCAAAGCACTCCTTCCCATCCTCTGACTCTTACATTATTTCTACTACCTCCTCGGTGTTCCCTAGGCTTGGAGGGTATAGTAGAGATGTCTCATTTAGTGCTGAGCACTCAACAGCCAGTTGCTCTCAGGACCACGGGAAGGTGCTGGTCCCAATCAGGGTGGGTCTTCCTACCTCAGTTAAGTTAATCTAGAAAAGTCCCACACAGACAAGCCCGGAGGTCTGTCTCCTGTGTGATTCTACATTCAATCAAGATGACCGTTCAGAATAACCATCACTGGGCTGGAGAGATGGCTTAGTAGTTAAGGCATTCGCCTGCAAAGCCAAAGGACCCAGGTTCGATTCCCCAGGACCCACATAAGCCAGCTGCACAAGGTGACACAGTGTGTCTGGAGTTCGTTTGCACTGGCTAGAAGCCCTGACATGCTCATCCTCTCTGTGTGTCTTCATCTCTCTCGAAAATAAAATAAATAAATATTTTTTTAAGTCTATGATCCACTTTAAAAAAAAAAAAAGAAGAACCATCACTGACAGGGGCTGCAGTGAAAATTCGGAAAGAAGAAACCTCAGCCCTGTCCACATCACATCTGCCTGTTGCTAGGTACCCCAGCCCCTGGAATAACATGGAAAATGCCAAGGCTCCAGGGGGCAGCAGAGGCAGTAGGGCGTGACCTCTGAAGCTCTCCCGAGGGCCATCGTGCGATAGTGTTCAAACGCGTTGCATTCCGCACGCTCACAAGCACATTTGGCCTGGCTCAGGCAATTAGCCATGTTGCAGTTACCTCTGTATCGCTGGGATAAAGCACCTGACCACAAACAGCGACGGACATATTTCTTTGAGCTGACAGTCTCAAGGGGAAGCTCCGTGATGGCAGTCGAAGGCATGGCGTGAGCACTGGCCGGACAGCACCTCTGCCATAGTAGGTGGAAAAGAGCAGCCGGAGAGGGAGCAGAGTTCTAGCAAGGGGGTGCTTCCTCTAGCAAACACTTCTAAGTCTGTCCACAATCGCACACCTCCTCCATCAGGGCTCCATCTCCCACATTGCTATCAGCTGCGAACCAAGCCTTCAAAATACACGCTGATTTTTAAGACCACAGACTACTTTCGGAGCCACCATAGGTCAGCACTGTTTAGTTTTGGGGGTCCTCAGTCTACTCACTGGTGGGAAAAACTTTGACAACTGTCCCATTGCCCGCAGATGGGGCTAATCGTGCAGATTCGTCCTCTGGCTGTATGCGGGGGTTCGATGCTCCTCTCTCACTTGCTGGCCATCTGTGCTCTGTCACCTGCAGGAAGTGACTGCAGACCACGTGAATTTAGAGGGCACCATGTGGTGCTGTCCTCTGTCATGGTTCTTGAGGCACCTGGAGCAGAAGGGATTCCAGAGAGAAAAGAGGTAGGGAATAAGAAGAGAAGGAATTGGGGAGGGTAAGAGAGAGAGAAGGAATAAGAGGAGGAGGAGGAAAGGGGGAAGGGGAACAAAGAGAGGAGGAGAGAAGAGGAGAGGAAAAAAGAAGAGAAGGGGCTGGAGAGATTGCTTAGTGGCTAAGGTGCATGCCTGCGAAGCCTAAGGACCCAGGTTCGATCCTCCAGGTCCCACATAAGCCAGATGCACACAGTGGCCTATGTATCTGGAGCGGCTAGAGGCCTTGGAATGCCCATTCTCACTCTCTCTCTCTCTCTGTCTCTAATAAATAAACAAAAATAAATCTTAAAAAAAAGAAAAAGAAAGAGAAGAGGGGAGGAGAGGAGAGGAATGAAGGAAGGCCTGTCAGTGTGTTGGAAGAAGAGGGCCCCACGTTGAGCTGCCGCGTTGGACACCGTCGTGGGCACGGTTTCCACAGCTGTTTCTTTCCCGCTCTAAGGAAGAAGTGTGTGTGAACTCACGGGCCGTACACGAATGTCCCGGTGATACGATACCACGGTTTGGCTGTCTCTCACAACACAGCTTTTCATCGCAAGATAGCCCCGCTGCCCTGGCTGTTTGGGACGCGACTTGGCACGAACACAGAAGGTCCATACAGCCACCCACAACTTGATCTACTGGTCGTGAACGGAAAGTTTTGAACGCACTCCACCAGCTGCACAATGGTACTATTTATGACTCGAGTCTTGGGGGGTTGAAGGCGGGGGGACGTTTACTGTGTGAATAATACCAGGCACTTATGTAAGTCTCTTCACTTTCAGGGAGCTGTAGGGTGTAATTCACACAACCACCCCACTGAGGTAGCAAGGCATCGTCACGCTTCATTTACAGGGAGAACATCAATGACCTCAGGTCTCCCCAAGGCACACGGACAATAAGTGTCATGGACTGCTTTCCAGAGAGAGACCTCACTCTCTTGCAGTTCCCCATCTATGGAAAGTCTCATCGGGGCTCATCCTGGGCCTCACACTTGCTAGTTACGACCCTGAGTTTTTTTTTTTTTTTGCTTTTATTTTGAGAGAGAGAAAGAGAAGGGGCGTGCCAGGACCTTCAGCCTACTGCGAACGGACTCCAAGACGTGTGCACCCCCTTGTGCGCACGTGTGACATTGCACGCTTGCATCACTGTGCGCCTGGCTGTGTGGGACCTGGAGATTTGAACATGAGTTCTTAGGCACCGCAGGCAAGTGCCTTAACCGCTAAGCCATCTCTCCAGCCCTACTCTGATCTTTGACATACCTGCCTTGGTGGCCTGACCTCTGGGTATGGGTGAAGTGGCTAAGTCAAGGCAGAGCCAACCACGGGACAGTGGTGACAATTCTGGTATTATCCACATGCCCTGCCATGAGCTCATTGTCTAATCCATAGTCACGGGACCACAGCGGTCAGGGTAGGACAGGACCTGAGTTAAGCCCCAAAATCCCTCATACAGGGCTGGAGAGGTGGCTTAGCAGCCGGGCTTGGTGGCGCACGCCTTTAATCCCATCACTCGGGAGGCAGAGGTAGGAAGAGCACTGTGAGTCCGAGGCCACCTTGAGATTACATGAATTCCAGGTCAGCCTGAGTTAGAGTGAGACACTACCTCAAAAAACCAAAACAACAGCAACAACAACAACAACAAAAAAAACAATCATCAGGCCACTATTATTAATTTAATGTGACTATTAGCACAAATTCAGCCACCATTAAGTTTATAATACAGAAATGTCCAAAGTGCAAACAGCATAAATATCTCTTTATCTCCTCCTCTTCCTCTCCCCTTTCTTTATGTCTCCTCCTCTCCCTTTCTCTCTCTTCCCCTCCCCAAGCCCCTTCAACATTTAAAAACCTGGAAAACACAGTAGCTCTCCAAGGCAAGTTTGATGTCTCCTAACTCTTTGGATTTGCTGGCCTCTTCTAGGTGTGTGTCCTAGTTCTCGCCAGTCTTGGGTCAGGAACAAACGTCTCACTAAATGCATCTGAAGTGAGATTAGATTTACGGTTAGAGCATGGGTTTGCAGACTTTTTTTTTTTTTTTCTGTCAAAAGCTAAATAGTAAAGACGTTAGACTTTATAAGCAGCCTGTTTCTCCTATGACGACTGAGCTCTCCAAGACTCTCATGTTATCATTCTCCTAAAGCTACTCTAAGTTTGGTTGTTTCAACCAAGTCATTATTTCATTCATATATTTATTATTTCAGGTCCTGAGTGTCAGAGGTCTGTGTGGCTTAAGCAGAGGTGAATTCTCCTAGGGTCTCCCAAAACCAGTAGACAGATGTTGGCTATAGACTGGCTGAGTCCTCCTTCAAGGCTATGGAGGAGAGTCCGCTTTCAAATCCACAGAAGTTTCCAGAAGAACCCAGATCCTTGTGGTTGTAGAACTGAAGCCCCCGTTTAGTTGCTGCCCATCAGTGGGGGCCACATTTAGCCTGTAGAAGTGTCCATGGGGCCTTTTCTGGACAGCTAGGCATTTGCCTGGATGTTGGCTTTATTCAAGACCAGTCAGAACACATCGGTGTAAGTATTTCTTCTACAGCCAAAGGGATTAAAGGGTCAGTATGATTAAAGTCTGCTTAAATAATATCCCTTTGAATAACCCAGAAACTGATTGGGAACCTTAGTTATAACTGCAAGAACCTCTTATCATCTCTTGGAATGTGAGTCACGGGATGAATTTCTTGCTATATACATGGGCTTTGACCACACCCTGGAGCAGAGATTGTTCAATAGTGCTCATCACTGGAGGCATTTTAAGATGCTGCGTACTATAGCTGGGCTCTAATACATCTTTAGCTCTAGACTCTGGAATTTGAATTGAATAAGATGTTCATGTGTAACAAAATGCTTCTCATTTGATTTCTTTCCTTTCTTACTTGCGGTACTGGGAATCAAACCCAGGACCTCACTCATGCTAGGCAAGTGTTCTACCAGGGAGTTATATCCCCATGCCTAAAGGTTGGCCTCAAATTCATGGTCCTCCTGCCTCACCTTTCTAAATATTTGCTTATGGACATGCATTACCATAGCCAGTTGACTTCTTGCCATTTCAAAATGAAAAAAAAAACTACCCTTGGGGCTGGAGAGATAGCTCAGCGGTTAAGGCACTTGCCTGCAAAGCCTACGGACCCAGCTTCAATTCTCCAGGTCCCACGTAAGCCAGATGTACACAGTGGCACATGCATCTGGAGTTTGCAGTGACTAGAGGCCCTGGCATGCCCATTCTTACTCTCTCTCTCTCCCCCTCTCTGTGTCTTAAATAAATAAATAAAAATAAAATCTTAAAAAAAAAAACTGGGCTGGAGAGATGGCTTAGCGGTTAAGCGCTTGCCTGTGAAGCCTAAGGACCCCGGTTCGAGGCTCAATTCCCCCAGGACCCACGTTAGCCAGATGCACAAGGGGGCGCACGCATCTGGAGTCCGTTTGCAGTGGCTGGAGGCCCTGGCGTGCCCGTTCTCTCTCTATATATATCTGCCTTTCTCTGTGTGTCTGTCGCTCTCAAATAAATAAATAATGAACAAAAAAAATTTAAAAAAAAACTATCTTCTCCTTGGTAGATAATAAAAAACAAGGAGAGAACCAAAGTAGCTCATGGACTATGGTGGCCTACTCCTGGGCAGGAGGATCAAGTAAGTAAGCAAACTTTTTAGGGAGATTGAAAGAGTGACCGTCACAGTGTTCTATGCATGGTCTTAACCTCAGGAGTTAATGAATCAGGCACTATATGGCGTTCCAAAGAAATGGAGGACATTTGTATCCCAGCTATTCTGGGGTCGTGCTGGGGGCCAAGTGCTTTAAGTGACTGCTTCTTTTGAATGAGTCAGGCACAAACACAGAGTACAAACTCAATAGCTCCAGAACCTGCATTGTGCCCCTCGGGCTCCGGTGGGGCAGCCCCTATAATTACCAGAGCCAACAGTGAGTCTGCATTATCTGATAACTGGGCCCAGCAGTGTGTCCCGGGGGCGCTGGGGGGGGGGGCAGCACCAGGAGTCCGTGATCCATAATTACAGGTTGGCAGTCTGCTTAGTCAGCAGTACCATGGCTCAGGGGAATGTTCGCTGCTTCTTGGTAGGACGGATGGATGAAGTGAGAGAGGGTCGGACCACTGTGAATGGGCTCATTCGCTCCTTCACTGAGTAGCCACGGTTGTGCCAAAGCTGCCTTAGAGAACAGGAACAAGGGAGGCGTGACATGCATGACGGGTGTCGCAGTCAGGTTCGCATTGCTGGCAGAAATCACCCGACCAAGAGCAGCTTGTGGGGAAAAGAGGTTTATTTTGGCTTATAGGCTCGAGGGGGAAGCCCCACGATGGCAGGGGAAAACGATGGCATGAGCAGAGGGTGGACATCACCCCCTGGCCAACATAAGGTGGACAACAGGAACAGGAGAGTGTGCCAAACACTGGCAAGGGGACACTGGCTACAACACCCATAAGCCCGCCCCCAACACTACACTGCCTCTAGGAGGCGCTCATTCCCAAATCTCCATCAGCTGGGAACCTAGCATTCAGAACACCTAAGATTATGGGGGACACCTGAATCAAACTACCACAACAGGTCAGTGGGATTCAGTGAAGGAGCAAAAAGCAGTTTATTTTATTTTTTTAATATTTATTTATTTATTTGGAAGCAGAGAGAATGAAAATGGGCACACCAGGGTCTCTTGCCACTGCAAACAAACTCCAGATGTATGTGCCACTTTGTGCATCTGACTTTACACGGGTACTGGGGAATCCAACCTGAGTAGTTAGGCTTTCAAGGCAAGTGCCTTAACCACTGAGTCATCTCTCCAGCCCCTGAGTCATGTTTTAATGCTGCCATGCTTTATGTGGTATACCGGATGCTTGGTGTAGCATTTAGTATTTGACTCGAGTTTCCATCATTTTAGCAGAATATGAAAATCTAGAAGCCTCTCCCAACCTGGAGACAAACAGAGCTCTTAGCTCACACTTTGCATGAGAAGAAACAAATCCTGTGAATTCTTAGAAGAAATACTGATTAAAAGAAAAAAAAAAGATCCAGCCCACAGCTTCAATGTCTCTAGCCCAATTTAGCAGTTTGTGCCTGGATAGCGGTCCCAGTCTGACAGGACAGAGAATTTCTTCTGGAAGAGAAAGACTTTGAAAAGCAAGTGTGACTTATAAATGGCCTCCAGATGGTCCAGTTCTTACAGTTCCTGTGTTGCTCAGCTTTAGTTTTTCAGAGTGGAAATTTGAGTTGTTTAGTTAATTATTTGAGGGTGTTGGTACGTGCAAGCACAGATGCACCACAGCACACGTATGGAGGTCAGAGGACAACTTCGAGGCATCTCTGCTTCTTCTATCGGCTCTCTTGCCGCTGCAAACCAACTGACGGACTGCAAAAGAATGTCCTAGGTAGCCACTGAGATCACAGATGCATGCAACCGCTTTGCATCCAGCTCTATGTGGGTGCTGGAGAATTAAACCTAGGCTAGTAGGCCTTACAAGCAAGTGCCTTTAACCTGTGAGTCATCTCCCCAACCCCCAAGAACTTTTTTATGAGAGAGGAAAAAAAAAAACAAACTGGCACACCAGGGCCTCTAGTCACTGCAGCCAAACTCCAGCTGCATGCGCCACCTTGTGTGTGCAACCTTGCACATGCATTACCTGTGTGTCTGGCTTACATGGGATCTGGAGAGTCGAACATGTGTCCTTAAGCTATGCAGGCAAGCACCTTAAACAGCCAAGCCATCTCTCCAGTACCTTGTGTGTCTGGCTTACATGGGATCTGGGGAGTTGAACCTGGGTCCTTAGGCTTCGCAGGCAAGTGTCTTAAAACCACTAAGCCATCCCTCCAGCCCACCCCAAGAAATTTTAATGACGGACTATTGGAGGTTGAGATGGTCTATGCTGGGGATGATTTCAAAAGCTCAAATGGCAAAAGGAAGGCACAAGGATACCTCCTGGGATTGCTGTGAGGGAACTGAGCTTGCTCAAGGCTCAGTTAATTTCACTTTGCAATTCATAAAGCTCTCTTCTCAGACTTCCAGAATGCTCCTTTCCTTTGTACCCAGAGGAACTGCTGAAAACATTAGAGCAACTCTAATTAATAATTAAATTAATTATTAAATAAATATTTATAAATAAATAATAATAATAAATTATTATATAATTATATTATATATAATTATATAAAATAATTATATATAATTATATAAAATATAAATAAATAATTAAATTAATTAATAAATAATTAAATTAAACTCTAGTTAAATAATTATAATATATATAAGATGCACAGATATTATATATATATAATAGATATTATATATATATATATGACAGATTAGCTATTAGAATTTCAATCAATCATATCGTTCAATTATGATGTTATATCAGGTGGTGCTGTGTTATTTCATTTGTCCATATCTTTTTCTGTCTCCCTTTCTCCCTCCCTCCTTTTATTTAAAAATATTTTATTTATTGATCTTTTTAGAGAGAGAGAGAGAATTGGCATGCAAGGAGTCCAGCTGCTGCAAATGAACTCCAGATGCATGGACCACCTTGTTCATCTGGCTTTATGTGGGTACTGGAGAATTGAACCTTTGACTTTACTGGCAAGTGCCTTAACAACTAAGCCATCTCTCCAGCTGCTCCCCCCTTTTTCATTTTGGTTTATTTGAAGTGGGTCTCACTCTAGCTCAGCCTGACCTAGAACTTAGAACTCCTTCTGTTGCCCAGGCTGACCTCAAACTCACAATAATCCTCCAACCTCAGCCTCCCTAGTGCTGGAATTAAAGCACTAGGGTGATCCTTCCCGGCCTCGTAAGAAAATGTTTGCAGGCTGGAAAGATGGCTTAGCAGTTAAAGCACTTGCCTGTGAAGTCTAACGACCCAGGTTTGATTCCCCAGTACCCACTAAGCCAGATGCACAAGGTGGAGCATGCATCTGGACTCCTTTCTTTACTTCAGTCCTTTGGCTTTTTCTCCTAAATTTTCTTCTTTTAGCTATAGAAATATTTATGGACAGTTTACTATATGCCAGGCATGGGAGTGGGTGTGAACAGAGGTAAAAACACATTTGCTTCAGAAGGCAGAAGAAAACCTTGGCTCTTCATCATAAGAGCGCTGCAGCCAGTGGTGGTGGCCCACGCGGGTAGGATATTGCTGAAGAGGCGGAGGCAGGAGGATCAGGAGCTCGTGGCCAGCCTGGGCTGCACATTTGGGTGGGGGAAATGGCTTAGCGGTTAAGGCGTTTGCTTGTGAAGCCTAAGGACCCCCGGTTCAATTCCCCAGGACCCACATAAGCCAGATGCACGGGGGGGGGGCATGTGTCTGGAGTTCATTTGCAGTGGCTGGAAGCCCTGGCGTACCCATTCTCTCTCTCTTTCTCTGCCTCTTCCTCTCTCTTAAATATATATATATATATATATATATATATATATATATATATATATATTTTTTTTTTTTTTTTTTTTGGTTTTTCGAGGTAGAGTTTCACTCTAGCCCAGGTTGACCTGGAATTCACTATGGAGTCTCAGGGTGGCCTCGAACTCACGGCGATCCTCCTACCTCTGTCTCCCGAGTGCTGGATAAATAAATATTTTTGAAAAGAGTGCTCCAGAGCATTATGAATTCCAGCCCCTGAAGGGCCACATATGCAAAGAGAGAATAAAAAAAAAAAATCCTTACCATCAATATTACTCACTTTTGGATCTCTCTAAGCAATATCCAAGAGAAACAAGAGAAGAACATTGGATTTTGGCTCACAGTTTCAAAGGCTTTAGTCCCTGGCTACTTGGGCCCATGTGTTGGGTATGACATAGTGGAGATGGGAGCACGTGGTGGAGGACTACTCTTTACAACATGGCCGAGCAGGAAACAGTGAGCAAGCCCGGAAGTGCCCATCCTCGGAGGCCCACTTCCTCCAAGTAGGCACCATCTCCTAAAGCTCGGACAACTTCCCCATGCAGTGCTACCAGCTGGAGAGCAAGCACCACGGGCACGTAGGGGACGCATGGTACTCAGACCACACCATTGTCTTTACTTCTGACGGAAAAGAGTGTCAGACCCTGGCGATGGGCTGTGTGTGTGTGCAAGGTTGGAAAATTACATGCGCAGTAGCATATGGGCACTGGCGGTGGCTGGGGGAAGAGGTAGTGGGAGCCCTTTTGGACCTCCAGACATGATTGTCCTAATTCGTCACCCCTAGAGCTTTCCCATGAGGGGCTTCTTTTTAAAAAAGAAACAAAACGGGCTGGAGTTTTGCGGCCCCCTGTGCATCTGGCTAACGTGGGTCCTGGGGAATTGAGCCTCGAACCGGGGTCCTCAGGCTTCACAGTCAAGTGCTTAACCGCTAAGCCATCTCTCCAGCCCTAAAAATATTTTTAAAAATTGCAAATGTCTGCCATGCTTGAATACAATCATTGCCTTTACCACTGAATATCCTTTTCCTAGCTTCTCCAGAAATTGTTCTTTTAAAATCTATCACTTGGCCATATGACTTCATGGAAGATCAAGGGTTATACATACATAAGGAAACAGTTCAACAGGAAAATAAATAATGTAGGCCTGGAAGTGATTTACAGTCATCTCCTAGACCATCTGGGATCTTATCAAAGTCTGCCAAAACGCTGTGGTCAAATATGTGAGATTGCATTTTCCACATATAAATAAGTACAGGTAATTACAAGATCTAATTCAAGACTGTAGCCTAATCCAAAGGAAGAACAAGAAAGGCAAAAAAAAAAAAAAAAAAAAAAAAGAGCTTTTCTTCTTTCCCCATTTAAAGATGATATCAGCCAAACTAAACTTCCTCTTATGCTGAAAGTTGTTGGGAACTCACATTACAACGAACATGATTATAGCTGAGGGGAAAGGGCCCCCCTGAACTGAGTTCTAGAGGTTAGGGTAAAGCCCTCTGAAGCCCAGTGTTGGGACGATAAGTTTATTATTATTCTATAAACAAGGCAGGATTCGGTTCACCGTATAGATGGTGCCAATTTGACTCTATATTTAATTGCTGTTTTAACTTATAGCCACACTGACTCTTAAGCAAAGAAAAACAAAGAGAAGCCTACTTCTTTTTCAAAGATCCCTAGGATAGCTGGAAGGTCCCTTCCTACAAACTCTCTGGGTGGCAAAAGTCCTGTAGTTCGGTCCTAGCTTCACAAAGCAGAAGCAAGTGGCTGGCCCTTGAGAGAGCCCCGAGGGAGTCCAGGATACAGCTGCCCAGCCAAACATTTCTACTTGCTTCTCCCCCCCCCACCCCCTTTCTCTTCCTTTCTTTCCTTCTCTCTTTTCTTCCCTTCTCTGTCTTTCTTTCCTCCCTTTCTTCTTTTTCCTTCCTCTTGACGTGTGTATATGTGTGTGGGTACACATGTATGTACGGGTACACGTGTACGTGTGTGCACACCAGAGTTTGCAGTTGAGTGACTTCCATAGTTGCTGTCCATCTTACTTTTTATTTATTTTTATTTATTATTATTTATTTATTATTATTATTATTACTTTGGCTTTTCAAGATAGGGTCTCACTCTAGTCCAGGCTGACCTGGAATTCACTATGTAGTCTCAGGCTGGCCTCAAACTCTTGGTGATCTTCCTACCTCTGTCTCCCGAGTGCTGGGATTAAAGACTGATTAAAGACACCACGCAGATCCTCTTACTGGATCTAGAGCTCACCAATTTGGTTAGGTCAGCAAGTGCAAGGGATCCTCCTGTCCCTAGGACTGGGGTTATAGGCACACACCCCAATGCTTGGCTTTTAGGTGGATGCCAGGGATTCAAACCTGCGTGGCAAATGTTTTGACCTACTGACTCATCTCCGCAGCCTACTCCTCTTTTTCCTCCTCCTCCTCCACCTCTCCACCTCCTCCTTTTTTTTTTTTTTTTCTTCCAGGCAGTGTCTCACTCTAGCCAGGCTGACCTGGATGGAGTTCACTGAGGAGCCCCGGGCTGGCCTTGAACTCACAGGGGTTCTCCTACCTCAGCCTCCCCAGTGCTGGTACGAAAAGCCTGCGCTGGGCTGGAGAGGTGGCTTAGCGAGTGAGGCTCTTGGCCTGTGAAGACTAAGGACTCAGGTTCCATTTCCCAGAACCTGCATAAGCCCGATGCATAAGGTGGCGCACGCGTCTGGAGTTCATTTGCACTGGCTGGAGGCCCTGGAAAGCCCATTCTCTCCAGCGTGGCTTCTTGTTGCTTCTTTCGAAGTTGATTAGGAGCCACTCTCTGGAGACAGGAAAAACAAGAAGGCCACATCTCTTTAAGTCATTCTGGGGCCTTGCAGATCACTCTGGGATCAAAACCCTCAGGCAACAAGGTGCAGACTGAATGGGACGATCCCGCATGGCTGAGCTGTCCTGCTTGTCAGAGAAAGTCATCTCCAATGAGTCTGGCATCCTGGACAGGGGCCAGCGTAAACAGCTCCTGGAAGTAACGCTCTATAAATGCCCTGTCTCTTGCCAAACACGCACACACACACACACACACACACACACACACACACACACCATCACTACCACCAAGTGTGACCAAAACATCACTGCCCAACCCTCAGGAAATTACTGGATGCAAAAATGGCAGCCTGGAAGTCTGGGCAATTAGAGACAGACAGCTCCAACTTCATGAATATTCAACACAAAACAATAAAGTTGCTTTTGGAAAGTTCCCGGATAGAATTTCCAGCTGGTTCCACGGTTACCTTGTTTCCAAAACATCTGATATGAGAGCCTTCCTTTTCCTTTTCCAAGAATGTTGGATGTGTGCTAGGTTTTCCAAACCAACCTGCAAAACAATGACTTTCCCCCTCCTAATCTTTCACTGAGGCAAATAGAACATCTGAGGTGGAGAACACTCTGGGTTTATTAAGGGTTTTCAACTCACAATACTTGAGACAGCAATGAAAATTTATAACTGAGGTAGATCAGTGTTTTCACTTCAGAAGTTAGAACAAGAATAAAATTTGAGTGCCTTAGGCTGGAGAGATGGCTTAGCAGTTAGGGCACATGCTGTGAAGTCTAAGGACCCAGGTTCGATTCTCCAGGTCCCACGTAAGCCAGATGCACATGGTGGTGCATGTGTCTGGAGTTCATTTGCAGTGGCTAGAGGCCCTGGCGTGCCCATTCTCCCTCTCTCTCTCCCTCTCTGTCTCTAATAAATAAATAACTAAAATAAAATATTTTAAAAATATATTTTATTTATTTATTTATTTGACAGAGAAAGAGGGGGGGAGAGAGAAAGAGAGCCAATGGGTGCACCAGGGCCTCCAGTCACTGCAAACAAACTCCAGACGCATGCGCCCCCTTGTGCATCTGTCTTAAGTGGGTCCTGGGGAATCGAACCAGGGTCCTTTGGCTTTGCAGACAAATGCCTTAATGGCTCAGCCATTTCCCCAGCCCACAGTTATGCTCTCTTTGACAATAGTTTGATCTTCAAGGGAATATCATCAAGGTTAACTTTCTATCAGGCTCTAACCTTCAAAGGCCTTTAATTTAAACTAACCAACATATGAGTGCCCTACTTTGAGATGAAGAATTGCTTTGCTTTATTTCCTCAATTTTGAAGTCCTATAATTTTGCTTTTTATAGATCTGTAGGAGTTAATTATTTACATATAAAAAGTTAACTTTGCCAAGGGACCCTGCCACTTTTAAATCAAACGGGTGGACATAAACCAGACAGAAATGGCTTTTCAATAAAATCGTCCCCATGATTTCTTAAAACTCTCTGAAGACATGGGGCACCCAGGAAGCGGGAAAAGAGGAAGAGAACTCAGGTCTTTGACATTTGTTGAACGTTAAGTAGGACTGGCCACTCTTCTGTGCACCAAATGTTTCAAGATTTGCTCTAGGTATAAAATCTCAAAGAATAGTACAGTGAAGTACAAAGACAGGGTCTCTTAGGCTGGAGAGATGGCTCAGTTGATAGAATGATTGTCACACAAGCATGAGGACCCAGGTTCAAATCACCCAGCACCCATATAAAGATTCTAGCATGCACACACACAAAAAAATGCCAGATGCGGTGGTGTCTGCCTGGAATCCTATCACTGCGGATGTGGAGACAAGAGGACCCATAGAATTCTTTGGCCATCTGAGCTAATCTAGCCAAACCAGCGTGTCCTTGGGTTCAGTGAGAGAGACCCAACTCAAACAATAAGATGGTGTCTGGAGAGATGGCTTAGCAGTTAAGGTGTTTGCCTGTGAAGCCTAAGGACCCCGGTTCGATTCCCCAGGTCCCACGTAAGCCAGATGCACAAGGGGGTGCATGCGTCTGGAGTTTGTTTGCAGTGGCTAAGGGCCCTGGTGTGCCCATTCTCTCTTTCTCTCTATCTACCTCTCTTCCTCTCTCAAATAAATAAATAAATAATATAATAAAATAAAAAATAAAATGGTGAGCAATTGAGGATGACACCCAATATCTACCTCTGGTCTCCACGCACCCATGTGCTCCCCCCAACATACATATACAAGCTCCGTTTACATTTCGTTGGAATTTCACTTCCTGTCTTTTCCCGTTTTGACTTTCTGGCTCCACTCTCATTTTCTTTGTTCATGCCCTCTACCGATGACCCAGTTTTCTTTCGTAGGTGGTCCTGTGCGTTACCACCGGAAGACAAGGAGGTACTGGGCTGCGGATCTGACCGTGTGTGAGCTCGATGACAGATGCCAAGTGACCCGCCACCGAGAGAGACTTTGAAAGAAGTGACCGGTCACTAACTGATTGTGCGTCCCAAGTGATTTATGTACTAAAGAGGTGGCAGTCAAGTCCATGCTCGTAACCGGTAGCTCAGTTCATGAACCACGGTGGCTGACATTTGAACCACGTTTAACCCGACTGTCATGACTACACCCAGAAATCCAGCCAAAGCAGGACTTCCTGCTTCTTAGGACAGAACCTTGCACAGCGACATCAGTGAGACCACAGCACATGTCACAGAGGGCAACCCTGATTTTATTTTGCAACTGCTGTCAATCCCGTAGCCCACACATCTCTCACACCCCGGTGGGCCTGCTCTTTTAGGATCATTTTTATCTACTTCACAAAGGAGAGTAGTGAAGATATTTCCTGTCTTCATGCAAAACACTTCCATCCTGTCAGTGCCAGGGCCGGAAATGGAGGGAGAATGCTTAGCCATCACAACAACAGGATGCAGAACTGTGGTCCTAGGTCCCACCTCCTGTCATG